>OU343052.1:8030159-8735577 GCA_910593695.2 Ocypus olens | reverse complement strand
CATCAGAAAGACGAGAGAAATTGATTGCCGTTAAAAAATTTCAGCTAACTTCAATCGCAAAAAAATTAGTCAGTCACCATGAGGATTTTGGAAAATTTTCGAAAATAATTTATTTTTCAGACTTTGATCGGCCGTAGCGGCCAAACGAAAACTCCAAATTGAACGCGGTTTGCAAATCTGAGCTCCTCGTACGTCTATTAGTCGGATTTAAGATTTTTATTTTTTGATGAAATCGTGAAAAAAACATCACTAACCCAACCCCCTAGGAAATTTTGTTAAAAAATGCAACTTTCTTAAAAATCATCGTAGACTATTGAATTTAACTTTATTTTCATCAGAAAGACGAGAGAAATTGATTGCCGTTAAAAAATTTCAGCTAACTTCAATCGCAAAAAAATTAGTCAGTCACCATGAGGATTTTGGAAAATTTGCGAAAATAATTTATTTTTCAGATTTTGATCGGCCGTAGCGGCCAAACGAAAACTCCAAATTGAACGCGGTTTGCAAATCTGAGCTCCTCGTACGTCAATTAGTCGGATTAGAGATTTTGATTTTTGATGAAATCGTGAAAAAAAACATGACTAACCCCCTCGGAAATTTTGTTAAAAAATGCAACTTTCTTAAAAATCATCGTAGACTATTGAATTTAACTTTATTTTCTTCAGAAAGACGAGAGAAATTGATTGCCGTTAAAAAATTTCAGCTAACTTCAATGGCAAAAAAAATAGTCAGTTACCATGAGGATTTTGGAAAATTTACGAAAATAATTGATTTTTCAGACTTTGATCGGTCGTAGCGGCCAAACGAAAACTCCAAATTGAACGCGGTTTGCAAATCTGAGCTCCTCGTACGTCAATTAGTCGGATTAGACATTTTTATTTTTTGATGAAAACTCGAAAAAAAGACATGAGTAAACCCCTAGGAAATTTGTTAAAAAATGCAACTTTCTTAAAAATCATCGTAGACTATTGAATTTAACTTTATTTTCATCAGAAAGACGAGAGAAATTGATTGCCGTTAAAAAATTTCAGCTAACTTCAATAGCAAAAAAATTAGTCAGTCACCATGAGGATTTTGGAAAATTTACGAAAATAATTTATTTTTCAGACTTTGATCGGCTGTAGCGGCCAAACGAAAACTCCAAATTGAACGCGGTTTGCAAATCTGAGCTCCTCGTACGTCAATTAGTCGGATTAGACATTTTTATTTTTTGATGAAAACTCGAAAAAAAGACATGAGTAAACCCCTAGGAAATTTGTTAAAAAATGCAACTTTCTTAAAAATCATCGTAGACTATTGAATTTAACTTTATTTTCATCAGAAAGACGAGAGAAATTGATTGCCGTTAAAAAATTTCAGCTAACTTCAATAGCAAAAAAATTAGTCAGTCACCATGAGGATTTTGGAAAATTTACGAAAATAATTGATTTTTCAGACTTTGATCGGCCATAGCGGCCAAACGAAAACTCCAAATTGAACGCGGTTTGCAAATCTGAGCTCCTCGTACGTCAATTAGTCGGATTAGACATTTTTATTTTTTGATGAAATCGTGAAAATAACATGACTAACCCCCTTGGAAATTTTGTTAAAAAATGCAACTTTCTTAAAAATCATCGTAGACTATTGAATTTAACTTTATTTTCATCAGAAAGACGAGAGAAATTGATTGCCGTTAAAAATTTCAGCTGACTTCAATAGCAAAAAAATTAGTCAGTCACCATGAGGATTTTGGAAAATTTACGAAAATAATTTATTTTTCATACTTTGATCGGCCGTAGCGGCCAAACGAAAACTCCAAATTGAACGCGGTTTGCAAATCTGAGCTCCTCGTACGTCAATTAGTCGGATTAGACATTTTTATTTTTTGATGAAAACTCGAAAAAAAGACATGAGTAAACCCCTAGGAAATTTTTTAAAAAATGCAACTTTCTTAAAAATCATCGTAGACTATTGAATTTAACTTTATTTTCATCAGAAAGACGAGAGAAATTGATTGCCGTTAAAAAATTTCAGCTAACTTCAATAGCAAAAAAATTAGTCAGTCACCATGAGGATTTTGGAAAATTTACGAAAATAATTTATTTTTCAGACTTTGATCGGCTGTAGCGGCCAAACGAAAACTCCAAATTGAACGCGGTTTGCAAATCTGAGCTCCTCGTACGTCAATTAGTCGGATTAGACATTTTTATTTTTTGATGAAAACTCGAAAAAAAGACATGAGTAAACCCCTTGGAAATTTTGTTAAAAAATGCAACTTTCTTAAAAATCATCGTAGACTATTGAATTTAACTTTATTTTCATCAGAAAGACGAGAGAAATTGATTGCCGTTAAAAAATTTCAGCTAACTTCAATAGCAAAAAAATTAGTCAGTCACCATGAGGATTTTGGAAAATTTACGAAAATAATTGATTTTTCAGACTTTGATCGGCCGTAGCGGCCAAACGAAACCTCCAAATTGAACGCGGTTTGCAAATCTGAGCTCCTCGTACGTCAATTAGTCGGATTAGAGATTTTGAATTTTTGATGAAATCGTGAAAAAAAACATGACTAACCCCCATGGAAATTTTGTTAAAAAATGCAACTTTCTTAAAAATCATCGTAGACTATTGAATTTAACTTTATTTTCATCAGAAAGACGAGAGAAATTGATTGCCGTTATAAAATTTCAGCTAACTTCAATAGCAAAAAAATTAGTCAGTCACCATGAGGATTTTGGAAAATTTACGAAAATAATTGATTTTTCAGACTTTGATCGGCCGTAGCGGCCAAACGAAACCTCCAAATTGAACGCGGTTTGCAAATCTGAGCTCCTCGTACGTCAATTAGTCGGATTAGAGATTTTGAATTTTTGATGAAATCGTGAAAAAAAACATGACTAACCCCCTTGGAAATTTTGTTAAAAAATGCAACTTTCTTAAAAATCATCGTAGACTATTGAATTTAACTTTATTTTCATCAGAAAGACGAGAGAAATTGATTGCCGTTAAAAAATTTCAGCTAACTTCAATAGCAAAAAAATTAGTCAGTCACCATGAGGATTTTGGAAAATTTACGAAAATAATTTATTTTTCAGACTTTGATCGGCCGTAGCGGCCAAACGAAAACTCCAAATTGAACGCGGTTTGCAAATCTGAGCTCCTCGTACGTCAATTAGTCGGATTAGACATTTTTATTTTTTGATGAAAACTCGAAAAAAAGACATGAGTAGGAAATTTGATAAAAAATGCAACTTTCTTAAAAATCATCGTAGACTATTGAATTTAACTTTATTTTCATCACAAAGACGAGAGAAATTGATTGCCGTTAAAAAATTTCAGCTAACTTCAATAGCAAAAAAATTAGTCAGTCACCATGAGGATTTTGGAAAATTTACGAAAATAATTTATTTTTCAGACTTTGATCGGCCGTAGCGGCCAAACGAAACCTCCAAATTGAACGCGGTTTGCAAATCTGAGCTCCTCGTACGTCAATAAGTCGGATAAGACATTTTTATTTTTTGATGAAATCGTGAAAAAAAACATGACTATCCCCCTCGGAAATTTTGTTAAAAAATGCAACTTTCTTAAAAATCATCGTAGACTATTAAATTTAACTTTATTTTCTTCAGAAAGACGAGAGAAATTGATTGCCGTTAAAAAATTTCAGCTAACTTCAATGGCAAAAAAATTAGTCAGTCACCATGAGGATTTTGGAAAATTTACGAAAATAATTTATTTTTCAGACTTTGATCGGCCGTAGCGGCCAAACGAAAACTCCAAATTGAACGCGGTTTGCAAATCTGAGCTCCTCGTACGTCAATTAGTCGGATTAGAGATTTTGAATTTTTGATGAAATCGTGAAAAAAACATGACTAACCCCCTCGAAAATTTTGTTAAAAAATGCAACTTTCTTAAAAATCATCGTAGACTATTGAATTTAACTTTATTTTCATCAGAAAGACGAGAGAAATTGATTGCCGTTAAAAAATTTCAGCTAACTTCAATCGCAAAAAAATTAGTCAGTCACCATGAGGATTTTGGAAAATTTACGAAAATAATTTATTTTTCAGACTTTGATCGGCCGTAGCGGCCAAACAAAAACTCCAAATTGAACGCGGTTTGCAAATCTGAGCTCCTCGTACGTCAATTAGTCGGATTAGAGATTTTGATTTTTGATGAAATCGTGAAAAAAAACATGACTAACCCCCTCGGAAATTTTGTTAAAAAATGCAACTTTCTTAAAAATCATCGTAGACTATTGAATTTAACTTTATTTTCTTCAGAAAGACGAGAGAAATTGATTGCCGTTAAAAAATTTCAGCTAACTTCAATGGCAAAAAAGTTAGTCAGTCACCATGAGGATTTTGGAAAATTTACGAAAATAATTTATTTTTCAGACTTTGATCGGGCGTAGCGGCCAAACGAAAACTCCAAATTGAACGCGGTTTGCAAATCTGAGCTCCTCGTACGTCTATTAGTCGGATTTAAGATTTTTATTTTTTGATGAAATCGTGAAAAAAACATGACTAACCCCCTAGGAAATTTTGTTAAAAAATGCAACTTTCTTAAAAAGCATCGTAGACTATTGAATTTAACTTTATTTTCATCAGAAAGACGAGAGAAATTGATTGCCGTTAAAAAATTTCAGCTAACTTCAATCGCAAAAAAATTAGTCAGTCACCATGAGGATTTTGGAAAATTTACGAAAATAATTTATTTTTCAGACTTTGATCGGCCGTAGCGGCCAAACGAAAACTCCAAATTGAACGCGGTTTGCAAATCTGAGCTCCTCGTACGTCTATTAGTCGGATTTAAGATTTTTATTTTTTGATGAAATCGTGAAAAAAACATCACTAACCCCCTAGGAAATTTTGTTAAAAAATGCAACTTTCTTAAAAATCATCGTAGACTATTGAATTTAACTTTATTTTCATCAGAAAGACGAGAGAAATTGATTGCCGTTAAAAAATTTCAGCTAACTTCAATCGCAAAAAAATTAGTCAGTCACCATGAGGATTTTGGAAAATTTACGAAAATAATTTATTTTTCAGACTTTGATCGGCCGTAGCGGCCAAACAAAAACTCCAAATTGAACGCGGTTTGCAAATCTGAGCTCCTCGTACGTCAATTAGTCGGATTAGAGATTTTGATTTTTGATGAAATCGTGAAAAAAAAAAACATGACTAACCCCCTCGGAAATTTTGTTAAAAAATGCAACTTTCTTAAAAATCATCGTAGACTATTAAATTTAACTTTATTTTCTTCAGAAAGACGAGAGAAATTGATTGCCGTTAAAAAATTTCAGCTAACTTCAATGGCAAAAAAATTAGTCAGTCACCATGAGGATTTTGGAAAATTTACGAAAATAATTTATTTTTCAGACTTTGATCGGCCGTAGCGGCCAAACGAAAACTCCAAATTGAACGCGGTTTGCAAATCTGAGCTCCTCGTACGTCAATTAGTCGGATTAGAGATTTTGAATTTTTGATGAAATCGTGAAAAAAAACATGACTAACCCCCTCGAAAATTTTGTTAAAAAATGCAACTTTCTTAAAAATCATCGTAGACTATTGAATTTAACTTTATTTTCATCAGAAAGACGAGAGAAATTGATTGCCGTTAAAAAATTTCAGCTAACTTCAATCGCAAAAAAATTAGTCAGTCACCATGAGGATTTTGGAAAATTTACGAAAATAATTTATTTTTCAGACTTTGATCGGCCGTAGCGGCCAAACAAAAACTCCAAATTGAACGCGGTTTGCAAATCTGAGCTCCTCGTACGTCAATTAGTCGGATTAGAGATTTTGATTTTTGATGAAATCGTGAAAAAAAACATGACTAACCCCCTCGGAAATTTTGTTAAAAAATGCAACTTTCTTAAAAATCATCGTAGACTATTTAATTTAACTTTATTTTCTTCAGAAAGACGAGAGAAATTGATTGCCGTTAAAAAATTTCAGCTAACTTCAATGGCAAAAAAATTAGTCAGTTACCATGAGGATTTTGGAAAATTTACGAAAATAATTGATTTTTCAGACTTTGATCGGCCGTAGCGGCCAAACGAAAACTCCAAATTGAACGCGGTTTGCAAATCTGAGCTCCTCGTACGTCTATTAGTCGGATTTAAGATTTTTATTTTTTGATGAAATCGTGAAAAAAACATGACTAACCCCCTAGGAAATTTTGTTAAAAAATGCAACTTTCTTAAAAATCATCGTAGACTATTGAATTTAACTTTATTTTCATCAGAAAGACGAGAGAAATTGATTGCCGTTAAAAAATTTCAGCTAACTTCAATCGCAAAAAAATTAGTCAGTCACCATGAGGATTTTGGAAAATTTACGAAAATAATTTATTTTTCAGACTTTGATCGGCCGTAGCGGCCAAACGAAAACTCCAAATTGAACGCGGTTTGCAAATCTGAGCTCCTCGTACGTCTATTAGTCGGATTTAAGATTTTTATTTTTTGATGAAATCGTGAAAAAAACATCACTAACCACCTAGGAAATTTTGTTAAAAAATGCAACTTTCTTAAAAATCATCGTAGACTATTGAATTTAACTTTATTTTCATCAGAAAGACGAGAGAAATTGATTGCCGTTAAAAAATTTCAGCTAACTTCAATCGCAAAAAAATTAGTCAGTCACCATGAGGATTTTGGAAAATTTGCGAAAATAATTGATTTTTCAGACTTTGATCGGCCGTAGCGGCCAAACGAAAACTCCAAATTGAACGCGGTTTGCAAATCTGAGCTCCTCGTACGTCTATTAGTCGGATTTAAGATTTTTATTTTTTGATGAAATCGTGAAAAAAACATCACTAACCCCCTAGGAAATTTTGTTAAAAAATGCAACTTTCTTAAAAATCATCGTAGACTATTGAATTTAACTTTATTTTCATCAGAAAGACGAGAGAAATTGATTGCCGTTAAAAAATTTCAGCTAACTTCAATCGCAAAAAAATTAGTCAGTCACCATGAGGATTTTGGAAAATTTACGAAAATAATTTATTTTTCAGACTTTGATCGGCCGTAGCGGCCAAACGAAAACTCCAAATTGAACGCGGTTTGCAAATCTGAGCTCCTCCTACGTCTATTAGTCGGATTTAAGATTTTTATTTTTTGATGAAATCGTGAAAAAAACATCACTAACCCCCTAGGAAATTTTGTTAAAAAATGCAACTTTCTTAAAAATCATCGTAGACTATTGAATTTAACTTTATTTTCATCAGAAAGACGAGAGAAATTGATTGCCGTTAAAAAATTTCAGCTAACTTCAATCGCAAAAAAATTAGTCAGTCACCATGAGGATTTTGGAAAATTTGCGAAAATAATTTATTTTTCAGACTTTGATCGGCCGTAGCGGCCAAACGAAAACTCCAAATTGAACGCGGTTTGCAAATCTGAGCTCCTCGTACGTCTATTAGTCGGATTTAAGATTTTTATTTTTTGATGAAATCGTGAAAAAAACATCACTAACCCCCTAGGAAATTTTGTTAAAAAATGCAACTTTCTTAAAAATCATCGTAGACTATTGAATTTAACTTTATTTTCATCAGAAAGACGAGAGAAATTGATTGCCGTTAAAAAAATTCAGCTAACTTCAATCGCAAAAAAATTAGTCAGTCACCATGAGGATTTTGGAAAATTTGCGAAAATAATTTATTTTTCAGATTTTGATCGGCCGTAGCGGCCAAACGAAAACTCCAAATTGAACGCGGTTTGCAAATCTGAGCTCCTCGTACGTCAATTAGTCGGATTAGAGATTTTGATTTTTGATGAAATCGTGAAAAAAAACATGACTAACCCCCTCGGAAATTTTGTTAAAAAATGCAACTTTCTTAAAAATCATCGTAGACTATTGAATTTTACTTCATTTTCTTCAGAAAGACGAGAGAAATTGATTGCCGTTAAAAAATTTCAGCTAACTTCAATGGCAAAAAAAATAGTCAGTTACCATGAGGATTTTGGAAAATTTACGAAAATAATTGATTTTTCAGACTTTGATCGGTCGTAGCGGCCAAACGAAAACTCCAAATTGAACGCGGTTTGCAAATCTGAGCTCCTCGTACGTCAATTAGTCGGATTAGACATTTTTATTTTTTGATGAAAACTCGAAAAAAAGACATGAGTAAACCCCTAGGAAATTTGTTAAAAAATGCAACTTTCTTAAAAATCATCGTAGACTATTGAATTTAACTTTATTTTCATCAGAAAGACGAGAGAAATTGATTGCCGTTAAAAAATTTCAGCTAACTTCAATAGCAAAAAAATTAGTCAGTCACCATGAGGATTTTGGAAAATTTACGAAAATAATTTATTTTTCAGACTTTGATCGGCCGTAGCGGCCAAACGAAAACTCCAAATTGAACGCGGTTTGCAAATCTGAGCTCCTCGTACGTCAATTAGTCGGATTAGACATTTTTATTTTTTGATGAAAACTCGAAAAAAAGACATGAGTAAACCCCTTGGAAATTTGTTAAAAAATGCAACTTTCTTAAAAATCATCGTAGACTATTGAATTTAACTTTATTTTCATCAGAAAGACGAGAGAAATTGATTGCCGTTAAAAAATTTCAGCTAACTTCAATAGCAAAAAAATTAGTCAGTCACCATGAGGATTTTGGAAAATTTACGAAAATAATTGATTTTTCAGACTTTGATCGGCCATAGCGGCCAAACGAAAACTCCAAATTGAACGCGGTTTGCAAATCTGAGCTCCTCGTACGTCAATTAGTCGGATTAGACATTTTTATTTTTTGATGAAATCGTGAAAATAACATGACTAACCCCCTTGGAAATTTTGTTAAAAAATGCAACTTTCTTAAAAATCATCGTAGACTATTGAATTTAACTTTATTTTCATCAGAAAGACGAGAGAAATTGATTGCCGTTAAAAAATTTCAGCTAACTTCAATAGCAAAAAAATTAGTCAGTCACCATGAGGATTTTGGAAAATTTACGAAAATAATTTATTTTTCAGACTTTGATCGGCTGTAGCGGCCAAACGAAAACTCCAAATTGAACGCGGTTTGCAAATCTGAGCTCCTCGTACGTCAATTAGTCGGATTAGACATTTTTATTTTTTGATGAAAACTCGAAAAAAAGACATGAGTAAACCCCTTGGAAATTTTGTTAAAAAATGCAACTTTCTTAAAAATCATCGTAGACTATTGAATTTAACTTTATTTTCATCAGAAAGACGAGAGAAATTGATTGCCGTTAAAAAATTTCAGCTAACTTCAATAGCAAAAAAATTAGTCAGTCACCATGAGGATTTTGGAAAATTTACGAAAATAATTGATTTTTCAGACTTTGATCGGCTGTAGCGGCCAAACGAAAACTCCAAATTGAACGCGGTTTGCAAATCTGAGCTCCTCGTACGTCAATTAGTCGGATTAGACATTTTTATTTTTTGATGAAAACTCGAAAAAAAGACATGAGTAAACCCCTTGGAAATTTTGTTAAAAAATGCAACTTTCTTAAAAATCATCGTAGACTATTGAATTTAACTTTATTTTCATCAGAAAGACGAGAGAAATTGATTGCCGTTAAAAAATTTCAGCTAACTTCAATAGCAAAAAAATTAGTCAGTCACCATGAGGATTTTGGAAAATTTACGAAAATAATTGATTTTTCAGACTTTGATCGGCCGTAGCGGCCAAACGAAACCTCCAAATTGAACGCGGTTTGCAAATCTGAGCTCCTCGTGCGTCAATTAGTCGGATTAGAGATTTTGAATTTTTGATGAAATCGTGAAAAAAAACATGACTAACCCCCATGGAAATTTTGTTAAAAAATGCAACTTTCTTAAAAATCATCGTAGACTATTGAATTTAACTTTATTTTCATCAGAAAGACGAGAGAAATTGATTGCCGTTATAAAATTTCAGCTAACTTCAATAGCAAAAAAATTAGTCAGTCACCATGAGGATTTTGGAAAATTTACGAAAATAATTGATTTTTCAGACTTTGATCGGCCGTAGCGGCCAAACGAAACCTCCAAATTGAACGCGGTTTGCAAATCTGAGCTCCTCGTACGTCAATTAGTCGGATTAGAGATTTTGAATTTTTGATGAAATCGTGAAAAAAAACATGACTAACCCCCTTGGAAATTTTGTTAAAAAATGCAACTTTCTTAAAAATCATCGTAGACTATTGAATTTAACTTTATTTTCATCAGAAAGACGAGAGAAATTGATTGCCGTTAAAAAATTTCAGCTAACTTCAATAGCAAAAAAATTAGTCAGTCACCATGAGGATTTTGGAAAATTTACGAAAATAATTTATTTTTCAGACTTTGATCGGCCGTAGCGGCCAAACGAAAACTCCAAATTGAACGCGGTTTGCAAATCTGAGCTCCTCGTACGTCAATTAGTCGGATTAGACATTTTTATTTTTTGATGAAAACTCGAAAAAAAGACATGAGTAGGAAATTTGATAAAAAATGCAACTTTCTTAAAAATCATCGTAGACTATTGAATTTAACTTTATTTTCATCACAAAGACGAGAGAAATTGATTGCCGTTAAAAAATTTCAGCTAACTTCAATAGCAAAAAAATTAGTCAGTCACCATGAGGATTTTGGAAAATTTACGAAAATAATTTATTTTTCAGACTTTGATCGGCCGTAGCGGCCAAACGAAACTCCAAATTGAACGCGGTTTGCAAATCTGAGCTCCTCGTACGTCAATTAGTCGGACTAGACATTTTTATTTTTTGATGAAAACTCGAAAAAAAGACATGAGTAAACCCCTAGGAAATTTGTTAAAAAATGCAACTTTCTTAAAAATCATCGTAGACTATTGAATTTAACTTTATTTTCATCAGAAAGACGAGAGAAATTGATTGCCGTTAAAAAATTTCAGCTAACTTCAATAGCAAAAAAATTAGTCAGTCACCATGAGGATTTTGGAAAATTTACGAAAATAATTGATTTTTCAGACTTTGATCGGCCGTAGCGGCCAAACGAAAAGTCCAAATTGAACGCGGTTTGCAAATCTGAGCTCCTCGTACGTCAATTAGTCGGATTAGACATTTTTATTTTTTGATGAAAACTCGAAAAAAAGACATGAGTAAACCCCTCGGAAATTTTGTTAAAAAATGCAACTTTCTTAAAAATCATCGTAGACTATTGAATTTAACTTTATTTTCATCAGAAAGACGAGAGAAATTGATTGCCATTAAAAAATTTCAGCTGACTTCAATAGCAAAAAAATTAGTCAGTCACCATGAGGATTTTGGAAAATTTACGAAAATAATTTATTTTTCATACTTTGATCGGCCGTAGCGGCCAAACGAAAACTCCAAATTGAACGCGGTTTGCAAATCTGAGCTCCTCGTACGTCAATTAGTCGGATTAGACATTTTTATTTTTTGATGAAAACTCGAAAAAAAGACATGAGTAAACCCCTAGGAAATTTGTTAAAAAATACAACTTTCTTAAAAATCATCGTAGACTATTGAATTTAACTTTATTTTCATCAGAAAGACGAGAGAAATTGATTGCCGTTAGAAAAATTCAGCTAACTTCAATAGCAAAAAAATTAGTCAGTCACCATGAGGATTTTGGAAAATTTACGAAAATAATTGATTTTTCAGACTTTGATCGGCCGTAGCGGCCAAACGAAAAGTCCAAATTGAACGCGGTTTGCAAATCTGAGCTCCTCGTACGTCAATTAGTCGGATTAGACATTTTTATTTTTTGATGAAAACTCGAAAAAAAGACATGAGTAAACCCCAAGGAAATTTGTTAAAAAATGCAACTTTCTTAAAAATCATCGTAGACTATTGAATTTAACTTTATTTTCATCAGAAAGACGAGAGAAATTGATTGCCGTTAGAAAAATTCAGCTAACTTCAATAGCAAAAAAATTAGTCAGTCACCATGAGGATTTTGGAAAATTTACGAAAATAATTGATTTTTCAGACTTTGATCGGCCGTAGCGGCCAAACGAAACCTCCAAATTGAACGCGGTTTGCAAATCTGAGCTCCTCGTACGTCAATTAGTCGGATTAGAGATTTTGAATTTTTGATGAAATCGTGAAAAAAAACATGACTAACCCCCTTGGAAATTTTGTTAAAAAATGCAACTTTCTTAAAAATCATCGTAGACTATTGAATTTAACTTTATTTTCATCAGAAAGACGAGAGAAATTGATTGCCGTTAAAAAATTTCAGCTAACTTCAATAGCAAAAAAATTAGTCAGTCACCATGAGGATTTTGGAAAATTTACGAAAATAATTGATTTTTCAGACTTTGATCGGCCGTAGCGGCCAAACGAAAACTCCAAATTGAACGCGGTTTGCAAATCTGAGCTCCTCGTACGTCAATTAGTCGGATTAGACATTTTTATTTTTTGATGAAAACTCGAAAAAAAGACATGAGTAAACCCCAAGGAAATTTGTTAAAAAATGCAACTTTCTTAAAAATCATCGTAGACTATTGAATTTAACTTTATTTTCATCAGAAAGACGAGAGAAATTGATTGCCGTTAAAAAATTTCAGCTAACTTCAATAGCAAAAAAATTAGTCAGTCACCATGAGGATTTTGGAAAATTTACGAAAATAATTGATTTTTCAGACTTTGATCGGCCGTAGCGGCCAAACGAAAACTCCAAATTGAACGCGGTTTGCAAATCTGAGCTCCTCGTACGTCAATTAGTCGGATTAGACATTTTTATTTTTTGATGAAAACTCGAAAAAAAGACATGAGTAAACCCCTAGGAAATTTGATAAAAAATGCAACTTTCTTAAAAATCATCGTAGACTATTGAATTTAACTTTATTTTCATCAGAAAGACGAGAGAAATTGATTGCCGTTAAAAAATTTCAGCTAACTTCAATAGCAAAAAAATTAGTCAGTCACCATGAGGATTTTGGAAAATTTACGAAAATAATTTATTTTTCAGACTTTGATCGGCCGTAGCGGCCAAACGAAACCTCCAAATTGAACGCGGTTTGCAAATCTGAGCTCCTCGTACGTCAATAAGTCGGATAAGACATTTTTATTTTTTGATGAAATCGTGAAAAAAAACATGACTATCCCCCTCGGAAAATTTGTTAAAAAATGCAACTTTCTTAAAAATCATCGTAGACTATTGAATTTAACTTTATTTTCATCAGAAAGACGAGAGAAATTGATTGCCGTTAAAAAATTTCAGCTAACTTCAATAGCAAAAAAATTAGTCAGTCACCATGAGGATTTTGGAAAATTTACGAAAATAATTTATTTTTCAGACTTTGATCGGCCGTAGCGGCCAAACGAAAACTCCAAATTGAACGCGGTTTGCAAATCTGAGCTCCTCGTACGTCAATTAGTCGGATTAGACATTTTTATTTTTTGATGAAAACTCGAAAAAAAGACATGAGTAAACCCCAAGGAAATTTGTTAAAAAATGCAACTTTCTTAAAAATCATCGTAGACTATTGAATTTAACTTTATTTTCATCAGAAAGACGAGAGAAATTGATTGCCGTTAAAAAATTTCAGCTAACTTCAATAGCAAAAAAATTAGTCAGTCACCATGAAGATTTTGGAAAATTTACGAAAATAATTGATTTTTCAGACTTTGATCGGCCGTAGCGGCCAAACGAAAACTCCAAATTGAACGCGGTTTGCAAATCTGAGCTCCTCGTACGTCAATTAGTCGGATTAGACATTTTTATTTTTTGATGAAAACTCGAAAAAAAGACATGAGTAAACCCCAAGGAAATTTGTTAAAAAATGCAACTTTCTTAAAAATCATCGTAGACTATTGAATTTAACTTTATTTTCATCAGAAAGACGAGAGAAATTGATTGCCGTTAAAAAATTTCAGCTAACTTCAATAGCAAAAAAATTAGTCAGTCACCATGAGGATTTTGGAAAATTTACGAAAATAATTTATTTTTCAGACTTTGATCGGCCGTAGCGGCCAAACGAAAACTCCAAATTGAACGCGGTTTGCAAATCTGAGCTCCTCGTACGTCAATTAGTCGGATTAGAGATTTTGAATTTTTGATGAAATCGTGAAAAAAAACAAACCCCCTTGGAAATTTTGTTAAAAAATGCAACTTTCTTAAAAATCATCGTAGACTATTGAATTTAACTTTATTTTCATCAGAAAGACGAGAGAAATTGATTGCCGTTAAAAAAATTCAGCTAACTTCAATAGCAAAAAAATTAGTCAGTCACCATGAGGATTTTGGAAAATTTACGAAAATAATTTATTTTTCAGACTTTGATCGGCCGTAGCGGCCAAACGAAAACTCCAAATTGAACGCGGTTTGCAAATCTGAGCTCCTCGTACGTCAATTAGTCGGATTAGACATTTTTATTTTTTGGTGAAAACTCGAAAAAAAGACATGAGTAAACCCCTAGGAAATTTGTTAAAAAATGCAACTTTCTTAAAAATCATCGTAGACTATTGAATTTAACTTTATTTTCATCAGAAAGACGAGAGAAATTGATTGCCGTTAAAAAATTTCAGCTAACTTCAATAGCAAAAAAATTAGTCAGTCACCATGAGGATTTTGGAAAATTTATGAAAATAATTGATTTTTCAGACTTTGATCGGCCGTAGCGGCCAAACGAAAAGTCCAAATTGAACGCGGTTTGCAAATCTGAGCTCCTCGTACGTCAATTAGTCGGATTAGACATTTTTATTTTTTGATGAAAACTCGAAAAAAAGACATGAGTAAACCCCTTGTAAATTTTGTTAAAAAATGCAACTTTCTTAAAAATCATCGTAGACTATTGAATTTAACTTTATTTTCATCAGAAAGACGAGAGAAATTGATTGCCGTTAAAAAATTTCAGCTAACTTCAATAGCAAAAAAATTAGTCAGTCACCATGAGGATTTTGGAAAATTTACGAAAATAATTTATTTTTCAGACTTTGATCGGCCGTAGCGGCCAAACGAAAACTCCAAATTGAACGCGGTTTGCAAATCTGATCTCCTCGTACGTCAATTAGTCGGATTAGACATTTTTATTTTTTGATGAAAACTCGAAAAAAAGACATGAGTAAACCCCAAGGAAATTTGTTAAAAAATGCAACTTTCTTAAAAATCATCGTAGACTATTGAATTTAACTTTATTTTCATCAGAAAGACGAGAGAAATTGATTGCCGTTAAAAAATTTCAGCTAACTTCAATAGCAAAAAAATTAGTCAGTCACCATGACGATTTTGGAAAATTTACGAAAATAATTTATTTTTCAGACTTTGATCGGCCGTAGCGGCCAAACGAAAACTCCAAATTGAACGCGGTTTACAAATCTGAGCTCCTCGTACGTCAATTAGTCGGATTAGACATTTTTATTTTTTGATGAAAACTCGAAAAAAAGACATGAGTAAACCCCAAGGAAATTTGTTAAAAAATGCAACTTTCTTAAAAATCATGGTAGACTATTGAATTTAACTTTATTTTCATCAGAAAGACGAGAGAAATTGATTGCCGTTAGAAAAATTCAGCTAACTTCAATAGCAAAAAAATTAGTCAGTCACCATGAGGATTTTGGAAAATTTACGAAAATAATTGATTTTTCAGACTTTGATCGGCCGTAGCGGCCAAACGAAAACTCCAAATTGAACGCGGTTTGCAAATCTGAGCTCCTCGTACGTCAATTAGTCGGATTAGACATTTTTATTTTTTGATGAAAACTCGAAAAAAAGACATGAGTAAACCCCTTGTAAATTTTGTTAAAAAATGCAACTTTCTTAAAAATCATCGTAGACTATTGAATTTAACTTTATTTTCATCAGAAAGACGAGAGAAATTGATTGCCGTTAAAAAATTTCAGCTAACTTCAATAGCAAAAAAATTAGTCAGTCACCATGAGGATTTTGGAAAATTTACGAAAATAATTTATTTTTCAGACTTTGATCGGCCGTAGCGGCCAAACGAAAACTCCAAATTGAACGCGGTTTGCAAATCTGATCTCCTCGTACGTCAATTAGTCGGATTAGACATTTTTATTTTTTGATGAAAACTCGAAAAAAAGACATGAGTAAACCCCTAGGAAATTTGTTAAAAAATACAACTTTCTTAAAAATCATCGTAGACTATTGAATTTAACTTTATTTTCATCAGAAAGACGAGAGAAATTGATTGCCGTTAGAAAAATTCAGCTAACTTCAATAGCAAAAAAATTAGTCAGTCACCATGAGGATTTTGGAAAATTTACGAAAATAATTGATTTTTCAGACTTTGATCGGCCGTAGCGGCCAAACGAAAAGTCCAAATTGAACGCGGTTTGCAAATCTGAGCTCCTCGTACGTCAATTAGTCGGATTAGACATTTTTATTTTTTGATGAAAACTCGAAAAAAAGACATGAGTAAACCCCTAGGAAATTTGTTAAAAAATACAACTTTCTTAAAAATCATCGTAGACTATTGAATTTAACTTTATTTTCATCAGAAAGACGAGAGAAATTGATTGCCGTTAAAAAATTTCAGCTAACTTCAATAGCAAAAAAAATAGTCAGTCACCATGAGGATTTTGGAAAATTTACGAAAATAATTTATTTTTTAGACTTTGATCGGCCGTAGCGGCCCAACGAAAACTCCAAATTGAACGCGGTTTGCAAATCTGAGCTCCTCGTACGTCAATTAGTCGGATTAGACATTTTTATTTTTTGATGAAAACTCGAAAAAAAAACATGACTATCCCCCTAGGAAATTTTGTTAAAAAATGCAACTTTCTTAAAAATCATCGTAGACTATTGAATTTAACTTTATTTTCATCAGAAAGACGAGAGAAATTGATTGCCGTTAAAAAATTTCAGCTAACTTCAATGGCAAAAAAATTAGTCAGTCACCATGAGGATTTTGGAAAATTTACGAAAATAATTGATTTTTCAGACTTTGATCGGCCGTAGCGGCCAAACGAAAACTCCAAATTGAACGCGGTTTGCAAATCTGAGCTCCTCGTACGTCAATTAGTCGGATTAGACATTTTTATTTTTTGATGAAAACTCGAAAAAAAGACATGAGTAAACCCCTAGGAAATTTGTTAAAAAATACAACTTTCTTAAAAATCATCGTAGACTATTGAATTTAACTTTATTTTCATCAGAAAGACGAGAGAAATTGATTGCCGTTAGAAAAATTCAGCTAACTTCAATAGCAAAAAAATTAGTCAGTCACCATGAGGATTTTGGAAAATTTACGAAAATAATTGATTTTTCAGACTTTGATCGGCCGTAGCGGCCAAACGAAAAGTCCAAATTGAACGCGGTTTGCAAATCTGAGCTCCTCGTACGTCAATTAGTCGGATTAGACATTTTTATTTTTTGATGAAAACTCGAAAAAAAGACATGAGTAAACCCCAAGGAAATTTGTTAAAAAATGCAACTTTCTTAAAAATCATCGTAGACTATTGAATTTAACTTTATTTTCATCAGAAAGACGAGAGAAATTGATTGCCGTTAGAAAAATTCAGCTAACTTCAATAGCAAAAAAATTAGTCAGTCACCATGAGGATTTTGGAAAATTTACGAAAATAATTGATTTTTCAGACTTTGATCGGCCGTAGCGGCCAAACGAAACCTCCAAATTGAACGCGGTTTGCAAATCTGAGCTCCTCGTACGTCAATTAGTCGGATTAGAGATTTTGAATTTTTGATGAAATCGTGAAAAAAAACATGACTAACCCCCTTGGAAATTTTGTTAAAAAATGCAACTTTCTTAAAAATCATCGTAGACTATTGAATTTAACTTTATTTTCATCAGAAAGACGAGAGAAATTGATTGCCGTTAAAAAATTTCAGCTAACTTCAATAGCAAAAAAATTAGTCAGTCACCATGAGGATTTTGGAAAATTTACGAAAATAATTGATTTTTCAGACTTTGATCGGCCGTAGCGGCCAAACGAAAACTCCAAATTGAACGCGGTTTGCAAATCTGAGCTCCTCGTACGTCAATTAGTCGGATTAGACATTTTTATTTTTTGATGAAAACTCGAAAAAAAGACATGAGTAAACCCCTAGGAAATTTGATAAAAAATGCAACTTTCTTAAAAATCATCGTAGACTATTGAATTTAACTTTATTTTCATCAGAAAGACGAGAGAAATTGATTGCCGTTAAAAAATTTCAGCTAACTTCAATAGCAAAAAAATTAGTCAGTCACCATGAGGATTTTGGAAAATTTACGAAAATAATTTATTTTTCAGACTTTGATCGGCCGTAGCGGCCAAACGAAACCTCCAAATTGAACGCGGTTTGCAAATCTGAGCTCCTCGTACGTCAATAAGTCGGATAAGACATTTTTATTTTTTGATGAAATCGTGAAAAAAAACATGACTATCCCCCTCGGAAAATTTGTTAAAAAATGCAACTTTCTTAAAAATCATCGTAGACTATTGAATTTAACTTTATTTTCATCAGAAAGACGAGAGAAATTGATTGCCGTTAAAAAATTTCAGCTAACTTCAATAGCAAAAAAATTAGTCAGTCACCATGAGGATTTTGGAAAATTTACGAAAATAATTTATTTTTCAGACTTTGATCGGCCGTAGCGGCCAAACGAAAACTCCAAATTGAACGCGGTTTGCAAATCTGAGCTCCTCGTACGTCAATTAGTCGGATTAGACATTTTTATTTTTTGATGAAAACTCGAAAAAAAGACATGAGTAAACCCCAAGGAAATTTGTTAAAAAATGCAACTTTCTTAAAAATCATCGTAGACTATTGAATTTAACTTTATTTTCGTCAGAAAGACGAGAGAAATTGATTGCCGTTAAAAAATTTCAGCTAACTTCAATAGCAAAAAAATTAGTCAGTCACCATGAGGATTTTGGAAAATTTACGAAAATAATTGATTTTTCAGACTTTGATCGGCCGTAGCGGCCAAACGAAAACTCCAAATTGAACGCGGTTTGCAAATCTGAGCTCCTCGTACGTCAATTAGTCGGATTAGACATTTTTATTTTTTGATGAAAACTCGAAAAAAAGACATGAGTAAACCCCTAGGAAATTTGTTAAAAAATGCAACTTTCTTAAAAATCATCGTAGACTATTGAATTTAACTTTATTTTCATCAGAAAGACGAGAGAAATTGATTGCCGTTAAAAAATTTCAGCTAACTTCAATAGCAAAAAAATTAGTCAGTCACCATGAGGATTTTGGAAAATTTACGAAAATAATTTATTTTTCAGACTTTGATCGGCCGTAGCGGCCAAACGAAAACTCCAAATTGAACGCGGTTTGCAAATCTGAGCTCCTCGTACGTCAATTAGTCGGATTAGACATTTTTATTTTTTGATGAAAACTCGAAAAAAAGACATGAGTAAACCCCAAGGAAATTTGTTAAAAAATGCAACTTTCTTAAAAATCATCGTAGACTATTGAATTTAACTTTATTTTCATCAGAAAGACGAGAGAAATTGATTGCCGTTAAAAAATTTCAGCTAACTTCAATAGCAAAAAAATTAGTCAGTCACCATGAGGATTTTGGAAAATTTACGAAAATAATTTATTTTTCAGACTTTGATCGGCCGTAGCGGCCAAACGAAAACTCCAAATTGAACGCGGTTTGCAAATCTGAGCTTCTCGTACGTCAATTAGTCGGATTAGAGATTTTGAATTTTTGATGAAATCGTGAAAAAAAACAAACCCCCTTGGAAATTTTGTTAAAAAATGCAACTTTCTTAAAAATCATCGTAGACTATTGAATTTAACTTTATTTTCATCAGAAAGACGAGAGAAATTGATTGCCGTTAAAAAAATTCAGCTAACTTCAATAGCAAAAAAATTAGTCAGTCACCATGAGGATTTTGGAAAATTTACGAAAATAATTTATTTTTTAGACTTTGATCGGCCGTAGCGGCCCAACGAAAACTCCAAATTGAACGCGGTTTGCAAATCTGAGCTCCTCGTACGTCAATTAGTCGGATTAGACATTTTTATTTTTTGATGAAAACTCGAAAAAAAAACATGACTATCCCCCTAGGAAATTTTGTTAAAAAATGCAACTTTCTTAAAAATCATCGTAGACTATTGAATTTAACTTTATTTTCATCAGAAAGACGAGAGAAATTGATTGCCGTTAAAAAATTTCAGCTAACTTCAATAGCAAAAAAAATAGTCAGTCACCATGAGGATTTTGGAAAATTTACGAAAATAATTTATTTTTTAGACTTTGATCGGCCGTAGCGGCCCAACGAAAACTCCAAATTGAACGCGGTTTGCAAATCTGAGCTCCTCGTACGTCAATTAGTCGGATTAGACATTTTTATTTTTTGATGAAAACTCGAAAAAAAAACATGACTATCCCCCTAGGAAATTTTGTTAAAAAATGCAACTTTCTTAAAAATCATCGTAGACTATTGAATTTAACTTTATTTTCATCAGAAAGACGAGAGAAATTGATTGCCGTTAAAAAATTTCAGCTAACTTCAATGGCAAAAAAATTAGTCAGTCACCATGAGGATTTTGGAAAATTTACGAAAATAATTGATTTTTCAGACTTTGATCGGCCGTAGCGGCCAAACGAAAACTCCAAATTGAACGCGGTTTGCAAATCTGAGCTCCTCGTACGTCAATTAGTCGGATTAGACATTTTTATTTTTTGATGAAAACTCGAAAAAAAGACATGAGTAAACCCCTAGGAAATTTGTTAAAAAATACAACTTTCTTAAAAATCATCGTAGACTATTGAATTTAACTTTATTTTCATCAGAAAGACGAGAGAAATTGATTGCCGTTAGAAAAATTCAGCTAACTTCAATAGCAAAAAAATTAGTCAGTCACCATGAGGATTTTGGAAAATTTACGAAAATAATTGATTTTTCAGACTTTGATCGGCCGTAGCGGCCAAACGAAAAGTCCAAATTGAACGCGGTTTGCAAATCTGAGCTCCTCGTACGTCAATTAGTCGGATTAGACATTTTTATTTTTTGATGAAAACTCGAAAAAAAGACATGAGTAAACCCCAAGGAAATTTGTTAAAAAATGCAACTTTCTTAAAAATCATCGTAGACTATTGAATTTAACTTTATTTTCATCAGAAAGACGAGAGAAATTGATTGCCGTTAGAAAAATTCAGCTAACTTCAATAGCAAAAAAATTAGTCAGTCACCATGAGGATTTTGGAAAATTTACGAAAATAATTGATTTTTCAGACTTTGATCGGCCGTAGCGGCCAAACGAAACCTCCAAATTGAACGCGGTTTGCAAATCTGAGCTCCTCGTACGTCAATTAGTCGGATTGGAGATTTTGAATTTTTGATGAAATCGTGAAAAAAAACATGACTAACCCCCTTGGAAATTTTGTTAAAAAATGCAACTTTCTTAAAAATCATCGTAGACTATTGAATTTAACTTTATTTTCATCAGAAAGACGAGAGAAATTGATTGCCGTTAAAAAATTTCAGCTAACTTCAATAGCAAAAAAATTAGTCAGTCACCATGAGGATTTTGGAAAATTTACGAAAATAATTGATTTTTCAGACTTTGATCGGCCGTAGCGGCCAAACGAAAACTCCAAATTGAACGCGGTTTGCAAATCTGAGCTCCTCGTACGTCAATTAGTCGGATTAGACATTTTTATTTTTTGATGAAAACTCGAAAAAAAGACATGAGTAAACCCCTAGGAAATTTGATAAAAAATGCAACTTTCTTAAAAATCATCGTAGACTATTGAATTTAACTTTATTTTCATCAGAAAGACGAGAGAAATTGATTGCCGTTAAAAAATTTCAGCTAACTTCAATAGCAAAAAAATTAGTCAGTCACCATGAGGATTTTGGAAAATTTACGAAAATAATTTATTTTTCAGACTTTGATCGGCCGTAGCGGCCAAACGAAACCTCCAAATTGAACGCGGTTTGCAAATCTGAGCTCCTCGTACGTCAATAAGTCGGATAAGACATTTTTATTTTTTTGATGAAATCGTGAAAAAAAACATGACTATCCCCCTCGGAAAATTTGTTAAAAAATGCAACTTTCTTAAAAATCATCGTAGACTATTGAATTTAACTTTATTTTCATCAGAAAGACGAGAGAAATTGATTGCCGTTAAAAAATTTCAGCTAACTTCAATAGCAAAAAAATTAGTCAGTCACCATGAGGATTTTGGAAAATTTACGAAAATAATTTATTTTTCAGACTTTGATCGGCCGTAGCGGCCAAACGAAAACTCCAAATTGAACGCGGTTTGCAAATCTGAGCTCCTCGTACGTCAATTAGTCGGATTAGACATTTTTATTTTTTGATGAAAACTCGAAAAAAAGACATGAGTAAACCCCAAGGAAATTTGTTAAAAAATGCAACTTTCTTAAAAATCATCGTAGACTATTGAATTTAACTTTATTTTCGTCAGAAAGACGAGAGAAATTGATTGCCGTTAAAAAATTTCAGCTAACTTCAATAGCAAAAAAATTAGTCAGTCACCATGAGGATTTTGGAAAATTTACGAAAATAATTGATTTTTCAGACTTTGATCGGCCGTAGCGGCCAAACGAAAACTCCAAATTGAACGCGGTTTGCAAATCTGAGCTCCTCGTACGTCAATTAGTCGGATTAGACATTTTTATTTTTTGATGAAAACTCGAAAAAAAGACATGAGTAAACCCCTAGGAAATTTGTTAAAAAATGCAACTTTCTTAAAAATCATCGTAGACTATTGAATTTAACTTTATTTTCATCAGAAAGACGAGAGAAATTGATTGCCGTTAAAAAATTTCAGCTAACTTCAATAGCAAAAAAATTAGTCAGTCACCATGAGGATTTTGGAAAATTTACGAAAATAATTGATTTTTCAGACTTTGATCGGCCGTAGCGGCCAAACGAAAACTCCAAATTGAACGCGGTTTGCAAATCTGAGCTCCTCGTACGTCAATTAGTCGGATTAGACATTTTTATTTTTTGATGAAAACTCGAAAAAAAGACATGAGTAAACCCCAAGGAAATTTGTTAAAAAATGCAACTTTCTTAAAAATCATCGTAGACTATTGAATTTAACTTTATTTTCATCAGAAAGACGAGAGAAATTGATTGCCGTTAAAAAATTTCAGCTAACTTCAATAGCAAAAAAATTAGTCAGTCACCATGAGGATTTTGGAAAATTTACGAAAATAATTGATTTTTCAGACTTTGATCGGCCGTAGCGGCCAAACGAAAACTCCAAATTGAACGCGGTTTGCAAATCTGAGCTCCTCGTACGTCAATTAGTCGGATTAGACATTTTTATTTTTTGATGAAAACTCGAAAAAAAGACATGAGTAAACCCCAAGGAAATTTGTTAAAAAATGCAACTTTCTTAAAAATCATCGTAGACTATTGAATTTAACTTTATTTTCATCAGAAAGACGAGAGAAATTGATTGCCGTTAAAAAATTTCAGCTAACTTCAATAGCAAAAAAATTAGTCAGTCACCATGAGGATTTTGGAAAATTTACGAAAATAATTTATTTTTCAGACTTTGATCGGCCGTAGCGGCCAAACGAAAACTCCAAATTGAACGCGGTTTGCAAATCTGAGCTTCTCGTACGTCAATTAGTCGGATTAGAGATTTTGAATTTTTGATGAAATCGTGAAAAAAAACAAACCCCCTTGGAAATTTTGTTAAAAAATGCAACTTTCTTAAAAATCATCGTAGACTATTGAATTTAACTTTATTTTCATCAGAAAGACGAGAGAAATTGATTGCCGTTAAAAAAATTCAGCTAACTTCAATAGCAAAAAAATTAGTCAGTCACCATGAGGATTTTGGAAAATTTACGAAAATAATTTATTTTTCAGACTTTGATCGGCCGTAGCGGCCAAACGAAAACTCCAAATTGAACGCGGTTTGCAAATCTGAGCTCCTCGTACGTCAATTAGTCGGATTAGACATTTTTATTTTTTGGTGAAAACTCGAAAAAAAGACATGAGTAAACCCCTAGGAAATTTGTTAAAAAATGCAACTTTCTTAAAAATCATCGTAGACTATTGAATTTAACTTTATTTTCATCAGAAAGACGAGAGAAATTGATTGCCGTTAAAAAATTTCAGCTAACTTCAATAGCAAAAAAATTAGTCAGTCACCATGAGGATTTTGGAAAATTTACGAAAATAATTGATTTTTCAGACTTTGATCGGCCGTAGCGGCCAAACGAAAAGTCCAAATTGAACGCGGTTTGCAAATCTGAGCTCCTCGTACGTCAATTAGTCGGATTAGACATTTTTATTTTTTGATGAAAACTCGAAAAAAAGACATGAGTAAACCCCTTGTAAATTTTGTTAAAAAATGCAACTTTCTTAAAAATCATCGTAGACTATTGAATTTAACTTTATTTTCATCAGAAAGACGAGAGAAATTGATTGCCGTTAAAAAATTTCAGCTAACTTCAATAGCAAAAAAATTAGTCAGTCACCATGAGGATTTTGGAAAATTTACGAAAATAATTTATTTTTCAGACTTTGATCGGCCGTAGCGGCCAAACGAAAACTCCAAATTGAACGCGGTTTGCAAATCTGATCTCCTCGTACGTCAATTAGTCGGATTAGACATTTTTATTTTTTGATGAAAACTCGAAAAAAAGACATGAGTAAACCCCAAGGAAATTTGTTAAAAAATGCAACTTTCTTAAAAATCATCGTAGACTATTGAATTTAACTTTATTTTCATCAGAAAGACGAGAGAAATTGATTGCCGTTAAAAAATTTCAGCTAACTTCAATAGCAAAAAAATTAGTCAGTCACCATGACGATTTTGGAAAATTTACGAAAATAATTTATTTTTCAGACTTTGATCGGCCGTAGCGGCCAAACGAAAACTCCAAATTGAACGCGGTTTACAAATCTGAGCTCCTCGTACGTCAATTAGTCGGATTAGACATTTTTATTTTTTGATGAAAACTCGAAAAAAAGACATGAGTAAACCCCTTGGAAATTTTGTTAAAAAATGCAACTTTCTTAAAAATCATCGTAGACTATTGAATTTAACTTTATTTTCATCAGAAAGACGAGAGAAATTGATTGCCGTTAAAAAATTTCAGCTAACTTCAATAGCAAAAAAAATAGTCAGTCACCATGAGGATTTTGGAAAATTTACGAAAATAATTTATTTTTCAGACTTTGATCGGCCGTAGCGGCCAAACGAAAACTCCAAATTGAACGCGGTTTGCAAATCTGAGCTCCTCGTACGTCAATTAGTCGGATTAGACATTTTTATTTTTTGATGAAAACTCGAAAAAAAAACATGACTATCCCCCTAGGAAATTTTGTTAAAAAATGCAACTTTCTTAAAAATCATCGTAGAATATAGAATTTAACTTTATTTTCATCAGAAAGACGAGAGAAATTGATTGCCGTTAAAAAATTTCAGCTAACTTCAATGGCAAAAAAATTAGTCAGTCACCATGAGGATTTTGGAAAATTTACGAAAATAATTGATTTTTCAGACTTTGATCGGCCGTAGCGGCCAAACGAAAACTCCAAATTGAACGCGGTTTGCAAATCTGAGCTCCTCGTACGTCAATTAGTCGGATTAGAGATTTTGAATTTTTGATGAAATCGTGAAAAAAAACAAACCCCCTTGTAAATTTTGTTAAAAAATGCAACTTTCTTAAAAATCATCGTAGACTATTGAATTTAACTTTATTTTCATCAGAAAGACGAGAGAAATTGATTGCCGTTAAAAAATTTCAGCTAACTTCAATAGCAAAAAAATTAGTCAGTCACCATGAGGATTTTGGAAAATTTACGAAAATAATTTATTTTTCAGACTTTGATCGGCCGTAGCGGCCAAACGAAAACTCCAAATTGAACGCGGTTTGCAAATCTGATCTCCTCGTACGTCAATTAGTCGGATTAGACATTTTTATTTTTTGATGAAAACTCGAAAAAAAGACATGAGTAAACCCCAAGGAAATTTGTTAAAAAATGCAACTTTCTTAAAAATCATCGTAGACTATTGAATTTAACTTTATTTTCATCAGAAAGACGAGAGAAATTGATTGCCGTTAAAAAATTTCAGCTAACTTCAATAGCAAAAAAATTAGTCAGTCACCATGACGATTTTGGAAAATTTACGAAAATAATTTATTTTTCAGACTTTGATCGGCCGTAGCGGCCAAACGAAAACTCCAAATTGAACGCGGTTTACAAATCTGAGCTCCTCGTACGTCAATTAGTCGGATTAGACATTTTTATTTTTTGATGAAAACTCGAAAAAAAGACATGAGTAAACCCCTTGGAAATTTTGTTAAAAAATGCAACTTTCTTAAAAATCATCGTAGACTATTGAATTTAACTTTATTTTCATCAGAAAGACGAGAGAAATTGATTGCCGTTAAAAAATTTCAGCTAACTTCAATAGCAAAAAAAATAGTCAGTCACCATGAGGATTTTGGAAAATTTACGAAAATAATTTATTTTTCAGACTTTGATCGGCCGTAGCGGCCAAACGAAAACTCCAAATTGAACGCGGTTTGCAAATCTGAGCTCCTCGTACGTCAATTAGTCGGATTAGACATTTTTATTTTTTGATGAAAACTCGAAAAAAAAACATGACTATCCCCCTAGGAAATTTTGTTAAAAAATGCAACTTTCTTAAAAATCATCGTAGAATATAGAATTTAACTTTATTTTCATCAGAAAGACGAGAGAAATTGATTGCCGTTAAAAAATTTCAGCTAACTTCAATGGCAAAAAAATTAGTCAGTCACCATGAGGATTTTGGAAAATTTACGAAAATAATTGATTTTTCAGACTTTGATCGGCCGTAGCGGCCAAACGAAAACTCCAAATTGAACGCGGTTTGCAAATCTGAGCTCCTCGTACGTCAATTAGTCGGATTAGACATTTTTATTTTTTGATGAAAACTCGAAAAAAAGACATGAGTAAACCCCATGGAAATTTTGTTAAAAAATGCAACTTTCTTAAAAATCATCGTAGACTATTGAATTTAACTTTATTTTCATCAGAAAGACGAGAGAAATTGATTGCCGTTAAAAAATTTCAGCTAACTCCAATAGCAAAAAAATTAGTCAGTCACCATGAGGATTTTGGAAAATTTACGAAAATAATTGATTTTTCAGACTTTGATCGGCCGTAGCGGCCAAACGAAAAGTCCAAATTGAACGCGGTTTGCAAATCTGAGCTCCTCGTACGTCAATTAGTCGGATTAGACAGTTTTATTTTTTGATGAAAACTCGAAAAAAAGACATGAGTAAACCCCTTGGAAATTTTGTTAAAAAATGCAACTTTCTTAAAAATCATCGTAGACTATTGAATTTAACTTTATTTTCATCAGAAAGACGAGAGAAATTGATTGCCGTTAAAAAATTTCAGCTAACTTTAATAGCAAAAAAATTAGTCAGTCACCATGAGGATTTTGGAAAATTTACGAAAATAATTGATTTTTCAGACTTTGATCGGCCGTAGCGGCCAAACGAAACCTCCAAATTGAACGCGGTTGGCAAATCTGAGCTCCTTGTACGTCAATAAGTCGGATAAGACATTTTTATTTTTTGATGAAATCGTGAAAAAAAACATGACTATCCCCCTAGGAAATTTTGTTAAAAAATGCAACTTTCTTAAAAATCATCGTAGACTATTGAATTTAACTTTATTTTCATCAGAAAGACGAGAGAAATTGATTGCCGTTAAAAAAATTCAGCTAACTTGAATAGCAAAAAAATTAGTCAGTCACCATGAGGATTTTGGAAAATTTACGAAAATAATTGATTTTTCAGACTTTGATCGGCCGTAGCGGCCAAACGAAAACTCCAAATTGAACGCGGTTTGCAAATCTGAGCTCCTCGTACGTCAATTAGTCGGATTAGACATTTTTATTTTTTGGTGAAAACTCGAAAAAAGACATGAGTAATCCCCTAGGAAATTTGTTAAAAAATGCAACTTTCTTAAAAATCATCGTAGACTATTGAATTTAACTTTATTTTCATCAGAAAGACGAGAGAAATTGATTGCCGTTAAAAAATTTCAGCTAACTTCAATAGCAAAAAAATTAGTCAGTCACCATGAGGATTTTGGAAAATTTACGAAAATAATTGATTTTTCAGACTTTGATCGGCCGTAGCGGCCAAACGAAAAGTCCAAATTGAACGCGGTTTGCAAATCTGAGCTCCTCGTACGTCAATTAGTCGGATTAGACATTTTTATTTTTTGATGAAAACTCGAAAAAAAGACATGAGTAAACCCCTTGGAAATTTTGTTAAAAAATGCAACTTTCTTAAAAATCATCGTAGACTATTGAATTTAACTTTATTTTCATCAGAAAGACGAGAGAAATTGATTGCCGTTAAAAAATTTCAGCTACCTTCAATGGCAAAAAAATTAGTCAGTCACCATGAGGATTTTGGAAAATTTACGAAAATAATTGATTTTTCAGACTTTGATCGGCCGTAGCGGCTAAACGAAACCTCCAAATTGAACGCGGTTTGCAAATCTGAGCTCCTCGTACGTCAATAAGTCGGATAAGACATTTTTATTTTTTGATGAAATCGTGAAAAAAAACATGACTATCCCCCTAGGAAATTTTGTTAAAAAATGCAACTTTCTTAAAAATCATCGTAGACTATTGAATTTAACTTTATTTTCATCAGAAAGACGAGAGAAATTGATTGCCGTTAAAAAATTTCAGCTAACTTCAATAGCAAAAAAATTAGTCAGTCACCATGAGGATTTTGGAAAATTTACGAAAATAATTTATTTTTCAGACTTTGATCGGCCGTAGCGGCCAAACGAAAACTCCAAATTGAACGCGGTTTACATATCTGAGCTCCTCGTACGTCAATTAGTCGGATTAGAGATTTTGAATTTTTGATGAAATCGTGAAAAAAAACATGACTAACCCCCTTGGAAATTTTGTTAAAAAATGCAACTTTCTTAAAAATCATCGTAGACTATTGAATTTAACTTTATTTTCATCAGAAAGACGAGAGAAATTGATTGCCGTTAAAAAATTTCAGCTAACTTCAATAGCAAAAAAATTAGTCAGTCACCATGAGGATTTTGGAAAATTTACGAAAATAATTTATTTTTCAGACTTTGATCGGCCGTAGCGGCCAAACGAAAACTCCAAATTGAACGCGGTTTGCAAATCTGAGCTCCTCGTACGTCAATTAGTCGGATTAGACATTTTTATTTTTTGGTGAAAACTCGAAAAAAAGACATGAGTAAACCCCTAGGAAATTTGTTAAAAAATGCAACTTTCTTAAAAATCATCGTAGACTATTGAATTTAACTTTATTTTCATCAGAAAGACGAGAGAAATTGATTGCCGTTAAAAAATTTCAGCTAACTTCAATAGCAAAAAAATTAGTCAGTCACCATGAGGATTTTGGAAAATTTACGAAAATAATTGATTTTTCAGACTTTGATCGGCCGTAGCGGCCAAACGAAAAGTCCAAATTGAACGCGGTTTGCAAATCTGAGCTCCTCGTACGTCAATTAGTCGGATTAGACATTTTTATTTTTTGATGAAAACTCGAAAAAAAGACATGAGTAAACCCCTAGGAAATTTGTTAAAAAATGCAACTTTCTTAAAAATCATCGTAGACTATTGAATTTAACTTTATTTTCATCAGAAAGACGAGAGAAATTGATTGCCGTTAAAAAATTTCAGCTAACTTCAATAGCAAAAAAATTAGTCAGTCACCATGAGGATTTTGGAAAATTTACGAAAATAATTGATTTTTCAGACTTTGATCGGCCGTAGCGGCCAAACGAAAACTCCAAATTGAACGCGGTTTGCAAATCTGAGCTCCTCGTACGTCAATTAGTCGGATTAGACATTTTTATTTTTTGATGAAAACTCGAAAAAAAGACATGAGTAAACCCCAAGGAAATTTGTTAAAAAATGCAACTTTCTTAAAAATCATCGTAGACTATTGAATTTAACTTTATTTTCATCAGAAAGACGAGAGAAATTGATTGCCGTTAAAAAATTTCAGCTAACTTCAATAGCAAAAAAATTAGTCAGTCACCATGAGGATTTTGGAAAATTTACGAAAATAATTTATTTTTCAGACTTTGATCGGCCGTAGCGGCCAAACGAAAACTCCAAATTGAACGCGGTTTGCAAATCTGAGCTCCTCGTACGTCAATTAGTCGGATTAGAGATTTTGAATTTTTGATGAAATCGTGAAAAAAAACAAACCCCCTTGGAAATTTTGTTAAAAAATGCAACTTTCTTAAAAATCATCGTAGACTATTGAATTTAACTTTATTTTCATCAGAAAGACGAGAGAAATTGATTGCCGTTAAAAAAATTCAGCTAACTTCAATAGCAAAAAAATTAGTCAGTCACCATGAGGATTTTGGAAAATTTACGAAAATAATTTATTTTTCAGACTTTGATCGGCCGTAGCGGCCAAACGAAAACTCCAAATTGAACGCGGTTTGCAAATCTGAGCTCCTCGTACGTCAATTAGTCGGATTAGACATTTTTATTTTTTGGTGAAAACTCGAAAAAAAGACATGAGTAAACCCCTAGGAAATTTGTTAAAAAATGCAACTTTCTTAAAAATCATCGTAGACTATTGAATTTAACTTTATTTTCATCAGAAAGACGAGAGAAATTGATTGCCGTTAAAAAATTTCAGCTAACTTCAATAGCAAAAAAATTAGTCAGTCACCATGAGGATTTTGGAAAATTTACGAAAATAATTGATTTTTCAGACTTTGATCGGCCGTAGCGGCCAAACGAAAAGTCCAAATTGAACGCGGTTTGCAAATCTGAGCTCCTCGTACGTCAATTAGTCGGATTAGACATTTTTATTTTTTGATGAAAACTCGAAAAAAAGACATGAGTAAACCCCTTGTAAATTTTGTTAAAAAATGCAACTTTCTTAAAAATCATCGTAGACTATTGAATTTAACTTTATTTTCATCAGAAAGACGAGAGAAATTGATTGCCGTTAAAAAATTTCAGCTAACTTCAATAGCAAAAAAATTAGTCAGTCACCATGAGGATTTTGGAAAATTTACGAAAATAATTTATTTTTCAGACTTTGATCGGCCGTAGCGGCCAAACGAAAACTCCAAATTGAACGCGGTTTGCAAATCTGATCTCCTCGTACGTCAATTAGTCGGATTAGACATTTTTATTTTTTGATGAAAACTCGAAAAAAAGACATGAGTAAACCCCAAGGAAATTTGTTAAAAAATGCAACTTTCTTAAAAATCATCGTAGACTATTGAATTTAACTTTATTTTCATCGGAAAGACGAGAGAAATTGATTGCCGTTAAAAAATTTCAGCTAACTTCAATAGCAAAAAAATTAGTCAGTCACCATGACGATTTTGGAAAATTTACGAAAATAATTTATTTTTCAGACTTTGATCGGCCGTAGCGGCCAAACGAAAACTCCAAATTGAACGCGGTTTACAAATCTGAGCTCCTCGTACGTCAATTAGTCGGATTAGACATTTTTATTTTTTGATGAAAACTCGAAAAAAAGACATGAGTAAACCCCTTGGAAATTTTGTTAAAAAATGCAACTTTCTTAAAAATCATCGTAGACTATTGAATTTAACTTTATTTTCATCAGAAAGACGAGAGAAATTGATTGCCGTTAAAAAATTTCAGCTAACTTCAATAGCAAAAAAAATAGTCAGTCACCATGAGGATTTTGGAAAATTTACGAAAATAATTTATTTTTCAGACTTTGATCGGCCGTAGCGGCCAAACGAAAACTCCAAATTGAACGCGGTTTGCAAATCTGAGCTCCTCGTACGTCAATTAGTCGGATTAGAGATTTTGAATTTTTGATGAAATCGTGAAAAAAAACAAACCCCCTTGGAAATTTTGTTAAAAAATGCAACTTTCTTAAAAATCATCGTAGACTATTGAATTTAACTTTATTTTCATCAGAAAGACGAGAGAAATTGATTGCCGTTAAAAAATTTCAGCTAACTTCAATAGCAAAAAAATTAGTCAGTCACCTTGAGGATTTTGGAAAATTTACGAAAATAATTTATTTTTCAGACTTTGATCGGCCGTAGCGGCCAAACGAAAACTCCAAATTGAACGCGGTTTGCAAATCTGAGCTCCTCGTACGTCAATTAGTCGGATTAGAGATTTTGAATTTTTGATGAAATCGTGAAAAAAAACATGACTAACCCCCTTGGAAATTTTGTTAAAAAATGCAACTTTCTTAAAAATCATCGTAGACTATTGAATTTAACTTTATTTTCATCAGAAAGACGAGAGAAATTAATTGCCGTTAAAAAATTTCAGCTAACTTCAATAGCAAAAAAATTAGTCAGTCACCATGAGGATTTTGGAAAATTTACGAAAATAATTGATTTTTCAGACTTTGATCGGCCGTAGCGGCCAAACGAAAACTCCAAATTGAACGCGGTTTGCAAATCTGAGCTCCTCGTACGTCAATTAGTCGGATTAGACATTTTTATTTTTTGATGAAAACTCGAAAAAAAGACATGAGTAAACCCCATGGAAATTTTGTTAAAAAATGCAACTTTCTTAAAAATCATCGTAGACTATTGAATTTAACTTTATTTTCATCAGAAAGACGAGAGAAATTGATTGCCGTTAAAAAATTTCAGCTAACTCCAATAGCAAAAAAATTAGTCAGTCACCATGAGGATTTTGGAAAATTTACGAAAATAATTGATTTTTCAGTCTTTGATCGGCCGTAGCGGCCAAACGAAAAGTCCAAATTGAACGCGGTTTGCAAATCTGAGCTCCTCGTACGTCAATTAGTCGGATTAGACAGTTTTATTTTTTGATGAAAACTCGAAAAAAAGACATGAGTAAACCCCTTGGAAATTTTGTTAAAAAATGCAACTTTCTTAAAAATCATCGTAGACTATTGAATTTAACTTTATTTTCATCAGAAAGACGAGAGAAATTGATTGCCGTTAAAAAATTTCAGCTAACTTTAATAGCAAAAAAATTAGTCAGTCACCATGAGGATTTTGGAAAATTTACGAAAATAATTGATTTTTCAGACTTTGATCGGCCGTAGCGGCCAAACGAAACCTCCAAATTGAACGCGGTTTGCAAATCTGAGCTCCTCGTACGTCAATAAGTCGGATAAGACATTTTTATTTTTTGATGAAATCGTGAAAAAAAACATGACTATCCCCCTAGGAAATTTTGTTAAAAAATGCAACTTTCTTAAAAATCATCGTAGACTATTGAATTTAACTTTATTTTCATCAGAAAGACGAGAGAAATTGATTGCCGTTAAAAAAATTCAGCTAACTTGAATAGCAAAAAAATTAGTCAGTCACCATGAGGATTTTGGAAAATTTACGAAAATAATTGATTTTTCAGACTTTGATCGGCCGTAGCGGCCAAACGAAAACTCCAAATTGAACGCGGTTTGCAAATCTGAGCTCCTCGTACGTCAATTAGTCGGATTAGACATTTTTATTTTTTGGTGAAAACTCGAAAAAAGACATGAGTAATCCCCTAGGAAATTTGTTAAAAAATGCAACTTTCTTAAAAATCATCGTAGACTATTGAATTTAACTTTATTTTCATCAGAAAGACGAGAGAAATTGATTGCCGTTAAAAAATTTCAGCTAACTTCAATAGCAAAAAAATTAGTCAGTCACCATGAGGATTTTGGAAAATTTACGAAAATAATTGATTTTTCAGACTTTGATCGGCCGTAGCGGCCAAACGAAAAGTCCAAATTGAACGCGGTTTGCAAATCTGAGCTCCTCGTACGTCAATTAGTCGGATTAGACATTTTTATTTTTTGATGAAAACTCGAAAAAAAGACATGAGTAAACCCCTTGGAAATTTTGTTAAAAAATGCAACTTTCTTAAAAATCATCGTAGACTATTGAATTTAACTTTATTTTCATCAGAAAGACGAGAGAAATTGATTGCCGTTAAAAAATTTCAGCTACCTTCAATGGCAAAAAAATTAGTCAGTCACCATGAGGATTTTGGAAAATTTACGAAAATAATTGATTTTTCAGACTTTGATCGGCCGTAGCGGCCAAACGAAACCTCCAAATTGAACGCGGTTTGCAAATCTGAGCTCCTCGTACGTCAATAAGTCGGATAAGACATTTTTATTTTTTGATGAAATCGTGAAAAAAAACATGACTATCCCCCTAGGAAATTTTGTTAAAAAATGCAACTTTCTTAAAAATCATCGTAGACTATTGAATTTAACTTTATTTTCATCAGAAAGACGAGAGAAATTGATTGCCGTTAAAAAATTTCAGCTAACTTCAATAGCAAAAAAATTAGTCAGTCACCATGAGGATTTTGGAAAATTTACGAAAATAATTTATTTTTCAGACTTTGATCGGCCGTAGCGGCCAAACGAAAACTCCAAATTGAACGCGGTTTACATATCTGAGCTCCTCGTACGTCAATTAGTCGGATTAGAGATTTTGAATTTTTGATGAAATCGTGAAAAAAAACATGACTAACCCCCTTGGAAATTTTGTTAAAAAATGCAACTTTCTTAAAAATCATCGTAGACTATTGAATTTAACTTTATTTTCATCAGAAAGACGAGAGAAATTGATTGCCGTTAAAAAATTTCAGCTAACTTCAATAGCAAAAAAATTAGTCAGTCACCATGAGGATTTTGGAAAATTTACGAAAATAATTTATTTTTCAGACTTTGATCGGCCGTAGCGGCCAAACGAAAACTCCAAATTGAACGCGGTTTGCAAATCTGAGCTCCTCGTACGTCAATTAGTCGGATTAGACATTTTTATTTTTTGGTGAAAACTCGAAAAAAAGACATGAGTAAACCCCTAGGAAATTTGTTAAAAAATGCAACTTTCTTAAAAATCATCGTAGACTATTGAATTTAACTTTATTTTCATCAGAAAGACGAGAGAAATTGATTGCCGTTAAAAAAATTCAGCTAACTTCAATAGCAAAAAAATTAGTCAGTCACCATGAGGATTTTGGAAAATTTACGAAAATAATTGATTTTTCAGACTTTGATCGGCCGTAGCGGCCAAACGAAAAGTCCAAATTGAACGCGGTTTGCAAATCTGAGCTCCTCGTACGTCAATTAGTCGGATTAGACATTTTTATTTTTTGATGAAAACTCGAAAAAAAGACATGAGTAAACCCCTTGGAAATTTTGTTAAAAAATGCAACTTTCTTAAAAATCATCGTAGACTATTGAATTTAACTTTATTTTCATCAGAAAGACGAGAGAAATTGATTGCCGTTAAAAAATTTCAGCTAACTTCAATAGCAAAAAAATTAGTCAGTCACCATGAGGATTTTGGAAAATTTACGAAAATAATTTATTTTTCAGACTTTGATCGGCCGTAGCGGCCAAACGAAAACTCCAAATTGAACGCGGTTTGCAAATCTGAGCTCCTCGTACGTCAATTAGTCGGATTAGACATTTTTATTTTTTGATGAAAACTCGAAAAAAAGACATGAGTAAACCCCTAGGAAATTTGTTAAAAAATGCAACTTTCTTAAAAATCATCGTAGACTATTGAATTTAACTTTATTTTCATCAGAAAGACGAGAGAAATTGATTGCCGTTAAAAAATTTCAGCTAACTTCAATAGCAAAAAAATTAGTCAGTCACCATGAGGATTTTGGAAAATTTACGAAAATAATTGATTTTTCAGACTTTGATCGGCCGTAGCGGCCAAACGAAAACTCCAAATTGAACGCGGTTTGCAAATCTGAGCTCCTCGTACGTCAATTAGTCGGATTAGAGATTTTGAATTTTTGATGAAATCGTGAAAAAAAACATGACTAACCCCCTTGGAAATTTTGTTAAAAAATGCAACTTTCTTAAAAATCATCGTAGACTATTGAATTTAACTTTATTTTCATCAGAAAGACGAGAGAAATTGATTGCCGTTAAAAAATTTCAGCTAACTTCAATAGCAAAAAAATTAGTCAGTCACCATGAGGATTTTGGAAAATTTACGAAAATAATTTATTTTTCAGACTTTGATCGGCCGTAGCGGCCAAACGAAAAGTCCAAATTGAACGCGGTTTGCAAATCTGAGCTCCTCGTACGTCAATAAGTCGGATAAGACATTTTTATTTTTTGATGAAATAGTGAAAAAAAACATGACTATCCCCCTAGGAAATTTTGTTAAAAAATGCAACTTTCTTAAAAATCATCGTAGACTATTGAATTTAACTTTATTTTCATCAGAAAGACGAGAGAAATTGATTGCCGTTAAAAAATTTCAGCTAACTTCAATAGCAAAAAAATTAGTCAGTCACCATGAGGATTTTGGAAAATTTACGAAAATAATTTATTTTTCAGACTTTGATCGGCCGTAGCGGCCAAACGAAAACTCCAAATTGAACGCGGTTTGCAAATCTGAGCTCCTCGTACGTCAATTAGTCGGATTAGACATTTTTATTTTTTGATGAAAACTCGAAAAAAAGACATGAGTAAACCCCTAGGAAATTTGTTAAAAAATGCAACTTTCTTAAAAATCATCGTAGACTATTGAATTTAACTTTATTTTCATCAGAAAGACGAGAGAAATTGATTGCCGTTAAAAAATTTCAGCTAACTTCAATAGCAAAAAAATTAGTCAGTCACCATGAGGATTTTGGAAAATTTACGAAAATAATTGATTTTTCAGACTTTGATCGGCCGTAGCGGCCAAACGAAACCTCCAAATTGAACGCGGTTTGCAAATCTGAGCTCCTCGTACGTCAATAAGTCGGATAAGACATTTTTATTTTTTGATGAAATCGTGAAAAAAAACATGACTATCCCCCTAGGAAATTTTGTTAAAAAATGCAACTTTCTTAAAAATCATCGTAGACTATTGAATTTAACTTTATTTTCATCAGAAAGACGAGAGAAATTGATTGCCGTTAAAAAATTTCAGCTAACTTCAATGGCAAAAAAATTAGTCAGTCACCATGAGGATTTTGGAAAATTTACGAAAATAATTGATTTTTCAGACTTTGATCGGCCGTAGCGGCCAAACGAAAACTCCAAATTGAACGCGGTTTGCAAATCTGAGCTCCTCGTACGTCAATTAGTCGGATTAGACATTTTTATTTTTTGATGAAAACTCGAAAAAAAGACATGAGTAAACCCCTAGGAAATTTGTTAAAAAATGCAACTTTCTTAAAAATCATCGTAGACTATTGAATTTAACTTTATTTTCATCAGAAAGACGAGAGAAATTGATTGCCGTTAAAAAATTTCAGCTAACTTCAATAGCAAAAAAATTAGTCAGTCACCATGAGGATTTTGGAAAATTTACGAAAATAATTGATTTTTCAGACTTTGATCGGCCGTAGCGGCCAAACGAAAACTCCAAATTGAACGCGGTTTGCAAATCTGAGCTCCTCGTACGTCAATTAGTCGGATTAGAGATTTTGAATTTTTGATGAAATCGTGAAAAAAAACATGACTAACCCCCTTGGAAATTTTGTTAAAAAATGCAACTTTCTTAAAAATCATCGTAGACTATTGAATTTAACTTTATTTTCATCAGAAAGACGAGAGAAATTGATTGCCGTTAAAAAATTTCAGCTAACTTCAATAGCAAAAAAATTAGTCAGTCACCATGAGGATTTTGGAAAATTTACGAAAATAATTTATTTTTCAGACTTTGATCGGCCGTAGCGGCCAAACGAAAAGTCCAAATTGAACGCGGTTTGCAAATCTGAGCTCCTCGTACGTCAATAAGTCGGATAAGACATTTTTATTTTTTGATGAAATCGTGAAAAAAAACATGACTATCCCCCTAGGAAATTTTGTTAAAAAATGCAACTTTCTTAAAAATCATCGTAGACTATTGAATTTAACTTTATTTTCATCAGAAAGACGAGAGAAATTGATTGCCGTTAAAAAATTTCAGCTAACTTCAATAGCAAAAAAATTAGTCAGTCACCATGAGGATTTTGGAAAATTTACGAAAATAATTTATTTTTCAGACTTTGATCGGCCGTAGCGGCCAAACGAAAACTCCAAATTGAACGCGGTTTGCAAATCTGAGCTCCTCGTACGTCAATTAGTCGGATTAGACATTTTTATTTTTTGATGAAAACTCGAAAAAAAGACATGAGTAAACCCCTAGGAAATTTGTTAAAAAATGCAACTTTCTTAAAAATCATCGTAGACTATTGAATTTAACTTTATTTTCATCAGAAAGACGAGAGAAATTGATTGCCGTTAAAAAATTTCAGCTAACTTCAATAGCAAAAAAATTAGTCAGTCACCATGAGGATTTTGGAAAATTTACGAAAATAATTGATTTTTCAGACTTTGATCGGCCGTAGCGGCCAAACGAAACCTCCAAATTGAACGCGGTTTGCAAATCTGAGCTCCTCGTACGTCAATAAGTCGGATAAGACATTTTTATTTTTTGATGAAATCGTGAAAAAAAACATGACTATCCCCCTAGGAAATTTTGTTAAAAAATGCAACTTTCTTAAAAATCATCGTAGACTATTGAATTTAACTTTATTTTCATCAGAAAGACGAGAGAATTTGATTGCCGTTAAAAAATTTCAGCTAACTTCAATGGCAAAAAAATTAGTCAGTCACCATGAGGATTTTGGAAAATTTACGAAAATAATTGATTTTTCAGACTTTGATCGGCCGTAGCGGCCAAACGAAAACTCCAAATTGAACGCGGTTTGCAAATCTGAGCTCCTCGTACGTCAATTAGTCGGATTAGACATTTTTATTTTTTGATGAAAACTCGAAAAAAAGACATGAGTAAACCCCATGGAAATTTTGTTAAAAAATGCAACTTTCTTAAAAATCATCGTAGACTATTGAATTTAACTTTATTTTCATCAGAAAGACGAGAGAAATTGATTGCCGTTAAAAAATTTCAGCTAACTTTAATAGCAAAAAAATTAGTCAGTCACCATGAGGATTTTGGAAAATTTACGAAAATAATTGATTTTTCACACTTTGATCGGCCGTAGCGGCCAAACGAAAACTCCAAATTGAACGCGGTTTGCAAATCTGAGCTCCTCGTACGTCAATTAGTCGGATTAGACATTTTTATTTTTTGGTGAAAACTCGAAAAAAAGACATGAGTAAACCCCTAGGAAATTTGTTAAAAAATGCAACTTTCTTAAAAATCATCGTAGACTATTGAATTTAACTTTATTTTCATCAGAAAGATGAGAGAAATTGATTGCCGTTAAAAAATTTCAGCTAACTTTAATAGCAAAAAAATTAGTCAGTCACCATGAGGATTTTGGAAAATTTACGAAAATAATTGATTTTTCAGAATTTGATCGGCCGTAGCGGCCAAACGAAACCTCCAAATTGAACGCGGTTTGCAAATCTGAGCTCCTCGTACGTCAATAAGTCGGATAAGACATTTTTATTTTTTGATGAAATCGTGAAAAAAAACATGACTATCCCCCTAGGAAATTTTGTTAAAAAATGCAACTTTCTTAAAAATCATCGTAGACTATTGAATTTAACTTTATTTTCATCAGAAAGACGAGAGAAATTGATTGCCGTTAAAAAAATTCAGCTAACTTGAATAGCAAAAAAATTAGTCAGTCACCATGAGGATTTTGGAAAATTTACGAAAATAATTGATTTTTCAGACTTTGATCGGCCGTAGCGGCCAAACGAAAACTCCAAATTGAACGCGGTTTGCAAATCTGAGCTCCTCGTACGTCAATTAGTCGGATTAGACATTTTTATTTTTTGGTGAAAACTCGAAAAAAGACATGAGTAATCCCCTAGGAAATTTGTTAAAAAATGCAACTTTCTTAAAAATCATCGTAGACTATTGAATTTAACTTTATTTTCATCAGAAAGACGAGAGAAATTGATTGCCGTTAAAAAATTTCAGCTAACTTCAATAGCAAAAAAATTAGTCAGTCACCATGAGGATTTTGGAAAATTTACGAAAATAATTGATTTTTCAGACTTTGATCGGCCGTAGCGGCCAAACGAAAACTCCAAATTGAACGCGGTTTGCAAATCTGAGCTCCTCGTACGTCAATTAGTCGGATTAGACATTTTTATTTTTTGATGAAAACTCGAAAAAAAGACATGAGTAAACCCCTTGGAAATTTTGTTAAAAAATGCAACTTTCTTAAAAATCATCGTAGACTATTGAATTTAACTTTATTTTCATCAGAAAGACGAGAGAAATTGATTGCCGTTAAAAAATTTCAGCTACCTTCAATGGCAAAAAAATTAGTCAGTCACCATGAGGATTTTGGAAAATTTACGAAAATAATTGATTTTTCAGACTTTGATCGGCCGTAGCGGCCAAACGAAACCTCCAAATTGAACGCGGTTTGCAAATCTGAGCTCCTCGTACGTCAATAAGTCGGATAAGACATTTTTATTTTTTGATGAAATCGTGAAAAAAAACATGACTATCCCCCTAGGAAATTTTGTTAAAAAATGCAACTTTCTTAAAAATCATCGTAGACTATTGAATTTAACTTTATTTTCATCAGAAAGACGAGAGAAATTGATTGCCGTTAAAAAATTTCAGCTAACTTCAATAGCAAAAAAATTAGTCAGTCACCATGAGGATTTTGGAAAATTTACGAAAATAATTTATTTTTCAGACTTTGATCGGCCGTAGCGGCCAAACGAAAACTCCAAATTGAACGCGGTTTGCAAATCTGAGCTCCTCGTACGTCAATTAGTCGGATTAGACATTTTTATTTTTTGGTGAAAACTCGAAAAAAAGACATGAGTAAACCCCTAGGAAATTTGTTAAAAAATGCAACTTTCTTAAAAATCATCGTAGACTATTGAATTTAACTTTATTTTCATCAGAAAGACGAGAGAAATTGATTGCCGTTAAAAAATTTCAGCTAACTTCAATAGCAAAAAAATTAGTCAGTCACCATGAGGATTTTGGAAAATTTACGAAAATAATTGATTTTTCAGACTTTGATCGGCCGTAGCGGCCAAACGAAAAGTCCAAATTGAACGCGGTTTGCAAATCTGAGCTCCTCGTACGTCAATTAGTCGGATTAGACATTTTTATTTTTTGATGAAAACTCGAAAAAAAGACATGAGTAAACCCCTTGGAAATTTTGTTAAAAAATGCAACTTTCTTAAAAATCATCGTAGACTATTGAATTTAACTTTATTTTCATCAGAAAGACGAGAGAAATTGATTGCCGTTAAAAAATTTCAGCTAACTTGAATAGCAAAAAAATTAGTCAGTCACCATGAGGATTTTGGAAAATTTACGAAAATAATTGATTTTTCAGACTTTGATCGGCCGTAGCGGCCAAACGAAAACTCCAAATTGAACGCGGTTTGCAAATCTGAGCTCCTCGTACGTCAATTAGTCGGATTAGACATTTTTATTTTTTGATGAAAACTCGAAAAAAAGACATGAGTAAACCCCTTGGAAATTTTGTTAAAAAATGCAACTTTCTTAAAAATCATCGTAGACTATTGAATTTAACTTTATTTTCATCAGAAAGACGAGAGAAATTGATTGCCGTTAAAAAATTTCAGCTAACTTGAATAGCAAAAAAATTAGTCAGTCACCATGAGGATTTTGGAAAATTTACGAAAATAATTGATTTTTCAGACTTTGATCGGCCGTAGCGGCCAAACGAAAAGTCCAAATTGAACGCGGTTTGCAAATCTGAGCTCCTCGTACGTCAATTAGTCGGATTAGACATTTTTATTTTTTGATGAAAACTCGAAAAAAAGACATGAGTAAACCCCTTGGAAATTTTGTTAAAAAATGCAACTTTCTTAAAAATCATCGTAGACTATTGAATTTAACTTTATTTTCATCAGAAAGACGAGAGAAATTGATTGCCGTTAAAAAATTTCAGCTAACTTGAATAGCAAAAAAATTAGTCAGTCACCATGAGGATTTTGGAAAATTTACGAAAATAATTGATTTTTCAGACTTTGATCGGCCGTAGCGGCCAAACGAAAAGTCCAAATTGAACGCGGTTTGCAAATCTGAGCTCCTCGTACGTCAATTAGTCGGATTAGACATTTTTATTTTTTGATGAAAACTCGAAAAAAAGACATGAGTAAACCCCTTGGAAATTTTGTTAAAAAATGCAACTTTCTTAAAAATCATCGTAGACTATTGAATTTAACTTTATTTTCATCAGAAAGACGAGAGAAATTGATTGCCGTTAAAAAATTTCAGCTACCTTCAATGGCAAAAAAATTAGTCAGTCACCATGAGGATTTTGGAAAATTTACGAAAATAATTGATTTTTCAGACTTTGATCGGCCGTAGCGGCCAAACGAAACCTCCAAATTGAACGCGGTTTGCAAATCTGAGCTCCTCGTACGTCAATAAGTCGGATAAGACATTTTTATTTTATTGATGAAATCGTGAAAAAAAACATGACTATCCCCCTAGGAAATTTTGTTAAAAAATGCAACTTTCTTAAAAATCATCGTAGACTATTGAATTTAACTTTATTTTCATCAGAAAGACGAGAGAAATTGATTGCCGTTAAAAAATTTCAGCTAACTTCAATAGCAAAAAAATTAGTCAGTCACCATGAGGATTTTGGAAAATTTACGAAAATAATTTATTTTTCAGACTTTGATCGGCCGTAGCGGCCAAACGAAAACTCCAAATTGAACGCGGTTTGCAAATCTGAGCTCCTCGTACGTCAATTAGTCGGATTAGACATTTTTATTTTTTGGTGAAAACTCGAAAAAAAGACATGAGTAAACCCCTAGGAAATTTGTTAAAAAATGCAACTTTCTTAAAAATCATCGTAGACTATTGAATTTAACTTTATTTTCATCAGAAAGACGAGAGAAATTGATTGCCGTTAAAAAATTTCAGCTAACTTCAATAGCAAAAAAATTAGTCAGTCACCATTAGGATTTTGGAAAATTTACGAAAATAATTGATTTTTCAGACTTTGATCGGCCGTAGCGGCCAAACGAAAAGTCCAAATTGAACGCGGTTTGCAAATCTGAGCTCCTCGTACGTCAATTAGTCGGATTAGACATTTTTATTTTTTGATGAAAACTCGAAAAAAAGACATGAGTAAACCCCTTGGAAATTTTGTTAAAAAATGCAACTTTCTTAAAAATCATCGTAGACTATTGAATTTAACTTTATTTTCATCAGAAAGACGAGAGAAATTGATTGCCGTTAAAAAATTTCAGCTAACTTCAATAGCAAAAAAATTAGTCAGTCACCTTGAGGATTTTGGAAAATTTACGAAAATAATTTATTTTTCAGACTTTGATCGGCCGTAGCGGCCAAACGAAAACTCCAAATTGAACGCGGTTTGCAAATCTGAGCTCCTCGTACGTCAATTAGTCGGATTAGAGATTTTGAATTTTTGATGAAATCGTGAAAAAAAACATGACTAACCCCCTTGGAAATTTTGTTAAAAAATGCAACTTTCTTAAAAATCATCGTAGACTATTGAATTTAACTTTATTTTCATCAGAAAGACGAGAGAAATTAATTGCCGTTAAAAAATTTCAGCTAACTTCAATAGCAAAAAAATTAGTCAGTCACCATGAGGATTTTGGAAAATTTACGAAAATAATTTATTTTTCAGACTTTGATCGGCCGTAGCGGCCAAACGAAAACTCCAAATTGAACGCGGTTTGCAAATCTGAGCTCCTCGTACGTCAATTAGTCGGATTAGACATTTTTATTTTTTGGTGAAAACTCGAAAAAAAGACATGAGTAAACCCCATGGAAATTTTGTTAAAAAATGCAACTTTCTTAAAAATCATCGTAGACTATTGAATTTAACTTTATTTTCATCAGAAAGACGAGAGAAATTGATTGCCGTTAAAAAATTTCAGCTAACTCCAATAGCAAAAAAATTAGTCAGTCACCATGAGGATTTTGGAAAATTTACGAAAATAATTGATTTTTCAGTCTTTGATCGGCCGTAGCGGCCAAACGAAAAGTCCAAATTGAACGCGGTTTGCAAATCTGAGCTCCTCGTACGTCAATTAGTCGGATTAGACAGTTTTATTTTTTGATGAAAACTCGAAAAAAAGACATGAGTAAACCCCTTGGAAATTTTGTTAAAAAATGCAACTTTCTTAAAAATCATCGTAGACTATTGAATTTAACTTTATTTTCATCAGAAAGACGAGAGAAATTGATTGCCGTTAAAAAATTTCAGCTAACTTTAATAGCAAAAAAATTAGTCAGTCACCATGAGGATTTTGGAAAATTTACGAAAATAATTGATTTTTCAGACTTTGATCGGCCGTAGCGGCCAAACGAAACCTCCAAATTGAACGCGGTTTGCAAATCTGAGCTCCTCGTACGTCAATAAGTCGGATAAGACATTTTTATTTTTTGATGAAATCGTGAAAAAAAACATGACTATCCCCCTAGGAAATTTTGTTAAAAAATGCAACTTTCTTAAAAATCATCGTAGACTATTGAATTTAACTTTATTTTCATCAGAAAGACGAGAGAAATTGATTGCCGTTAAAAAAATTCAGCTAACTTGAATAGCAAAAAAATTAGTCAGTCACCATGAGGATTTTGGAAAATTTACGAAAATAATTGATTTTTCAGACTTTGATCGGCCGTAGCGGCCAAACGAAAACTCCAAATTGAACGCGGTTTGCAAATCTGAGCTCCTCGTACGTCAATTAGTCGGATTAGACATTTTTATTTTTTGGTGAAAACTCGAAAAAAGACATGAGTAATCCCCTAGGAAATTTGTTAAAAAATGCAACTTTCTTAAAAATCATCGTAGACTATTGAATTTAACTTTATTTTCATCAGAAAGACGAGAGAAATTGATTGCCGTTAAAAAATTTCAGCTAACTTCAATAGCAAAAAAATTAGTCAGTCACCATGAGGATTTTGGAAAATTTACGAAAATAATTGATTTTTCAGACTTTGATCGGCCGTAGCGGCCAAACGAAAAGTCCAAATTGAACGCGGTTTGCAAATCTGAGCTCCTCGTACGTCAATTAGTCGGATTAGACATTTTTATTTTTTGATGAAAACTCGAAAAAAAGACATGAGTAAACCCCTTGGAAATTTTGTTAAAAAATGCAACTTTCTTAAAAATCATCGTAGACTATTGAATTTAACTTTATTTTCATCAGAAAGACGAGAGAAATTGATTGCCGTTAAAAAATTTCAGCTACCTTCAATGGCAAAAAAATTAGTCAGTCACCATGAGGATTTTGGAAAATTTACGAAAATAATTGATTTTTCAGACTTTGATCGGCCGTAGCGGCCAAACGAAACCTCCAAATTGAACGCGGTTTGCAAATCTGAGCTCCTCGTACGTCAATAAGTCGGATAAGACATTTTTATTTTTTGATGAAATCGTGAAAAAAAACATGACTATCCCCCTAGGAAATTTTGTTAAAAAATGCAACTTTCTTAAAAATCATCGTAGACTATTGAATTTAACTTTATTTTCATCAGAAAGACGAGAGAAATTGATTGCCGTTAAAAAATTTCAGCTAACTTCAATAGCAAAAAAATTAGTCAGTCACCATGAGGATTTTGGAAAATTTACGAAAATAATTTATTTTTCAGACTTTGATCGGCCGTAGCGGCCAAACGAAAACTCCAAATTGAACGCGGTTTACATATCTGAGCTCCTCGTACGTCAATTAGTCGGATTAGAGATTTTGAATTTTTGATGAAATCGTGAAAAAAAACATGACTAACCCCCTTGGAAATTTTGTTAAAAAATGCAACTTTCTTAAAAATCATCGTAGACTATTGAATTTAACTTTATTTTCATCAGAAAGACGAGAGAAATTGATTGCCGTTAAAAAATTTCAGCTAACTTCAATAGCAAAAAAATTAGTCAGTCACCATGAGGATTTTGGAAAATTTACGAAAATAATTTATTTTTCAGACTTTGATCGGCCGTAGCGGCCAAACGAAAAGTCCAAATTGAACGCGGTTTGCAAATCTGAGCTCCTCGTACGTCAATAAGTCGGATAAGACATTTTTATTTTTTGATGAAATCGTGAAAAAAAACATGACTATCCCCCTAGGAAATTTTGTTAAAAAATGCAACTTTCTTAAAAATCATCGTAGACTATTGAATTTAACTTTATTTTCATCAGAAAGACGAGAGAAATTGATTGCCGTTAAAAAATTTCAGCTAACTTCAATAGCAAAAAAATTAGTCAGTCACCATGAGGATTTTGGAAAATTTACGAAAATAATTTATTTTTCAGACTTTGATCGGCCGTAGCGGCCAAACGAAAACTCCAAATTGAACGCGGTTTGCAAATCTGAGCTCCTCGTACGTCAATTAGTCGGATTAGACATTTTTATTTTTTGATGAAAACTCGAAAAAAAGACATGAGTAAACCCCTAGGAAATTTGTTAAAAAATGCAACTTTCTTAAAAATCATCGTAGACTATTGAATTTAACTTTATTTTCATCAGAAAGACGAGAGAAATTGATTGCCGTTAAAAAATTTCAGCTAACTTCAATAGCAAAAAAATTAGTCAGTCACCATGAGGATTTTGGAAAATTTACGAAAATAATTGATTTTTCAGACTTTGATCGGCCGTAGCGGCCAAACGAAACCTCCAAATTGAACGCGGTTTGCAAATCTGAGCTCCTCGTACGTCAATAAGTCGGATAAGACATTTTTATTTTTTGATGAAATCGTGAAAAAAAACATGACTATCCCCCTAGGAAATTTTGTTAAAAAATGCAACTTTCTTAAAAATCATCGTAGACTATTGAATTTAACTTTATTTTCATCAGAAAGACGAGAGAAATTGATTGCCGTTAAAAAATTTCAGCTAACTTCAATGGCAAAAAAATTAGTCAGTCACCATGAGGATTTTGGAAAATTTACGAAAATAATTGATTTTTCAGACTTTGATCGGCCGTAGCGGCCAAACGAAAACTCCAAATTGAACGCGGTTTGCAAATCTGAGCTCCTCGTACGTCAATTAGTCGGATTAGACATTTTTATTTTTTGATGAAAACTCGAAAAAAAGACATGAGTAAACCCCTAGGAAATTTGTTAAAAAATGCAACTTTCTTAAAAATCATCGTAGACTATTGAATTTAACTTTATTTTCATCAGAAAGACGAGAGAAATTGATTGCCGTTAAAAAATTTCAGCTAACTTCAATAGCAAAAAAATTAGTCAGTCACCATGAGGATTTTGGAAAATTTACGAAAATAATTGATTTTTCAGACTTTGATCGGCCGTAGCGGCCAAACGAAAACTCCAAATTGAACGCGGTTTGCAAATCTGAGCTCCTCGTACGTCAATTAGTCGGATTAGAGATTTTGAATTTTTGATGAAATCGTGAAAAAAAACATGACTAACCCCCTTGGAAATTTTGTTAAAAAATGCAACTTTCTTAAAAATCATCGTAGACTATTGAATTTAACTTTATTTTCATCAGAAAGACGAGAGAAATTGATTGCCGTTAAAAAATTTCAGCTAACTTCAATAGCAAAAAAATTAGTCAGTCACCATGAGGATTTTGGAAAATTTACGAAAATAATTGATTTTTCAGACTTTGATCGGCCGTAGCGGCCAAACGAAACCTCCAAATTGAACGCGGTTTGCAAATCTGAGCTCCTCGTACGTCAATAAGTCGGATAAGACATTTTTATTTTTTGATGAAATCGTGAAAAAAAACATGACTATCCCCCTAGGAAATTTTGTTAAAAAATGCAACTTTCTTAAAAATCATCGTAGAATATAGAATTTAACTTTATTTTCATCAGAAAGACGAGAGAAATTGATTGCCGTTAAAAAATTTCAGCTAACTTCAATGGCAAAAAAATTAGTCAGTCACCATGAGGATTTTGGAAAATTTACGAAAATAATTGATTTTTCAGACTTTGATCGGCCGTAGCGGCCAAACGAAAACTCCAAATTGAACGCGGTTTGCAAATCTGAGCTCCTCGTACGTCAATTAGTCGGATTAGAGATTTTGAATTTTTGATGAAATCGTGAAAAAAAACAAACCCCCTTGGAAATTTTGTTAAAAAATGCAACTTTCTTAAAAATCATCGTAGACTATTGAATTTAACTTTATTTTCATCAGAAAGACGAGAGAAATTGATTGCCGTTAAAAAATTTCAGCTAACTTCAATAGCAAAAAAATTAGTCAGTCACCTTGAGGATTTTGGAAAATTTACGAAAATAATTTATTTTTCAGACTTTGATCGGCCGTAGCGGCCAAACGAAAACTCCAAATTGAACGCGGTTTGCAAATCTGAGCTCCTCGTACGTCAATTAGTCGGATTAGAGATTTTGAATTTTTGATGAAATCGTGAAAAAAAACATGACTAACCCCCTTGGAAATTTTGTTAAAAAATGCAACTTTCTTAAAAATCATCGTAGACTATTGAATTTAACTTTATTTTCATCAGAAAGACGAGAGAAATTAATTGCCGTTAAAAAATTTCAGCTAACTTCAATAGCAAAAAAATTAGTCAGTCACCATGAGGATTTTGGAAAATTTACGAAAATAATTTATTTTTCAGACTTTGATCGGCCGTAGCGGCCAAACGAAAACTCCAAATTGAACGCGGTTTGCAAATCTGAGCTCCTCGTACGTCAATTAGTCGGATTAGACATTTTTATTTTTTGATGAAAACTCGAAAAAAAGACATGAGTAAACCCCATGGAAATTTTGTTAAAAAATGCAACTTTCTTAAAAATCATCGTAGACTATTGAATTTAACTTTATTTTCATCAGAAAGACGAGAGAAATTGATTGCCGTTAAAAAATTTCAGCTAACTCCAATAGCAAAAAAATTAGTCAGTCACCATGAGGATTTTGGAAAATTTACGAAAATAATTGATTTTTCAGTCTTTGATCGGCCGTAGCGGCCAAACGAAAAGTCCAAATTGAACGCGGTTTGCAAATCTGAGCTCCTCGTACGTCAATTAGTCGGATTAGACAGTTTTATTTTTTGATGAAAACTCGAAAAAAAGACATGAGTAAACCCCTTGGAAATTTTGTTAAAAAATGCAACTTTCTTAAAAATCATCGTAGACTATTGAATTTAACTTTATTTTCATCAGAAAGACGAGAGAAATTGATTGCCGTTAAAAAATTTCAGCTAACTTTAATAGCAAAAAAATTAGTCAGTCACCATGAGGATTTTGGAAAATTTACGAAAATAATTGATTTTTCAGACTTTGATCGGCCGTAGCGGCCAAACGAAACCTCCAAATTGAACGCGGTTTGCAAATCTGAGCTCCTCGTACGTCAATAAGTCGGATAAGACATTTTTATTTTTTGATGAAATCGTGAAAAAAAACATGACTATCCCCCTAGGAAATTTTGTTAAAAAATGCAACTTTCTTAAAAATCATCGTAGACTATTGAATTTAACTTTATTTTCATCAGAAAGACGAGAGAAATTGATTGCCGTTAAAAAAATTCAGCTAACTTGAATAGCAAAAAAATTAGTCAGTCACCATGAGGATTTTGGAAAATTTACGAAAATAATTGATTTTTCAGACTTTGATCGGCCGTAGCGGCCAAACGAAAACTCCAAATTGAACGCGGTTTGCAAATCTGAGCTCCTCGTACGTCAATTAGTCGGATTAGACATTTTTATTTTTTGGTGAAAACTCGAAAAAAGACATGAGTAATCCCCTAGGAAATTTGTTAAAAAATGCAACTTTCTTAAAAATCATCGTAGACTATTGAATTTAACTTTATTTTCATCAGAAAGACGAGAGAAATTGATTGCCGTTAAAAAATTTCAGCTAACTTCAATAGCAAAAAAATTAGTCAGTCACCATGAGGATTTTGGAAAATTTACGAAAATAATTGATTTTTCAGACTTTGATCGGCCGTAGCGGCCAAACGAAAAGTCCAAATTGAACGCGGTTTGCAAATCTGAGCTCCTCGTACGTCAATTAGTCGGATTAGACATTTTTATTTTTTGATGAAAACTCGAAAAAAAGACATGAGTAAACCCCTTGGAAATTTTGTTAAAAAATGCAACTTTCTTAAAAATCATCGTAGACTATTGAATTTAACTTTATTTTCATCAGAAAGACGAGAGAAATTGATTGCCGTTAAAAAATTTCAGCTACCTTCAATGGCAAAAAAATTAGTCAGTCACCATGAGGATTTTGGAAAATTTACGAAAATAATTGATTTTTCAGACTTTGATCGGCCGTAGCGGCCAAACGAAACCTCCAAATTGAACGCGGTTTGCAAATCTGAGCTCCTCGTACGTCAATAAGTCGGATAAGACATTTTTATTTTTTGATGAAATCGTGAAAAAAAACATGACTATCCCCCTAGGAAATTTTGTTAAAAAATGCAACTTTCTTAAAAATCATCGTAGACTATTGAATTTAACTTTATTTTCATCAGAAAGACGAGAGAAATTGATTGCCGTTAAAAAATTTCAGCTAACTTCAATAGCAAAAAAATTAGTCAGTCACCATGAGGATTTTGGAAAATTTACGAAAATAATTTATTTTTCAGACTTTGATCGGCCGTAGCGGCCAAACGAAAACTCCAAATTGAACGCGGTTTACATATCTGAGCTCCTCGTACGTCAATTAGTCGGATTAGAGATTTTGAATTTTTGATGAAATCGTGAAAAAAAACATGACTAACCCCCTTGGAAATTTTGTTAAAAAATGCAACTTTCTTAAAAATCATCGTAGACTATTGAATTTAACTTTATTTTCATCAGAAAGACGAGAGAAATTGATTGCCGTTAAAAAAATTCAGCTAACTTCAATAGCAAAAAAATTAGTCAGTCACCATGAGGATTTTGGAAAATTTACGAAAATAATTGATTTTTCAGACTTTGATCGGCCGTAGCGGCCAAACGAAAAGTCCAAATTGAACGCGGTTTGCAAATCTGAGCTCCTCGTACGTCAATTAGTCGGATTAGACATTTTTATTTTTTGATGAAAACTCGAAAAAAAGACATGAGTAAACCCCTTGGAAATTTTGTTAAAAAATGCAACTTTCTTAAAAATCATCGTAGACTATTGAATTTAACTTTATTTTCATCAGAAAGACGAGAGAAATTGATTGCCGTTAAAAAATTTCAGCTAACTTCAATAGCAAAAAAATTAGTCAGTCACCATGAGGATTTTGGAAAATTTACGAAAATAATTTATTTTTCAGACTTTGATCGGCCGTAGCGGCCAAACGAAAACTCCAAATTGAACGCGGTTTGCAAATCTGAGCTCCTCGTACGTCAATTAGTCGGATTAGACATTTTTATTTTTTGATGAAAACTCGAAAAAAAGACATGAGTAAACCCCTAGGAAATTTGTTAAAAAATGCAACTTTCTTAAAAATCATCGTAGACTATTGAATTTAACTTTATTTTCATCAGAAAGACGAGAGAAATTGATTGCCGTTAAAAAATTTCAGCTAACTTCAATAGCAAAAAAATTAGTCAGTCACCATGAGGATTTTGGAAAATTTACGAAAATAATTGATTTTTCAGACTTTGATCGGCCGTAGCGGCCAAACGAAAACTCCAAATTGAACGCGGTTTGCAAATCTGAGCTCCTCGTACGTCAATTAGTCGGATTAGAGATTTTGAATTTTTGATGAAATCGTGAAAAAAAACATGACTAACCCCCTTGGAAATTTTGTTAAAAAATGCAACTTTCTTAAAAATCATCGTAGACTATTGAATTTAACTTTATTTTCATCAGAAAGACGAGAGAAATTGATTGCCGTTAAAAAATTTCAGCTAACTTCAATAGCAAAAAAATTAGTCAGTCACCATGAGGATTTTGGAAAATTTACGAAAATAATTTATTTTTCAGACTTTGATCGGCCGTAGCGGCCAAACGAAAAGTCCAAATTGAACGCGGTTTGCAAATCTGAGCTCCTCGTACGTCAATAAGTCGGATAAGACATTTTTATTTTTTGATGAAATCGTGAAAAAAAACATGACTATCCCCCTAGGAAATTTTGTTAAAAAATGCAACTTTCTTAAAAATCATCGTAGACTATTGAATTTAACTTTATTTTCATCAGAAAGACGAGAGAAATTGATTGCCGTTAAAAAATTTCAGCTAACTTCAATAGCAAAAAAATTAGTCAGTCACCATGAGGATTTTGGAAAATTTACGAAAATAATTTATTTTTCAGACTTTGATCGGCCGTAGCGGCCAAACGAAAACTCCAAATTGAACGCGGTTTGCAAATCTGAGCTCCTCGTACGTCAATTAGTCGGATTAGACATTTTTATTTTTTGATGAAAACTCGAAAAAAAGACATGAGTAAACCCCTAGGAAATTTGTTAAAAAATGCAACTTTCTTAAAAATCATCGTAGACTATTGAATTTAACTTTATTTTCATCAGAAAGACGAGAGAAATTGATTGCCGTTAAAAAATTTCAGCTAACTTCAATAGCAAAAAAATTAGTCAGTCACCATGAGGATTTTGGAAAATTTACGAAAATAATTGATTTTTCAGACTTTGATCGGCCGTAGCGGCCAAACGAAACCTCCAAATTGAACGCGGTTTGCAAATCTGAGCTCCTCGTACGTCAATAAGTCGGATAAGACATTTTTATTTTTTGATGAAATCGTGAAAAAAAACATGACTATCCCCCTAGGAAATTTTGTTAAAAAATGCAACTTTCTTAAAAATCATCGTAGACTATTGAATTTAACTTTATTTTCATCAGAAAGACGAGAGAAATTGATTGCCGTTAAAAAATTTCAGCTAACTTCAATGGCAAAAAAATTAGTCAGTCACCATGAGGATTTTGGAAAATTTACGAAAATAATTGATTTTTCAGACTTTGATCGGCCGTAGCGGCCAAACGAAAACTCCAAATTGAACGCGGTTTGCAAATCTGAGCTCCTCGTACGTCAATTAGTCGGATTAGACATTTTTATTTTTTGATGAAAACTCGAAAAAAAGACATGAGTAAACCCCTAGGAAATTTGTTAAAAAATGCAACTTTCTTAAAAATCATCGTAGACTATTGAATTTAACTTTATTTTCATCAGAAAGACGAGAGAAATTGATTGCCGTTAAAAAATTTCAGCTAACTTCAATAGCAAAAAAATTAGTCAGTCACCATGAGGATTTTGGAAAATTTACGAAAATAATTGATTTTTCAGACTTTGATCGGCCGTAGCGGCCAAACGAAAACTCCAAATTGAACGCGGTTTGCAAATCTGAGCTCCTCGTACGTCAATTAGTCGGATTAGAGATTTTGAATTTTTGATGAAATCGTGAAAAAAAACATGACTAACCCCCTTGGAAATTTTGTTAAAAAATGCAACTTTCTTAAAAATCATCGTAGACTATTGAATTTAACTTTATTTTCATCAGAAAGACGAGAGAAATTGATTGCCGTTAAAAAATTTCAGCTAACTTCAATAGCAAAAAAATTAGTCAGTCACCATGAGGATTTTGGAAAATTTACGAAAATAATTTATTTTTCAGACTTTGATCGGCCGTAGCGGCCAAACGAAAAGTCCAAATTGAACGCGGTTTGCAAATCTGAGCTCCTCGTACGTCAATAAGTCGGATAAGACATTTTTATTTTTTGATGAAATCGTGAAAAAAAACATGACTATCCCCCTAGGAAATTTTGTTAAAAAATGCAACTTTCTTAAAAATCATCGTAGACTATTGAATTTAACTTTATTTTCATCAGAAAGACGAGAGAAATTGATTGCCGTTAAAAAATTTCAGCTAACTTCAATAGCAAAAAAATTAGTCAGTCACCATGAGGATTTTGGAAAATTTACGAAAATAATTTATTTTTCAGACTTTGATCGGCCGTAGCGGCCAAACGAAAACTCCAAATTGAACGCGGTTTGCAAATCTGAGCTCCTCGTACGTCAATTAGTCGGATTAGACATTTTTATTTTTTGATGAAAACTCGAAAAAAAGACATGAGTAAACCCCTAGGAAATTTGTTAAAAAATGCAACTTTCTTAAAAATCATCGTAGACTATTGAATTTAACTTTATTTTCATCAGAAAGACGAGAGAAATTGATTGCCGTTAAAAAATTTCAGCTAACTTCAATAGCAAAAAAATTAGTCAGTCACCATGAGGATTTTGGAAAATTTACGAAAATAATTGATTTTTCAGACTTTGATCGGCCGTAGCGGCCAAACGAAACCTCCAAATTGAACGCGGTTTGCAAATCTGAGCTCCTCGTACGTCAATAAGTCGGATAAGACATTTTTATTTTTTGATGAAATCGTGAAAAAAAACATGACTATCCCCCTAGGAAATTTTGTTAAAAAATGCAACTTTCTTAAAAATCATCGTAGACTATTGAATTTAACTTTATTTTCATCAGAAAGACGAGAGAAATTGATTGCCGTTAAAAAATTTCAGCTAACTTCAATGGCAAAAAAATTAGTCAGTCACCATGAGGATTTTGGAAAATTTACGAAAATAATTGATTTTTCAGACTTTGATCGGCCGTAGCGGCCAAACGAAAACTCCAAATTGAACGCGGTTTGCAAATCTGAGCTCCTCGTACGTCAATTAGTCGGATTAGACATTTTTATTTTTTGATGAAAACTCGAAAAAAAGACATGAGTAAACCCCTAGGAAATTTGTTAAAAAATGCAACTTTCTTAAAAATCATCGTAGACTATTGAATTTAACTTTATTTTCATCAGAAAGACGAGAGAAATTGATTGCCGTTAAAAAATTTCAGCTAACTTCAATAGCAAAAAAATTAGTCAGTCACCATGAGGATTTTGGAAAATTTACGAAAATAATTGATTTTTCAGACTTTGATCGGCCGTAGCGGCCAAACGAAAACTCCAAATTGAACGCGGTTTGCAAATCTGAGCTCCTCGTACGTCAATTAGTCGGATTAGAGATTTTGAATTTTTGATGAAATCGTGAAAAAAAACATGACTAACCCCCTTGGAAATTTTGTTAAAAAATGCAACTTTCTTAAAAATCATCGTAGACTATTGAATTTAACTTTATTTTCATCAGAAAGACGAGAGAAATTGATTGCCGTTAAAAAATTTCAGCTAACTTCAATAGCAAAAAAATTAGTCAGTCACCATGAGGATTTTGGAAAATTCACGAAAATAATTTATTTTTCAGACTTTGATCGGCCGTAGCGGCCAAACGAAAAGTCCAAATTGAACGCGGTTTGCAAATCTGAGCTCCTCGTACGTCAATAAGTCGGATAAGACATTTTTATTTTTTGATGAAATCGTGAAAAAAAACATGACTATCCCCCTAGGAAATTTTGTTAAAAAATGCAACTTTCTTAAAAATCATCGTAGACTATTGAATTTAACTTTATTTTCATCAGAAAGACGAGAGAAATTGATTGCCGTTAAAAAATTTCAGCTAACTTCAATAGCAAAAAAATTAGTCAGTCACCATGAGGATTTTGGAAAATTTACGAAAATAATTTATTTTTCAGACTTTGATCGGCCGTAGCGGCCAAACGAAAACTCCAAATTGAACGCGGTTTGCAAATCTGAGCTCCTCGTACGTCAATTAGTCGGATTAGACATTTTTATTTTTTGATGAAAACTCGAAAAAAAGACATGAGTAAACCCCTAGGAAATTTGTTAAAAAATGCAACTTTCTTAAAAATCATCGTAGACTATTGAATTTAACTTTATTTTCATCAGAAAGACGAGAGAAATTGATTGCCGTTAAAAAATTTCAGCTAACTTCAATAGCAAAAAAATTAGTCAGTCACCATGAGGATTTTGGAAAATTTACGAAAATAATTGATTTTTCAGACTTTGATCGGCCGTAGCGGCCAAACGAAACCTCCAAATTGAACGCGGTTTGCAAATCTGAGCTCCTCGTACGTCAATAAGTCGGATAAGACATTTTTATTTTTTGATGAAATCGTGAAAAAAAACATGACTATCCCCCTAGGAAATTTTGTTAAAAAATGCAACTTTCTTAAAAATCATCGTAGACTATTGAATTTAACTTTATTTTCATCAGAAAGACGAGAGAAATTGATTGCCGTTAAAAAATTTCAGCTAACTTTAATAGCAAAAAAATTAGTCAGTCACCATGAGGATTTTGGAAAATTTACGAAAATAATTGATTTTTCACACTTTGATCGGCCGTAGCGGCCAAACGAAAACTCCAAATTGAACGCGGTTTGCAAATCTGAGCTCCTCGTACGTCAATTAGTCGGATTAGACATTTTTATTTTTTGGTGAAAACTCGAAAAAAAGACATGAGTAAACCCCTAGGAAATTTGTTAAAAAATGCAACTTTCTTAAAAATCATCGTAGACTATTGAATTTAACTTTATTTTCATCAGAAAGATGAGAGAAATTGATTGCCGTTAAAAAATTTCAGCTAACTTTAATAGCAAAAAAATTAGTCAGTCACCATGAGGATTTTGGAAAATTTACGAAAATAATTGATTTTTCAGACTTTGATCGGCCGTAGCGGCCAAACGAAACCTCCAAATTGAACGCGGTTTGCAAATCTGAGCTCCTCGTACGTCAATAAGTCGGATAAGACATTTTTATTTTTTGATGAAATCGTGAAAAAAAACATGACTATCCCCCTAGGAAATTTTGTTAAAAAATGCAACTTTCTTAAAAATCATCGTAGACTATTGAATTTAACTTTATTTTCATCAGAAAGACGAGAGAAATTGATTGCCGTTAAAAAAATTCAGCTAACTTGAATAGCAAAAAAATTAGTCAGTCACCATGAGGATTTTGGAAAATTTACGAAAATAATTGATTTTTCAGACTTTGATCGGCCGTAGCGGCCAAACGAAAACTCCAAATTGAACGCGGTTTGCAAATCTGAGCTCCTCGTACGTCAATTAGTCGGATTAGACATTTTTATTTTTTGGTGAAAACTCGAAAAAAGACATGAGTAATCCCCTAGGAAATTTGTTAAAAAATGCAACTTTCTTAAAAATCATCGTAGACTATTGAATTTAACTTTATTTTCATCAGAAAGACGAGAGAAATTGATTGCCGTTAAAAAATTTCAGCTAACTTCAATAGCAAAAAAATTAGTCAGTCACCATGAGGATTTTGGAAAATTTACGAAAATAATTGATTTTTCAGACTTTGATCGGCCGTAGCGGCCAAACGAAAAGTCCAAATTGAACGCGGTTTGCAAATCTGAGCTCCTCGTACGTCAATTAGTCGGATTAGACATTTTTATTTTTTGATGAAAACTCGAAAAAAAGACATGAGTAAACCCCTTGGAAATTTTGTTAAAAAATGCAACTTTCTTAAAAATCATCGTAGACTATTGAATTTAACTTTATTTTCATCAGAAAGACGAGAGAAATTGATTGCCGTTAAAAAATTTCAGCTAACTTCAATAGCAAAAAAATTAGTCAGTCACCATGAGGATTTTGGAAAATTTACGAAAATAATTTATTTTTCAGACTTTGATCGGCCGTAGCGGCCAAACGAAAACTCCAAATTGAACGCGGTTTACATATCTGAGCTCCTCGTACGTCAATTAGTCGGATTAGAGATTTTGAATTTTTGATGAAATCGTGAAAAAAAACATGACTAACCCCCTTGGAAATTTTGTTAAAAAATGCAACTTTCTTAAAAATCATCGTAGACTATTGAATTTAACTTTATTTTCATCAGAAAGACGAGAGAAATTGATTGCCGTTAAAAAATTTCAGCTAACTTCAATAGCAAAAAAATTAGTCAGTCACCATGAGGATTTTGGAAAATTTACGAAAATAATTTATTTTTCAGACTTTGATCGGCCGTAGCGGCCAAACGAAAACTCCAAATTGAACGCGGTTTGCAAATCTGAGCTCCTCGTACGTCAATTAGTCGGATTAGACATTTTTATTTTTTGGTGAAAACTCGAAAAAAAGACATGAGTAAACCCCTAGGAAATTTGTTAAAAAATGCAACTTTCTTAAAAATCATCGTAGACTATTGAATTTAACTTTATTTTCATCAGAAAGACGAGAGAAATTGATTGCCGTTAAAAAATTTCAGCTAACTTCAATAGCAAAAAAATTAGTCAGTCACCATGAGGATTTTGGAAAATTTACGAAAATAATTGATTTTTCAGACTTTGATCGGCCGTAGCGGCCAAACGAAAAGTCCAAATTGAACGCGGTTTGCAAATCTGAGCTCCTCGTACGTCAATTAGTCGGATTAGACATTTTTATTTTTTGATGAAAACTCGAAAAAAAGACATGAGTAAACCCCTTGGAAATTTTGTTAAAAAATGCAACTTTCTTAAAAATCATCGTAGACTATTGAATTTAACTTTATTTTCATCAGAAAGACGAGAGAAATTGATTGCCGTTAAAAAATTTCAGCTAACTTCAATAGCAAAAAAATTAGTCAGTCACCATGAGGATTTTGGAAAATTTACGAAAATAATTTATTTTTCAGACTTTGATCGGCCGTAGCGGCCAAACGAAAACTCCAAATTGAACGCGGTTTGCAAATCTGAGCTCCTCGTACGTCAATTAGTCGGATTAGACATTTTTATTTTTTGATGAAAACTCGAAAAAAAGACATGAGTAAACCCCTAGGAAATTTGTTAAAAAATGCAACTTTCTTAAAAATCATCGTAGACTATTGAATTTAACTTTATTTTCATCAGAAAGACGAGAGAAATTGATTGCCGTTAAAAAATTTCAGCTAACTTCAATAGCAAAAAAATTAGTCAGTCACCATGAGGATTTTGGAAAATTTACGAAAATAATTGATTTTTCAGACTTTGATCGGCCGTAGCGGCCAAACGAAAACTCCAAATTGAACGCGGTTTGCAAATCTGAGCTCCTCGTACGTCAATTAGTCGGATTAGAGATTTTGAATTTTTGATGAAATCGTGAAAAAAAACATGACTAACCCCCTTGGAAATTTTGTTAAAAAATGCAACTTTCTTAAAAATCATCGTAGACTATTGAATTTAACTTTATTTTCATCAGAAAGACGAGAGAAATTGATTGCCGTTAAAAAATTTCAGCTAACTTCAATAGCAAAAAAATTAGTCAGTCACCATGAGGATTTTGGAAAATTTACGAAAATAATTTATTTTTCAGACTTTGATCGGCCGTAGCGGCCAAACGAAAAGTCCAAATTGAACGCGGTTTGCAAATCTGAGCTCCTCGTACGTCAATAAGTCGGATAAGACATTTTTATTTTTTGATGAAATCGTGAAAAAAAACATGACTATCCCCCTAGGAAATTTTGTTAAAAAATGCAACTTTCTTAAAAATCATCGTAGACTATTGAATTTAACTTTATTTTCATCAGAAAGACGAGAGAAATTGATTGCCGTTAAAAAATTTCAGCTAACTTCAATAGCAAAAAAATTAGTCAGTCACCATGAGGATTTTGGAAAATTTACGAAAATAATTGATTTTTCAGACTTTGATCGGCCGTAGCGGCCAAACGAAAACTCCAAATTGAACGCGGTTTGCAAATCTGAGCTCCTCGTACGTCAATTAGTCGGATTAGAGATTTTGAATTTTTGATGAAATCGTGAAAAAAAACATGACTATCCCCCTAGGAAATTTTGTTAAAAAATGCAACTTTCTTAAAAATCATCGTAGACTATTGAATTTAACTTTATTTTCATCAGAAAGACGAGAGAAATTGATTGCCGTTAAAAAATTTCAGCTAACTTCAATAGCAAAAAAATTAGTCAGTCACCATGAGGATTTTGGAAAATTTACGAAAATAATTTATTTTTCAGACTTTGATCGGCCGTAGCGGCCAAACGAAAAGTCCAAATTGAACGCGGTTTGCAAATCTGAGCTCCTCGTACGTCAATAAGTCGGATAAGACATTTTTATTTTTTGATGAAATCGTGAAAAAAAACATGACTATCCCCCTAGGAAATTTTGTTAAAAAATGCAACTTTCTTAAAAATCATCGTAGACTATTGAATTTAACTTTATTTTCATCAGAAAGACGAGAGAAATTGATTGCCGTTAAAAAATTTCAGCTAACTTCAATAGCAAAAAAATTAGTCAGTCACCATGAGGATTTTGGAAAATTTACGAAAATAATTGATTTTTCAGACTTTGATCGGCCGTAGCGGCCAAACGAAAACTCCAAATTGAACGCGGTTTGCAAATCTGAGCTCCTCGTACGTCAATTAGTCGGATTAGAGATTTTGAATTTTTGATGAAATCGTGAAAAAAAACATGACTAACCCCCTTGGAAATTTTGTTAAAAAATGCAACTTTCTTAAAAATCATCGTAGACTATTGAATTTAACTTTATTTTCATCAGAAAGACGAGAGAAATTGATTGCCGTTAAAAAATTTCAGCTAACTTCAATAGCAAAAAAATTAGTCAGTCACCATGAGGATTTTGGAAAATTTACGAAAATAATTTATTTTTCAGACTTTGATCGGCCGTAGCGGCCAAACGAAAAGTCCAAATTGAACGCGGTTTGCAAATCTGAGCTCCTCGTACGTCAATAAGTCGGATAAGACATTTTTATTTTTTGATGAAATCGTGAAAAAAAACATGACTATCCCCCTAGGAAATTTTGTTAAAAAATGCAACTTTCTTAAAAATCATCGTAGACTATTGAATTTAACTTTATTTTCATCAGAAAGACGAGAGAAATTGATTGCCGTTAAAAAATTTCAGCTAACTTCAATAGCAAAAAAATTAGTCAGTCACCATGAGGATTTTGGAAAATTTACGAAAATAATTTATTTTTCAGACTTTGATCGGCCGTAGCGGCCAAACGAAAACTCCAAATTGAACGCGGTTTGCAAATCTGAGCTCCTCGTACGTCAATTAGTCGGATTAGAGATTTTGAATTTTTGATGAAATCGTGAAAAAAAACATGACTAACCCCCTTGGAAATTTTGTTAAAAAATGCAACTTTCTTAAAAATCATCGTAGACTATTGAATTTAACTTTATTTTCATCAGAAAGACGAGAGAAATTGATTGCCGTTAAAAAATTTCAGCTAACTTCAATAGCAAAAAAATTAGTCAGTCACCATGAGGATTTTGGAAAATTTACGAAAATAATTTATTTTTCAGACTTTGATCGGCCGTAGCGGCCAAACGAAAACTCCAAATTGAACGCGGTTTGCAAATCTGAGCTCCTCGTACGTCAATTAGTCGGATTAGACATTTTTATTTTTTGATGAAAACTCGAAAAAAAGACATGAGTAAACCCCTAGGAAATTTGTTAAAAAATGCAACTTTCTTAAAAATCATCGTAGACTATTGAATTTAACTTTATTTTCATCAGAAAGACGAGAGAAATTGATTGCCGTTAAAAAATTTCAGCTAACTCCAATAGCAAAAAAATTAGTCAGTCACCATGAGGATTTTGGAAAATTTACGAAAATAATTGATTTTTCAGACTTTGATCGGCCGTAGCGGCCAAACGAAAAGTCCAAATTGAACGCGGTTTGCAAATCTGAGCTCCTCGTACGTCAATTAGTCGGATTAGACATTTTTATTTTTTGATGAAAACTCGAAAAAAAGACATGAGTAAACCCCTTGGAAATTTTGTTAAAAAATGCAACTTTCTTAAAAATCATCGTAGACTATTGAATTTAACTTTATTTTCATCAGAAAGACGAGAGAAATTGATTGCCGTTAAAAAATTTCAGCTAACTTCAATAGCAAAAAAATTAGTCAGTCACCATGAGGATTTTGGAAAATTTACGAAAATAATTTATTTTTCAGACTTTGATCGGCCGTAGCGGCCAAACGAAAACTCCAAATTGAACGCGGTTTGCAAATCTGAGCTCCTCGTACGTCAATTAGTGGGATTAGACATTTTTATTTTTTGATGAAAACTCGAAAAAAAGACATGAGTAAACCCCTAGGAAATTTGTTAAAAAATGCAACTTTCTTAAAAATCATCGTAGACTATTGAATTTAACTTTATTTTCATCAGAAAGACGAGAGAAATTGATTGCCGTTAAAAAATTTCAGCTAACTTCAATAGCAAAAAAATTAGTCAGTCACCATGAGGATTTTGGAAAATTTACGAAAATAATTGATTTTTCAGACTTTGATCGGCCGTAGCGGCCAAACGAAACCTCCAAATTGAACGCGGTTTGCAAATCTGAGCTCCTCGTACGTCAATAAGTCGGATAAGACATTTTTATTTTTTGATGAAATCGTGAAAAAAAACATGACTATCCCCCTAGGAAATTTTGTTAAAAAATGCAACTTTCTTAAAAATCATCGTAGACTATTGAATTTAACTTTATTTTCATCAGAAAGACGAGAGAAATTGATTGCCGTTAAAAAATTTCAGCTAACTTCAATGGCAAAAAAATTAGTCAGTCACCATGAGGATTTTGGAAAATTTACGAAAATAATTGATTTTTCAGACTTTGATCGGCCGTAGCGGCCAAACTAAAAGTCCAAATTGAACGCGGTTTCAATAAGTCGGATAAGACATTTTTATTTTTTGATGAAATCGTGAAAAAAAACATGACTATCCCCCTAGGAAATTTTGTTAAAAAATGCAACTTTCTTAAAAATCATCGTAGACTATTGAATTTAACTTTATTTTCATCAGAAAGACGAGAGAAATTGATTGCCGTTAAAAAATTTCAGCTAACTTCAATGGCAAAAAAATTAGTCAGTCACCATGAGGATTTTGGAAAATTTACGAAAATAATTGATTTTTCAGACTTTGATCGGCCGTAGCGGCCAAACGAAAAGTCCAAATTGAACGCGGTTTGCAAATCTGAGCTCCTCGTACGTCAATTAGTCGGATTAGACATTTTTATTTTTTGATGAAAACTCGAAAAAAAGACATGATGAAAACTCGAAAAAAAGACATGAGTAAACCCCTTGGAAATTTTGTTAAAAAATGCAACTTTCTTAAAAATCATCGTAGACTATTGAATTTAACTTTATTTTCATCAGAAAGACGAGAGAAATTGATTGCCGTTAAAAAATTTCAGCTAACTTTAATAGCAAAAAAATTAGTCAGTCACCATGAGGATTTTGGAAAATTTACGAAAATAATTGATTTTTCAGACTTTGATCGGCCGTAGCGGCCAAACGAAAACTCCAAATTGAACGCGGTTTGCAAATCTGAGCTCCTCGTACGTCAATTAGTCGGATTAGACATTTTTATTTTTTGGTGAAAACTCGAAAAAAAGACATGAGTAAACCCCTAGGAAATTTGTTAAAAAATGCAACTTTCTTAAAAATCATCGTAGACTATTGAATTTAACTTTATTTTCATCAGAAAGACGAGAGAAATTGATTGCCGTTAAAAAATTTCAGCTAACTTCAATAGCAAAAAAATTAGTCAGTCACCATGAGGATTTTGGAAAATTTACGAAAATAATTGATTTTTCAGACTTTGATCGGCCGTAGCGGCCAAACGAAACCTCCAAATTGAACGCGGTTTGCAAATCTGAGCTCCTCGTACGTCAATAAGTCGGATAAGACATTTTTATTTTTTGATGAAATCGTGAAAAAAAACATGACTATCCCCCTAGGAAATTTTGTTAAAAAATGCAACTTTCTTAAAAATCATCGTAGACTATTGAATTTAACTTTATTTTCATCAGAAAGACGAGAGAAATTGATTGCCGTTAAAAAATTTCAGCTAACTTCAATAGCAAAAAAATTAGTCAGTCACCATGAGGATTTTGGAAAATTTACGAAAATAATTGATTTTTCAGACTTTGATCGGCCGTAGCGGCCAAACGAAACCTCCAAATTGAACGCGGTTTGCAAATCTGAGCTCCTCGTACGTCAATAAGTCGGATAAGACATTTTTATTTTTTGATGAAATCGTGAAAAAAAACATGACTATCCCCCTAGGAAATTTTGTTAAAAAATGCAACTTTCTTAAAAATCATCGTAGACTATTGAATTTAACTTTATTTTCATCAGAAAGACGAGAGAAATTGATTGCCGTTAAAAAATTTCAGCCAACTTCAATAGCAAAAAAATTAGTCAGTCACCATGAGGATTTTGGAAAATTTACGAAAATAATTTATTTTTCAGACTTTGATCGGCCGTAGCGGCCAAACGAAAACTCCAAATTGAACGCGGTTTGCAAATCTGAGCTCCTCGTACGTCAATTAGTGGGATTAGACATTTTTATTTTTTGATGAAAACTCGAAAAAAAGACATGAGTAAACCCCTAGGAAATTTGTTAAAAAATGCAACTTTCTTAAAAATCATCGTAGACTATTGAATTTAACTTTATTTTCATCAGAAAGACGAGAGAAATTGATTGCCGTTAAAAAATTTCAGCTAACTTCAATAGCAAAAAAATTAGTCAGTCACCATGAGGATTTTGGAAAATTTACGAAAATAATTGATTTTTCAGACTTTGATCGGCCGTAGCGGCCAAACGAAAACTCCAAATTGAACGCGGTTTGCAAATCTGAGCTCCTCGTACGTCAATTAGTGGGATTAGACATTTTTATTTTTTGATGAAAACTCGAAAAAAAACATGAGTAAACCCCTAGGAAATTTGTTAAAAAATGCAACTTTCTTAAAAATCATCGTAGACTATTGAATTTAACTTTATTTTCATCAGAAAGACGAGAGAAATTGATTGCCGTTAAAAAATTTCAGCTAACTTCAATAGCAAAAAAATTAGTCAGTCACCATGAGGATTTTGGAAAATTTACGAAAATAATTGATTTTTCAGACTTTGATCGGCCGTAGCGGCCAAACGAAACCTCCAAATTGAACGCGGTTTGCAAATCTGAGCTCCTCGTACGTCAATAAGTCGGATAAGACATTTTTATTTTTTGATGAAATCGTGAAAAAAAACATGACTATCCCCCTAGGAAATTTTGTTAAAAAATGCAACTTTCTTAAAAATCATCGTAGACTATTGAATTTAACTTTATTTTCATCAGAAAGACGAGAGAAATTGATTGCCGTTAAAAAATTTCAGCTAACTTCAATGGCAAAAAAATTAGTCAGTCACCATGAGGATTTTAGAAAATTTACGAAAATAATTGATTTTTCAGACTTTGATCGGCCGTAGCGGCCAAACGAAGAGTCCAAATTGAACGCGGTTTGCAAATCTGAGCTCCTCGTACGTCAATTAGTCGGATTAGACATTTTTATTTTTTGATGAAAACTCGAAAAAAAGACATGAGTCTTTATTAGGAAATTTGTTAAAAAATGCAACTTTCTTAAAAATCATCGTAGACTATTGAATTTAACTTTATTTTCATCAGAAAGACGAGAGAAATTGATTGCCGTTAAAAAATTTCAGCTAACTTCAATAGCAAAAAAATTAGTCAGTCACCATGAGGATTTTGGAAAATTTACGAAAATAATTGATTTTTCAGACTTTGATCGGCCGTAGCGGCCAAACGAAAAGTCCAAATTGAACGCGGTTTGCAAATCTGAGCTCCTCGTACGTCAATTAGTCGGATTAGACATTTTTATTTTTTGATGAAAACTCGAAAAAAAGACATGAGTAAACCCCTTGGAAATTTTGTTAAAAAATGCAACTTTCTTAAAAATCATCGTAGACTATTGAATTTAACTTTATTTTCATCAGAAAGACGAGAGAAATTGATTGCCGTTAAAAAATTTCAGCTAACTTCAATAGCAAAAAAATTAGTCAGTCACCATGAGGATTTTGGAAAATTTACGAAAATAATTTATTTTTCAGACTTTGATCGGCCGTAGCGGCCAAACGAAAACTCCAAATTGAACGCGGTTTGCAAATCTGAGCTCCTCGTACGTCAATTAGTCGGATTAGACATTTTTATTTTTTGATGAAAACTCGAAAAAAAGACATGAGTAAACCCCTAGGAAATTTGTTAAAAAATGCAACTTTCTTAAAAATCATCGTAGACTATTGAATTTAACTTTATTTTCATCAGAAAGACGAGAGAAATTGATTGCCGTTAAAAAATTTCAGCTAACTTCAATAGCAAAAAAATTAGTCAGTCACCATGAGGATTTTGGAAAATTTACGAAAATAATTGATTTTTCAGACTTTGATCGGCCGTAGCGGCCAAACGAAACCTCCAAATTGAACGCGGTTTGCAAATCTGAGCTCCTCGTACGTCAATTAGTCGGATTAGAGATTTTGAATTTTTGATGAAATCGTGAAAAAAAACATGACTAACCCCCTCGAAAATTTTGTTAAAAAATGCAACTTTCTTAAAAATCATCGTAGACTATTGAATTTAACTTTATTTTCATCAGAAAGACGAGAGAAATTGATTGCCGTTAAAAAATTTCAGCTAACTTCAATCGCAAAAAAAATAGTCAGTCACCATGAGGATTTTGGAAAATTTACGAAAATAATTTATTTTTCAGACTTTGATCGGCCGTAGCGGCCAAACGAAACCTCCAAATTGAACGCGGTTTGCAAATCTGAGCTCCTCGTACGTCAATAAGTCGGATAAGACATTTTTATTTTTTGATGAAATCGTGAAAAAAAACATGACTATCCCCCTAGGAAATTTTGTTAAAAAATGCAACTTTCTTAAAAATTATCGTAGACTATTGAATTTAACTTTATTTTCATCAGAAAGACGAGAGAAATTGATTGCCGTTAAAAAATTTCAGCTAACTTCAATAGCAAAAAAATTAGTCAGTCACCATGAGGATTTTGGAAAATTTACGAAAATAATTTATTTTTCAGACTTTGATCGGCCGTAGCGGCCAAACGAAAACTCCAAATTGAACGCGGTTTGCAAATCTGAGCTCCTCGTACGTCAATTAGTCGGATTAGAGATTTTTAATTTTTGATGAAATCGTGAAAAAAAACATGACTAACCCCCTTGGAAATTTTGTTAAAAAATGCAACTTTCTTAAAAATCATCGTAGACTATTGAATTTAACTTTATTTTCATCAGAAAGACGAGAGAAATTGATTGCCGTTAAAAAATTTCAGCTAACTTCAATAGCAAAAAAATTAGTCAGTCACCATGAGGATTTTGGAAAATTTACGAAAATAATTTATTTTTCAGACTTTGATCGGCCGTAGCGGCCAAACGAAAACTCCAAATTGAACGCGGTTTGCAAATCTGAGCTCCTCGTACGTCAATTAGTCGGATTAGACATTTTTATTTTTTGATGAAAACTCGAAAAAAAGACATGAGTAAACCCCTAGGAAATTTGTTAAAAAATGCAACTTTCTTAAAAATCATCGTAGACTATTGAATTTAACTTTATTTTCATCAGAAAGACGAGAGAAATTGATTGCCGTTAAAAAATTTCAGCTAACTCCAATAGCAAAAAAATTAGTCAGTCACCATGAGGATTTTGGAAAATTTACGAAAATAATTGATTTTTCAGACTTTGATCGGCCGTAGCGGCCAAACGAAAAGTCCAAATTGAACGCGGTTTGCAAATCTGAGCTCCTCGTACGTCAATTAGTCGGATTAGACATTTTTATTTTTTGATGAAAACTCGAAAAAAAGACATGAGTAAACCCCTTGGAAATTTTGTTAAAAAATGCAACTTTCTTAAAAATCATCGTAGACTATTGAATTTAACTTTATTTTCATCAGAAAGACGAGAGAAATTGATTGCCGTTAAAAAATTTCAGCTAACTTCAATAGCAAAAAAATTAGTCAGTCACCATGAGGATTTTGGAAAATTTACGAAAATAATTTATTTTTCAGACTTTGATCGGCCGTAGCGGCCAAACGAAAACTCCAAATTGAACGCGGTTTGCAAATCTGAGCTCCTCGTACGTCAATTAGTGGGATTAGACATTTTTATTTTTTGATGAAAACTCGAAAAAAAGACATGAGTAAACCCCTAGGAAATTTTTTAAAAAATGCAACTTTCTTAAAAATCATCGTAGACTATTGAATTTAACTTTATTTTCATCAGAAAGACGAGAGAAATTGATTGCCGTTAAAAAATTTCAGCTAACTTCAATGGCAAAAAAATTAGTCAGTCACCATGAGGATTTTGGAAAATTTACGAAAATAATTGATTTTTCAGACTTTGATCGGCCGTAGCGGCCAAACGAAAAGTCCAAATTGAACGCGGTTTGCAAATCTGAGCTCCTCGTACGTCAATTAGTCGGATTAGACATTTTTATTTTTTGATGAAAACTCGAAAAAAAGACATGAGTAAACCCCTTGGAAATTTTGTTAAAAAATGCAACTTTCTTAAAAATCATCGTAGACTATTGAATTTAACTTTATTTTCATCAGAAAGACGAGAGAAATTGATTGCCGTTAAAAAATTTCAGCTAACTCCAATAGCAAAAAAATTAGTCAGTCACCATGAGGATTTTGGAAAATTTACGAAAATAATTTATTTTTCAGACTTTGATCGGCCGTAGCGGCCAAACGAAAAGTCCAAATTGAACGCGGTTTGCAAATCTGAGCTCCTCGTACGTCAATTAGTCGGATTAGACATTTTTATTTTTTGATGAAAACTCGAAAAAAAGACATGAGTAAACCCCTTGGAAATTTTGTTAAAAAATGCAACTTTCTTAAAAATCATCGTAGACTATTGAATTTAACTTTATTTTCATCAGAAAGACGAGAGAAATTGATTGCCGTTAAAAAATTTCAGCTAACTTTAATAGCAAAAAAATTAGTCAGTCACCATGAGGATTTTGGAAAATTTACGAAAATAATTGATTTTTCAGACTTTGATCGGCCGTAGCGGCCAAACGAAAACTCCAAATTGAACGCGGTTTGCAAATCTGAGCTCCTCGTACGTCAATTAGTCGGATTAGACATTTTTATTTTTTGGTGAAAACTCGAAAAAAAGACATGAGTAAACCCCTAGGAAATTTGTTAAAAAATGCAACTTTCTTAAAAATCATCGTAGACTATTGAATTTAACTTTATTTTCATCAGAAAGACGAGAGAAATTGATTGCCGTTAAAAAATTTCAGCTAACTTCAATAGCAAAAAAATTAGTCAGTCACCATGAGGATTTTGGAAAATTTACGAAAATAATTGATTTTTCAGACTTTGATCGGCCGTAGCGGCCAAACGAAACCTCCAAATTGAACGCGGTTTGCAAATCTGAGCTCCTCGTACGTCAATAAGTCGGATAAGACATTTTTATTTTTTGATGAAATCGTGAAAAAAAACATGACTATCCCCCTAGGAAATTTTGTTAAAAAATGCAACTTTCTTAAAAATCATCGTAGACTATTGAATTTAACTTTATTTTCATCAGAAAGACGAGAGAAATTGATTGCCGTTAAAAAATTTCAGCTAACTTCAATGGCAAAAAAATTAGTCAGTCACCATGAGGATTTTGGAAAATTTACGAAAATAATTGATTTTTCAGACTTTGATCGGCCGTAGCGGCCAAACGAAAAGTCCAAATTGAACGCGGTTTGCAAATCTGAGCTCCTCGTACGTCAATTAGTCGGATTAGACATTTTTATTTTTTGGTGAAAACTCGAAAAAAGACATGAGTAATCCCCTAGGAAATTTGTTAAAAAATGCAACTTTCTTAAAAATCATCGTAGACTATTGAATTTAACTTTATTTTCATCAGAAAGACGAGAGAAATTGATTGCCGTTAAAAAATTTCAGCTAACTTTAATAGCAAAAAAATTAGTCAGTCACCATAAGGATTTTGGAAAATTTACGAAAATAATTGATTTTTCAGACTTTGATCGGCCGTAGCGGCCAAACGAAAAGTCCAAATTGAACGCGGTTTGCAAATCTGAGCTCCTCGTACGTCAATTAGTCGGATTAGACATTTTTATTTTTTGATAAAAACTCGAAAAAAAGACATGAGTAAACCCCTTGGAAATTTTGTTAAAAAATGCAACTTTCTTAAAAATCATCGTAGACTATTGAATTTAACTTTATTTTCATCAGAAAGACGAGAGAAATTGATTGCCGTTAAAAAATTTCAGCTAACTTCAATAGCAAAAAAAAAAATCAGTCACCATGAGGATTTTGGAAAATTTACGAAAATAATTTATTTTTCAGACTTTGATCGGCCGTAGCGGCCCAACGAAAACTCCAAATTGAACGCGGTTTGTAAATCTGAGCTCCTCGTACGTCAATTAGTCGGATTAGACATTTTTACTTTTTGATGAAAACTCGAAAAAAAAACATGACTATCCCCCTAGGAAATTTTGTTAAAAAATGCAACTTTCTTAAAAATCATCGTAGACTATTGAATTTAACTTTATTTTCATCAGAAAGACGAGAGAAATTGATTGCCGTTAAAAAAATTCAGCTAACTTCAATGGCAAAAAAATTAGTCAGTCACCATGAGGATTTTGGAAAATTTACGAAAATAATTGATTTTTCAGACTTTGATCGGCCGTAGCGGCCAAACGAAAACTCCAAATTGAACGCGGTTTGCAAATCTAAACTCCTCGTACGCCAATTAGTCGGATTAGAGATTTTGAATTTTTGATGAAATCGTGAAAAAAAACATGACTAACCCCCTTGGAAATTTTGTTAAAAAATGCAACTTTCTTAAAAATCATCGTAGACTATTGAATTTAACTTTATTTTCATCAGAAAGACGAGAGAAATTGATTGCCGTTAAAAAATTTCAGCTAACTTCAATAGCAAAAAAATTAGTCAGTCACCATGAGGATTTTGGAAAATTTACGAAAATAATTGATTTTTCAGACTTTGATCGGCCGTAGCGGCCAAACGAAAAGTCCAAATTGAACGCGGTTTGCAAATCTGAGCTCCTCGTACGTCAATTAGTCGGATTAGACATTTTTATTTTTTGATGAAAACTCGAAAAAAAGACATGAGTAAACCCCTAGGAAATTTGTTAAAAAATGCAACTTTCTTAAAAATCATCGTAGACTATTGAATTTAACTTTATTTTCATCAGAAAGACGAGAGAAATTGATTGCCGTTAAAAAATTTCAGCTAACTTCAATAGCAAAAAAATTAGTCAGTCACCATGAGGATTTTGGAAAATTTACGAAAATAATTGATTTTTCACTTTGATCGGCCGTAGCGGCCAAACGAAACCTCCAAATTGAACGCGGTTTGCAAATCTGAGCTCCTCGTACGTCAATAAGTCGGATAAGACATTTTTATTTTTTGATGAAATCGTGAAAAAAAACATGACTATCCCCCTAGGAAATTTTGTTAAAAAATGCAACTTTCTTAAAAATCATCGTAGACTATTGAATTTAACTTTATTTTCATCAGAAAGACGAGAGAAATTGATTGCCGTTAAAAAAATTCAGCTAACTTCAATGGCAAAAAAATTAGTCAGTCACCATGAGGATTTTGGAAAATTTACGAAAATAATTGATTTTTCAGACTTTGATCGGCCGTAGCGGCCAAACGAAAACTCCAAATTGAACGCGGTTTGCAAATCTAAACTCCTCGTACGCCAATTAGTCGGATTAGAGATTTTGAATTTTTGATGAAATCGTGAAAAAAAACATGACTAACCCCCTTGGAAATTTTGTTAAAAAATGCAACTTTCTTAAAAATCATCGTAGACTATTGAATTTAACTTTATTTTCATCAGAAAGACGAGAGAAATTGATTGCCGTTAAAAAATTTCAGCTAACTTCAATAGCAAAAAAATTAGTCAGTCACCATGAGGATTTTGGAAAATTTACGAAAATAATTGATTTTTCAGACTTTGATCGGCCGTAGCGGCCAAACGAAAACTCCAAATTGAACGCGGTTTGCAAATCTGAGCTCCTCGTACGTCAATTAGTCGGATTAGACATTTTTATTTTTTGATGAAAACTCGAAAAAAAGACAAAAGTAAACCCCTTGGAAATTTTGTTAAAAAATGCAACTTTCTTAAAAATCATCGTAGACTATTGAATTTAACTTTATTTTCATCAGAAAGACGAGAGAAATTGATTGCCGTTAAAAAATTTCAGCTAACTTCAATAGCAAAAAAATTAGTCAGTCACCATGAGGATTTTGGAAAATTTACGAAAATAATTGATTTTTCAGACTTTGATCGGCCGTAGCGGCCAAACGAAAACTCCAAATTGAACGCGGTTTGCAAATCTGAGCTCCTCGTACGTCAATTAGTCGGATTAGACATTTTTATTTTTTGGTGAAAACTCGAAAAAAAGACATGAGTAATCCCCTAGGAAATTTGTTAAAAAATGCAACTTTCTTAAAAATCATCGTAGACTATTGAATTTAACTTTATTTTCATCAGAAAGACGAGAGAAATTGATTGCTGTTAAAAAATTTCAGCTAACTTCAATAGCAAAAAAATTAGTCAGTCACCATGAGGATTTTGGAAAATTTACGAAAATAATTGATTTTTCAGACTTTGATCGGCCGTAGCGGCCAAACGAAAAGTCCAAATTGAACGCGGTTTGCAAATCTGAGCTCCTCGTACGTCAATTAGTCGGATTAGACATTTTTATTTTTTGATAAAAACTCGAAAAAAAGACATGAGTAAACCCCTTGGAAATTTTGTTAAAAAATGCAACTTTCTTAAAAATCATCGTAGACTATTGAATTTAACTTTATTTTCATCAGAAAGACGAGAGAAATTGATTGCCGTTAAAAAATTTCAGCTAACTTCAATAGCAAAAAAAATAGTCAGTCACCATGAGGATTTTGGAAAATTTACGAAAATAATTTATTTTTCAGACTTTGATCGGCCGTAGCGGCCCAACGAAAACTCCAAATTGAACGCGGTTTGTAAATCTGAGCTCCCCGTACGTCAATTAGTCGGATTAGACATTTTTATTTTTTGATGAAAACTCGAAAAAAAAACATGAGTAAACCCCTTGGAAATTTTGTTAAAAAATGCAACTTTCTTAAAAATCATCGTAGACTATTGAATTTAACTTTATTTTCATCAGAAAGACGAGAGAAATTGATTGCCGTTAAAAAAATTCAGCTAACTTCAATGGCAAAAAAATTAGTCAGTCACCATGAGGATTTTGGAAAATTTACGAAAATAATTGATTTTTCAGACTTTGATCGGCCGTAGCGGCCAAACGAAAAGTCCAAATTGAACGCGGTTTGCAAATCTGAGCTCCTCGTACGTCAATTAGTCGGATTAGACATTTTTATTTTTTGATAAAAACTCGAAAAAAAAACATGAGTAAACCCCTTGGAAATTTTGTTAAAAAATGCAACTTTCTTAAAAATCATCGTAGACTATTGAATTTAACTTTATTTTCATCAGAAAGACGAGAGAAATTGATTGCCGTTAAAAAATTTCAGCTAACTTCAATAGCAAAAAAATTAGTCAGTCACCATGAGGATTTTGGAAAATTTACGAAAATAATTGATTTTTCAGACTTTGATCGGCCGTAGCGGCCAAACGAAAACTCCAAATTGAACGCGGTTTGCAAATCTGAGCTCCTCGTACGTCAATTAGTCGGATTAGACATTTTTATTTTTTGGTGAAAACTCGAAAAAAAGACATGAGTAATCCCCTAGGAAATTTGTTAAAAAATGCAACTTTCTTAAAAATCATCGTAGACTATTGAATTTAACTTTATTTTCATCAGAAAGACGAGAGAAATTGATTGCTGTTAAAAAATTTCAGCTAACTTCAATAGCAAAAAAATTAGTCAGTCACCATGAGGATTTTGGAAAATTTACGAAAATAATTGATTTTTCAGACTTTGATCGGCCGTAGCGGCCAAACGAAAAGTCCAAATTGAACGCGGTTTGCAAATCTGAGCTCCTCGTACGTCAATTAGTCGGATTAGACATTTTTATTTTTTGATAAAAACTCGAAAAAAAGACATGAGTAAACCCCTTGGAAATTTTGTTAAAAAATGCAACTTTCTTAAAAATCATCGTAGACTATTGAATTTAACTTTATTTTCATCAGAAAGACGAGAGAAATTGATTGCCGTTAAAAAATTTCAGCTAACTTCAATAGCAAAAAAAATAGTCAGTCACCATGAGGATTTTGGAAAATTTACGAAAATAATTTATTTTTCAGACTTTGATCGGCCGTAGCGGCCCAACGAAAACTCCAAATTGAACGCGGTTTGTAAATCTGAGCTCCCCGTACGTCAATTAGTCGGATTAGACATTTTTATTTTTTGATAAAAACTCGAAAAAAAGACATGAGTAAACCCCTTGGAAATTTTGTTAAAAAATGCAACTTTCTTAAAAATCATCGTAGACTATTGAATTTAACTTTATTTTCATCAGAAAGACGAGAGAAATTGATTGCCGTTAAAAAAATTCAGCTAACTTCAATGGCAAAAAAATTAGTCAGTCACCATGAGGATTTTGGAAAATTTACGAAAATAATTGATTTTTCAGACTTTGATCGGCCGTAGCGGCCCAACGAAAACTCCAAATTGAACGCGGTTTGCAAATCTGAGCTCCTCGTACGTCAATTAGTCGGATTAGAGATTTTGAATTTTTGATGAAATCGTGAAAAAAAACATTACTAACCCCCTTGGAAATTTTGTTAAAAAATGCAACTTTCTTAAAAATCATCGTAGACTATTGAATTTAACTTTATTTTCATCAGAAAGACGAGAGAAATTGATTGCCGTTAAAAAATTTCAGCTAACTTCAATAGCAAAAAAATTAGTCAGTCACCATGAGGATTTTGGAAAATTTACGAAAATAATTTATTTTTCAGACTTTGATCGGCCGTAGCGGCCAAACGAAAACTCCAAATTGAACGCGGTTTGCAAATCTGAGCTCCTCGTACGTCAATTAGTCGGATTAGACATTTTTATTTTTTGGTGAAAACTCGAAAAAAAGACATGAGTAAACCCCTAGGAAATTTGTTAAAAAATGCAACTTTCTTAAAAATCATCGTAGACTATTGAATTTAACTTTATTTTCATCAGAAAGACGAGAGAAATTGATTGCCGTTAAAAAATTTCAGCTAACTTCAATAGCAAAAAAATTAGTCAGTCACCATGAGGATTTTGGAAAATTTACGAAAATAATTGATTTTTCAGACTTTGATCGGCCGTAGCGGCCAAACGAATAGTCCAAATTGAACGCGGTTTGCAAATCTGAGCTCCTCGTACGTCAATTAGTCGGATTAGACATTTTTATTTTTTGATGAAAACTCGAAAAAAAGACATGAGTAAACCCCTAGGAAATTTGTTAAAAAATGCAACTTTCTTAAAAATCATCGTAGACTATTGAATTTAACTTTATTTTCATCAGAAAGACGAGAGAAATTGATTGCCGTTAAAAAATTTCAGCTAACTTCAATAGCAAAAAAATTAGTCAGTCACCATGAGGATTTTGGAAAATTTACGAAAATAATTGATTTTTCAGACTTTGATCGGCCGTAGCGGCCAAACGAATAGTCCAAATTGAACGCGGTTTGCAAATCTGAGCTCCTCGTACGTCAATTAGTCGGATTAGACATTTTTATTTTTTGATGAAAACTCGAAAAAAAGACATGAGTAAACCCCTTGGAAATTTTGTTAAAAAATGCAACTTTCTTAAAAATCATCGTAGACTATTGAATTTAACTTTATTTTCATCAGAAAGACGAGAGAAATTGATTGCCGTTAAAAAATTTCAGCTAACTTCAATAGCAAAAAAAATAGTCAGTCACCATGAGGATTTTGGAAAATTTACGAAAATAATTTATTTTTCAGACTTTGATCGGCCGTAGCGGCCCAACGAAAACTCCAAATTGAACGCGGTTTGTAAATCTGAGCTCCTCGTACGTCAATTAGTCGGATTAGACATTTTTATTTTTTGATGAAAACTCGAAAAAAAAACATGACTATCCCCCTAGGAAATTTTGTTAAAAAATGCAACTTTCTTAAAAATCATCGTAGACTATTGAATTTGACTTTATTTTCATCAGAAAGACGAGAGAAATTGATTGCCGTTAAAAAATTTCAGCTAACTTCAATAGCAAAAAAATTAGTCAGTCACCATGAGGATTTTGGAAAATTTACGAAAATAATTGATTTTTCAGACTTTGATCGGCCGTAGCGGCCCAACGAAAACTCCAAATTGAACGCGGTTTGCAAATCTGAGCTCCTCGTACGTCAATTAGTCGGATTAGACATTTTTATTTTTTGATGAAAACTCGAAAAAAAAACATGACTATCCCCCTAGGAAATTTTGTTAAAAAATGCAACTTTCTTAAAAATCATCGTAGACTATTGAATTTAACTTTATTTTCATCAGAAAGACGAGAGAAATTGATTGCCGTTAAAAAATTTCAGCTAACTTCAATAGCAAAAAAATTAGTCAGTCACCATGAGGATTTTGGAAAATTTACGAAAATAATTGATTTTTCAGACATTGATCGGCCGTAGCGGCCCAACGAAAACTCCAAATTGAACGCGGTTTGCAAATCTGAGCTCCTCGTACGTCAATTAGTCGGATTAGACATTTTTATTTTTTGATGAAAACTCGAAAAAAAAACATGACTATCCCCCTAGGAAATTTTGTTAAAAAATGCAACTTTCTTAAAAATCATCGTAGACTATTGAATTTAACTTTATTTTCATCAGAAAGACGAGAGAAATTGATTGCCGTTAAAAAATTTCAGCTAACTTCAATAGCAAAAAAATTAGTCAGTCACCATGAGGATTTTGGAAAATTTACGAAAATAATTGATTTTTCAGACTTTGATCGGCCGTAGCGGCCAAACGAAAAGTCCAAATTGAACGCGGTTTGCAAATCTGAGCTCCTCGTACGTCAATTAGTCGGATTAGACATTTTTATTTTTTGATAAAAACTCGAAAAAAAGACATGAGTAAACCCCTTGGAAATTTTGTTAAAAAATGCAACTTTCTTAAAAATCATCGTAGACTATTGAATTTAACTTTATTTTCATCAGAAAGACGAGAGAAATTGATTGCCGTTAAAAAATTTCAGCTAACTTCAATGGCAAAAAAATTAGTCAGTCACCATGAGGATTTTAGAAAATTTACGAAAATAATTGATTTTTCAGACTTTGATCGGCCGTAGCGGCCAAACGAAAACTCCAAATTGAACGCGGTTTGCAAATCTGAGCTCCTCGTACGTCAATTAGTCGGATTAGACATTTTTATTTTTTGGTGAAAACTCGAAAAAAAGACATGAGTAAACCCCTAGGAAATTTGTTAAAAAATGCAACTTTCTTAAAAATCATCGTAGACTATTGAATTTAACTTTATTTTCATCAGAAAGACGAGAGAAATTGATTGCCGTTAAAAAATTTCAGCTAACTTCAATAGCAAAAAAATTAGTCAGTCACCATGAGGATTTTGGAAAATTTACGAAAAAAATTGATTTTTCAGACTTTGATCGGCCGTAGCGGCCCAACGAAAAGTCCAAATTGAACGCGGTTTGCAAATCTGAGCTCCTCGTACGTCAATTAGTCGGATTAGACATTTTTATTTTTTGGTGAAAACTCGAAAAAAAGACATGAGTAAACCCCTAGGAAATTTGTTAAAAAATGCAACTTTCTTAAAAATCATCGTAGACTATTGAATTTAACTTTATTTTCATCAGAAAGACGAGAGAAATTGATTGCCGTTAAAAAATTTCAGCTAACTTCAATAGCAAAAAAATTAGTCAGTCACCATGAGGATTTTGGAAAATTTACGAAAATAATTGATTTTTCAGACTTTGATCGGCCGTAGCGGCCAAACGAAAACTCCAAATTGAACGCGGTTTGCAAATCTGAGCTCCTCGTACGTCAATTAGTCGGATTAGACATTTTTATTTTTTGGTGAAAACTCGAAAAAAAGACATGAGTAATCCCCTAGGAAATTTGTTAAAAAATGCAACTTTCTTAAAAATCATCGTAGACTATTGAATTTAACTTTATTTTCATCAGAAAGACGAGAGAAATTGATTGCCGTTAAAAAATTTCAGCTAACTTCAATAGCAAAAAAATTAGTCAGTCACCATGAGGATTTTGGAAAATTTACGAAAATAATTTATTTTTCAGACTTTGATCGGCCGTAGCGGTCCAACGAAAACTCCAAATTGAACGCGGTTTGTAAATCTGAGCTCCTCGTATGTCAATTAGTCGGATTAGACATTTTTATTTTTTGATGAAAACTCGAAAAAAAAAACATGACTATCCCCCTAGGAAATTTTGTTAAAAAATGCAACTTTCTTAAAAATCATCGTAGACTATTGAATTTAACTTTATTTTCATCAGAAAGACGAGAGAAATTGATTGCCGTTAAAAAAATTCAGCTAACTTCAATGGCAAAAAAATTAGTCAGTCACCATGAGGATTTTGGAAAATTTACGAAAATAATTGATTTTTCAGACTTTGATCGGCCGTAGCGGCCAAACGAAAACTCCAAATTGAACGCGGTTTGCAAATCTGAGCTCCTCGTACGTCAATTAGTCGGATTAGACATTTTTATTTTTTGGTGAAAACTCGAAAAAAAGACATGAGTAATCCCCTAGGAAATTTGTTAAAAAATGCAACTTTCTTAAAAATCATCGTAGACTATTGAATTTAACTTTATTTTCATCAGAAAGACGAGAGAAATTGATTGCCGTTAAAAAATTTCAGCTAACTTCAATAGCAAAAAAATTAGTCAGTCACCATGAGGATTTTGGAAAATTTACGAAAATAATTTATTTTTCAGACTTTGATCGGCCGTAGCGGTCCAACGAAAACTCCAAATTGAACGCGGTTTGTAAATCTGAGCTCCTCGTATGTCAATTAGTCGGATTAGACATTTTTATTTTTTGATGAAAACTCGAAAAAAAAAACATGACTATCCCCCTTGGAAATTTTGTTAAAAAATGCAACTTTCTTAAAAATCATCGTAGACTATTGAATTTAACTTTATTTTCATCAGAAAGACGAGAGAAATTGATTGCCGTTAAAAAATTTCAGCTAACTTCAATAGCAAAAAAATTAGTCAGTCACCATGAGGATTTTGGAAAATTTACGAAAATAATTTATTTTTCAGACTTTGATCGGCCGTAGCGGCCAAACGAAAACTCCAAATTGAACGCGGTTTGCAAATCTGAGCTCCTCGTACGTCAATTAGTCGGATTAGACATTTTTATTTTTTGGTGAAAACTCGAAAAAAAGACATGAGTAAACCCCTAGGAAATTTGTTAAAAAATGCAACTTTCTTAAAAATCATCGTAGACTATTGAATTTAACTTTATTTTCATCAGAAAGACGAGAGAAATTGATTGCCGTTAAAAAATTTCAGCTAACTTCAATAGCAAAAAAATTAGTCAGTCACCATGAGGATTTTGGAAAATTTACGAAAATAATTGATTTTTCAGACTTTGATCGGCCGTAGCGGCCAAACGAATAGTCCAAATTGAACGCGGTTTGCAAATCTGAGCTCCTCGTACGTCAATTAGTCGGATTAGACATTTTTATTTTTTGATGAAAACTCGAAAAAAAGACATGAGTAAACCCCTTGGAAATTTTGTTAAAAAATGCAACTTTCTTAAAAATCATCGTAGACTATTGAATTTAACTTTATTTTCATCAGAAAGACGAGAGAAATTGATTGCCGTTAAAAAATTTCAGCTAACTTCAATAGCAAAAAAAATAGTCAGTCACCATGAGGATTTTGGAAAATTTACGAAAATAATTTATTTTTCAGACTTTGATCGGCCGTAGCGGCCCAACGAAAACTCCAAATTGAACGCGGTTTGTAAATCTGAGCTCCTCGTACGTCAATTAGTCGGATTAGACATTTTTATTTTTTGATGAAAACTCGAAAAAAAAACATGACTATCCCCCTAGGAAATTTTGTTAAAAAATGCAACTTTCTTAAAAATCATCGTAGACTATTGAATTTGACTTTATTTTCATTAGAAAGACGAGAGAAATTGATTGCCGTTAAAAAATTTCAGCTAACTTCAATAGCAAAAAAATTAGTCAGTCACCATGAGGATTTTGGAAAATTTACGAAAATAATTGATTTTTCAGACTTTGATCGGCCGTAGCGGCCCAACGAAAACTCCAAATTGAACGCGGTTTGCAAATCTGAGCTCCTCGTACGTCAATTAGTCGGATTAGACATTTTTATTTTTTGATGAAAACTCGAAAAAAAAAACATGACTATCCCCCTAGGAAATTTTGTTAAAAAATGCAACTTTCTTAAAAATCATCGTAGACTATTGAATTTAACTTTATTTTCATCAGAAAGACGAGAGAAATTGATTGCCGTTAAAAAATTTCAGCTAACTTCAATAGCAAAAAAATTAGTCAGTCACCATGAGGATTTTGGAAAATTTACGAAAATAATTGATTTTTCAGACTTTGATCGGCCGTAGCGGCCAAACGAAAACTCCAAATTGAACGCGGTTTGCAAATCTGAGCTCCTCGTACGTCAATTAGTCGGATTAGACATTTTTATTTTTTGATGAAAACTCGAAAAAAAAACATGACTATCCCCCTAGGAAATTTTGTTAAAAAATGCAACTTTCTTAAAAATCATCGTAGACTATTGAATTTGACTTTATTTTCATCAGAAAGACGAGAGAAATTGATTGCCGTTAAAAAAATTCAGCTAACTTCAATGGCAAAAAAATTAGTCAGTCACCATGAGGATTTTGGAAAATTTACGAAAATAATTGATTTTTCAGACTTTGATCGGCCGTAGCGGCCAAACGAAAACTCCAAATTGAACGCGGTTTGCAAATCTGAGCTCCTCGTACGTCAATTAGTCGGATTAGAGATTTTGAATTTTTGATGAAATCGTGAAAAAAAACATGACTAACCCCCTTGGAAATTTTGTTAAAAAATGCAACTTTCTTAAAAATCATCGTAGACTATTGAATTTAACTTTATTTTCATCAGAAAGACGAGAGAAATTGATTGCCGTTAAAAAATTTCAGCTAACTTCAATAGCAAAAAAATTAGTCAGTCACCATGAGGATTTTGGAAAATTTACGAAAATAATTTATTTTTCAGACTTTGATCGGCCGTAGCGGCCAAACGAAAACTCCAAATTGAACGCGGTTTGCAAATCTGAGCTCCTCGTACGTCAATTAGTCGGATTAGACATTTTTATTTTTTGATGAAAACTCGAAAAAAAGACATGAGTAAACCCCTTCGAAATTTTGTTAAAAAATGCAACTTTCTTAAAAATCATCGTAGACTATTGAATTTAACTTTATTTTCATCAGAAAGACGAGAGAAATTGATTGCCGTTAAAAAATTTCAGCTAACTTCAATAGCAAAAAAAATAGTCAGTCACCATGAGGATTTTGGAAAATTTACGAAAATAATTTATTTTTCAGACTTTGATCGGCCGTAGCGGCCCAACGAAAACTCCAAATTGAACGCGGTTTGTAAATCTGAGCTCCTCGTACGTCAATTAGTCGGATTAGACATTTTTATTTTTTGATGAAAACTCGAAAAAAAAACATGACTATCCCCCTAGGAAATTTTGTTAAAAAATGCAACTTTCTTAAAAATCATCGTAGACTATTGAATTTAACTTTATTTTCATCAGAAAGACGAGAGAAATTGATTGCCGTTAAAAAAATTCAGCTAACTTCAATGGCAAAAAAATTAGTCAGTCACCATGAGGATTTTGGAAAATTTACGAAAATAATTGATTTTTCAGACTTTGATCGGCCGTAGCGGCCAAACGAAAACTCCAAATTGAACGCGGTTTGCAAATCTGAGCTCCTCGTACGTCAATTAGTCGGATTAGAGATTTTGAATTTTTGATGAAATCGTGAAAAAAAACATGACTAACCCCCTTGGAAATTTTGTTAAAAAATGCAACTTTCTTAAAAATCATCGTAGACTATTGAATTTAACTTTATTTTCATCAGAAAGACGAGAGAAATTGATTGCCGTTAAAAAAATTCAGCTAACTTCAATGGCAAAAAAATTAGTCAGTCACCATGAGGATTTTGGAAAATTTACGAAAATAATTGATTTTTCAGACTTTGATCGGCCGTAGCGGCCAAACGAAAACTCCAAATTGAACGCGGTTTGCAAATCTGAGCTCCTCGTACGTCAATTAGTCGGATTAGAGATTTTGAATTTTTGATGAAATCGTGAAAAAAAACATGACTAACCCCCTTGGAAATTTTGTTAAAAAATGCAACTTTCTTAAAAATCATCGTAGACTATTGAATTTAACTTTATTTTCATCAGAAAGACGAGAGAAATTGATTGCCGTTAAAAAAATTCAGCTAACTTCAATGGCAAAAAAATTAGTCAGTCACCATAAGGATTTTGGAAAATTTACGAAAATAATTGATTTTTCAGACTTTGATCGGCCGTAGCGGCCAAACGAAAACTCCAAATTGAACGCGGTTTGCAAATCTGAGCTCCTCGTACGTCAATTAGTCGGATTAGAGATTTTGAATTTTTGATGAAATCGTGAAAAAAAACATGACTAACCCCCTTGGAAATTTTGTTAAAAAATGCAACTTTCTTAAAAATCATCGTAGACTATTGAATTTAACTTTATTTTCATCAGAAAGACGAGAGAAATTGATTGCCGTTAAAAAATTTCAGCTAACTTCAATAGCAAAAAAATTAGTCAGTCACCATGAGGATTTTGGAAAATTTACGAAAATAATTTATTTTTCAGACTTTGATCGGCCGTAGCGGCCAAACGAAAACTCCAAATTGAACGCGGTTTGCAAATCTGAGCTCCTCGTACGTCAATTAGTCGGATTAGACATTTTTATTTTTTGATGAAAACTCGAAAAAAAGACATGAGTCTTCCCCTCGGAAATTTTTTTAAAAAATACAACTTTCTTAAAAATCATCGTAGACTATTGAATTTAACTTTATTTTCATCAGAAAGACGAGAGAAATTGATTGCCGTTAAAAAATTTCAGCTAACTTCAATAGCAAAAAAATTAGTCAGTCACCATGAGGATTTTGGAAAATTTACGAAAATAATTTATTTTTCAGACTTTGATCGGCCGTAGCGGCCAAACGAAAACTCCAAATTGAACGCGGTTTGCAAATCTGAGCTCCTCGTACGTCAATTAGTCGGATTAGACATTTTTATTTTTGGTGAAAACTCGAAAAAAAGACATGAGTAAACCCCTTGGAAATTTTGTTAAAAAATGCAACTTTCTTAAAAATCATCGTAGACTATTGAATTTTACTTTATTTTCATCAGAAAGACGAGAGAAATTGATTGCCGTTAAAAAATTTCAGGTAACTTCAATAGCAAAAAAATTAGTCAGTCACCATGAGGATTTTGGAAAATTTACGAAAATAATTGATTTTTCAGACTTTGATCGGCCGTAGCGGCCAAACGAAAAGTCCAAATTGAACGCGGTTTGCAAATCTGAGCTCCTCGTACGTCAATTAGTCGGATTAGACATTTTTATTTTTTGATGAAAACTCGAAAAAAAGACATGAGTAAACCCCTTGGAAATTTTGTTAAAAAATGCAACTTTCTTAAAAATCATCGTAGACTATTGAATTTAACTTTATTTTCATCAGAAAGACGAGAGAAATTGATTGCCGTTAAAAATTTCAGCTAACTTCAATAGCAAAAAAATTAGTCAGTCACCATGAGGATTTGGAAAATTTACGAAAATAATTGATTTTTCAGACTTTGATCGGCCGTAGCGGCCAAACGAAAACTCCAAATTGAACGCGGTTTGCAAATCTGAGCTCCTCGTACGTCAATTAGTCGGATTAGACATTTTTATTTTTGATGAAAACTCGAAAAAAAGACATGAGTAAACCCCTAGGAAATTTGTTAAAAAATGCAACTTTCTTAAAAATCATCGTAGACTATTGAATTTAACTTTATTTTCATCAGAAAGACGAGAGAAATTGATTGCCGTTAAAAAATTTCAGCTAACTTCAATAGCAAAAAAATTAGTCAGTCACCAGGAGGATTTTGGAAAATTTACGAAAATAATTGATTTTTCAGACTTTGATCGGCCGTAGCGGCGAAACGAAAACTCCAAATTGAACGCGGTTTGCAAATCTGAGCTCCTCGTACGTCAATTAGTCGGATTAGAGATTTTGAATTTTTGATGAAATCGTGAAAAAAAACATGACTAACCCCCTTGGAAATTTTGTTAAAAATGCAACTTTCTTAAAAATCATCGTAGACTATTGAATTTAACTTTATTTTCATCAGAAAGACGAGAGAAATTGATTGCCGTTAAAAAATTTCAGCTAACTTCAATAGCAAAAAAATTAGTCAGTCACCATGAGGATTTTGGAAAATTTACGAAAATAATTTATTTTTCAGACTTTGATCGGCCGTAGCGGCCAAACGAAAACTCCAAATTGAACGCGGTTTGCAAATCTGAGCTCCTCGTACGTCAATTAGTCGGATTAGACATTTTTATTTTTTGATGAAAACTCGAAAAAAAGACATGAGTAAACCCCTGGGAAATTTGTTAAAAAATGCAACTTTCTTAAAAATCATCGTAGACTATTGAATTTAACTTTATTTTCATCAGAAAGACGAGAGAAATTGATTGCCGTTAAAAAATTTCAGCTAACTTCAATAGCAAAAAAATTAGTCAGTCACCATGAGGATTTTGGAAAATTTACGAAAATAATTGATTTTTTCAGACTTTGATCGGCCGTAGCGGCCAAACGAAAAGTCCAAATTGAACGCGGTTTGCAAATCTGAGCTCCTCGTACGTCAATTAGTCGGATTAGACATTTTTATTTTTTGATGAAAACTCGAAAAAAAGACATGAGTAAACCCCTTGGAAATTTTGTTAAAAAATGCAACTTTCTTAAAAATCATCGTAGACTATTGAATTTAACTTTATTTTCATCAGAAAGACGAGAGAAATTGATTGCCGTTAAAAAATTTCAGCTAACTTTAATAGCAAAAAAATTAGTCAGTCACCAGGAGGATTTTGGAAAATTTACGAAAATAATTGATTTTTCAGAGTTTGATCGGCCGTAGCGGCCAAACGAAAACTCCAAATTGAACGCGGTTTGCAAATCTGAGCTCCTCGTACGTCAATTAGTCGGATTAGAGATTTTGAATTTTTGATGAAATCGTGAAAAAAAACATGACTAACCCCCTTGGAAATTTTGTTAAAAAATGCAACTTTCTTAAAAATCATCGTAGACTATTGAATTTAACTTTATTTTCATCAGAAAGACGAGAGAAATTGATTGCCGTTAAAAAAATTCAGCTAACTTCAATGGCAAAAAAATTAGTCAGTCACCATGAGGATTTTGGAAAATTTACGAAAATAATTGATTTTTCAGACTTTGATCGGCCGTAGCGGCCAAACGAAAACTCCAAATTGAACGCGGTTTGCAAATCTGAGCTCCTCGTACGTCAATTAGTCGGATTAGAGATTTTAATTTTTGATGAAATCGTGAAAAAAAAACATGACTAACCCCCTTGGAAATTTTGTTAAAAAATGCAACTTTCTTAAAAATCATCGTAGACTATTGAATTTAACTTTATTTTCATCAGAAAGACGAGAGAAATTGATTGCCGTTAAAAAATTTCAGCTAACTTCAATAGCAAAAAAATTAGTCAGTCACCATGAGGATTTTGGAAAATTTACGAAAATAATTTATTTTTCAGACTTTGATCGGCCGTAGCGGCCAAACGAAAACTCCAAATTGAACGCGGTTTGCAAATCTGAGCTCCTCGTACGTCAATTAGTCGGATTAGACATTTTTATTTTTTGATGAAAACTCGAAAAAAAGACATGAGTAAACCCCTTCGAAATTTTGTTAAAAAATGCAACTTTCTTAAAAATCATCGTAGACTATTGAATTGAACTTTATTTTCATCAGAAAGACGAGAGAAATTGATTGCCGTTAAAAAATTTCAGCTAACTTCAATAGCAAAAAAAATAGTCAGTCACCATGAGGATTTTGGAAAATTTACGAAAATAATTTATTTTTCAGACTTTGATCGGCCGTAGCGGCCCAACGAAAACTCCAAATTGAACGCGGTTTGTAAATCTGAGCTCCTCGTACGTCAATTAGTCGGATTAGACATTTTTATTTTTTGATGAAAACTCGAAAAAAAAACATGACTATCCCCCTAGGAAATTTTGTTAAAAAATGCAACTTTCTTAAAAATCATCGTAGACTATTGAATTTAACTTTATTTTCATCAGAAAGACGAGAGAAATTGATTGCCGTTAAAAAAATTCAGCTAACTTCAATGGCAAAAAAATTAGTCAGTCACCATGAGGATTTTGGAAAATTTACGAAAATAATTGATTTTTCAGACTTTGATCGGCCGTAGCGGCCAAACGAAAACTCCAAATTGAACGCGGTTTGCAAATCTGAGCTCCTCGTACGTCAATTAGTCGGATTAGAGATTTTGAATTTTTGATGAAATCGTGAAAAAAAACATGACTAACCCCCTTGGAAATTTTGTTAAAAAATGCAACTTTCTTAAAAATCATCGTAGACTATTGAATTTAACTTTATTTTCATCAGAAAGACGAGAGAAATTGATTGCCGTTAAAAAAATTCAGCTAACTTCAATGGCAAAAAAATTAGTCAGTCACCATGAGGATTTTGGAAAATTTACGAAAATAATTGATTTTTCAGACTTTGATCGGCCGTAGCGGCCAAACGAAAACTCCAAATTGAACGCGGTTTGCAAATCTGAGCTCCTCGTACGTCAATTAGTCGGATTAGAGATTTTGAATTTTTGATGAAATCGTGAAAAAAAACATGACTAACCCCCTTGGAAATTTTGTTAAAAAATGCAACTTTCTTAAAAATCATCGTAGACTATTGAATTTAACTTTATTTTCATCAGAAAGACGAGAGAAATTGATTGCCGTTAAAAAAATTCAGCTAACTTCAATGGCAAAAAAATTAGTCAGTCACCATAAGGATTTTGGAAAATTTACGAAAATAATTGATTTTTCAGACTTTGATCGGCCGTAGCGGCCAAACGAAAACTCCAAATTGAACGCGGTTTGCAAATCTGAGCTCCTCGTACGTCAATTAGTCGGATTAGAGATTTTGAATTTTTGATGAAATCGTGAAAAAAAACATGACTAACCCCCTTGGAAATTTTGTTAAAAAATGCAACTTTCTTAAAAATCATCGTAGACTATTGAATTTAACTTTATTTTCATCAGAAAGACGAGAGAAATTGATTGCCGTTAAAAAATTTCAGCTAACTTCAATAGCAAAAAAATTAGTCAGTCACCATGAGGATTTTGGAAAATTTACGAAAATAATTTATTTTTCAGACTTTGATCGGCCGTAGCGGCCAAACGAAAACTCCAAATTGAACGCGGTTTGCAAATCTGAGCTCCTCGTACGTCAATTAGTCGGATTAGACATTTTTATTTTTTGATGAAAACTCGAAAAAAAGACATGAGTCTTCCCCTCGGAAATTTTTTTAAAAAATACAACTTTCTTAAAAATCATCGTAGACTATTGAATTTAACTTTATTTTCATCAGAAAGACGAGAGAAATTGATTGCCGTTAAAAAATTTCAGCTAACTTCAATAGCAAAAAAATTAGTCAGTCACCATGAGGATTTTGGAAAATTTACGAAAATAATTTATTTTTCAGACTTTGATCGGCCGTAGCGGCCAAACGAAAACTCCAAATTGAACGCGGTTTGCAAATCTGAGCTCCTCGTACGTCAATTAGTCGGATTAGACATTTTTATTTTTGATGAAAACTCGAAAAAAAGACATGAGTAAACCCCTAGGAAATTTGTTAAAAAATGCAACTTTCTTAAAAATCATCGTAGACTATTGAATTTAACTTTATTTTCATCAGAAAGACGAGAGAAATTGATTGCCGTTAAAAAATTTCAGCTAACTTTAATAGCAAAAAAATTAGTCAGTCACCAGGAGGATTTTGGAAAATTTACGAAAATAATTGATTTTTCAGACTTTGATCGGCCGTAGCGGCGAAACGAAAACTCCAAATTGAACGCGGTTTGCAAATCTGAGCTCCTCGTACGTCAATTAGTCGGATTAGAGATTTTGAATTTTTGATGAAATCGTGAAAAAAAACATGACTAACCCCCTTGGAAATTTTGTTAAAAAATGCAACTTTCTTAAAAATCATCGTAGACTATTGAATTTAACTTTATTTTCATCAGAAAGACGAGAGAAATTGATTGCCGTTAAAAAATTTCAGCTAACTTCAATAGCAAAAAAATTAGTCAGTCACCATGAGGATTTTGGAAAATTTACGAAAATAATTTATTTTTCAGACTTTGATCGGCCGTAGCGGCCAAACGAAAACTCCAAATTGAACGCGGTTTGCAAATCTGAGCTCCTCGTACGTCAATTAGTCGGATTAGACATTTTTATTTTTTGGTGAAAACTCGAAAAAAAGACATGAGTAAACCCCTGGGAAATTTGTTAAAAAATGCAACTTTCTTAAAAATCATCGTAGACTATTGAATTTAACTTTATTTTCATCAGAAAGACGAGAGAAATTGATTGCCGTTAAAAAATTTCAGCTAACTTCAATAGCAAAAAAATTAGTCAGTCACCATGAGGATTTTGGAAAATTTACGAAAATAATTGATTTTTCAGACTTTGATCGGCCGTAGCGGCCAAACGAAAAGTCCAAATTGAACGCGGTTTGCAAATCTGAGCTCCTCGTACGTCAATTAGTCGGATTAGACATTTTTATTTTTTGATGAAAACTCGAAAAAAAGACATGAGTAAACCCCTTGGAAATTTTGTTAAAAAATGCAACTTTCTTAAAAATCATCGTAGACTATTGAATTTAACTTTATTTTCATCAGAAAGACGAGAGAAATTGATTGCCGTTAAAAAATTTCAGCTAACTTTAATAGCAAAAAAATTAGTCAGTCACCAGGAGGATTTTGGAAAATTTACGAAAATAATTGATTTTTCAGAGTTTGATCGGCCGTAGCGGCCAAACGAAAACTCCAAATTGAACGCGGTTTGCAAATCTGAGCTCCTCGTACGTCAATTAGTCGGATTAGAGATTTTGAATTTTTGATGAAATCGTGAAAAAAAACATGACTAACCCCCTTGGAAATTTTGTTAAAAAATGCAACTTTCTTAAAAATCATCGTAGACTATTGAATTTAACTTTATTTTCATCAGAAAGACGAGAGAAATTGATTGCCGTTAAAAAAATTCAGCTAACTTCAATGGCAAAAAAATTAGTCAGTCACCATGAGGATTTTGGAAAATTTACGAAAATAATTGATTTTTCAGACTTTGATCGGCCGTAGCGGCCAAACGAAAACTCCAAATTGAACGCGGTTTGCAAATCTGAGCTCCTCGTACGTCAATTAGTCGGATTAGAGATTTTGAATTTTTGATGAAATCGTGAAAAAAAACATGACTAACCCCCTTGGAAATTTTGTTAAAAAATGCAACTTTCTTAAAAATCATCGTAGACTATTGAATTTAACTTTATTTTCATCAGAAAGACGAGAGAAATTGATTGCCGTTAAAAAATTTCAGCTAACTTCAATAGCAAAAAAATTAGTCAGTCACCATGAGGATTTTGGAAAATTTACGAAAATAATTTATTTTTCAGACTTTGATCGGCCGTAGCGGCCAAACGAAAACTCCAAATTGAACGCGGTTTGCAAATCTGAGCTCCTCGTACGTCAATTAGTCGGATTAGACATTTTTATTTTTCGAAAACTCGAAAAAAAGACATGACTAAACCCCCTCGAAATTTTGTTAAAAAATGCAACTTTCTTAAAAATCATCGTAGACTATTGAATTGAACTTTATTTTCATCAGAAAGACGAGAGAAATTGATTGCCGTTAAAAAATTTCAGCTAACTTCAATAGCAAAAAAAATAGTCAGTCACCATGAGGATTTTGGAAAATTTACGAAAATAATTTATTTTTCAGACTTTGATCGGCCGTAGCGGCCCAACGAAAACTCCAAATTGAACGCGGTTTGTAAATCTGAGCTCCTCGTACGTCAATTAGTCGGATTAGACATTTTTATTTTTTGATGAAAACTCGAAAAAAAAACATGACTATCCCCCTAGGAAATTTTGTTAAAAAATGCAACTTTCTTAAAAATCATCGTAGACTATTGAATTTAACTTTATTTTCATCAGAAAGACGAGAGAAATTGATTGCCGTTAAAAAAATTCAGCTAACTTCAATGGCAAAAAAATTAGTCAGTCACCATGAGGATTTTGGAAAATTTACGAAAATAATTGATTTTTCAGACTTTGATCGGCCGTAGCGGCCAAACGAAAACTCCAAATTGAACGCGGTTTGCAAATCTGAGCTCCTCGTACGTCAATTAGTCGGATTAGAGATTTTGAATTTTTGATGAAATCGTGAAAAAAAACATGACTAACCCCCTTGGAAATTTTGTTAAAAAATGCAACTTTCTTAAAAATCATCGTAGACTATTGAATTTAACTTTATTTTCATCAGAAAGACGAGAGAAATTGATTGCCGTTAAAAAAATTCAGCTAACTTCAATGGCAAAAAAATTAGTCAGTCACCATGAGGATTTTGGAAAATTTACGAAAATAATTGATTTTTCAGACTTTGATCGGCCGTAGCGGCCAAACGAAAACTCCAAATTGAACGCGGTTTGCAAATCTGAGCTCCTCGTACGTCAATTAGTCGGATTAGAGATTTTGAATTTTTGATGAAATCGTGAAAAAAAACATGACTAACCCCCTTGGAAATTTTGTTAAAAAATGCAACTTTCTTAAAAATCATCGTAGACTATTGAATTTAACTTTATTTTCATCAGAAAGACGAGAGAAATTGATTGCCGTTAAAAAAATTCAGCTAACTTCAATGGCAAAAAAATTAGTCAGTCACCATAAGGATTTTGGAAAATTTACGAAAATAATTGATTTTTCAGACTTTGATCGGCCGTAGCGGCCAAACGAAAACTCCAAATTGAACGCGGTTTGCAAATCTGAGCTCCTCGTACGTCAATTAGTCGGATTAGAGATTTTGAATTTTTGATGAAATCGTGAAAAAAAACATGACTAACCCCCTTGGAAATTTTGTTAAAAAATGCAACTTTCTTAAAAATCATCGTAGACTATTGAATTTAACTTTATTTTCATCAGAAAGACGAGAGAAATTGATTGCCGTTAAAAAATTTCAGCTAACTTCAATAGCAAAAAAATTAGTCAGTCACCATGAGGATTTTGGAAAATTTACGAAAATAATTTATTTTTCAGACTTTGATCGGCCGTAGCGGCCAAACGAAAACTCCAAATTGAACGCGGTTTGCAAATCTGAGCTCCTCGTACGTCAATTAGTCGGATTAGACATTTTTATTTTTTGATGAAAACTCGAAAAAAAGACATGAGTCTTCCCCTCGGAAATTTTTTTAAAAAATACAACTTTCTTAAAAATCATCGTAGACTATTGAATTTAACTTTATTTTCATCAGAAAGACGAGAGAAATTGATTGCCGTTAAAAAATTTCAGCTAACTTCAATAGCAAAAAAATTAGTCAGTCACCATGAGGATTTTGGAAAATTTACGAAAATAATTTATTTTTCAGACTTTGATCGGCCGTAGCGGCCAAACGAAAACTCCAAATTGAACGCGGTTTGCAAATCTGAGCTCCTCGTACGTCAATTAGTCGGATTAGACATTTTTATTTTTTGGTGAAAACTCGAAAAAAAGACATGAGTAAACCCCTTGGAAATTTTGTTAAAAAATGCAACTTTCTTAAAAATCATCGTAGACTATTGAATTTTACTTTATTTTCATCAGAAAGACGAGAGAAATTGATTGCCGTTAAAAAATTTCAGGTAACTTCAATAGCAAAAAAATTAGTCAGTCACCATGAGGATTTTGGAAAATTTACGAAAATAATTGATTTTTCAGACTTTGATCGGCCGTAGCGGCCAAACGAAAAGTCCAAATTGAACGCGGTTTGCAAATCTGAGCTCCTCGTACGTCAATTAGTCGGATTAGACATTTTTATTTTTTGATGAAAACTCGAAAAAAAGACATGAGTAAACCCCTTGGAAATTTTGTTAAAAAATGCAACTTTCTTAAAAATCATCGTAGACTATTGAATTTAACTTTATTTTCATCAGAAAGACGAGAGAAATTGATTGCCGTTAAAAAATTTCAGCTAACTTCAATAGCAAAAAAATTAGTCAGTCACCATGAGGATTTTGGAAAATTTACGAAAATAATTTATTTTTCAGACTTTGATCGGCCGTAGCGGCCAAACGAAAACTCCAAATTGAACGCGGTTTGCAAATCTGAGCTCCTCGTACGTCAATTAGTCGGATTAGACATTTTTATTTTTGATGAAAACTCGAAAAAAAGACATGAGTAAACCCCTAGGAAATTTGTTAAAAAATGCAACTTTCTTAAAAATCATCGTAGACTATTGAATTTAACTTTATTTTCATCAGAAAGACGAGAGAAATTGATTGCCGTTAAAAAATTTCAGCTAACTTTAATAGCAAAAAAATTAGTCAGTCACCAGGAGGATTTTGGAAAATTTACGAAAATAATTGATTTTTCAGACTTTGATCGGCCGTAGCGGCGAAACGAAAACTCCAAATTGAACGCGGTTTGCAAATCTGAGCTCCTCGTACGTCAATTAGTCGGATTAGAGATTTTGAATTTTTGATGAAATCGTGAAAAAAAACATGACTAACCCCCTTGGAAATTTTGTTAAAAAATGCAACTTTCTTAAAAATCATCGTAGACTATTGAATTTAACTTTATTTTCATCAGAAAGACGAGAGAAATTGATTGCCGTTAAAAAATTTCAGCTAACTTCAATAGCAAAAAAATTAGTCAGTCACCATGAGGATTTTGGAAAATTTACGAAAATAATTTATTTTTCAGACTTTGATCGGCCGTAGCGGCCAAACGAAAACTCCAAATTGAACGCGGTTTGCAAATCTGAGCTCCTCGTACGTCAATTAGTCGGATTAGACATTTTTATTTTTTGGTGAAAACTCGAAAAAAAGACATGAGTAAACCCCTGGGAAATTTGTTAAAAAATGCAACTTTCTTAAAAATCATCGTAGACTATTGAATTTAACTTTATTTTCATCAGAAAGACGAGAGAAATTGATTGCCGTTAAAAAATTTCAGCTAACTTCAATAGCAAAAAAATTAGTCAGTCACCATGAGGATTTTGGAAAATTTACGAAAATAATTGATTTTTCAGACTTTGATCGGCCGTAGCGGCCAAACGAAAAGTCCAAATTGAACGCGGTTTGCAAATCTGAGCTCCTCGTACGTCAATTAGTCGGATTAGACATTTTTATTTTTTGATGAAAACTCGAAAAAAAGACATGAGTAAACCCCTTGGAAATTTTGTTAAAAAATGCAACTTTCTTAAAAATCATCGTAGACTATTGAATTTAACTTTATTTTCATCAGAAAGACGAGAGAAATTGATTGCCGTTAAAAAATTTCAGCTAACTTTAATAGCAAAAAAATTAGTCAGTCACCAGGAGGATTTTGGAAAATTTACGAAAATAATTGATTTTTCAGAGTTTGATCGGCCGTAGCGGCCAAACGAAAACTCCAAATTGAACGCGGTTTGCAAATCTGAGCTCCTCGTACGTCAATTAGTCGGATTAGAGCTTTTGAATTTTTGATGAAATCGTGAAAAAAAACATGACTAACCCCCTTGGAAATTTTGTTAAAAAATGCAACTTTCTTAAAAATCATCGTAGACTATTGAATTTAAATTTAATTTCATCAGAAAGACGAGAGAAATTGATTGCCGTTAAAAAATTTCAGCTAACTTCAATGGCAAAAAAATTAGTCAGTCACCATGGGGATTTTGGAAAATTTACGAAAATAATTTATTTTTCAGACTTTGATCGGCCGTAGCGGCCAAACGAAAACTCCAAATTGAACGCGGTTTGCAAATCTGAGCTCCTCGTACGTCAATTAGTCGGATTAGAGATTTTGAATTTTTGATGAAATCGTGAAAAAAAACATGACAAACCCCCTTGGAAATTTTGTTAAAAAATGCAACTTTCTTAAAAATCATCGTAGACTATTGAATTTAACTTTATTTTCATCAGAAAGACGAGAGAAATTGATTGCCGTTAAAAAATTTCAGCTAACTTCAATAGCAAAAAATTAGTCAGTCACCATGAGGATTTTGGAAAATTTACGAAAATAATTGATTTTTCAGACTTTGATCGGCCGTAGCGGCCAAACAAAACTCCAAATTGAACGCGGTTTGCAAATCTGAGCTCCTCGTACGTCAATAAGTCGGATAAGACATTTTTATTTTTTGATGAAATCGTGAAAAAAAACATGACTAACCCCCTAGGAAATTTTGTTAAAAAATGCAACTTTCTTAAAAATCATCGTAGACTATTGAATTTAAATTTAATTTCATCAGAAAGACGAGAGAAATTGATTGCCGTTAAAAAATTTCAGCTAACTTCAATGGCAAAAAAATTAGTCAGTCACCATGGGGATTTTGGAAAATTTACGAAAATAATTTATTTTTCAGACTTTGATCGGCCGTAGCGGCCAAACGAAAACTCCAAATTGAACGCGGTTTGCAAATCTGAGCTCCTCGTACGTCAATTAGTCGGATTAGAGATTTTGAATTTTTGATGAAATCGTGAAAAAAAACATGACTATCCCCCTAGGAAATTTTGTTAAAAAATGCAACTTTCTTAAAAATCATCGTAGACTATTGAATTTAACTTTATTTTCATCAGAAAGACGAGAGAAATTGATTGCCGTTAAAAAATTTCAGCTAACTTCAATAGCAAAAAAATTAGTCAGTCACCATGAGGATTTTGGAAAATTTACGAAAATAATTGATTTTTCAGACTTTGATCGGCCGTAGCGGCCAAACGAAAAGTCCAAATTGAACGCGGTTTGCAAATCTGAGCTCCTCGTACGTCAATTAGTCGGATTAGACATTTTTATTTTTTGATGAAAACTCGAAAAAAAGACATGAGTCTTCCCCTTGGAAATTTTGTTAAAAAATGCAACTTTCTTAAAAATCATCGTAGACTATTGAATTTAACTTTATTTTCATCAGAAAGACGAGAGAAATTGATTGCCGTTAAAAAATTTCAGCTAACTTTAATAGCAAAAAAATTAGTCAGTCACCAGGAGGATTTTGGAAAATTTACGAAAATAATTGATTTTTCAGAGTTTGATCGGCCGTAGCGGCCAAACGAAAACTCCAAATTGAACGCGGTTTGCAAATCTGAGCTCCTCGTACGTCAATTAGTCGGATTAGACATTTTTATTTTTTGATGAAAACTCGAAAAAAAGACATGAGTAAACCCCTAGGAAATTTGTTAAAAAATGCAACTTTCTTAAGAATCATCGTAGACTATTGAATTTAACTTTATTTTCATCAGAAAGACGAGAGAAATTGATTGCCGTTAAAAAATTTCAGCTAACTTCAATAGCAAAAAAAATAGTCAGTCACCATGAGGAATTTGGAAAATTTACGAAAATCATTGATTTTTCAGACTTTGATCGGCCGTAGCGGCAAACGAAAAGTCCAAATTGAACGCGGTTTGCAAATCTGAGCTCCTCGTACGTCAATTAGTCGGATTAGACATTTTAATTTTTTGATGAAAACTCGAAAAAAAGACATGAGTAAACCCCTTGGAAATTTTGTTAAAAAATGCAACTTTCTTAAAAATCATCGTAGACTATTGAATTTAACTTTATTTTCATCAGAAAGACGAGAGAAATTGATTGCCGTTAAAAAATTTCAGCTAACTTTAATAGCAAAAAAATTAGTCAGTCACCAGGAGGATTTTGGAAAATTTACGAAAATAATTGATTTTTCAGACTTTGATCGGCCGTAGCGGCCAAACGAAAACTCCAAATTGAACGCGGTTTGCAAATCTGAGCTCCTCGTACGTCTATTAGTCGGATTAGAGATTTTTATTTTTTGATGAAATCGTGAAAAAAAGACATGAGTAAACCCCTAGGAAATTTGTTAAAAAATGCAACTTTCTTAAAAATCATCGTAGACTATTGAATTTAACTTTATTTTCATCAGAAAGACGAGAGAAATTGATTGCCGTTAAAAAATTTCAGCTAACTTCAATAGCAAAAAAATTAGTCAGTCACCATGAGGATTTTGGAAAATTTATGAAAATAATTGATTTTTCAGACTTTGATCGGCCGTAGCGGCCAAACGAAAACTCCAAATTGAACGCGGTTTGCAAATCTGAGCTCCTCGTACGTCAATTAGTCGGATTAGACATTTTTATTTTTTGATGAAAACTCGAAAAAAAGACATGAGTAAACCCCTTGGAAATTTTGTTAAAAAATGCAACTTTCTTAAAAATCATCGTAGACTATTGAATTTAACTTTATTTTCATCAGAAAGACGAGAGAAATTGATTGCCGTTAAAAAATTTCAGCTAACTTCAATGGCAAAAAAATTAGTCATTCACCATGAGGATTTTGGAAAATTTACGAAAATAATTTATTTTTCAGACTTTGATCGGCCGTAGCGGCAAACAAAAACTCCAAATTGAACGCGGTTTGCAAATCTGAGCTCCTCGTACGTCAATTAGTCGGATTAGAGCTTTTGAATTTTTGATGAAATCGTGAAAAAAAACATGACTAACCCCCTTGGAAATTTTGTTAAAAAATGCAACTTTCTTAAAAATCATCGTAGACTATTGAATTTAACTTTATTTTCATCAGAAAGACGAGAGAAATTGATTGCCGTTAAAAAATTTCAGCTAACTTCAATAGCAAAAAATTAGTCAGTCACCATGAGGATTTTGGAAAATTTACGAAAATAATTGATTTTTCAGACTTTGATCGGCCGTAGCGGCCAAACCAAATTGAACGCGGTTTGCAAATCTGAGCTCCTCGTACGTCAATAAGTCGGATAAGACATTTTTATTTTTTGATGAAATCGTGAAAAAAAACATGACTAACCCCCTAGGAAATTTTGTTAAAAAAATGCAACTTTCTTAAAAATCATCGTAGACTATTGAATTAAAATTTAATTTCATCAGAAAGACGAGAGAAATTGATTGCCGTTAAAAAATTTCAGCTAACTTCAATGGCAAAAAAATTAGTCAGTCACCATGGGGATTTTGGAAAATTTACGAAAATAATTTATTTTTCAGACTTTGATCGGCCGTAGCGGCCAAAACGAAAACTCCAAATTGAACGCGGTTTGCAAATCTGAGCTCCTCGTACGTCAATTGTCCGGATTAGAGATTTTGAATTTTTGATGAAATCGTGAAAAAAAACATGACTATCCCCCTAGGAAATTTTGTTAAAAAATGCAACTTTCTTAAAAATCATCGTAGACTATTGAATTTAACTTTATTTTCATCAGAAAGACGAGAGAAATTGATTGCCGTTAAAAAATTTCAGCTAACTTCAATAGCAAAAAAATTAGTCAGTCACCATGAGGATTTTGGAAAATTTACGAAAATAATTGATTTTTCAGACTTTGATCGGCCGTAGCGGCCAAACGAAAAGTCCAAATTGAACGCGGTTTGCAAATCTGAGCTCCTCGTACGTCAATTAGGTCGGATTAGACATTTTTATTTTTTGATGAAAACTCGAAAAAAAGACATGAGTCTTCCCCTTGGAAATTTTGTTAAAAAATGCAACTTTCTTAAAAAATCATCGTAGACTATTGAATTTAACTTTATTTTCATCAGAAAGACGAGAGAAATTGATTGCCGTTAAAAAAATTTCAGCTAACTTTAATAGCAAAAAAATTAGTCAGTCACCATGAGGATTTTGGAAAATTTACGAAAATAATTGATTTTTCAGAGTTTGATCGGCCGTAGCGGCCAAACGAAAACTCCAAATTGAACGCGGTTTGCAAATCTGAGCTCCTCGTACGTCAATTAGTCGGATTAGACATTTTTATTTTTGATGAAAACTCGAAAAAAAGACATGAGTAAACCCCTAGGAAATTTGTTAAAAAATGCAACTTTCTTAAGAATCATCGTAGACTATTGAATTTAAACTTTATTTTCATCAGAAAGACGAGAGAAATTGATTGCCGTTAAAAAATTTCAGCTAACTTCAATAGCAAAAAAAATAGTCAGTCACCCATGAGGAATTTGGAAAATTTACGAAAATCATTGATTTTTCAGACTTTGATCGGCCGTAGCGGCCAAACGAAAAGTCCAAATTGAACGCGGTTTGCAAATCTGAGCTCCTCGTACGTCAATTAGTCGGATTAGACATTTTAATTTTTTGATGAAAACTCGAAAAAAAGACATGAGTAAACCCCTTGGAAATTTTGTTAAAAAAATGCAACTTTCTTAAAAATCATCGTAGACTATTGAATTTAACTTTATTTTCATCAGAAAGACGAGAGAAATTGATTGCCGTTAAAAAATTTCAGCTAACTTTAATAGCAAAAAAAATTAGTCAGTCACCAGGAGGATTTTGGAAAATTTACGAAAATAATTGATTTTTCAGACTTTGATCGGCCGTAGCGGCCAAACGAAAACTCCAAATTGAACGCGGTTTGCAAATCTGAGCTCCTCGTACGTCTATTAGTCGGATTAGAGATTTTTATTTTTTGATGAAATCGTGAAAAAAAGACAAGAGGTAAACCCCTAGGAAATTTGTTAAAAAATGCAACTTTCTTAAAAATCATCGTAGACTATTGAATTTAACTTTATTTTCATCAGAAAGACGAGAGAAATTGATTGCCGTTAAAAAATTTCAGCTAACTTCAATAGCAAAAAAATTAGTCAGTCAACCATGAGGATTTTGGAAAATTTATGAAAATAATTGATTTTTCAGACTTTGATCGGCCGTAGCGGCCAAACGAAAACTCCAAATTGAACGCGGTTTGCAAATCTGAGCTCCTCGTACGTCAATTAGTCGGATTAGACATTTTTATTTTTTGATGAAAACTCGAAAAAAAGACATGAGTAAACCCCTTGGAAATTTTGTTAAAAATGCAACTTTCTTAAAAATCATCGTAGACTATTGAATTTAACTTTATTTTCATCAGAAAGACGAGAGAAATTGATTGCCGTTAAAAAATTTCAGCTAACTTCAATGGCAAAAAAATTAGTCATTCACCATGAGGATTTTGGAAAATTTACGAATATAATTATTTTTCAGACTTTGATCGGCCGTAGCGGCCAAACAAAAACTCCAAATTGAACGCGGTTTGCAAATCTGAGCTCCTCGTACGTCAATTAGTCGGATTAGAGCTTTTGAATTTTTGATGAAATCGTGAAAAAAAACATGACTAACCCCCTTGGAAATTTTGTTAAAAAATGCAACTTTCTTAAAAATCATCGTAGACTATTGAATTTAAATTTAATTTCATCAGAAAGACGAGAGAAATTGATTGCCGTTTAAAATTTCAGCTAACTTCAATGGCAAAAAAATTAGTCAGTCACCATGGGGATTTTGGAAAATTTACGAAAATAATTTATTTTTTCAGACTTTGATCGGCCGTAGCGGCCAAAACGAAAACTCCAAATTGAACGCGGTTTGCAAATCTGAGCTCCTCGTACGTCAATTAGTCGGATTAGAGATTTTGAATTTTTGATGAAATCGTGAAAAAAAACATGACAAACCCCCCTTGGAAATTTTGTTAAAAAATGCAACTTTCTTAAAAATCATCGTAGACTATTGAATGTAACTTTATTTTCATCAGAAAGACGAAAGAAATTGATTGCCGTTAAAAAATTTCAGCTAACTTCAATGGCAAAAAAATTAGTCAGTCACCAAGTGGATTTTGGAAAATTTACGAAAATAATTTATTTTTCAGACTTTGATCGGCCGTAGCGGCCAAATGAAAACTCCAAATTGAACGCGGTTTGCAAATCTGAGCTCCTCGTACGTCAATTAGTCGGATTAGAGATTTTGAATTTTTGATGAAACCGTGAAAAAAAACATGACTAACCCCCTTGGAAATTTTGTTAAAAAATGCAACTTTCTTAAAAATCATCGTAGACTATTAAATTTAACTTTATTTTCATCAGAAAGACGAGAGAAATTGATTGCCGTTAAAAAATTTCAGCTAACTTCAATAGCAAAAAATTAGTCAGTCACCATGAGGATTTTGGAAAATTTACGAAAATAATTGATTTTTCAGACTTTGATCGGCCGTAGCGGCCAAACAAAACTCCAAATTGAACGCGATTTGCAAATCTGAGCTCCTCGTACGTCAATAAGTCGGATAAGACATTTTTATTTTTTGATGAAATCGTGAAAAAAACATGACTAACCCCCCTAGGAAATTTTGTTAAAAAATGCAACTTTCTTAAAAATCATCGTGGACTATTGAATTTAAATTTAATTTCATCAGAAAGACGAGAGAAATTGATTGCCGTTAAAAAATTTCAGCTAACTTCAATGGCAAAAAAATTAGTCAGTCACCATGGGGATTTTGGAAAATTTACGAAAATAATTTATTTTTCAGACTTTGATCGGCCGTAGCGGCCAAACGAAAACTCCAAATTGAACGCGGTTTGCAAATCTGAGCTCCTCGTACGTCAATTAGTCGGATTAGAGATTTTGAATTTTTGATGAAATCGTGAAAAAAAACATGACTAACCTCCTTGGAAATTTTGTTAAAAAATGCAACTTTCTTAAAAATCATCGTAGACTATTGAATTTAACTTTATTTTCATCAGAAAGACGAGAGAAATTGATTGCCGTTAAAAAATTTCAGCTAACTTCAATAGCAAAAAAATTAGTCAGTCACCATGAGGATTTTGGAAAATTTACGAAAATAATTTATTTTTCAGACTTTGATCGGCCGTAGCGGCCAAACGAAACCTCCAAATTGAACGCGGTTTGCAAATCTGAGCTCCTCGTACGTCAATTAGTCGGATTAGAGATTTTGAATTTTTGATGAAATCGTGAAAAAAAACATGACTAACCCCCTCGAAAATTTTGTTAAAAAATGCAACTTTCTTAAAAATCATCGTAGACTATTGAATTTACCTTTATTTTCATCAGAAAGACGAGAGAAATTGATTGCCGTTAAAAAATTTCAGCTAACTTCAATCGCAAAAAAAATAGTCAGTCACCATGAGGATTTTGGAAAATTTACGAAAATAATTTATTTTTCAGACTTTGATCGGCCGTAGCGGCCAAACGAAACCTCCAAATTGAACGCGGTTTGCAAATCTGAGCTCCTCGTACGTCAATAAGTCGGATAAGACATTTTTATTTTTTGATGAAATCGTGAAAAAAAACATGACTATCCCCCTAGGAAATTTTGTTAAAAAATGCAACTTTCTTAAAAATCATCGTAGACTATTGAATTTAACTTTATTTTCATCAGAAAGACGAGAGAAATTGATTGCCGTTAAAAAATTTCAGCTAACTTCAATAGCAAAAAAATTAGTCAGTCACCATGAGGATTTTGGAAAATTTACGAAAATAATTTATTTTTCAGACTTTGATCGGCCGTAGCGGCCAAACGAAAACTCCAAATTGAACGCGGTTTGCAAATCTGAGCTCCTCGTACGTCAATTAGTCGGATTAGAGATTTTGAATTTTTGATGAAATCGTGAAAAAAAACATGACTAACCCCCTTGGAAATTTTGTTAAAAAATGCAACTTTCTTAAAAATCATCGTAGACTATTGAATTTAACTTTATTTTCATCAGAAAGACGAGAGAAATTGATTGCCGTTAAAAAATTTCAGCTAACTTCAATAGCAAAAAAATTAGTCAGTCACCATGAGGATTTTGGAAAATTTACGAAAATAATTTATTTTTCAGACTTTGATCGGCCGTAGCGGCCAAACGAAAACTCCAAATTGAACGCGGTTTGCAAATCTGAGCTCCTCGTACGTCAATTAGTCGGATTAGACATTTTTATTTTTTGATGAAAACTCGAAAAAAAGACATGAGTAAACCCCTAGGAAATTTGTTAAAAAATGCAACTTTCTTAAAAATCATCGTAGACTATTGAATTTAACTTTATTTTCATCAGAAAGACGAGAGAAATTGATTGCCGTTAAAAAATTTCAGCTAACTCCAATAGCAAAAAAATTAGTCAGTCACCATGAGGATTTTGGAAAATTTACGAAAATAATTGATTTTTCAGACTTTGATCGGCCGTAGCGGCCAAACGAAAACTCCAAATTGAACGCGGTTTGCAAATCTGAGCTCCTCGTACGTCAATTAGTCGGATTAGACATTTTTATTTTTTGATGAAAACTCGAAAAAAAGACATGAGTAAACCCCTTGGAAATTTTGTTAAAAAATGCAACTTTCTTAAAAATCATCGTAGACTATTGAATTTAACTTTATTTTCATCAGAAAGACGAGAGAAATTGATTGCCGTTAAAAAATTTCAGCTAACTTCAATAGCAAAAAAATTAGTCAGTCACCATGAGGATTTTGGAAAATTTACGAAAATAATTGATTTTTCAGACTTTGATCGGCCGTAGCGGCCAAACGAAAACTCCAAATTGAACGCGGTTTGCAAATCTGAGCTCCTCGTACGTCAATTAGTCGGATTAGAGATTTTGAATTTTTGATGAAATCGTGAAAAAAAACATGACTAACCCCCTTGGAAATTTTGTTAAAAAATGCAACTTTCTTAAAAATCATCGTAGACTATTGAATTTAACTTTATTTTCATCAGAAAGACGAGAGAAATTGATTGCCGTTAAAAAATTTCAGCTAACTTCAATAGCAAAAAATTAGTCAGTCACCATGAGGATTTTGGAAAATTTACGAAAATAATTGATTTTTCAGACTTTCATCGGCCGTAGCGGCCAAACAAAACTCCAAATTGAACGCGATTTGCAAATCTGAGCTCCTCGTACGTCAATAAGTCGGATAAGACATTTTCATTTTTTGATGAAATCGTGAAAAAAAACATGACTAACCCCCTAGGAAATTTTGTTAAAAAATGCAACTTTCTTAAAAATCATCGTAGACTATTGAATTTAACTTTATTTTCATCAGAAAGACGAGAGAAATTGATTGCCGTTAAAAAATTTCAGCTAACTTCAATGGCAAAAAATTAGTCAGTCACCATGAGGATTTTGGAAAATTTACGAAAATAATTTATTTTTCAGACTTTGATCGGCCGTAGCGGCCAAACAAAAACTCCAAATTGAACGCGGTTTGCAAATCTGAGCTCCTCGTACGTCAATTAGTCGGATTAGAGCTTTTGAATTTTTGATGAAATCGTGAAAAAAAACATGACTAACCCCCTTGGAAATTTTGTTAAAAAATGCAACTTTCTTAAAAATCATCGTAGACTATTGAATTTAACTTTATTTTCATCAGAAAGACGAGAGAAATTGATTGCCGTTAAAAAATTTCAGCTAACTTCAATGGCAAAAAATTAGTCAGTCACCATGAGGATTTTGGAAAATTTACGAAAATAATTTATTTTTCAGACTTTGATCGGCCGTAGCGGCCAAACGAAAACTCCAAATTGAACGCGGTTTGCAAATCTGAGCTCCTCGTACGTCAATTAGTCGGATTAGACATTTTTATTTTTTGGTGAAAACTCGAAAAAAAGACATGAGTAAACCCCTGGGAAATTTGTTAAAAAATGCAACTTTCTTAAAAATCATCGTAGACTATTGAATTTAACTTTATTTTCATCAGAAAGACGAGAGAAATTGATTGCCGTTAAAAAATTTCAGCTAACTTCAATAGCAAAAAAATTAGTCAGTCACCATGAGGATTTTGGAAAATTTACGAAAATAATTGATTTTTCAGACTTTGATCGGCCGTAGCGGCCAAACGAAAAGTCCAAATTGAACGCGGTTTGCAAATCTGAGCTCCTCGTACGTCAATTAGTCGGATTAGACATTTTTATTTTTTGATGAAAACTCGAAAAAAAGACATGAGTCTTCCCCTTGGAAATTTTGTTAAAAAATGCAACTTTCTTAAAAATCATCGTTGACTATTGAATTTAACTTTATTTTCATCAGAAAGACGAGAGAAATTGATTGCCGTTAAAAAATTTCAGCTAACTTTAATAGCAAAAAAATTAGTCAGTCACCAGGAGGATTTTGGAAAATTTACGAAAATAATTGATTTTTCAGACTTTGATCGGCCGTAGCGGCGAAACGAAAACTCCAAATTGAACGCGGTTTGCAAATCTGAGCTCCTCGTACGTCAATTAGTCGGATTTGACATTTTTATTTTTTGATGAAAACTAGAAAAAAAGACATGAGTAAACCCCTTGGAAATTTTGTTAAAAAATGCAACTTTCTTAAAAATCATCGTAGACTATTGAATTTAACTTTATTTTCATCAGAAAGACGAGAGAAATTGATTGCCGTTAAAAAATTTCAGCTAACTTTAATAGCAAAAAAATTAGTCAGTCACCAGGAGGATTTTGGAAAATTTACGAAAATAATTGATTTTTCAGAGTTTGATCGGCCGTAGCGGCCAAACGAAAACTCCAAATTGAACGCGGTTTGCAAATCTGAGCTCCTCGTACGTCAATTAGTCGGATTAGAGCTTTTGAATTTTTGATGAAATCGTGAAAAAAAACATGACTAACCCCCTTGGAAATTTTGTTAAAAAATGCAACTTTCTTAAAAATCATCGTAGACTATTGAATTTAAATTTAATTTCATCAGAAAGACGAGAGAAATTGATTGCCGTTAAAAAATTTCAGCTAACTTCAATGGCAAAAAAATTAGTCAGTCACCATGGGGATTTTGGAAAATTTACGAAAATAATTTATTTTTCAGACTTTGATCGGCCGTAGCGGCCAAACGAAAACTCCAAATTGAACGCGGTTTGCAAATCTGAGCTCCTCGTACGTCAATTAGTCGGATTAGAGATTTTGAATTTTTGATGAAATCGTGAAAAAAAACATGACAAACCCCCTTGGAAATTTTGTTAAAAAATGCAACTTTCTTAAAAATCATCGTAGACTATTGAATTTAACTTTATTTTCATCAGAAAGACGAGAGAAATTGATTGCCGTTAAAAAATTTCAGCTAACTTCAATAGCAAAAAATTAGTCAGTCACCATGAGGATTTTGGAAAATTTACGAAAATAATTGATTTTTCAGACTTTGATCGGCCGTAGCGGCCAAACAAAACTCCAAATTGAACGCGATTTGCAAATCTGAGCTCCTCGTACGTCAATAAGTCGGATAAGACATTTTTATTTTTTGATGAAATCGTGAAAAAAAACATGACTAACCCCCTAGGAAATTTTGTTAAAAAATGCAACTTTCTTAAAAATCATCGTAGACTATTGAATTTAAATTTAATTTCATCAGAAAGACGAGAGAAATTGATTGCCGTTAAAAAATTTCAGCTAACTTCAATGGCAAAAAAATTAGTCAGTCACCATGGGGATTTTGGAAAATTTACGAAAATAATTTATTTTTCAGACTTTGATCGGCCGTAGCGGCCAAACGAAAACTCCAAATTGAACGCGGTTTGCAAATCTGAGCTCCTCGTACGTCAATTAGTCGGATTAGAGATTTTGAATTTTTGATGAAATCGTGAAAAAAAACATGACTATCCCCCTAGGAAATTTTGTTAAAAAATGCAACTTTCTTAAAAATCATCGTAGACTATTGAATTTAACTTTATTTTCATCAGAAAGACGAGAGAAATTGATTGCCGTTAAAAAATTTCAGCTAACTTCAATAGCAAAAAAATTAGTCAGTCACCATGAGGATTTTGGAAAATTTACGAAAATAATTGATTTTTCAGACTTTGATCGGCCGTAGCGGCCAAACAAAAAGTCCAAATTGAACGCGGTTTGCAAATCTGAGCTCCTCGTACGTCAATTAGTCGGATTAGACATTTTTATTTTTTGATGAAAACTCGAAAAAAAGACATGAGTCTTCCCCTTGGAAATTTTGTTAAAAAATGCAACTTTCTTAAAAATCATCGTAGACTATTGAATTTAACTTTATTTTCATCAGAAAGACGAGAGAAATTGATTGCCGTTAAAAAATTTCAGCTAACTTTAATAGCAAAAAAATTAGTCAGTCACCAGGAGGATTTTGGAAAATTTACGAAAATAATTGATTTTTCAGAGTTTGATCGGCCGTAGCGGCCAAACGAAAACTCCAAATTGAACGCGGTTTGCAAATCTGAGCTCCTCGTACGTCAATTAGTCGGATTAGACATTTTTATTTTTTGATGAAAACTCGAAAAAAAGACATGAGTAAACCCCTAGGAAATTTGTTAAAAAATGCAACTTTCTTAAGAATCATCGTAGACTATTGAATTTAACTTTATTTTCATCAGAAAGACGAGAGAAATTGATTGCCGTTAAAAAATTTCAGCTAACTTCAATAGCAAAAAAAATAGTCAGTCACCATGAGGAATTTGGAAAATTTACGAAAATCATTGATTTTTCAGACTTTGATCGGCCGTAGCGGCCAAACGAAAAGTCCAAATTGAACGCGGTTTGCAAATCTGAGCTCCTCGTACGTCAATTAGTCGGATTAGACATTTTAATTTTTTGATGAAAACTCGAAAAAAAGACATGAGTAAACCCCTTGGAAATTTTGTTAAAAAATGCAACTTTCTTAAAAATCATCGTAGACTATTGAATTTAACTTTATTTTCATCAGAAAGACGAGAGAAATTGATTGCCGTTAAAAAATTTCAGCTAACTTTAATAGCAAAAAAATTAGTCAGTCACCAGGAGGATTTTGGAAAATTTACGAAAATAATTGATTTTTCAGACTTTGATCGGCCGTAGCGGCCAAACGAAAACTCCAAATTGAACGCGGTTTGCAAATCTGAGCTCCTCGTACGTCTATTAGTCGGATTAGAGATTTTTATTTTTTGATGAAATCGTGAAAAAAAGACATGAGTAAACCCCTAGGAAATTTGTTAAAAAATGCAACTTTCTTAAAAATCATCGTAGACTATTGAATTTAACTTTATTTTCATCAGAAAGACGAGAGAAATTGATTGCCGTTAAAAAATTTCAGCTAACTTCAATAGCAAAAAAATTAGTCAGTCACCATGAGGATTTTGGAAAATTTATGAAAATAATTGATTTTTCAGACTTTGATCGGCCGTAGCGGCCAAACGAAAACTCCAAATTGAACGCGGTTTGCAAATCTGAGCTCCTCGTACGTCAATTAGTCGGATTAGACATTTTTATTTTTTGATGAAAACTCGAAAAAAAGACATGAGTAAACCCCTTGGAAATTTTGTTAAAAAATGCAACTTTCTTAAAAATCATCGTAGACTATTGAATTTAACTTTATTTTCATCAGAAAGACGAGAGAAATTGATTGCCGTTAAAAAATTTCAGCTAACTTCAATGGCAAAAAACTTAGTCATTCACCATGAGGATTTTGGAAAATTTACGAAAATAATTTATTTTTCAGACTTTGATCGGCCGTAGCGGCCAAACAAAAACTCCAAATTGAACGCGGTTTGCAAATCTGAGCTCCTCGTACGTCAATTAGTCGGATTAGAGCTTTTGAATTTTTGATGAAATCGTGAAAAAAAACATGACTAACCCCCTTGGAAATTTTGTTAAAAAATGCAACTTTCTTAAAAATCATCGTAGACTATTGAATTTAAATTTAATTTCATCAGAAAGACGAGAGAAATTGATTGCCGTTTAAAAATTTCAGCTAACTTCAATGGCAAAAAAATTAGTCAGTCACCATGGGGATTTTGGAAAATTTACGAAAATAATTTATTTTTCAGACTTTGATCGGCCGTAGCGGCCAAACGAAAACTCCAAATTGAACGCGGTTTGCAAATCTGAGCTCCTCGTACGTCAATTAGTCGGATTAGAGATTTTGAATTTTTGATGAAATCGTGAAAAAAAACATGACAAACCCCCTTGGAAATTTTGTTAAAAAATGCAACTTTCTTAAAAATCATCGTAGACTATTGAATGTAACTTTATTTTCATCAGAAAGACGAAAGAAATTGATTGCCGTTAAAAAATTTCAGCTAACTTCAATGGCAAAAAAATTAGTCAGTCACCAAGAGGATTTTGGAAAATTTACGAAAATAATTTATTTTTCAGACTTTGATCGGCCGTAGCGGCCAAATGAAAACTCCAAATTGAACGCGGTTTGCAAATCTGAGCTCCTCGTACGTCAATTAGTCGGATTAGAGATTTTGAATTTTTGATGAAACCGTGAAAAAAAACATGACTAACCCCCTTGGAAATTTTGTTAAAAAATGCAACTTTCTTAAAAATCATCGTAGACTATTAAATTTAACTTTATTTTCATCAGAAAGACGAGAGAAATTGATTGCCGTTAAAAAATTTCAGCTAACTTCAATAGCAAAAAATTAGTCAGTCACCATGAGGATTTTGGAAAATTTACGAAAATAATTGATTTTTCAGACTTTGATCGGCCGTAGCGGCCAAACAAAACTCCAAATTGAACGCGATTTGCAAATCTGAGCTCCTCGTACGTCAATAAGTCGGATAAGACATTTTTATTTTTTGATGAAATCGTGAAAAAAACATGACTAACCCCCCTAGGAAATTTTGTTAAAAAATGCAACTTTCTTAAAAATCATCGTGGACTATTGAATTTAAATTTAATTTCATCAGAAAGACGAGAGAAATTGATTGCCGTTAAAAAATTTCAGCTAACTTCAATGGCAAAAAAATTAGTCAGTCACCATGGGGATTTTGGAAAATTTACGAAAATAATTTATTTTTCAGACTTTGATCGGCCGTAGCGGCCAAACGAAAACTCCAAATTGAACGCGGTTTGCAAATCTGAGCTCCTCGTACGTCAATTAGTCGGATTAGAGATTTTGAATTTTTGATGAAATCGTGAAAAAAAACATGACTAACCCCCTTGGAAATTTTGTTAAAAAATGCAACTTTCTTAAAAATCATCGTAGACTATTGAATTTAACTTTATTTTCATCAGAAAGACGAGAGAAATTGATTGCCGTTAAAAAATTTCAGCTAACTTCAATAGCAAAAAAATTAGTCAGTCACCATGAGGATTTTGGAAAATTTACGAAAATAATTTATTTTTCAGACTTTGATCGGCCGTAGCGGCCAAACGAAACCTCCAAATTGAACGCGGTTTGCAAATCTGAGCTCCTCGTACGTCAATTAGTCGGATTAGAGATTTTGAATTTTTGATGAAATCGTGAAAAAAAACATGACTAACCCCCTCGAAAATTTTGTTAAAAAATGCAACTTTCTTAAAAATCATCGTAGACTATTGAATTTACCTTTATTTTCATCAGAAAGACGAGAGAAATTGATTGCCGTTAAAAAATTTCAGCTAACTTCAATCGCAAAAAAAATAGTCAGTCACCATGAGGATTTTGGAAAATTTACGAAAATAATTTATTTTTCAGACTTTGATCGGCCGTAGCGGCCAAACGAAACCTCCAAATTGAACGCGGTTTGCAAATCTGAGCTCCTCGTACGTCAATAAGTCGGATAAGACATTTTTATTTTTTGATGAAATCGTGAAAAAAAACATGACTATCCCCCTAGGAAATTTTGTTAAAAAATGCAACTTTCTTAAAAATCATCGTAGACTATTGAATTTAACTTTATTTTCATCAGAAAGACGAGAGAAATTGATTGCCGTTAAAAAATTTCAGCTAACTTCAATAGCAAAAAAATTAGTCAGTCACCATGAGGATTTTGGAAAATTTACGAAAATAATTTATTTTTCAGACTTTGATCGGCCGTAGCGGCCAAACGAAAACTCCAAATTGAACGCGGTTTGCAAATCTGAGCTCCTCGTACGTCAATTAGTCGGATTAGAGATTTTGAATTTTTGATGAAATCGTGAAAAAAAACATGACTAACCCCCTTGGAAATTTTGTTAAAAAATGCAACTTTCTTAAAAATCATCGTAGACTATTGAATTTAACTTTATTTTCATCAGAAAGACGAGAGAAATTGATTGCCGTTAAAAAATTTCAGCTAACTTCAATAGCAAAAAAATTAGTCAGTCACCATGAGGATTTTGGAAAATTTACGAAAATAATTTATTTTTCAGACTTTGATCGGCCGTAGCGGCCAAACGAAAACTCCAAATTGAACGCGGTTTGCAAATCTGAGCTCCTCGTACGTCAATTAGTCGGATTAGACATTTTTATTTTTTGATGAAAACTCGAAAAAAAGACATGAGTAAACCCCTAGGAAATTTGTTAAAAAATGCAACTTTCTTAAAAATCATCGTAGACTATTGAATTTAACTTTATTTTCATCAGAAAGACGAGAGAAATTGATTGCCGTTAAAAAATTTCAGCTAACTCCAATAGCAAAAAAATTAGTCAGTCACCATGAGGATTTTGGAAAATTTACGAAAATAATTGATTTTTCAGACTTTGATCGGCCGTAGCGGCCAAACGAAAAGTCCAAATTGAACGCGGTTTGCAAATCTGAGCTCCTCGTACGTCAATTAGTCGGATTAGACATTTTTATTTTTTGATGAAAACTCGAAAAAAAGACATGAGTAAACCCCTTGGAAATTTTGTTAAAAAATGCAACTTTCTTAAAAATCATCGTAGACTATTGAATTTAACTTTATTTTCATCAGAAAGACGAGAGAAATTGATTGCCGTTAAAAAATTTCAGCTAACTTCAATAGCAAAAAAATTAGTCAGTCACCATGAGGATTTTGGAAAATTTACGAAAATAATTGATTTTTCAGACTTTGATCGGCCGTAGCGGCCAAACGAAAACTCCAAATTGAACGCCGTTTGCAAATCTGAGCTCCTCGTACGTCAATTAGTCGGATTAGAGATTTTGAATTTTTGATGAAATCGTGAAAAAAAACATGACTAACCCCCTTGGAAATTTTGTTAAAAAATGCAACTTTCTTAAAAATCATCGTAGACTATTGAATTTAACTTTATTTTCATCAGAAAGACGAGAGAAATTGATTGCCGTTAAAAAATTTCAGCTAACTTCAATAGCAAAAAATTAGTCAGTCACCATGAGGATTTTGGAAAATTTACGAAAATAATTGATTTTTCAGACTTTCATCGGCCGTAGCGGCCAAACAAAACTCCAAATTGAACGCGATTTGCAAATCTGAGCTCCTCGTACGTCAATAAGTCGGATAAGACATTTTCATTTTTTGATGAAATCGTGAAAAAAAACATGACTAACCCCCTTGGAAATTTTGTTAAAAAATGCAACTTTCTTAAAAATCATCGTAGACTATTGAATTTAAATTTAATTTCATCAGAAAGACGAGAGAAATTGATTGCCGTTAAAAAATTTCAGCTAACTTCAATGGCAAAAAAATTAGTCAGTCACCATGAGGATTTTGGAAAATTTACGAAAATAATTGATTTTTCAGACTTTGATCGGCCGTAGCGGCCAAACAAAACTCCAAATTGAACGCGATTTGCAAATCTGAGCTCCTCGTACGTCAATAAGTCGGATAAGACATTTTTATTTTTTGATGAAATGAAATCGTGAAAAAAAACATGACTAACCCCCTAGGAAATTTTGTTAAAAATGCAACTTTCTTAAAAATCATCGTAGACTATTGAATTTAAATTTAATTTCATCAGAAAGACGAGAGAAATTGATTGCCGTTAAAAAATTTCAGCTAACTTCAATGGCAAAAAAATTAGTCAGTCACCATGGGGATTTTGGAAAATTTACGAAAATAATTTATTTTTCAGACTTTGATCGGCCGTAGCGGCCAAACGAAAACTCAAATTTAACGCGGTTTGCAAATCTGAGCTCCTCGTACGTCAATTAGTCGGATTAGAGATTTTGAATTTTTGATGAAATCGTGAAAAAAAACATGACAAACCCCCTTGGAAATTTTGTTAAAAAATGCACTTTCTTAAAAATCATCGTAGACTATTGAATTTAACTTTATTTTCATCAGAAAGACGAGAGAAATTGATTGCCGTTAAAAATTTCAGCTAACTTCAATGGCAAAAAAATTAGTCAGTCACCATGAGGATTTTTGGAAAATTTACGAAAATAATTTATTTTTCAGACTTTGATCGGCCGTAGCGGCCAAACGAAAACTCCAAATTGAACGCGGTTTGCAAATCTGAGCTCCTCGTACGTCAATTAGTCGGATTAGAGATTTTGAATTTTTGATGAAATCGTGAAAAAAGACATGACAAACCCCCTTGGAAATTTTGTTAAAAAATGCAACTTTCTTAAAAATCATCGTAGACTATTGAATTTAACTTTATTTTCATCAGAAAGACGAGAGAAATTGATTGCCGTTAAAAAATTTCAGCTAACTTCAATGGCAAAAAAATTAGTCAGTCACCATGAGGATTTTGGAAATTTACGAAAATAATTTATTTTTCAGACTTTGATCGGCCGTAGCGGCCAAACGAAAACTCCAAATTGAACGCGGTTTGCAAATCTGAGCTCCTCGTACGTCAATTAGTCGGATTAGAGATTTTGAATTTTTGATGAAATCGTGAAAAAAAACATGACTAACCCCCTTGGAAATTTTGTTAAAAAATGCAACTTTCTTAAAAATCATCGTAGACTATTAAATTTAACTTTATTTTCATCAGAAAGACGAGAGAAATTGATTGCCGTTAAAAAATTTCAGCTAACTTCAATAGCAAAAAATTAGTCAGTCACCATGAGGATTTTGGAAAATTTACGAAAATAATGATTTTTTCAGACTTTGATCGGCCGTAGCGGCCAAACAAAACTCCAAATTGAACGCGATTTGCAAATCTGAGCTCCTCGTACGTCATAAGTCGGATAAGACATTTTTATTTTTTGATGAAATCGTGAAAAAAAACATGACTAACCCCCTAGGAAATTTTGTTAAAAAATGCAACTTTCTTAAAAATCATCGTAGACTATTGAATTTAAATTTAATTTCATCAGAAAGACGAGAGAAATTGATTGCCGTTAAAAAATTTCAGCTAACTTCAATGGCAAAAAAATTAGTCAGTCACCATGGGGATTTTGGAATTTAAATTTAATTTCATCAGAAAGACGAGAGAAATTGATTGCCGTTAAAAAATTTCAGCTAACTTCAATGGCAAAAAAATTAGTCAGTCACCATGAGGATTTTGGAAAATTTACGAAAATAATTGATTTTTCAGACTTTGATCGGCCGTAGCGGCCAAACAAAACTCCAAATTGAACGCGATTTGCAAATCTGAGCTCCTCGTACGTCAATAAGTCGGATAAGACATTTTTATTTTTTGATGAAATCGTGAAAAAAAACATGACTAACCCCCTAGGAAATTTTGTTAAAAAATGCAACTTTCTTAAAAATCATCGTAGACTATTGAATTTAAATTTAATTTCATCAGAAAGACGAGAGAAATTGATTGCCGTTAAAAAATTTCAGCTAACTTCAATGGCAAAAAAATTAGTCAGTCACCATGGGGATTTTGGAAAATTTACGAAAATAATTTATTTTTCAGACTTTGATCGGCCGTAGCGGCCAAACGAAAACTCCAAATTTAACGCGGTTTGCAAATCTGAGCTCCTCGTACGTCAATTAGTCGGATTAGAGATTTTGAATTTTTGATGAAATCGTGAAAAAAAACATGACAAACCCCCTTGGAAATTTTGTTAAAAAATGCAACTTTCTTAAAAATCATCGTAGACTATTGAATTTAACTTTATTTTCATCAGAAAGACGAGAGAAATTGATTGCCGTTAAAAAATTTCAGCTAACTTCAATGGCAAAAAAATTAGTCAGTCACCATGAGGATTTTGGAAAATTTACGAAAATAATTTATTTTTCAGACTTTGATCGGCCGTAGCGGCCAAACGAAAACTCCAAATTGAACGCGGTTTGCAAATCTGAGCTCCTCGTACGTCAATTAGTCGGATTAGAGATTTTGAATTTTTGATGAAATCGTGAAAAAAGACATGACAAACCCCCTTGGAAATTTTGTTAAAAAATGCAACTTTCTTAAAAATCATCGTAGACTATTGAATTTAACTTTATTTTCATCAGAAAGACGAGAGAAATTGATTGCCGTTAAAAAATTTCAGCTAACTTCAATGGCAAAAAAATTAGTCAGTCACCATGAGGATTTTGGAAAATTTACGAAAATAATTTATTTTTCAGACTTTGATCGGCCGTAGCGGCCAAACGAAAACTCCAAATTGAACGCGGTTTGCAAATCTGAGCTCCTCGTACGTCAATAAATCGGATTAGAGATTTTGAATTTTTGATGAAATCGTGAAAAAAAACATGACTAACCCCCTTGGAAATTTTGTTAAAAAATGCAACTTTCTTAAAAATCATCGTAGACTATTAAATTTAACTTTATTTTCATCAGAAAGACGAGAGAAATTGATTGCCGTTAAAAAATTTCAGCTAACTTCAATAGCAAAAAATTAGTCAGTCACCATGAGGATTTTGGAAAATTTACGAAAATAATTGATTTTTCAGACTTTGATCGGCCGTAGCGGCCAAACAAAACTCCAAATTGAACGCGATTTGCAAATCTGAGCTCCTCGTACGTCAATAAGTCGGATAAGACATTTTTATTTTTTGATGAAATCGTGAAAAAAAACATGACTAACCCCCTAGGAAATTTTGTTAAAAAATGCAACTTTCTTAAAAATCATCGTAGACTATTGAATTTAAATTTAATTTCATCAGAAAGACGAGAGAAATTGATTGCCGTTAAAAAATTTCAGCTAACTTCAATGGCAAAAAAATTAGTCAGTCACCATGGGGATTTTGGAATTTAAATTTAATTTCATCAGAAAGACGAGAGAAATTGATTGCCGTTAAAAAATTTCAGCTAACTTCAATGGCAAAAAAATTAGTCAGTCACCATGAGGATTTTGGAAAATTTACGAAAATAATTGATTTTTCAGACTTTGATCGGCCGTAGCGGCCAAACAAAACTCCAAATTGAACGCGATTTGCAAATCTGAGCTCCTCGTACGTCAATAAGTCGGATAAGACATTTTTATTTTTTGATGAAATCGTGAAAAAAAACATGACTAACCCCCTAGGAAATTTTGTTAAAAAATGCAACTTTCTTAAAAATCATCGTAGACTATTGAATTTAAATTTAATTTCATCAGAAAGACGAGAGAAATTGATTGCCGTTAAAAAATTTCAGCTAACTTCAATGGCAAAAAAATTAGTCAGTCACCATGGGGATTTTGGAAAATTTACGAAAATAATTTATTTTTCAGACTTTGATCGGCCGTAGCGGCCAAACGAAAACTCCAAATTTAACGCGGTTTGCAAATCTGAGCTCCTCGTACGTCAATTAGTCGGATTAGAGATTTTGAATTTTTGATGAAATCGTGAAAAAAAACATGACAAACCCCCTTGGAAATTTTGTTAAAAAATGCAACTTTCTTAAAAATCATCGTAGACTATTGAATGTAACTTTATTTTCATCAGAAAGACGAGAGAAATTGATTGCCGTTAAAAAATTTCAGCTAACTTCAATGGCAAAAAAATTAGTCAGTCACCATGAGGATTTTGGAAAATTTACGAAAATAATTTATTTTTCAGACTTTGATCGGCCGTAGCGGCCAAACGAAAACTCCAAATTGAACGCGGTTTGCAAATCTGAGCTCCTCGTACGTCAATTAGTCGGATTAGAGATTTTGAATTTTTGATGAAATCGTGAAAAAAAACATGACTAACCCCCTTGGAAATTTTGTTAAAAAATGCAACTTTCTTAAAAATCATCGTAGACTATTGAATTTAACTTTATTTTCATCAGAAAGACGAGAGAAATTGATTGCCGTTAAAAAATTTCAGCTAACTTCAATGGCAAAAAAATTAGTCAGTCACCATGAGGATTTTGGAAAATTTACGAAAATAATTTATTTTTCAGACTTTGATCGGCCGTAGCGGCCAAACGAAAACTCCAAATTGAACGCGGTTTGCAAATCTGAGCTCCTCGTACGTCAATTAGTCGGATTAGAGATTTTGAATTTTTGATGAAATCGTGAAAAAAAACATGACTAACCCCCTTGGAAATTTTGTTAAAAAATGCAACTTTCTTAAAAATCATCGTAGACTATTAAATTTAACTTTATTTTCATCAGAAAGACGAGAGAAATTGATTGCCGTTAAAAAATTCCAGCTAACTTCAATAGCAAAAAATTAGTCAGTCACCATGAGGATTTTGGAAAATTTACGAAAATAATTGATTTTTCAGACTTTGATCGGCCGTAGCGGCCAAACAAAACTCCAAATTGAACGCGATTTGCAAATCTGAGCTCCTCGTACGTCAATAAGTCGGATAAGACATTTTTATTTTTTGATGAAATCGTGAAAAAAAACATGACTAACCAACCCCCTAGGAAATTTTGTTAAAAAATGCAACTTTCTTAAAAATCATCGTAGACTATTGAATTTAAATTTAATTTCATCAGAAAGACGAGAGAAATTGATTGCCGTTAAAAAATTTCAGCTAACTTCAATGGCAAAAAAATTAGTCAGTCACCATGGGGATTTTGGAAAATTTACGAAAATAATTTATTTTTCAGACTTTGATCGGCCGTAGCGGCCAAACGAAAACTCCAAATTTAACGCGGTTTGCAAATCTGAGCTCCTCGTACGTCAATTAGTCGGATTAGAGATTTTGAATTTTTGATGAAATCGTGAAAAAAAACATGACAAACCCCCTTGGAAATTTTGTTAAAAAATGCAACTTTCTTAAAAATCATCGTAGACTATTGAATTTAACTTTATTTTCATCAGAAAGACGAGAGAAATTGATTGCCGTTAAAAAATTTCAGCTAACTTCAATGGCAAAAAAATTAGTCAGTCACCATGAGGATTTTGGAAAATTTACGAAAATAATTTATTTTTCAGACTTTGATCGGCCGTAGCGGCCAAACGAAAACTCCAAATTGAACGCGGTTTGCAAATCTGAGCTCCTCGTACGTCAATTAGTCGGATTAGAGATTTTGAATTTTTGATGAAATCGTGAAAAAAAACATGACTAACCCCCTTGGAAATTTTGTTAAAAAATGCAACTTTCTTAAAAATCATCGTGGACTATTAAATTTAACTTTATTTTCATCAGAAAGACGAGAGAAATTGATTGCCGTTAAAAAATTTCAGCTAACTTCAATTGCAAAAAAATTAGTCAGTCACCCTGAGGATTTTGGAAAATTTACGAAAATAATTTATTTTTCAGACTTTGATCGGCCGTAGCGGCCAAACGAAAACTCCAAATTTAACGCGGTTTGCAAATCTGAGCTCCTCGTACGTCAATTAGTCGGATTAGACATTTTTATTTTTTGATGAAAACTCGAAAAAAAGACATGAGTAGGAAATTTGTTAAAAAATGCAACTTTCTTAAAAATCATCGTAGACTATCGAATTTAACTTTATTTTCATCAGAAAGACGAGAGAAATTGATTGCCGTTAAAAAATTTTGGCTAACTTCAATAGCAAAAAAATTAGTCAGTTACCATGAGGATTTTGGAAAATTTATGAAAATAATTTATTTTTCAGACTTTGACCGGCCGTAGCGGCCAAACGAAAACTCCAAATTGAACGCGGTTTGCAAATCTGAGCTCCTCGTACGTCAATAAGTCGGATAAGACATTTTTATTTTTTGATGAAATCGTGAAAAAAAACATGACTATCCCCCTAGGAAATTTTGTTAAAAAATGCAACTTTCTTAAAAATCATCGTAGACTATTGAATTTAACTTTATTTTCATCAGAAAGACGAGAGAAATTGATTGCCGTTAAAAAATTTCAGCTAACTTCAATGGCAAAAAATTAGTCAGTCACCATGAGGATTTTGGAAAATTTACGAAAATAATTTATTTTTCAGACTTTGATCGGCCGTAGCGGCCAAACAAAAACTCCAAATTGAACGCGGTTTGCAAATCTGAGCTCCTCGTACGTCAATTAGTCGGATTAGAGCTTTTGAATTTTTGATGAAATCGTGAAAAAAAACATGACTAACCCCCTTGGAAATTTTGTTAAAAAATGCAACTTTCTTAAAAATCATCGTAGACTATTGAATTTAAATTTAATTTCATCAGAAAGACGAGAGAAATTGATTGCCGTTAAAAAATTTCAGCTAACTTCAATGGCAAAAAAATTAGTCAGTCACCATGGGGATTTTGGAAAATTTACGAAAATAATTTATTTTTCAGACTTTGATCGGCCGTAGCGGCCAAACGAAAACTCCAAATTGAACGCGGTTTGCAAATCTGAGCTCCTCGTACGTCAATTAGTCGGATTAGAGATTTTGAATTTTTGATGAAATCGTGAAAAAAGACATGACAAACCCCCTTGGAAATTTTGTTAAAAAATGCAACTTTCTTAAAAATCATCGTAGACTATTGAATTTAACTTTATTTTCATCAGAAAGACGAGAGAAATTGATTGCCGTTAAAAAATTTCAGCTAACTTCAATGGCAAAAAAATTAGTCAGTCACCATGAGGATTTTGGAAAATTTACGAAAATAATTTATTTTTCAGACTTTGATCGGCCGTAGCGGCCAAACGAAAACTCCAAATTGAACGCGGTTTGCAAATCTGAGCTCCTCGTACGTCAATTAGTCGGATTAGAGATTTTGAATTTTTGATGAAATCGTGAAAAAAAACATGACTAACCCCCTTGGAAATTTTGTTAAAAAATGCAACTTTCTTAAAAATCATCGTAGACTATTAAATTTAACTTTATTTTCATCAGAAAGACGAGAGAAATTGATTGCCGTTAAAAAATTTCAGCTAACTTCAATAGCAAAAAATTAGTCAGTCACCATGAGGATTTTGGAAAATTTACGAAAATAATTGATTTTTCAGACTTTGATCGGCCGTAGCGGCCAAACAAAACTCCAAATTGAACGCGATTTGCAAATCTGAGCTCCTCGTACGTCAATAAGTCGGATAAGACATTTTTATTTTTTGATGAAATCGTGAAAAAAAACATGACTAACCCCCTAGGAAATTTTGTTAAAAAATGCAACTTTCTTAAAAATCATCGTAGACTATTGAATTTAAATTTAATTTCATCAGAAAGACGAGAGAAATTGATTGCCGTTAAAAAATTTCAGCTAACTTCAATGGCAAAAAAATTAGTCAGTCACCATGGGGATTTTGGAAAATTTACGAAAATAATTTATTTTTCAGACTTTGATCGGCCGTAGCGGCCAAACGAAAACTCCAAATTTAACGCGGTTTGCAAATCTGAGCTCCTCGTACGTCAATTAGTCGGATTAGAGATTTTGAATTTTTGATGAAATCGTGAAAAAAAACATGACAAACCCCCTTGGAAATTTTGTTAAAAAATGCAACTTTCTTAAAAATCATCGTAGACTATTGAATTTAACTTTATTTTCATCAGAAAGACGAGAGAAATTGATTGCCGTTAAAAAATTTCAGCTAACTTCAATGGCAAAAAAATTAGTCAGTCACCATGAGGATTTTGGAAAATTTACGAAAATAATTTATTTTTCAGACTTTGATCGGCCGTAGCGGCCAAACGAAAACTCCAAATTGAACGCGGTTTGCAAATCTGAGCTCCTCGTACGTCAATTAGTCGGATTAGAGATTTTGAATTTTTGATGAAATCGTGAAAAAAACATGACTAACCCCCTTGGAAATTTTGTTAAAAAATGCAACTTTCTTAAAAATCATCGTGGACTATTAAATTTAACTTTATTTTCATCAGAAAGACGAGAGAAATTGATTGCCGTTAAAAAATTTCAGCTAACTTCAATTGCAAAAAAATTAGTCAGTCACCCTGAGGATTTTGGAAAATTTACGAAAATAATTTATTTTTCAGAGTTTGATCGGCCGTAGCGGCCAAACGAAAACTCCAAATTTAACGCGGTTTGCAAATCTGAGCTCCTCGTACGTCAATTAGTCGGATTAGACATTTTTATTTTTTGATGAAAACTCGAAAAAAAGACATGAGTAGGAAATTTGTTAAAAAATGCAACTTTCTTAAAAATCATCGTAGACTATTGAATTTAACTTTATTTTCATCAGAAAGACGAGAGAAATTGATTGCCGTTAAAAAATTTTGGCTAACTTCAATAGCAAAAAAATTAGTCAGTTACCATGAGGATTTTGGAAAATTTATGAAAATAATTTATTTTTCAGACTTTGACCGGCCGTAGCGGCCAAACGAAAACTCCAAATTGAACGCGGTTTGCAAATCTGAGCTCCTCGTACGTCAATAAGTCGGATAAGACATTTTTATTTTTTGATGAAATCGTGAAAAAAAACATGACTAACCCCCTTGGAAATTTTGTTAAAAAATGCAACTTTCTTAAAAATCATCGTAGACTATTGAATTTAAATTTAATTTCATCAGAAAGACGAGAGAAATTGATTGCCGTTAAAAAATTTCAGCTAACTTCAATGGCAAAAAAATTAGTCAGTCACCATGGGGATTTTGGAAAATTTACGAAAATAATTTATTTTTCAGACTTTGATCGGCCGTAGCGGCCAAACGAAAACTCCAAATTGAACGCGGTTTGCAAATCTGAGCTCCTCGTACGTCAATTAGTCGGAATAGAGATTTTGAATTTTTGATGAAATCGTGAAAAAAAACATGACAAACCCCCTTGGAAATTTTGTTAAAAAATGCAACTTTCTTAAAAATCATCGTAGACTATTGAATTTAACTTTATTTTCATCAGAAAGACGAGAGAAATTGATTGCCGTTAAAAAATTTTGGCTAACTTCAATAGCAAAAAAATTAGTCAGTTACCATGAGGATTTTGAAAAATTTATGAAAATAATTTATTTTTCAGACTTTGACCGGCCGTAGCGGCCAAACGAAAACTCCAAATTGAACGCGGTTTGCAAATCTGAGCTCCTCGTACGTCAATAAGTCGGATAAGACATTTTTATTTTTTGATGAAATCGTGAAAAAAAACATGACTAACCCCCTTGGAAATTTTGTTAAAAAATGCAACTTTCTTAAAAATCATCGTAGACTATTGAATTTAACTTTATTTTCATCAGAAAGACGAGAGAAATTGATTGCCGTTAAAAAATTTCAGCTAACTTCAATGGCAAAAAAATTAGTCATTCACCATGAGGATTTTGGAAAATTTACGAAAATAATTTATTTTTCAGACTTTGATCGGCCGTAGCGGCCAAACAAAAACTCCAAATTGCACGCGGTTTGCAAATCTGAGCTCCTCGTACGTCAATTAGTCGGATTAGAGCTTTTGAATTTTTGATGAAATCGTGAAAAAAAACATGACTAACCCCCTTGGAAATTTTGTTAAAAAATGCAACTTTCTTAAAAATCATCGTAGACTATTGAATTTAAATTTAATTTCATCAGAAAGACGAGAGAAATTGATTGCCGTTAAAAAATTTCAGCTAACTTCAATGGCAAAAAAATTAGTCAGTCACCATGGGGATTTTGGAAAATTTACGAAAATAATTTATTTTTCAGACTTTGATCGGCCGTAGCGGCCAAACGAAAACTCCAAATTGAACGCGGTTTGCAAATCTGAGCTCCTCGTACGTCAATTAGTCGGAATAGAGATTTTGAATTTTTGATGAAATCGTGAAAAAAAACATGACAAACCCCCTTGGAAATTTTGTTAAAAAATGCAACTTTCTTAAAAATCATCGTAGACTATTGAATTTAACTTTATTTTCATCAGAAAGACGAGAGAAATTGATTGCCGTTAAAAAATTTTGGCTAACTTCAATAGCAAAAAAATTAGTCAGTTACCATGAGGATTTTGAAAAATTTATGAAAATAATTTATTTTTCAGACTTTGACCGGCCGTAGCGGCCAAACGAAAACTCCAAATTGAACGCGGTTTGCAAATCTGAGCTCCTCGTACGTCAATAAGTCGGATAAGACATTTTTATTTTTTGATGAAATCGTGAAAAAAAACATGACTAACCCCCTTGGAAATTTTGTTAAAAAATGCAACTTTCTTAAAAATCATCGTAGACTATTGAATTTAACTTTATTTTCATCAGAAAGACGAGAGAAATTGATTGCCGTTAAAAAATTTCAGCTAACTTCAATGGCAAAAAAATTAGTCAGTCACCATGAGGATTTTGGAAAATTTACGAAAATAATTTATTTTTCAGACTTTGATCGGCCGTAGCGGCCAAACAAAAACTCCAAATTGAACGCGGTTTGCAAATCTGAGCTCCTCGTACGTCAATTAGTCGGATTAGAGATTTTGAATTTTTGATGAAATCGTGAAAAAAAACATGACAAACCCCCTTGGAAATTTTGTTAAAAAATGCAACTTTCTTAAAAATCATCGTAGACTATTGAATTTAAATTTAATTTCATCAGAAAGACGAGAGAAATTGATTGCCGTTAAAAAATTTTGGCTAACTTCAATAGCAAAAAAATTAGTCAGTTACCATGAGGATTTTGGAAAATTTATGAAAATAATTTATTTTTCAGACTTTGACCGGCCGTAGCGGCCAAACGAAAACTCCAAATTGAACGCGGTTTGCAAATCTGAGCTCCTCGTACGTCAATAAGTCGGATAAGACATTTTTATTTTTTGATGAAATCGTGAAAAAAAACATGACTAACCCCCTTGGAAATTTTGTTAAAAAATGCAACTTTCTTAAAAATCATCGTAGACTATTGAATTTAACTTTATTTTCATCAGAAAGACGAGAGAAATTGATTGCCGTTAAAAAATTTCAGCTAACTTCAATAGCAAAAAAATTAGTCAGTCACCATGAGGATTTTGGAAAATTTACGAAAATAATTGATTTTTCAGACTTTGATCGGCCGTAGCGGCCAAACGAAAAGTCTAAATTGAACGCGGTTTGCAAATCTGAGCTCCTCGTACGTCAATTAGTCGGACTAGACATTTTTATTTTTTGATGAAAACTCGAAAAAAAGACATGAGTAAACCCCTAGGAAATTTGTTAAAAAATGCAACTTTCTTAAAAATCATCGTAGACTATTGAATTTAACTTTATTTTCATCAGAAAGACGAGAGAAATTGATTGCCGTTAAAAAATTTCAGCTAACTTCAATAGCAAAAAAATTAGTCAGTCACCATGAGGATTTTGGAAAATTTACGAAAATAATTGATTTTTCAGACTTTGATCGGCCGTAGCGGCCAAACGAAAAGTCTAAATTGAACGCGGTTTGCAAATCTGAGCTCCTCGTACGTCAATTAGTCGGATTAGACATTTTTATTTTTTGATGAAATCGTGAAAAAAAGAAATGAGTAAACCCCTAGGAAATTTGTTAAAAAATGCAACTTTCTTAAAAATCATCGTAGACTATTGAATTTAACTTTATTTTCATCAGAAAGACGAGAGAAATTGATTGCCGTTAAAAAATTTCAGCTAACTTCAATAGCAAAAAAATTAGTCAGTCACCATGAGGATTTTGGAAAATTTACGAAAATAATTTATTTTTCAGACTTTGATCGGCCGTAGCGGCCAAACAAAAACTCCAAATTGAACGCGGTTTGCAAATCTGAGCTCCTCGTACGTCAATTAGTCGGATTAGAGCTTTTGAATTTTTGATGAAATCGTGAAAAAAAACATGACTAACCCCCTTGGAAATTTTGTTAAAAAATGCAACTTTCTTAAAAATCATCGTAGACTATTGAATTTAACTTTATTTTCATCAGAAAGACGAGAGAAATTGATTGCCGTTAAAAAATTTCAGCTAACTTCAATGGCAAAAAAATTAGTCAGTCACCATGAGGATTTTGGAAAATTTACGAAAATAATTTATTTTTCAGACTTTGATCGGCCGTAGCGGCCAAACGAAAACTCCAAATTGAACGCGGTTTGCAAATCTGAGCTCCTCGTACGTCAATTAGTCGGATTAGAGATTTTGAATTTTTGATGAAATCGTGAAAAAAAACATGACTAACCCCCTTGGAAATTTTGTTAAAAAATGCAACTTTCTTAAAAATCATCGTAGACTATTAAATTTAACTTTATTTTCATCAGAAAGACGAGAGAAATTGATTGCCGTTAAAAAATTTCAGCTAACTTCAATAGCAAAAAATTAGTCAGTCACCATGAGGATTTTGGAAAATTTACGAAAATAATTGATTTTTCAGACTTTGATCGGCCGTAGCGGCCAAACAAAACTCCAAATTGAACGCGATTTGCAAATCTGAGCTCCTCGTACGTCAATAAGTCGGATAAGACATTTTTATTTTTTGATGAAATCGTGAAAAAAAACATGACTAACCCCCTAGGAAATTTTGTTAAAAAATGCAACTTTCTTAAAAATCATCGTAGACTATTGAATTTAAATTTAATTTCATCAGAAAGACGAGAGAAATTGATTGCCGTTAAAAAATTTCAGCTAACTTCAATGGCAAAAAAATTAGTCAGTCACCATGGGGATTTTGGAAAATTTACGAAAATAATTTATTTTTCAGACTTTGATCGGCCGTAGCGGCCAAACGAAAACTCCAAATTTAACGCGGTTTGCAAATCTGAGCTCCTCGTACGTCAATTAGTCGGATTAGAGATTTTGAATTTTTGATGAAATCGTGAAAAAAAACATGACTAACCCCCTTGGAAATTTTGTTAAAAAATGCAACTTTCTTAAAAATCATCGTGGACTATTAAATTTAACTTTATTTTCATCAGAAAGACGAGAGAAATTGATTGCCGTTAAAAAATTTCAGCTAACTTCAATTGCAAAAAAATTAGTCAGTCACCCTGAGGATTTTGGAAAATTTACGAAAATAATTTATTTTTCAGAGTTTGATCGGCCGTAGCGGCCAAACGAAAACTCCAAATTTAACGCGGTTTGCAAATCTGAGCTCCTCGTACGTCAATTAGTCGGATTAGACATTTTTATTTTTTGATGAAAACTCGAAAAAAAGACATGAGTAGGAAATTTGTTAAAAAATGCAACTTTCTTAAAAATCATCGTAGACTATTGAATTTAACTTTATTTTCATCAGAAAGACGAGAGAAATTGATTGCCGTTAAAAAATTTTGGCTAACTTCAATAGCAAAAAAATTAGTCAGTTACCATGAGGATTTTGGAAAATTTATGAAAATAATTTATTTTTCAGACTTTGACCGGCCGTAGCGGCCAAACGAAAACTCCAAATTGAACGCGGTTTGCAAATCTGAGCTCCTCGTACGTCAATAAGTCGGATAAGACATTTTTATTTTTTGATGAAATCGTGAAAAAAAACATGACTATCCCCCTAGGAAATTTTGTTAAAAAATGCAACTTTCTTAAAAATCATCGTAGACTATTGAATTTAAATTTAATTTCATCAGAAAGACGAGAGAAATTGATTGCCGTTAAAAAATTTCAGCTAACTTCAATGGCAAAAAAATTAGTCAGTCACCATGGGGATTTTGGAAAATTTACGAAAATAATTTATTTTTCAGACTTTGATCGGCCGTAGCGGCCAAACGAAAACTCCAAATTGAACGCGGTTTGCAAATCTGAGCTCCTCGTACGTCAATTAGTCGGAATAGAGATTTTGAATTTTTGATGAAATCGTGAAAAAAAACATGACAAACCCCCTTGGAAATTTTGTTAAAAAATGCAACTTTCTTAAAAATCATCGTAGACTATTGAATTTAACTTTATTTTCATCAGAAAGACGAGAGAAATTGATTGCCGTTAAAAAATTTTGGCTAACTTCAATAGCAAAAAAATTAGTCAGTTACCATGAGGATTTTGAAAAATTTATGAAAATAATTTATTTTTCAGACTTTGACCGGCCGTAGCGGCCAAACGAAAACTCCAAATTGAACGCGGTTTGCAAATCTGAGCTCCTCGTACGTCAATAAGTCGGATAAGACATTTTTATTTTTTGATGAAATCGTGAAAAAAAACATGACTAACCCCCTTGGAAATTTTGTTAAAAAATGCAACTTTCTTAAAAATCATCGTGGACTATTAAATTTAACTTTATTTTCATCAGAAAGACGAGAGAAATTGATTGCCGTTAAAAAATTTCAGCTAACTTCAATTGCAAAAAAATTAGTCAGTCACCCTGAGGATTTTGGAAAATTTACGAAAATAATTTATTTTTCAGAGTTTGATCGGCCGTAGCGGCCAAACGAAAACTCCAAATTTAACGCGGTTTGCAAATCTGAGCTCCTCGTACGTCAATTAGTCGGATTAGACATTTTTATTTTTTGATGAAAACTCGAAAAAAAGACATGAGTAGGAAATTTGTTAAAAAATGCAACTTTCTTAAAAATCATCGTAGACTATTGAATTTAACTTTATTTTCATCAGAAAGACGAGAGAAATTGATTGCCGTTAAAAAATTTTGGCTAACTTCAATAGCAAAAAAATTAGTCAGTTACCATGAGGATTTTGGAAAATTTATGAAAATAATTTATTTTTCAGACTTTGACCGGCCGTAGCGGCCAAACGAAAACTCCAAATTGAACGCGGTTTGCAAATCTGAGCTCCTCGTACGTCAATAAGTCGGATAAGACATTTTTATTTTTTGATGAAATCGTGAAAAAAAACATGACTATCCCCCTAGGAAATTTTGTTAAAAAATGCAACTTTCTTAAAAATCATCGTAGACTATTGAATTTAAATTTAATTTCATCAGAAAGACGAGAGAAATTGATTGCCGTTAAAAAATTTCAGCTAACTTCAATGGCAAAAAAATTAGTCAGTCACCATGGGGATTTTGGAAAATTTACGAAAATAATTTATTTTTCAGACTTTGATCGGCCGTAGCGGCCAAACGAAAACTCCAAATTGAACGCGGTTTGCAAATCTGAGCTCCTCGTACGTCAATTAGTCGGAATAGAGATTTTGAATTTTTGATGAAATCGTGAAAAAAAACATGACAAACCCCCTTGGAAATTTTGTTAAAAAATGCAACTTTCTTAAAAATCATCGTAGACTATTGAATTTAACTTTATTTTCATCAGAAAGACGAGAGAAATTGATTGCCGTTAAAAAATTTTGGCTAACTTCAATAGCAAAAAAATTAGTCAGTTACCATGAGGATTTTGAAAAATTTATGAAAATAATTTATTTTTCAGACTTTGACCGGCCGTAGCGGCCAAACGAAAACTCCAAATTGAACGCGGTTTGCAAATCTGAGCTCCTCGTACGTCAATAAGTCGGATAAGACATTTTTATTTTTTGATGAAATCGTGAAAAAAAACATGACTAACCCCCTTGGAAATTTTGTTAAAAAATGCAACTTTCTTAAAAATCATCGTAGACTATTGAATTTAACTTTATTTTCATCAGAAAGACGAGAGAAATTGATTGCCGTTAAAAAATTTCAGCTAACTTCAATGGCAAAAAAATTAGTCAGTCACCATGAGGATTTTGGAAAATTTACGAAAATAATTTATTTTTCAGACTTTGATCGGCCGTAGCGGCCAAACAAAAACTCCAAATTGAACGCGGTTTGCAAATCTGAGCTCCTCGTACGTCAATTAGTCGGATTAGAGCTTTTGAATTTTTGATGAAATCGTGAAAAAAAACATGACTAACCCCCTTGGAAATTTTGTTAAAAAATGCAACTTTCTTAAAATCATCGTAGACTATTGAATTTAAATTTAATTTCATCAGAAAGACGAGAGAAATTGATTGCCGTTAAAAAATTTCAGCTAACTTCAATGGCAAAAAAATTAGTCAGTCACCATGGGGATTTTGGAAAATTTACGAAAATAATTTATTTTTCAGACTTTGATCGGCCGTAGCGGCCAAACGAAAACTCCAAATTGAACGCGGTTTGCAAATCTGAGCTCCTCGTACGTCAATTAGTCGGAATAGAGATTTTGAATTTTTGATGAAATCGTGAAAAAAAACATGACAAACCCCCTTGGAAATTTTGTTAAAAAATGCAACTTTCTTAAAAATCATCGTAGACTATTGAATTTAACTTTATTTTCATCAGAAAGACGAGAGAAATTGATTGCCGTTAAAAAATTTTGGCTAACTTCAATAGCAAAAAAATTAGTCAGTTACCATGAGGATTTTGAAAAATTTATGAAAATAATTTATTTTTCAGACTTTGACCGGCCGTAGCGGCCAAACGAAAACTCCAAATTGAACGCGGTTTGCAAATCTGAGCTCCTCGTACGTCAATAAGTCGGATAAGACATTTTTATTTTTTGATGAAATCGTGAAAAAAAACATGACTAACCCCCTTGGAAATTTTGTTAAAAAATGCAACTTTCTTAAAAATCATCGTAGACTATTGAATTTAACTTTATTTTCATCAGAAAGACGAGAGAAATTGATTGCCGTTAAAAAATTTCAGCTAACTTCAATGGCAAAAAAATTAGTCAGTCACCATGAGGATTTTGGAAAATTTACGAAAATAATTTATTTTTCAGACTTTGATCGGCCGTAGCGGCCAAACAAAAACTCCAAATTGAACGCGGTTTGCAAATCTGAGCTCCTCGTACGTCAATTAGTCGGATTAGAGCTTTTGAATTTTTGATGAAATCGTGAAAAAAAACATGACTAACCCCCTTGGAAATTTTGTTAAAAAATGCAACTTTCTTAAAAATCATCGTAGACTATTGAATTTATGAATTTAAATTTAATTTCATCAGAAAGACGAGAGAAATTGATTGCCGTTAAAAAATTTCAGCTAACTTCAATGGCAAAAAAATTAGTCAGTCACCATGGGATTTTGGAAAATTTACGAAATAATTTATTTTTCAGACTTTGATCGGCCGTAGCGGCCAAACGAAAACTCCAAATTGAACGCGGTTTGCAAATCTGAGCTCCTCGTACGTCAATTAGTCGGATTAGAGATTTTGAATTTTTGATGAAATCGTGAAAAAAAACATGACAAACCCCCTTGGAAATTTTGTTAAAAAATGCAACTTTCTTAAAAATCATCGTAGACTATTGAATTTAAATTAATTTCATCAGAAAGACGAGAGAAATTGATTGCCGTTTAAAAAATTTCAGCTAACTTCAATGGCAAAAAAATTAGTCAGTCACCATGGGGATTTTTGGAAAATTTACGAAAATAATTTATTTTTCAGACTTTGATCGGCCGTAGCGGCCAACGAAAACTCCAAATTGAACGCGGTTTGCAAATCTGAGCTCCTCGTACGTCAATTAGTCGGATTAGAGATTTTGAATTTTTGATGAAATCGTGAAAAAAAACATGACAAACCCCCTTGGAAATTTTGTTAAAAAATGCAACTTTCTTAAAAATCATCGTAGACTATTGAATTTAACTTTATTTTCATCAGAAAGACGAGAGAAATTGATTGCCGTTAAAAAATTTTGGCTAACTTCAATAGCAAAAAAATAGTCAGTACCATGAGGATTTTGGAAATTTATGAAAATAATTTATTTTTCAGACTTTGACCGGCCGTAGCGGCCAAACGAAAACTCCAAATTGAACGCGGTTTGCAAATCTGAGCTCCTCGTACGTCAATAAGTCGGATAAGACATTTTATTTTTTGATGAAATCGTGAAAAAAAAACATGACTAACCCCTTGGAAATTTTGTTAAAAAATGCAACTTTCTTAAAAATCATCGTAGACTATTGAATTTAACTTTATTTTCATCAGAAAGACGAGAGAAATTGATTGCCGTTAAAAATTTCAGCTAACTTCAATAGCAAAAAAATTAGTCAGTCACCATGAGGATTTTGGAAAATTTACGAAAATAATTGATTTTTTCAGACTTTGATCGGCCGTAGCGGCCAAACGAAAAGTCTAAATTGAACGCGGTTTGCAAATCTGAGCTCCTCGTACGTCAATTAGTCGGACTAGACATTTTTATTTTTTGATGAAAACTCGAAAAAAAGACATGAGTAAACCCCTAGGAAATTTGTTAAAAAATGCAACTTTCTTAAAAATCATCGTAGACTATTGAATTTAACTTTATTTTCATCAGAAAGACGAGAGAAATTGATTGCCGTTAAAAAATTTCAGCTAACTTCAATAGCAAAAAAATTAGTCAGTCACCATGAGGATTTTGGAAAATTTACGAAAATAATTGATTTTTCAGACTTTGATCGGCCGTAGCGGCCAACGAAAACTCCAAATTGAACGCGGTTTGCAAATCTGAGCTCCTCGTACGTCAATTAGTCGGATTAGAGATTTTGAATTTTTGATGAAATCGTGAAAAAAGACATGACAAACCCCCTTGGAAATTTTGTTAAAAATGCAACTTTCTTAAAAATCATCGTAGACTATTGAATTTAACTTTATTTTCATCAGAAAGACGAGAGAAATTGATTGCCGTTAAAAAATTTCAGCTAACTTCAATGGCAAAAAAATTAGTCAGTCACCATGAGGATTTTGGAAAATTTACGAAAATAATTTATTTTTCAGACTTTGATCGGCCGTAGCGGCCAAACGAAAACTCCAAATTGAACGCGGTTTGCAAATCTGAGCTCCTCGTACGTCAATTAGTCGGATTAGAGATTTTGAATTTTTTGATGAAATCGTGAAAAAAAACATGACTAACCCCCTTGGAAATTTTGTTAAAAAATGCAACTTTCTTAAAAATCATCGTAGACTATTAAATTTAACTTTATTTTCATCAGAAAGACGAGAGAAATTGATTGCCGTTAAAAATTTCAGCTAACTTCAATAGCAAAAAATTAGTCAGTCACCATGAGGATTTTGGAAAATTACGAAAATAATTGATTTTCAGACTTTGATCGGCCGTAGCGGCAAACAAAACTCCAAATTGAACGCGATTTGCAAATCTGAGCTCCTCGTACGTCAATAAGTCGGATAAGACATTTTTATTTTTTGATGAAATCGTGAAAAAAAACATGACTAACCCCCTAGAAATTTTGTTAAAAAATGCAACTTTCTTAAAAATCATCGTAGACTATTGAATTTAAATTTAATTTCATCAGAAAGACAGAGAAATTGATTGCCGTTTAAAAAATTTCAGCTAACTTCAATGGCAAAAAAATTAGTCAGTCACCATGGGGATTTTGGAAAATTTACGAAAATAATTTATTTTTCAGACTTTGATCGGCCGTAGCGGCCAAACGAAAACTCCAAATTTAACGCGGTTTGCAAATCTGAGCTCCTCGTACGTCAATTAGTCGGATTAGAGATTTTGATTTTTGATGAAATCGTGAAAAAAAACATGACTAACCCCCTTGGAAATTTTGTTAAAAAATGCAACTTCTTAAAAATCATCGTAGACTATTGAATTTAACTTTATTTTCATCAGAAAGACGAGAGAAATTGATTGCCGTTAAAAAATTTCAGCTAACTTCAATGGCAAAAAAATTAGTCAGTCACCATGAGGATTTTGGAAAATTTACGAAAATAATTTATTTTTCAGACTTTGATCGGCCGTAGCGGCCAAACGAAAACTCCAAATTGAACGCGGTTTGCAAATCTGAGCTCCTCGTACGTCAATTAGTCGGATTAGAGATTTTGAATTTTTGATGAAATCGTGAAAAAAAACATGACTAACCCCCTTGGAAATTTTGTTAAAAAATGCAACTTTCTTAAAAATCATCGTGGACTATTAAATTTAACTTTATTTTCATCAGAAAGACGAGAGAAATTGATTGCCGTTAAAAAATTTCAGCTAACTTCAATTGCAAAAAAATTAGTCAGTCACCCTGAGGATTTTGGAAAATTTACGAAAATAATTTATTTTTCAGAGTTTGATCGGCCGTAGCGGCCAAACGAAAACTCCAAATTTAACGCGGTTTGCAAATCTGAGCTCCTCGTACGTCAATTAGTCGGATTAGACATTTTTATTTTTTGATGAAAACTCGAAAAAAAGACATGAGTAGGAAATTTGTTAAAAAATGCAACTTTCTTAAAAATCATCGTAGACTATTGAATTTAACTTTATTTTCATCAGAAAGACGAGAGAAATTGATTGCCGTTAAAAAATTTTGGCTAACTTCAATAGCAAAAAAATTAGTCAGTTACCATGAGGATTTTGGAAAATTTATGAAAATAATTTATTTTTCAGACTTTGACCGGCCGTAGCGGCCAAACGAAAACTCCAAATTGAACGCGGTTTGCAAATCTGAGCTCCTCGTACGTCAATTAGTCGGAATAGAGATTTTGAATTTTTGATGAAATCGTGAAAAAAAACATGACAAACCCCCTTGGAAATTTTGTTAAAAAATGCAACTTTCTTAAAAATCATCGTAGACTATTGAATTTAACTTTATTTTCATCAGAAAGACGAGAGAAATTGATTGCCGTTAAAAAATTTTGGCTAACTTCAATAGCAAAAAAATTAGTCAGTTACCATGAGGATTTTGAAAAATTTATGAAAATAATTTATTTTTCAGACTTTGACCGGCCGTAGCGGCCAAACGAAAACTCCAAATTGAACGCGGTTTGCAAATCTGAGCTCCTCGTACGTCAATAAGTCGGATAAGACATTTTTATTTTTTGATGAAATCGTGAAAAAAAACATGACTAACCCCCTTGGAAATTTTGTTAAAAAATGCAACTTTCTTAAAAATCATCGTAGACTATTGAATTTAACTTTATTTTCATCAGAAAGACGAGAGAAATTGATTGCCGTTAAAAAATTTCAGCTAACTTCAATGGCAAAAAAATTAGTCAGTCACCATGAGGATTTTGGAAAATTTACGAAAATAATTTATTTTTCAGACTTTGATCGGCCGTAGCGGCCAAACAAAAACTCCAAATTGAACGCGGTTTGCAAATCTGAGCTCCTCGTACGTCAATTAGTCGGATTAAAGCTTTTGAATTTTTGATGAAATCGTGAAAAAAAACATGACTAACCCCCTTGGAAATTTTGTTAAAAAATGCAACTTTCTTAAAAATCATCGTAGACTATTGAATTTAAATTTAATTTCATCAGAAAGACGAGAGAAATTGATTGCCGTTAAAAAATTTCAGCTAACTTCAATGGCAAAAAAATTAGTCAGTCACCATGGGGATTTTGGAAAATTTACGAAAATAATTTATTTTTCAGACTTTGATCGGCCGTAGCGGCCAAACGAAAACTCCAAATTGAACGCGGTTTGCAAATCTGAGCTCCTCGTACGTCAATTAGTCGGAATAGAGATTTTGAATTTTTGATGAAATCGTGAAAAAAAACATGACAAACCCCCTTGGAAATTTTGTTAAAAAATGCAACTTTCTTAAAAATCATCGTAGACTATTGAATTTAACTTTATTTTCATCAGAAAGACGAGAGAAATTGATTGCCGTTAAAAAATTTTGGCTAACTTCAATAGCAAAAAAATTAGTCAGTTACCATGAGGATTTTGAAAAATTTATGAAAATAATTTATTTTTCAGACTTTGACCGGCCGTAGCGGCCAAACGAAAACTCCAAATTGAACGCGGTTTGCAAATCTGAGCTCCTCGTACGTCAATAAGTCGGATAAGACATTTTTATTTTTTGATGAAATCGTGAAAAAAAACATGACTAACCCCCTTGGAAATTTTGTTAAAAAATGCAACTTTCTTAAAAATCATCGTAGACTATTGAATTTAACTTTATTTTCATCAGAAAGACGAGAGAAATTGATTGCCGTTAAAAAATTTCAGCTAACTTCAATGGCAAAAAAATTAGTCAGTCACCATGAGGATTTTGGAAAATTTACGAAAATAATTTATTTTTCAGACTTTGATCGGCCGTAGCGGCCAAACAAAAACTCCAAATTGAACGCGGTTTGCAAATCTGAGCTCCTCGTACGTCAATTAGTCGGATTAGAGCTTTTGAATTTTTGATGAAATCGTGAAAAAAAACATGACTAACCCCCTTGGAAATTTTGTTAAAAAATGCAACTTTCTTAAAAATCATCGTAGACTATTGAATTTAAATTTAATTTCATCAGAAAGACGAGAGAAATTGATTGCCGTTAAAAAATTTCAGCTAACTTCAATGGCAAAAAAATTAGTCAGTCACCATGGGGATTTTGGAAAATTTACGAAAATAATTTATTTTTCAGACTTTGATCGGCCGTAGCGGCCAAACGAAAACTCCAAATTGAACGCGGTTTGCAAATCTGAGCTCCTCGTACGTCAATTAGTCGGATTAGAGATTTTGAATTTTTGATGAAATCGTGAAAAAAAACATGACAAACCCCCTTGGAAATTTTGTTAAAAAATGCAACTTTCTTAAAAATCATCGTAGACTATTGAATTTAAATTTAATTTCATCAGAAAGACGAGAGAAATTGATTGCCGTTAAAAAATTTCAGCTAACTTCAATGGCAAAAAAATTAGTCAGTCACCATGGGGATTTTGGAAAATTTACGAAAATAATTTATTTTTCAGACTTTGATCGGCCGTAGCGGCCAAACGAAAACTCCAAATTGAACGCGGTTTGCAAATCTGAGCTCCTCGTACGTCAATTAGTCGGATTAGAGATTTTGAATTTTTGATGAAATCGTGAAAAAAAACATGACAAACCCCCTTGGAAATTTTGTTAAAAAATGCAACTCTCTTAAAAATCATCGTAGACTATTGAATTTAACTTTATTTTCATCAGAAAGACGAGAGAAATTGATTGCCGTTAAAAAATTTTGGCTAACTTCAATAGCAAAAAAATTAGTCAGTTACCATGAGGATTTTGGAAAATTTATGAAAATAATTTATTTTTCAGACTTTGACCGGCCGTAGCGGCCAAACGAAAACTCCAAATTGAACGCGGTTTGCAAATCTGAGCTCCTCGTACGTCAATAAGTCGGATAAGACATTTTTATTTTTTGATGAAATCGTGAAAAAAAACATGACTAACCCCCTTGGAAATTTTGTTAAAAAATGCAACTTTCTTAAAAATCATCGTAGACTATTGAATTTAACTTTATTTTCATCAGAAAGACGAGAGAAATTGATTGCCGTTAAAAAATTTCAGCTAACTTCAATAGCAAAAAAATTAGTCAGTCACCATGAGGATTTTGGAAAATTTACGAAAATAATTTATTTTTCAGACTTTGATCGGCCGTAGCGGCCAAACGAAAAGTCTAAATTGAACGCGGTTTGCAAATCTGAGCTCCTCGTACGTCAATTAGTCGGACTAGACATTTTTATTTTTTGATGAAAACTCGAAAAAAAGACATGAGTAAACCCCTAGGAAATTTGTTAAAAAATGCAACTTTCTTAAAAATCATCGTAGACTATTGAATTTAACTTTATTTTCATCAGAAAGATGAGAGAAATTGATTGCCGTTAAAAAATTTCAGCTAACTTCAATAGCAAAAAAATTAGTCAGTCACCATGAGGATTTTGGAAAATTTACGAAAATAATTGATTTTTCAGACTTTGATCGGCCGTAGCGGCCAAACGAAAAGTCTAAATTGAACGCGGTTTGCAAATCTGAGCTCCTCGTACGTCAATTAGTCGGATTAGACATTTTTATTTTTTGATGAAATCGTGAAAAAAAGAAATGAGTAAACCCCTAGGAAATTTGTTAAAAAATGCAACTTTCTTAAAAATCATCGTAGACTATTGAATTTAACTTTATTTTCATCAGAAAGACGAGAGAAATTGATTGCCGTTAAAAAATTTCAGCTAACTTCAATAGCAAAAAAATTAGTCAGTCACCATGAGGATTTTGGAAAATTTACGAAAATAATTGATTTTTCAGACTTTGATCGGCCGTAGCGGCCAAACGAAAAGTCTAAATTGAACGCGGTTTGCAAATCTGAGCTCCTCGTACGTCAATTAGTCGGATTAGACATTTTTATTTTTTGATGAAATCGTGAAAAAAAGACATGAGTAAACCCCTAGGAAATTTGTTAAAAAATGCAACTTTCTTAAAAATCATCGTAGAGTATTGAATTTAACTTTATTTTCATCAGAAAGACGAGAGAAATTGATTGCCGTTAAAAAATTTCAGCTAACTTCAATAGCAAAAAAATTAGTCAGTCACCATGAGGATTTTGGAAAATTTACGAAAATAATTGACTTTTCAGACTTTGATCGGCCGTAGCGGCCAAACGAAAAGTCCAAATTGAACGCGGTTTGCAAATCTGAGCTCCTCGTACGTCAATTAGTCGGATTAGACATTTTTATTTTTTGATGAAAACTCGAAAAAAAGACATGAGTAAACCCCTTGGAAATTTTGTTAAAAAATGCAACTTTCTTAAAAATCAACGTAGACTATTGAATTTAACTTTATTTTCATCAGAAAGACGAGAGAAATTGATTGCCGTTAAAAAATTTCAGCTAACTTTAATAGCAAAAAAATTAGTCAGTCACCAGGAGGATTTTGGAAAATTTATGAAAATAATTGATTTTTCAGACTTTGATCGGCCGTAGCGGCCAAACGAAAACTCCAAATTGAACGCGGTTTGCAAATCTGAGCTCCTCGTACGTCAATTAGTCGGATTAGACATTTTTATTTTTTGATGAAAACTAGAAAAAAAGACATGAGTAAACCCCTAGGAAATTTGTTAAAAAATGCAACTTTCTTAAAAATCATCGTAGACTATTGAATTTAACTTTATTTTCATCAGAAAGACGAGAGAAATTGATTGCCGTTAAAAAATTTCAGCTAACTTCAATAGCAAAAAAATTAGTCAGTCACCATGAGGATTTTGGAAAATTTACGAAAATAATTTATTTTTCAGACTTTGATCGGCCGTAGCGGCCAAACGAAAACTCCAAATTGAACGCGGTTTGCAAATCTGAGCTCCTCGTACGTCAATTAGTCGGATTAGACATTTTTATTTTTTGATGAAAACTAGAAAAAAAGACATGAGTAAACCCCTAGGAAATTTGTTAAAAAATGCAACTTTCTTAAAAATCATCGTAGACTATTGAATTTAACTTTATTTTCATCAGAAAGACGAGAGAAATTGATTGCCGTTAAAAAATTTCAGCTAACTTCAATAGCAAAAAAATTAGTCAGTCACCATGAGGATTTTGGAAAATTTACGAAAATAATTTATTTTTCAGACTTTGATCGGCCGTAGCGGCCAAACGAAAACTCCAAATTGAACGCGGTTTGCAAATCTGAGCTCCTCGTACGTCAATTAGTCGGATTAGACATTTTTATTTTTTGATGAAAACTAGAAAAAAAGACATGAGTAAACCCCTTGGAAATTTTGTTAAAAAATGCAACTTTCTTAAAAATCATCGTAGACTATTAAATTTAACTTTATTTTCATCAGAAAGACGAGAGAAATTGATTGCCGTTAAAAAATTTCAGCTAACTTCAATTGCAAAAAAATTAGTCAGTCACCCTGAGGATTTTGGAAAATTTACGAAAATAATTTATTTTTCAGAGTTTGATCGGCCGTAGCGGCCAAACGAAAACTCCAAATTTAACGCGGTTTGCAAATCTGAGCTCCTCGTACGTCAATTAGTCGGATTAGACATTTTTATTTTTTGATGAAAACTCGAAAAAAAGACATGAGTAAACCCCTAGGAAATTTGTTAAAAAATGCAACTTTCTTAAAAATCATCGTAGACTATTGAATTTAACTTTATTTTCATCAGAAAGACGAGAGAAATTGATTGCCGTTAAAAAATTTTGGCTAACTTCAATAGCAAAAAAATTATTCAGTTACCATGAGGATTTTGGAAAATTTATGAAAATAATTTATTTTTCAGACTTTGACCGGCCGTAGCGGCCAAACGAAAACTCCAAATTGAACGCGGTTTGCAAATCTGAGCTCCTCGTACGTCAATAAGTCGGATAAGACATTTTTATTTTTTGATGAAATCGTGAAAAAAAACATGACTATCCCCCTAGGAAATTTTGTTAAAAAATGCAACTTTCTTAAAAATCATCGTAGACTATTGAATTTAACTTTATTTTCATCAGAAAGACGAGAGAAATTGATTGCCGTTAAAAAATTTCAGCTAACTTCAATAGCAAAAAAATTAGTCAGTCACCATGAGGATTTTGGAAAATTTACGAAAATAATTTATTTTTCAGACTTTGATCGGCCGTAGCGGCCAAACGAAAACTCCAAATTGAACGCGGTTTGCAAATCTGAGCTCCTCGTACGTCAATTAGTCGGATTAGACATTTTTATTTTTTGATGAAAACTAGAAAAAAAGACATGAGTAAACCCCTAGGAAATTTGTTAAAAAATGCAACTTTCTTAAAAATCAACGTAGACTATTGAATTTAACTTTATTTTCATCAGAAAGACGAGAGAAATTGATTGCCGTTAAAAAATTTCAGCTAACTTTAATAGCAAAAAAATTAGTCAGTCACCAGGAGGATTTTGGAAAATTTATGAAAATAATTGATTTTTCAGACTTTGATCGGCCGTAGCGGCCAAACGAAAACTCCAAATTGAACGCGGTTTGCAAATCTGAGCTCCTCGTACGTCAATTAGTCGGATTAGACATTTTTATTTTTTGATGAAAACTAGAAAAAAAGACATGAGTAAACCCCTAGGAAATTTGTTAAAAAATGCAACTTTCTTAAAAATCATCGTAGACTATTGAATTTAACTTTATTTTCATCAGAAAGACGAGAGAAATTGATTGCCGTTAAAAAATTTCAGCTAACTTCAATAGCAAAAAAATTAGTCAGTCACCATGAGGATTTTGGAAAATTTACGAAAATAATTTATTTTTCAGACTTTGATCGGCCGTAGCGGCCAAACGAAAACTCCAAATTGAACGCGGTTTGCAAATCTGAGCTCCTCGTACGTCAATTAGTCGGATTAGACATTTTTATTTTTTGATGAAAACTAGAAAAAAAGACATGAGTAAACCCCTTGGAAATTTTGTTAAAAAATGCAACTTTCTTAAAAATCATCGTAGACTATTAAATTTAACTTTATTTTCATCAGAAAGACGAGAGAAATTGATTGCCGTTAAAAAATTTCAGCTAACTTCAATTGCAAAAAAATTAGTCAGTCACCCTGAGGATTTTGGAAAATTTACGAAAATAATTTATTTTTCAGAGTTTGATCGGCCGTAGCGGCCAAACGAAAACTCCAAATTTAACGCGGTTTGCAAATCTGAGCTCCTCGTACGTCAATTAGTCGGATTAGACATTTTTATTTTTTGATGAAAACTCGAAAAAAAGACATGAGTAAACCCCTAGGAAATTTGTTAAAAAATGCAACTTTCTTAAAAATCATCGTAGACTATTGAATTTAACTTTATTTTCATCAGAAAGACGAGAGAAATTGATTGCCGTTAAAAAATTTTGGCTAACTTCAATAGCAAAAAAATTATTCAGTTACCATGAGGATTTTGGAAAATTTATGAAAATAATTTATTTTTCAGACTTTGACCGGCCGTAGCGGCCAAACGAAAACTCCAAATTGAACGCGGTTTGCAAATCTGAGCTCCTCGTACGTCAATAAGTCGGATAAGACATTTTTATTTTTTGATGAAATCGTGAAAAAAAACATGACTATCCCCCTAGGAAATTTTGTTAAAAAATGCAACTTTCTTAAAAATCATCGTAGACTATTGAATTTAACTTTATTTTCATCAGAAAGACGAGAGAAATTGATTGCCGTTAAAAAATTTCAGCTAACTTCAATAGCAAAAAAATTAGTCAGTCACCATGAGGATTTTGGAAAATTTACGAAAATAATTTATTTTTCAGACTTTGATCGGCCGTAGCGGCCAAACGAAAACTCCAAATTGAACGCGGTTTGCAAATCTGAGCTCCTTGTACGTCTATTAGTCGGATTAGAGATTTTTATTTTTTGATGAAATCGTGAAAAAAAGACATGAGTAAACCCCTAGGAAATTTGTTAAAAAATGCAACTTTCTTAAAAATCATCGTAGACTATTGAATTTAACTTTATTTTCATCAGAAAGACGAGAGAAATTGATTGCCGTTAAAAAATTTCAGCTAACTTCAATAGCAAAAAAATTAGTCAGTCACCATGAGGATTTTGGAAAATTTACGAAAATAATTGATTTTTCAGACTTTGATCGGCCGTAGCGGCCAAACGAAAACTCCAAATTGAACGCGGTTTGCAAATCTGAGCTCCTCGTACATCAATTAGTCGGATTAGACATTTTTATTTTTTGATGAAAACTAGAAAAAAAGACATGAGTAAACCCCTTGGAAATTTTGTTAAAAAATGCAACTTTCTTAAAAATCAACGTAGACTATTGAATTTAACTTTATTTTCATCAGAAAGACGAGAGAAATTGATTGCCGTTAAAAAATTTCAGCTAACTTTAATAGCAAAAAAATTAGTCAGTCACCAGGAGGATTTTGGAAAATTTATGAAAATAATTGATTTTTCAGACTTTGATCGGCCGTAGCGGCCAAACGAAAACTCCAAATTGAACGCGGTTTGCAAATCTGAGCTCCTCGTACGTCAATTAGTCGGATTAGACATTTTTATTTTTTGATGAAAACTAGAAAAAAAGACATGAGTAAACCACTAGGAAATTTGTTAAAAAATGCAACTTTCTTAAAAATCATCGTAGACTATTGAATTTAACTTTATTTTCATCAGAAAGACGAGAGAAATTGATTGCCGTTAAAAAATTTCAGCTAACTTCAATAGCAAAAAAATTAGTCAGTCACCATGAGGATTTTGGAAAATTTACGAAAATAATTTATTTTTCAGACTTTGATCGGCCGTAGCGGCCAAACGAAAACTCCAAATTGAACGCGGTTTGCAAATCTGAGCTCCTCGTACGTCAATTAGTCGGATTAGACATTTTTATTTTTTGATGAAAACTAGAAAAAAAGACATGAGTAAACCCCTTGGAAATTTTGTTAAAAAATGCAACTTTCTTAAAAATCATCGTAGACTATTAAATTTAACTTTATTTTCATCAGAAAGACGAGAGAAATTGATTGCCGTTAAAAAATTTCAGCTAACTTCAATTGCAAAAAAATTAGTCAGTCACCCTGAGGATTTTGGAAAATTTACGAAAATAATTTATTTTTCAGAGTTTGATCGGCCGTAGCGGCCAAACGAAAACTCCAAATTTAACGCGGTTTGCAAATCTGAGCTCCTCGTACGTCAATTAGTCGGATTAGACATTTTTATTTTTTGATGAAAACTCGAAAAAAAGACATGAGTAAACCCCTAGGAAATTTGTTAAAAAATGCAACTTTCTTAAAAATCATCGTAGACTATTGAATTTAACTTTATTTTCATCAGAAAGACGAGAGAAATTGATTGCCGTTAAAAAATTTTGGCTAACTTCAATAGCAAAAAAATTATTCAGTTACCATGAGGATTTTGGAAAATTTATGAAAATAATTTATTTTTCAGAGTTTGATCGGCCGTAGCGGCCAAACGAAAACTCCAAATTGAACGCGGTTTGCAAATCTGAGCTCCTCGTACGTCAATAAGTCGGATAAGACATTTTTATTTTTTGATGAAATCGTGAAAAAAAACATGACTATCCCCCTAGGAAATTTTGTTAAAAAATGCAACTTTCTTAAAAATCATCGTAGACTATTGAATTTAACTTTATTTTCATCAGAAAGACGAGAGAAATTGATTGCCGTTAAAAAATTTCAGCTAACTTCAATAGCAAAAAAATTAGTCAGTCACCATGAGGATTTTGGAAAATTTACGAAAATAATTTATTTTTCAGACTTTGATCGGCCGTAGCGGCCAAACGAAAACTCCAAATTGAACGCGGTTTGCAAATCTGAGCTCCTCGTACGTCAATTAGTCGGATTAGACATTTTTATTTTTTGATGAAAACTAGAAAAAAAGACATGAGTAAACCCCTAGGAAATTTGTTAAAAAATGCAACTTTCTTAAAAATAATCGTAGACTATTGAATTTAACTTTATTTTCATCAGAAAGACGAGAGAAATTGATTGCCGTTAAAAAATTTCAGCTAACTTTAATAGCAAAAAAATTAGTCAGTCACCAGGAGGATTTTGGTAAATTTACGAAAATAATTGATTTTTCAGACTTTGATCGGCCGTAGCGGCCAAACGAAAACTCCAAATTGAACGCGGTTTGCAAATCTGAGCTCCTTGTACGTCTATTAGTCGGATTAGATATTTTTATTTTTTGATGAAATCGTGAAAAAAAGACATGAGTAAACCCCTAGGAAATTTGTTAAAAAATGCAACTTTCTTAAAAATCATCGTAGACTATTGAATTTAACTTTATTTTCATCAGAAAGACGAGAGAAATTGATTGCCGTTAAAAAATTTCAGCTAACTTCAATAGCAAAAAAATTAGTCAGTCACCATGAGGATTTTGGAAAATTTACGAAAATAATTGATTTTTCAGACTTTGATCGGCCGTAGCGGCCAAACGAAACCTCCAAATTGAACGCGGTTTGCAAATCTGAGCTCCTCGTACGTCAATAAGTCGGATAAGACATTTTTATTTTTTGATGAAATCGAAAAAAAACATGACTATCCCCCTAGGAAATTTTGTTAAAAAATGCAACTTTCTTAAAAATCATCGTAGACTATTGAATTTAACTTTATTTTCATCAGAAAGACGAGAGAAATTGATTGCCGTTAAAAAATTTCAGCTAACTTCAATAGCAAAAAAATTAGTCAGTCACCATGAGGATTTTGGAAAATTTACGAAAATAATTGATTTTTCAGACTTTGATCGGCCGTAGCGGCCAAACGAAAACTCCAAATTGAACGCGGTTTGCAAATCTGAGCTCCTCGTACGTCAATTAGTCGGATTAGACATTTTTATTTTTTGATGAAAACTAGAAAAAAAGACATGAGTAAACCCCTAGGAAATTTGTTAAAAAATGCAACTTTCTTAAAAATCATCGTAGACTATTGAATTTAACTTTATTTTCATCAGAAAGACGAGAGAAATTGATTGCCGTTAAAAAATTTCAGCTAACTTCAATAGCAAAAAAATTAGTCAGTCACCATGAGGATTTTGGAAAATTTACGAAAATAATTGATTTTTCAGACTTTGATCGGCCGTAGCGGCCAAACGAAAACTCCAAATTGAACGCGGTTTGCAAATCTGAGCTCCTCGTACGTCAATTAGTCGGATTAGACATTTTTATTTTTTGATGAAAACTAGAAAAAAAGACATGAGTAAACCCCTAGGAAATTTGTTAAAAAATGCAACTTTCTTAAAAATCATCGTAGACTATTGAATTTAACTTTATTTTCATCAGAAAGACGAGAGAAATTGATTGCCGTTAAAAAATTTCAGCTAACTTCAATAGCAAAAAAATTAGTCAGTCACCATGAGGATTTTGGAAAATTTACGAAAATAATTGATTTTTCAGAATTTGATCGGCCGTAGCGGCCAAACGAAAAGTCCAAATTGAACGCGGTTTGCAAATCTGAGCTCCTCGTACGTCAATTAGTCGGATTAGACATTTTTATTTTTTGATGAAAACTCGAAAAAAAGACATGAGTAAACCCCTTGGAAATTTTGTTAAAAAAATGCAACTTTCTTAAAAATCATCGTAGACTATTGAATTTAACTTTATTTTCATCAGAAAGACGAGAGAAATTGATTGCCGTTAAAAAATTTCAGCTAACTTTAATAGCAAAAAAATTAGTCAGTCACCAGGACGATTTTGGAAAATTTACGAAAATAATTGATTTTTCAGACTTTGATCGGCCGTAGCGGCCAAACGAAAACTCCAAATTGAACGCGGTTTGCAAATCTGAGCTCCTCGTACGTCAATTAGTCGGATTAGAGATTTTGAATTTTTGATGAAATCGTGAAAAAAAACGACTAACCCCCTTGGAAATTTTGTTAAAAAATGCAACTTTCTTAAAAATCATCGTAGACTATTGAATTTAACTTTATTTTCATCAGAAAGACGAGAGAAATTGATTGCCGTTAAAAAATTTCAGCTAACTTCAATAGCAAAAAAATTAGTCAGTCACCAAGAGGATTTTGGAAAATTTACGAAAATAATTGATTTTTCAGACTTTGATCGGCCGTAGCGGCCAAACGAAAAGTCCAAATTGAACGCGGTTTGCAAATCTGAGCTCCTCGTACGTCAATTAGTCGGATTAGACATTTTTATTTTTTGATGAAAACTCGAAAAAAAGACATGAGTCTAGGAAATTTTGTTAAAAAATGCAACTTTCTTAAAAATCATCGTAGACTATTGAATTTAACTTTATTTTCATCAGAAAGACGAGAGAAATTGATTGCCGTTAAAAAATTTCAGCTAACTTCAATAGCAAAAAATTAGTCAGTCACCATGAGGATTTTGGAAAATTTACGAAAATAATTGATTTTTCAGACTTTGATCGGCCGTAGCGGCCAAACAAAACTCCAAATTGAACGCGATTTGTAAATCTGAGCTCCTCGTACGTCAATAAGTCGGATAAGACATTTTTATTTTTTGATGAAATCGTGAAAAAAAACATGACTAACCCCCTTGGAAATTTTGTTAAAAAATGCAACTTTCTTAAAAATCATCGTAGACTATTAAATTTAACTTTATTTTCATCAGAAAGACGAGAGAAATTGATTGCCGTTAAAAAATTTCAGCTAACTTCAATTGCAAAAAAATTAGTCAGTCACCCTGAGGATTTTGGAAAATTTACGAAAATAATTTATTTTTCAGAGTTTGATCGGCCGTAGCAGCCAAACGAAAACTCCAAATTGAACGCGGTTTGCAAATCTGAGCTCCTCGTACGTCTATTAGTCGGATTAGAGGCTTTTATTTTTTGATGAAATCGTGAAAAAACATGACTAACCCCCTTGGAAATTTTGTTAAAAAATGCAACTTTCTTAAAAATCATCGTAGACTATTGAATTTAACTTTATTTTCATCAGAAAGACAAGAGAAATTGATTGCCGTTAAAAAATTTCAGCTAACTTCAATAGCAAAAAAATTAGTCAGTCACCATGAGGATTTTGGAAAATTTACGAAAATAATTGATTTTTCAGACTTTGATCGGCCGTAGCGGCCAAACGAAAACTCCAAATTGAACGCGGTTTGCAAATCTAAGCTCCTCGTACGTCAATTAGTCGGATTAGACATTTTTATTTTTTGATGAAAACTCGAAAAAAGGACGAGTAAACCCCTAGGAAATTTGTTAAAAAATGCAACTTTCTTAAAAATCATCGTAGACTATTGAATTTAACTTTATTTTCATCAGAAAGACGAGAGAAATTGATTGCCGTTAAAAAATATCAGCTGACTTCAATAGCAAAAAAATTAGTCAGTCACCATGAGGATTTTGGAACATTTACGGAAATAATCGATTTTTCAGACTTTGACCGGCCGTAGCGGCCAAACGAAAACTCCAAATTGAACGCGGTTTGCAAATCTGAGCTCCTCGTACGTCAATTAGTCGGATTAGACATTTTTATTTTTTGATGAAAACTCGAAAAAAAGACATGAGTAAACCCCTAGGAAATTTGTTAAAAAATGCAACTTTCTTAAAAATCATCGTAGACCATTGAATTTAACTTTATTTTCATCAGAAAGACGAGAGAAATTGATTGCCGTTAAAAAAATTCAGCTAACTTCAATAGCAAAAAAATTAGTCAGTCACCATGAGGTTTTTGGAAAATTTACGAAAATAATTGATTTTTCAGACTTTGATCGGCCGTAGCGGCCAAACGAAAACTCCAAATTGAACGCGGTTTGCAAATCTGAGCTCCTCGTACGTCAATTAGTCGGATTAGACATTTTTATTTTTTATGAAAACTCGAAAAAAAGACATGAGTAAACCCCTAGGAAATTTGTTAAAAAATGCAACTTTCTTAAAAATCATCGTAGACTATTGAATTTAACTTTATTTTCATCAGAAAGACGAGAGAAATTGATTGCCGTTAAAAAATATCAGCTGACTTCAATAGCAAAAAAATTAGTCAGTCACCATGAGGTTTTTGGAAAATTTACGAAAATAATTGATTTTTCAGACTTTGATCGGCCGTAGCGGCCAAACGAAAACTCCAAATTGAACGCGGTTTGCAAATCTGAGCTCCTCGTACGTCAATTAGTCGGATTAGACATTTTTATTTTTTATGAAAACTCGAAAAAAAGACATGAGTAAACCCCTAGGAAATTTGTTAAAAAATGCAACTTTCTTAAAAATCATCGTAGACTATTGAATTTAACTTTATTTTCATCAGAAAGACGAGAGAAATTGATTGCCGTTAAGAAATTTCAGCTGACTTCAATAGCAAAAAAATTAGTCAGTCACCATGAGGATTTTGGAAAATTTACGAAAATAATTTATTTTTCAAACTTTGATCGGCCGTAGCGGCCAAACGAAAACTCCAAATTGAACGCGGTTTTCAAATCTGAGCTCCTCGTACGTCAATTAGTCGGATTAGAGATTTTTATTTTTTGATGAAATCGTGAAAAAAACATGACTAACCCCCTTGGAAATTTTGTTAAAAAATGCAACTTTCTTAAAAATCATCGTAAACTATTGAATTTAACTTTATTTTCATCAGAAAGACAAGAGAAATTGATTGCCGTTAAAAAATTTCAGCTAACTTTAATAGCAAAAAAAATAGTCAGTCACCATGAGGATTTTGGAAACTTTACGAAAATAATTGATTTTTCAGACTTTGATCGGCCGTAGCGGCCAAACGAAAACTCCAAATTGAACGCGGTTTTCAAATCTGAGCTCCTCGTACGTCAATTAGTCGGATTAGACATTTTTATTTTTTGATGAAAACTCGAAAAAAAGACATGAGTAAACCCCTAGGAAATTTGTTAAAAAATGCAACTTTCTTAAAAATCATCGTAGACCATTGAATTTAACTTTATTTTCATCAGAAAGACGAGAGAAATTGATTGCCGTTAAAAAAATTCAGCTAACTTCAATAGCAAAAAAATTAGTCAGTCACCATGAGGATTTTGGAAAATTTACGAAAATAATTGATTTTTCAGACTTTGATCGGCCGTAGCGGCCAAACCAAAACTCCAAATTGAACGCGGTTTGCAAATCTGAGCTCCTCGTACGTCAATTAGTCGGATTAGACATTTTTATTTTTTATGAAAACTCGAAAAAAAGACATGAGTAAACCCCTAGGAAATTTGTTAAAAAATGCAACTTTCTTAAAAATCATCGTAGACTATTGAATTTAACTTTATTTTCATCAGAAAGACGAGAGAAATTGATTGCCGTTAAAAAATATCAGCTGACTTCAATAGCAAAAAAATTAGTCAGTCACCATGAGGATTTTGGAAAATTTACGGAAATAATCGATTTTTCAGACTTTGACCGGCCGTAGCGGCCAAACGAAAACTCCAAATTGAACGCGGTTTGCAAATCTGAGCTCCTCGTACGTCAATTAGTCGGATTAGACATTTTTATTTTTTATGAAAACTCGAAAAAAAGACATGAGTAAACCCCTAGGAAATTTGTTAAAAAATGCAACTTTCTTAAAAATCATCGTAGACTATTGAATTTAACTTTATTTTCATCAGAAAGACGAGAGAAATTGATTGCCGTTAAGAAATTTCAGCTGACTTCAATAGCAAAAAAATTAGTCAGTCACCATGAGGATTTTGGAAAATTTACGAAAATAATTTATTTTTCAAACTTTGATCGGCCGTAGCGGCCAAACGAAAACTCCAAATTGAACGCGGTTTTCAAATCTGAGCTCCTCGTACGTCAATTAGTCGGATTAGAGATTTTTATTTTTTGATGAAATCGTGAAAAAAACATGACTAACCCCCTTGGAAATTTTGTTAAAAAATGCAACTTTCTTAAAAATCATCGTAGACTATTGAATTTAACTTTATTTTCATCAGAAAGACGAGAGAAATTGATTGCCGTTAAGAAATTTCAGCTGACTTCAATAGCAAAAAAATGAGGATTTTGGAAAATTTACGAAAATAATTTATTTTTCAAACTTTGATCGGCCGTAGCGGCCAAACGAAAACTCCAAATTGAACGCGGTTTTCAAATCTGAGCTCCTCGTACGTCAATTAGTCGGATTAGACATTTTTATTTTTTATGAAAACTCGAAAAAAAGACATGAGTAAACCCCTAGGAAATTTGTTAAAAAATGCAACTTTCTTAAAAATCATCGTAGACTATTGAATTTAACTTTATTTTCATCAGAAAGACGAGAGAAATTGATTGCCGTTAAAAAATTTCAGCTAACTTCAATAGCAAAAAAATAAGTCAGTCACCATGAGGATTTTGGAAAATTTACGAAAATAATTGATTTTTCAGACTTTGATTGGCCGTAGCGGCCAAAAGAAAACTCCAAATTGAACGCGGTTTGCAAATCTGAGCTCCTCGTACGTCAATTAGTCGGATTAGACATTTTTATTTTTTGATGAAAACTCGAAAAAAAGACATGAGTAAACCCCTAGGAAATTTGTTAAAAAATGCAACTTTCTTAAAAATCATCGTAGACTATTGAATTTAACTTTATTTTCATCAGAAAGACGAGAGAAATTGATTGCCGTTAAAAAATTTCAGCTAACTTCAATAGCAAAAAAATTAGTCAGTCACCATGAGGATTTTAACTTTATTTTCATCAGAAAGACGAGAGAAATTGATTGCCGTTAAAAAATTTCAGCTGACTTCGATAGCAAAAAAATTAGTCAGTCACCATGAGGATTTTGGAAAATTTACGAAAATAATTGATTTTTCAGACTTTGATCGGCCGTAGCGGCCAAACGAAAACTCCAAATTGAACGCGGTTTGCAAATCTGAGCTCCTCGTACGTCAATTAGTCGGATTAGACATGTTTATTTTTTGATGAAAACTCGAAAAAAAGACATGAGTAAACCCCTAGGAAATTTGTTAAAAAATGCAACTTTCTTAAAAATCATCGTAGACTATTGAATTTAACTTTATTTTCATCAGAAAGACGAGAGAAATTGATTGCCGTTAAAAAATTTCAGCTGACTTCGATAGCAAAAAAATTAGTCAGTCACCATGAGGATTTTGGAAAATTTACGAAAATAATTGATTTTTCAGACTTTGATTGGCCGTAGCGGCCAAACGAAAACTCCAAATTGAACGCGGTTTGCAAATCTGAGCTCCTCGTACGTCAATTAGTCGGATTAGACATGTTTATTTTTTGATGAAAACTCGAAAAAAAGACATGAGTAAACCCCTAGGAAATTTGTTAAAAAATGCAACTTTCTTAAAAATCATCGTAGACTATTGAATTTAACTTTATTTTCATCAGAAAGACGAGAGAAATTGATTGCCGTTAAAAAATTTCAGCTAACTTCAATAGCAAAAAAAATAGTCAGTCACCATGAGGATTTTGGAAAATTGACGAAAATAATTGATTTTTCAGACTTTGATTGGCCGTAGCGGCCAAACGAAAACTCCAAATTGAACGCGGTTTGCAAATCTGAGCTCCTCGTACGTCAATTAGTCGTCAATTTTTAATTTTTAATTTTTAATTTTTAATTTTTAATTTTTAATTTTTAATTTTTAATTTTTAATTTTTAATTTTTAATTTTTAATTTTTAATTTTTAATTTTTAATTTTTAATTTTCAATTTTCAATTTTCAATTTTCAATTTTTAATTTTTAATTTTTAATTTTTAATTTTTAATTTTTAATTTTTAATTTTTAATTTTTAATTTTTAATTTTTAATTTTTAATTTTTAATTTTTAATTTTTAATTTTTAATTTTTAATTTTTAATTTTTAATTTTTAATTTTTAATTTTTAATTTTTAATTTTTAATTTTTAATTTTTAATTTTTAATTTTTAATTTTTAATTTTTAATTTTTAATTTTTAATTTTTAATTTTTAATTTTTAATTTTTAATTTTTAATTTTTAATTTTTAATTTTTAATTTTTAATTTTTAATTTTTAATTTTTAATTTTTAATTTTTAATTTTTAATTTTTAATTTTTAATTTTTAATTTTTAATTTTTAATTTTTAATTTTTAATTTTTAATTTTTAATTTTCAATTTTTAATTTTTAATTTTTAATTTTTAATTTTTAATTTTTAATTTTTAATTTTTAATTTTTAATTTTTAATTTTTAATTTTTAATTTTTAATTTTTAATTCACGATTTTTACAATCATATCATTGATTTAAATATTTTTAGTACTAGAGCATACAGTCCCAATTGTTCGTATTTTATTTTATTTATTTGTGGCTAAGTGCTGATACCGAATCATTATAAATTTTTATTCGTACTTGATTTTGATTACCTACTTCACTGACCCATGAAGACTGTCAATCACATCAATAAACATTATGTATTGTTCACAATACTATTCTGAATTATATTTTAAAGTACGCTGCATGCATTAATTAATAATCTATTTAAACAATTCAAATCATTTAATAAAGCTACATTCCGTGTGTTCTCCAAAAATATGTGATGGCATATGGATTTGCATTTTTTAAGGAGCAGCGCGCCTTTTCTATATTTACTCTCAAGCTGATAAGAGTTCAACATAGTCACGCCCCTAATTCGAGGGTTATTCGTCTCGCCGCTTGGTGGTGGATTATTACGGATCACTCATTTCTAGAAACGCGATCGCACTTTTCTTATACATTATACATTTTAGAAAAAAAAGTTACAGGAAAAATATATTCTAAATAAAGGTAAAAAGGACAACCAAGAGCTATTTTTTTAAATTTATTTATTTTTAATTTTTACTTTGTTACCAACAAAAAAACAAAAAACATAACTCTTGTATACCCTCGGTATAATAATTTTAGAAATAACTGTAAAAACAGATGTACATTTTATAAATTCGTAAGTGAAAAATCTGAGTGTTAGATATATGTATGGTATCCAGGACTCTTAAATGAAGAATTCATAACATCTATTTAAAATGTATGTAGCAGAATTTTAGCATCACGATTATTTTTTTGTCTGTATTCGATGACAAACATATCGAAAGGAGAAAGAAAAAAAAACGAATTAATACTAATTGTGTTTACAATATAGTAAATTTTCAATTCAGTTTATTTTGAATCACTAATATCACGAATGCTCTAACGATTTTAGGGTTTTGTTATTATTTTGTATTTATTTATCATGCATTTAACCCTCATTGTGTTTTTTTAATTGTTTATACCTGGTGTATGTGAAATAACGAACAGGCATTTAAGGGCACATACACAAAATATTTGTGAACCCATTTCCGTCAAAATTTATTCGAAAATAATTTTTTTTTTAATTTTCCTAATTTTTCGAGGTTTTTTAAACATTGTGAGAACCGATGCTTTTCTCATTTAATTAGGTCTGCATGGAATGGGTGTTTGTTTATTTAAAACGCGAGATACGATTTCTTGCCTCCGAAATTTGAAGTGTTATCGCAACGTTTTTTTTTTTGTAAAAGATAAACAGTCCTCAAGTTCATTGATGCTTAAAGAGCACTCAGATATTTCCTACGCGCTTGTTGTAATTCGATATCTAAAGCCGATGCCGTTTAAAAATTAGGTCACATTACCACTGCCCCCAAACATGTTGCGTATTTTTACTCATTAACTTTAATAATTAATTGCGGGCTTTTTGTTACAGTTATAAACAAAATGATTGCGAATATTGTTTAAAAATAATATAATCTCTTTGTGGTTACGAGCCTGTTCGTTATTTAAAATAGACCCTATATAGGGAGGAAAGAATACAGGAAACCCACTTGAAATATATATATTGGACAAAGGGTCTACTCACCACAATGTGATTACAACGTACGGTGTCCAGCATATAACGAAAACTACGACGATGGTGATTGTCATTCGAAGGGTGCGTGTCCTCGCCCTTTCAATATTGCTAATGTCCGACCTCCTCAATCGCATTCGACCTGACGAGGACTGATAAGATTCGCCTGAAATTTATCAAAACATATTTTCTTAACACATTAATCATTAGGGCTAACAAAACTATCCTTATTATTTTTGAAAGGAACGTATTAATATCAAGAGCATGGAAAATTATTACTTAGCGTTCGCAATTCCACGTTTTCTGCGAAACAGGAGCAGTGTTTCGCAGAATACATTCGAGTTACAAGGGGAAATTAATCGAATAATTTTGATTGCTTGAGTGATTGCTTTAGTATAGGAACAATAGGTACAATCACTCGCATTAGTATAGGAACTAAGACAAGAAAGAGCACTGCTATTGATTATATATATATATATTAAGAACATAATGAAGATCGTCAAGACTAAAACAAACAAAAAAATGATGATGTTACTTTCTCCGACTTGATGGTATTTATATTTACGTTTTCATGGTTTATTTCCAATTGAAATCATATTTTAAATATACATCGAGCGTTGTGTAAACTCGGATGAAACTGACGTTTAAAACGTCAAAATTACGAAAGATGGGAAAATTATACTTCAAATTCAAAAACTCAGTTTACTCAAAAACTAAAGGGATTTCGAAAAAAACTTATTCTTTGTAAGTTGTTCATTTTAGCATTCTCTACAATTATTATAAATATAAATTTGCTGTAACTATTATCGTTTCATAATTATAAACCAAAAATTAAAAAAATAATAATAATTTTTTTCTCGAATAAAAATTATTTATGATTTTATAAAAAATGTTTTCAAGCAAAAGATGTTCATTTCTTCGTTGCCTTCAATATTTGTTTAAATGTTTTTGTGATATTTTTCATATTTAAGTAAATATTGGCAAAAAACAAAAAAAACAGTTAAGGTAAACACCCACTTCCGGTGTACAAAATTGTACCAAAAGCTTTTCAGTTCTTCAGATTATCAAATAAGACGCATGTTCAAAGTTTCATATCAATTGCTCTATTACTTTTTGAGATACAGCGCGCACAGCCAGACACACACAGACACAATTTTTACTTTCTCCGTTACAAAGTACGAGAAAGTATTGTGATCGTGATTTTTTTTTCAAAAATTTTTTTTCCGGAAAAGTCCGTTTTGGGGTCCCTAGATGCCATGTCCACATCACCATTTTCTTTTAATTACATAACTGCTGACGCGTTGTTAGATTTTGATTATTTAATCGTGAAAATGTAGCAAATTGAACATATTTTAAAAAATTATTAGAAAATTTTCATCTTAAATCAATTGCCAAAATCGCAAATTATTAAATCAAAACAAAAAATCAAACAAAACTGTTGAACGCGTCATTAGATTTTGATGATTTAAACTTGAACATGTAGCGAATTTAACACTTTTTGAAAAATCATTGAAAAATTTCCATGTTATATCAACGCAAATTGCCAAAAACGTATTTTTTTAAGTCAAAACAAAAAAAAATAATTAGGTAACTGCCAAACGCATTGTGAGATTTTGATTATTTAAACCTGAAAATGTAGCGAAATTAACACATTTTAAAAAATCATTGGAAAATGTTCATCTTAAATCAATGTAAATTGTCAAAAATCAAAACTAAAACGAATTTTTTTAAATCATATAAGTGTTGAACGCGTTGTTGGATTTTGATTTTTTAAATTTGAATTTATAGCGAATTTATCACTTTTTGAAAAGTTATTGGAAAATTTCCCCCTTAAATCAATGCAAATTGCCAAAATCGTAAATTTTTAAATCAAAACAAGAAATCGTATTTAAAAATGGTGATGTGGCCATCATGTTACTTTCTCCGACTTTATATTTACGTTTTCATGGGTTTATTTTCAATGGAAATCATGTACATCGAGCGTTGCGTAAACTCGGATGAAACTGACGTTTAAAACGTCAAAATCATGAAAGATGGAAATTATACTTCAAATTCAAAAACTCGGTTTACTCAAAAACTAACGAGATTTCGAAAAAAACTTATTCTTTATAAGTTGTTCATTTTGACATTATATACAATTATTATTCACTTAAAATTGCCGTAACTATTATCGTTTTATAATTATAAACCAAAAATTAAAAAAAGTTAATAAATTTTTTTCTCGAATAGCAATGATTTTATGAAAAATATTTTCAAGCAAAAGCTATTCATTTCTTTGTTTTCTTCGATGTTTGTTTAAATGTTTTTGTGATATTTTTTATATTTAAGAAAATATTGGCAAAAAACAAAAAAACAGTTAAGGTAAACACCCACTTCCGGTGTACGAAATTTTACCAAAAGCTTTTCAGTTCTTCGGATTATCAAATAAGACGTACGTTCAAAGTTTCATAACAATTTCTCTATTAGTTTTTGAGATACAGCGCACACAGACAGACACACACACACACACAGGCACACACACACACACACACACACACACACACACACACACACACACACACACACACACACACACACACACACACACACACAGACACCGACACCATTTTTTTTTTCCAAAAATTGTTGAAATGGCATCTAGGGACCCCAAAACGGATATTTCCGTAAAAAAAAAAATTTGAAAAAAAATCTCGATCACAATACTTTCTCGTACTTCGTAACGGAGAAAGTAAAAAGTGTCAATTTTTTTAAATAAATATCTTTTTGCTTAATGTTTACTACTTATGTCACATAAAGACAACACATGCAGTGGTAATGTATTTTCAAAATAAATTGAATACCAAAAAAAAAATGGTGATGTGGCCACCATGTTACTTTCTCCGACTTGATGGTATCATTTATATTTACGCTTCCATGGTTTATTTTCAATTTAGATCATATTTTAAGTGTGCATCGAACGTTTCGTAGACTCGGATAAAACTGACGTCAAAATTATGAAAGATGGAAAAATGTACTTTAAATTCAAAAACTCAGTTTACTCAAAAACTAATGAGATTTCGAAAAAAACTTATTCTTTATAAGTTGTTCATTTTGGCATTTTCTACAATTATTATCAACATACATTGATGTAACTATTATCGTTTCATAATTATAAACCAAAAATGAAAAAAATAATAATAATATTTTTTCTCGAATAACAATGATTTTATGGAAAATGTTTTTAAACAAAATAAGCTAATTTCTTTGTTGGCTTCAATAGTTGTTTAAATGTTTTTGTGATATTTTTCATATTTAAGAAAATATTGGCAAAAAACAAAAAACAGTTAAGGTAAACACCCACTTCCGGTGTACGAAATTTTACTAAAAGCTTTTCAGTTCTTCGGATTATCAAATAAGACCTATGTTCAAAGTTTCATATTAATTGCTTCATTAGTTTTTTAGATACAGCGCGCACAGACAGACACACACACACACACACAGACAAAAAAATGGTGATGTGGCCATCATGTTACTTTCTCCGATTTGACGATTAGACCAAAACCTTGAAAATTCTGGCAAAACATTGAAAAATCGCTGCTTTAGGTTAAAAATCTAAAATATTCGCCAATCAAAAATTCGCTAATAGAAATCAATAATTAAACAATAAAACTAAAACCTAGGCCCAAAAAAATCCAAATATAGAAAACTATGGCCTAAACATAAAAAAAAACTAAAACATCGAAAATTTCAACAAACACATCGAAAATGTTCTCCAAAATAAAAATTATTCAGGCAAAAAGAATAAAAATTTGGAATAAATTGAGGCGAAAACAGGTAAAGGTAAAGATCTAAAATATGGACCAAAAAAATGCAGACCAAAATATTGTAAATTCAAGTAAAAGAAAAAATATTTAGCTAGCCCCTAAAATAATTCTTTGGCTCAAAATAAGTTTCCGACCAGAAACTCGAAAATAATGCAAAATAAAAATAAAAAACAATAATTCAGGTTAAAAAGTAAAGGGCAAAAAGTCAAAAACTGAACAGAAACTCAAATTGAAAATAAAAAAATCTAAAATATGGGCCAAGAAAACAAAAAATTAGACCAAAGGGATGAAAATTTGGGACAAAAAAAATTAAAAAAAGCAGGCCAAAATAAAGAATATTTAGGCCAAAAATCAAAACTTTGAAAAAACAAGAAATTACAGGCCAGAGATCTAAAAGATAAAAAAAATTCAAGCAAAGAAAAAATTGTTTGCCATTTTCACCCTCAAAATAACCCTGTAGCTCAAAGTAAGTTTCCGAACACAAACTAAAATTGAAAATTGAAAAATTTAAAATGTAGGACGAAAAAAACAAAATTTGGACCAAATACCGAAAATTTGGGGCTAAAAATAAAAAATACAGATTAAAAAATCGAAAATCTTAATAAACAAATGGAAAATTTCAGCCAAATAATGAAATCTTAGAACAGAAGATCAAAAATTTGGACCAAAAAATCGAAAATACAGGTCAAAATTTAACAATTGTGGCCAAAAGATTGAAAACATGGGCCTAAAAATAAAAAAATGCAGACCAACAAGTTAAAAAATCGAAAATCTTAATAAACAAATCAAAAATTTTGGCCAAATAAAGAAATCTTAGGACATAAAATCAAAAATTTAGACCAAAAAAATCCAAAATACAAATAAAAATTCAACAATTGTGGCAAAAAATCGAAGATTTTGGCCAAAAATCGAAAGCACGAGCTTAAAAATCAAAATACTGACCAAAAAAGTCGAAAATTTCAACAGATCATTTTAAAGAATATTTATGAAAAAAATCAAGAATTTAAAGGAAAAAAATCGAAGAAACGGGCAAAAAATATAAAATACGAGCACAAAAATTCGGGTCTAAAAATAATTTGCCCCAAAAATAACACAAGCTCAAATTAAGATATGATCTGAAACTATAAAATAATGGCAAAAAAAATAAAAAAATAGTGTTACTTTTTCCGATTTGATGGTATAGCACTTTATGTTTACACTTTCATAGTTTATTTTCAATTTAAATCATATTTTTAATGTGCATAGAACGTTTCGTAGACTCGGATGAAACTAACGTTTAAAACGTCAAAATTATGAAAGATGGAAATGACAAATTATACTTTAAATTCTAACAGTAAATTTACTCAAAAACCAAAGAGATTTCGAAAAATACTTATTCTATATAAGTTGTTCATTTTGGTATTCTCTACAATTATTATTGAAATACATTTGCTGTAAGTATTATCGTTTCATAATTTTAAACCAAAAATTACAAAAAAAAATTAATTGCTATTATTTTTCAAAAACCATACATTTCACGAAATATATTTTTAAGCAAAAAATGTTCATTTCTTTGCTTTCTTCAAGATTTGTTTGAGTTCTTTTATAGTACTTTTCATATTTAAAAAATTATCGGAGAAAAACAAAAAACGGTTAAGGTAAACACCTACTTCCGGTGTACGAAATTTTACCAAAAGCTTTTCAGTTCTTCGGATTATCAAATAAGGCTTATGTTCAAAGTTTGATGTTCATTCAAGTAGTAGTTTTTTAGATACAGCGCGCACAAGCAAACTGGCATACATTTTAACAGGAATGCATATTGAAAAAATGGTGATGTGGCCATCATGTTACTTTCTCCGACTTAATAGTATCATATATATTTATGCTTTCATGGTTTATTTTCATTTTAAATCATATTTTAAATGTACATCGAGCGTTTTGTAGACTCGGATAAAACTGACGTTTAAAACGTCAAAATTATGAAAGATGGAAAAATTATACTTCAAATTCAAAAACTCAGTTTACTTAAAAACTAAAGGGATTTCGAAAAAAACTTATTCTTAATAAGTTGTTCATTTTGGTATTCTGTACAATTATTATTAATATAAATTTCCTGTAACTATTATAGTTTCATATTTATAAACCAAAAACGAAAAAATATTAATAAATTTTTTTCTCGAATAAAAATGATTTTATGAGAAATGTTTTCAAACAAAATAATCTCAATTCTTTATTGTCTTTAATATTTGTTCAAATGTTTTTGTGATATTTTTTATATTTAAGAAAATATTGGCAAAAAACAAAAAACAGTTAAGGTAAACACCCACTTCCGGTGTACGAAATTTTACCAAAAGCTTTTCAGTTCTTCGGATTATCAAATAAGACGGATGTTCAAAGTTTCATATCAATTGCTCTATTAGTTTTTGAGATACAGCGCGCACAGACAGACACACACACACACACACACAGACACACACACACACAGACACAAAATTTTTTTTTCCAGAAATTGTTGAAATGGCATCTAGGGACCCCAAAACGGATATTTCCGTAAAAAAAATTTTTGAAAAAAAAATCACGATCACAATACTTTCTCGTACTTCGTAACGGAGAAAGTAAAAAATGGTGATGTGGCCATCATGTTACTTTCTCCGACTTGATGTTTACGCTTCCATGGTTTATTTTCAATTTAGATCATATTTTAAGTGTGCATCGAACGTTTCGTAGACTCGGATAAAACTGACGTTTAAAACGTCAAAATTATGAAAGATGGAAAAATGTACTTCAAATTAAAAAACTCAGTTTACTCAAAAACTAAAGAGATTTCGAAAAAACTTATTCTCCATAAATTGTTTATTTTGACATTCTCTACAATTATTATCAACATAAATTTGCTGTAACTATTAGCGTTTCATAAATGTATACCAAAAATGAAAAAGAAAATAATACATTTTTTTCTCGAATAACAATGATTTTATGAAAAATGTTTTCAAACAAAATAATTGAATTTCTTTATTGTCTTCAATATTTGTTTAAATGTTTTTGTGATATTTTTCATATTTAAGAAAATATTGGCAAAAAACAAAAAACAGTTAAGGTAAACACCCACTTCCGGTGTACGAAATTTTACCAAAAGCTTTTCAGTTCTTCGAATTATCAAATAAAACTTATGCTCAAAGTTTCATTTTAATTGGTTTATTAGTTTTTGAGATACAGCGCGCACAGACACACACACAGACACACACACACACACACAGACACATTTTTTTTCCAGAAATTGTTGAAATGGCATCTAGGGACCCCAAAACGGATATTTCCGTAAAAAAATTTTTTGGAAAAAAAATCACGATCACAATACTTTCTCGTACTTCGTAACGGAGAAAGTAAAAAAATTATATAACTGTAGAACGCGTTGTTAGATTTTGATGATTTAATCGTGAAAATGTAGCGAATTTAATACGTTTTGAAAAATAATTGTAAAATTTCCATCTTAAATCAACGCAAATTGCCAAAAATTCAAATTGTCAAAAAACGAAAATTTTCAAGTCAAAACATTTTTTTTTAATTACGTAACTGCTGAACGCGTTCTTAGATTTGATGATTTAAACGTGAACATGTAGCGAATTTAACACATTTTTAAAAATCATTGGAAAATTTCCACCTTAAATCAACGCAAATTGCCAAAATCTCATTTTTTTTAATCAAAACAAAAAATCGTATTTTTTATAAATAAATAAAGTAATAAAAGTAAATAAATAATCAAATAAAGGAACTTCGTAAGGGTTTAAATCGGTAATTGGGTGGACTATTTTCATGAAATTTTTCAGAACTTGTTCGTCAGTGTAACAAAAGTGTTTAAAAAATTGATTAAAAAACTTTTGGAATTTTTTTAGGGTTTAAATGACCTTGGAAATTTTCATGATTTTTTTCATCAACTCGTTCGTCGGTAAAAAAATAATTTAAAAAAAAATCGATTTACAAACTTTCGGAATTTTCCAGTACATAAATGACCTTGAATGACCTTGGAAAAAATTGGTCAAATGGTTAATTGGGTGGACTATTTTTATGATTTTTTTCGGAATTTTTCATCCACTTGTTCGTCAGTATAAAAATAATGATTAAAAAATCGATTTAAAAAGTTATGTTTAAAATCTTTTGAAATTTTTTCAGTGTCGAAATAACCTTGAATGACCTTGAAAAAAATTGGTCAAATGGTTAATTGGGTGGACTATTTTCATAAATTTTTTCAGAATTTTTCATCCACTCCTTCGTCAGTAAAAAAAATAATGTTTATAAAACCAATTAAAAAACTTTTGGATTTTATTTTCATTATGGTCGGTCTATATGACCTTGAATTACTTTGGAAAAAACTGGCCAAACTGAGCAATTCATATGAGACTTTGAACATAAGTCTTATTTGATAATCCGAAAAACTGAAATTTCGTACAGCGGAAATGGGCTTTTTGTTTTCTTCCAATATTTGTTTAAATATGAAAAATATCACAAAAACATTTAAACAAATATTGAACACAACAAAAAAATGAACAAGTCTTGTTTGAAAATATTTTTCGTAAAATCATTGCTATTCGAGTAATTTGTTTTTGGTTTATAATTATGAAACAGTAACAGTTAGAGCAAATCTATGTTAATAATAACTGTAGAGCATACCAAAATGAACAACATATAAAGAATAAGTTTCTTTCGAAATCTCTTTGGTTTTTGAGTAAACTGACCATTTCCATCATGATGGCCACATCACAATTGTTTATTTTTTTTCTTAAAATTATTGAAAATGTTTAGTTTATAATTATGAAACGATAATGGTTACAATGAAATGCGTACCTTTAGTTGTCTCCTTTGATTTGTTACATATTTCACACATAATTGCAGTGTAGGCTATTACAATTACGAACAATGGGACAAAGTACATCGCGATAACAGCGAATAGATTGTAGGCCATCTCTTGAAAATCTGATGTGAAGAAGCCGAACGTGACGCACTGAACAAAGTTGGGATTCTCCTTTGGCGACGCTACGTGGAATATTATGCTCTGAAACAAGAAGATACATATCAGAATAGAACGTCAAACTCTTATTACACACAATGAATTAATTATAACCATACATTAGAAATAGTGGATACCTTCAAGATATACTATTAAAACTTGGAAATTTTCAATAAACTTTAAAATGCGCATTTCAGACGACTTTTACAGAGTTTATTGAATTTTCTGAACGATTTGCAGAATGTGTGTGCCAAAGGAAAAATTTCATGCATGAAACGGGAGAAAATTGTGCGGACTTTTATGTCACTAACCGGTAGACCTGACTGCTTGCTTTCATCCACCGTCTTTCATTAAAGAAGTGCCTCCGGCGTTTTTCCAAGAACGTAAAAAATTATGCGGTGGTTATATAAAGTAATTTATCCATTAACCCGTGAAAGGAGAGGAGGAAGTTTTAAGGTTTTTTAATAGCTAATTAAACTAAAGCAATTAGCGTTTGGTGAAATTTTAATTAACACTCACGGTAGAGCGTAAAAAATATGCAACAGGTTGCAACCGAATAGGAGTTTAAAGTGTAAATAGTGAATTTGAGTAAATTAAATAGAACTACTATAAAAAATACAATATTACAAATAATGAATAAATTAGAGGCAACTTCACTTATTGCAGAAGCATTAAATAAATTTAATAAAGACGAAATATGGCCTGAACGTTCTGTTCACATTAAATTATTCCAAATTTTAAGGATAAAGTGTTAATAGCTTTCACAGAAACGTAATTGGGCAGTTATTATAAGCAAATTTGAGAAGCTTTAAGTTGATGATAAATACAATAACTGACGAGACTGAAGGGCACCTGTCAAAGTCAAAAAAAAAGTTGATGATAATTGTTTTTATATTTATTCCAAGTCACTAAAATTATTACATTTTTCAAAACTTAATGTGTGTATATGTTAATATTCAACTTTGCAAAATTAAGTCTCACTAAGATAATAAGTTATTTATTTATAATTTTTAAAAGACTTCATTTTGCAAAATCACGAACAGGTTGAATATTCTATATTCGTTTTTTATTAAATTTACGACAAATAATGTATTGAATATCAAAAGTTGTTTCAAAGCTCATCTGATTCTGAAGCTGTCTACAAAAAGAAAACTGTTTTCAATTTATAAACTCGTAGTATTTGTTACAATAAACACAAAGGGAATTCTAAAATTCATAAAATAATTTAACTGAATTCAACAATAGAACTAATATGCCGATAAACAGTGTTCATCCATACTACTATATATGTAAATTTTAATTGTCGGTTTTATACAAAGGCTGTTCGAAATGTTATATTCTCTTCTGGGCTGCATCATACAATTTGCATTTGTCCCCATTTTCGTTGAAAATTTGGAATGCACATATTACCAAATTAGCAAATATGTGCTGAGAATTAAAACTGTTTCCACTCAAATTTGCGTATGATCTACATTTATAATTATCTTTTAAATTTAGTTAGCTCGACCAAGCTAGAGAAAATGTATATATTTTACATCAAACTCACACACAATGGAAGTTGAATGATGCGCGGGAACTTTAGACAACCGTACATATACGGGCGTTCCTCTAACTTCGAATAAATTTAGTAAATCAAAGAAAGTTTATTTTTCGAAAATATGCTCGGATAGGTCGATTAGTATTTTATTTTTACAGCGTGTCCCAAATTTGAGATATATTTTTTTTGAAATTGAATTAAGTTGACTTAGATTTCTTTATTCTTCAAATTAGATGTTTGTTAAATATCTTCTAAATGACAGAAAATAAAAATTTGAAATTTGGCACACATGTGTAACTTGATATACTCTTTAAAAATAGTGATAAAAAATTGGGGTTGCCATTAAAAAAATATATTTCCAATTTGGGACACGCTGGTTAAAATTTTATTACATGAAAAAGAGCGCAATTTAAAATACTAATCCACATATCCGAGCATATTTCCCAAAAATAAACTTTCTTTGATTTACTGAATTTATTCCCTATATACATAATAATTCATCTCGATAATTTCTATAACATTTTCAACCTTTCTCATTATAAAAAACCATTCGGAAGAGTAAATTTACAGTCTATCAAAAATAATGCTGAAACTCTAAAAACAAAAACCAATAATAGTCATACGAATTTTAACACATAAATGCCTATTTTGCAGTAATAAAAATCAGATTCCAAAAATGGAACGAAAACGGAATTGAAATTTATCGTTCAAGATCGAACACGAAATTAATAATTTTGTAATACCGGTTTTTACCGTTCTTAGGGATTTTTAAAACACCTCGTAGTTTATGCCCGAAATTTATTATTTGAAACCATTTTCAAACCGCCATAACTCGGCGTATTTTCAATCCATTTTGATAAATCTGAGGGCCAAAAACTTTGAAGTGTCTTCTTTAGAGTCATGCATACGAACTTAAGCATAACCCCTTCCGCCCCCCTCTAACACCCCTGTGAAAAAAAAAGTTTTTTCAGGAAACGATGTCCAGCTTTGACGATGTATACGGAGTTAAAAAAAATGTCGACTCGATCCACCATAAAGGTATTAAGACTTAATCAATTCACTATGCAGGACTCAAAGAACGAAGTCCCTACGACAATTTGGCACAAAGTTCTGGGTGTTTGAAAATAAGTCCATTTTTTGGTCTTTTTATTTTTTCGTTTGGAGGGGCGTAGAGCCCTCTCCCCTTAAGTCGGAGTCCTCTCAAAGAGGACACATTTTGGTTTTGATTTCTCAAAAGATCGTCGAAATCGGTTGGATAGAAGCCGAGTTATGGCCAATTGAAAATTACCTAATTTTTTATAAAACTCAAGTGTTTTATTTTTTCCGTCAGTGTAATTTGTTTGTTTTTATTGGACGAATGGTGGTGAGTTAGGCCCACATTTTTTTCCGACCCTACAGAGATTGTTAAAGTGAGCCTTTTTTGACCTAAAATAAAGTTTTTTGTTAATGGAGTTACAAAATGGGATATTCATGATTTCGCGCAAACAATGAACTTGCAAAGAAAATATTTCATTCGTGAAAACGAACACAATTTCGTCGAAAAACTTTGGATTTATGAGTCAAAAAACCACAAAATTCGCTTTTTTCAAACACCCATAACTTTGTACCGAATCGTCTCCTTCGTTATTTGAGTCCTGCGCAAGTAATTGAACACATTTCAATGCCCTTTTGGTGGATCGAGTCGGCACATTTTTTCCAACTCGGTAAATGTTGTCAAAGTTGGACGTTTTTTTTTGCCCAAAAACGTATTTTTTTTTGTTCGGGGGTTGAAGGGTTCGAAAAGGGATCTTAGTTTAGCCTCTTAAAGTAGAGCCGAAATGGGATTTTTTCCCTAAAGAATAATCAAATTTGGTTGAAAAGTTATGTGCGAGAAACCTCAAAATGCACGTTTTTTCAAATACCCATAACTTGGTGTCAAATCGTTGTAGGAATTTGGTTCTTTGAATCCTGCATAGAGAATTGATCAAATTTTAATGCCTTTATGGTGGATCGAGTCGACAAAAATTTTCCAACTCCGTAGACATCGTCAAAGTCGGACATGCTTTCCAGAAAAAAAACTTTTTTTTTCACAGGGGCGCTAGCGGAGGGCGGAAGAGGTTACGCTTAAGTTCTCATGCATGACTTTAAAGAAGACACTTTAAAGTTTTTCGCCCTCAAAGATTCATCAAAATCGATTGAACATACGCCGAGTTATGGCGGTTTGAAAATGGTCGAAATTTCATGAATTTCAAGCGTTTAATTTTTTTTTCCACCAGTGTATTACATTTACATAAACACGTACATACACACACATGTGCTCATACAGACACACATACATGCAGGCAGTCGCACATAGATGCACACAAACAGACACAAACACAAACACAAACACACACACACACTAACACAAAAATAAAAGTAAAATAAAATAAAAACATGTCTTTAACACACAGTAATGTTTCGTTTGATTTTTTGTTTGAACTATTTTTTTATGGATATCATGATGACTGATTATACCGGGTGTCCACTCTCAAAGTCGAACATAGGAACATGTGTATTCGATTTTTAAGCTTTTGACAATTATTTATAAGCTAAAAATATATAAATATTAAGTAATAAGGGCTTCATATGATTTTTATTAAAAACAGCAGTAAGGAAAACAAATTAAAGTACACATTTTGAGCTAAGTAATACCCTAGTCTGTTGTAAAAACTATTTCGTACATTAGCTAACTGCCTGTTAGTAATTAACGCACATTCAGTAACTATTAGAAAATTAATATCTGGGTGGTGTCTTTTGTAAATTTTACTTTTAAGGTGTCCCCACAAGAAGAAGTCGCAAGGTGACAAATCTGGAGATCTGGCTGGCCAATTTATAGTACCACCTCTACCAATCCAATGATTTGGAAATGAATTATTTAAAAATAATTTAACATCTGAACCAAAATGCGCAGGGCAGCCGTCTTGTTGGAACCAAATCTCCTGATTTTCTCTTGCAACTTCTTCCATTGCAAGTCCTACCTTTGTGACTAAAAGATCTAAATAAGTTTCTGAATTTAAGTTTCCTCTAATTTCAAATGGACCGATATTATGATTAAAAATCCCAGCCCAGATATTAATATTTTGAGGATACTGAGTTCTGGTTGAAATATTTCACTTAGGGTTTTCCTGAGCCCAATACCGTGTGTTTTGAACATTGGGTATTAAGGGTAAGAGTACACTCGTCTGTGAAGCATATCGACGATAAAAAGTGTCCATCATTGTTAGCGCGCTCTTGCATTTCATAACAAAATGTACTCCTGCTTTCTTCGTCAACATGAAAAATCTCTTGATGACATGGCGGTTTATAGGGATACTATTTATATTTCTTTAATATCTGCCATACCCGCAACTTACATAAACCACTTTCTAGAGACATTTTCCTCAGGCTGTATGTCGGGTCTGCATTTATCATCGACAAAACATGCTCTTTTGTGCGGTCAACTGCTTGCCGATTTCCTGTGATATGATTGTAACTCTTCAATAATAATAATAACAGTAATAATCAAAATAATAATAATAATACTCACCACCCCTACTTTCTGATTCTAGCAAAATATTTGTGAGTCTTTCAAATTTTTGTACATATTTTTGTATAATACTTGCAGATGGTATAGGTCTCGTATTAAACTAAACGGCAAACAAATCTCGAACTCTACGTAAACTATCACTACTATAACAGATTTTTACCATAAAAACTCTTTCTTCGTTAGTATAATTATTCATTTTTTTGTAAATAAACCCTGACATAATATTAAACGTCAAAATAAAATGCGATAGCATTTTAAAAGCAAAGCAACTCATATTTTAAAAACTATCAAATTTTAAATTAGTATTTTACGGTAAAAATCAATTTTTTCAATCTTGTTATTAGTGTCGTTGGATGCGCAATAATTTTCACTTTCTTTTGATACCATTAGCTTCTCTGTAAAATAAGATGGTGAGCAGGAATCTGCAAAAACGTCTAATACCATGTTAAAACCCTATGTTCGCGTTTGAGAACGAACACACGGTATATAAATAGTTTAGGTGGACCCGAGAAAAAAATTCATAAAAAGGTTACAAACAATTTTACCCAAAATTTCATCCTTTAAATCGTTTAAGTAGACTCTTATCTACTCGTTGTTGTTAAAAAATTAAATTTGAAATGCGTCAAACTGTGCCATATTGGACTTTGAAAGTTTGCTATATTAAATATAAATTGTTTGGGTGGAACCAAAAAATAAATTCATAAAAAAGTTATAAACAATTTTACCCAAAATTTCATCATTTAAATGTCTTAAGTAGACTCTTATCTACACGTTGTTGTTAAACAAATAAATTTGAAACGCGTCAAACAGTGCCGTATTGGGCTTTGAATTCTTGCCATTTTGAAAAGGGAGTTCGCGTGGACTCAAGAAAAATAATTGAAATTGTGGATTAACTCTACAACTATAGGCTAATGTTAATTACATTCTCACCGTTTAATTTATCATAAATCATTAATATTGAATAAATTGGTGAATGCGCCGGGAACTCCGTGGCTGAAAAATACGTGGCTATCTTCACATCGGTAAATTTATTAGTGAGATTTTTAAAAACTATTTTGCCAGTAATCACGAAGATAATTTTTACCAGTTTCATAAGTTTCAGAATTTTACTCGGAAATTTTTATTTCCATCCCCTAAAAACCACCCAAATTTATTAATGGCATTTCTCAAATTAATTTTCCTGTAATCAAGAGCCTAATTTGTACCACTTTCAAGAGTTTCAGAATTTTTGCCAAAAAAAAATTTATTCTGCCACAGTGAGTCGGGCCGACCCGTCATGCCATAAAACCGCCGCTACCATGTTGTTACAAATTGACTATCGATTTTACCAAGAAACAAAGTTGCCTCGATAATGTGGTAATCAACAATAATATTGATAAAAACCTGTGAACATGTGTAGGATGAGAAATTACAAATTTACAAAGTGGGATCTTGCACCATTTAAAAGAATTATTCTTTTCTCTTGGTGATGAAAGTGACTTGTCTGAGAGTTGACAAGCCAGTAGATTTATCGTAAATAATACCTGTGATGTACTATAGCAAATTATACAGTGTGTCAGCCAAACGGAATAAATTCCATAATAAATAAATAGGGGCGTGTACGACAAAACGCTCGGATACATTGATAAGTATTTTTAGTTGCGCATTTTTTTCAGCAAAAACTTTTTATACAGGGTGTGTCATGTAGCAGAGGCTAATACCAACTTTCTTATTTTAAATGCAACACCCTATATATTAATCAATTTTTGGATTGTTCAGAAAATTCTAGACATATTTCATGTACCATGTCTTATACCTATCTTCAACTGTTTTTATACTTGAGTGTATTGTAGCGAATTTCTGTAATCAAATAATATTCTTTTTTACTTTCTCCGTTACGAAGTACGAGAAAGTGTTGTGATCGTGATTTTTTTTTCAAAAATTTTTTTTGCGGAAATATCCGTTTTGGGGTCCCTAGATGCCATTTCAACAATTTCTGGAAAAAAATTTTTTGTGTCTGTGTGTGTGTGTGTGTGTCTGTGTGTGTGTGTGTGTGTGTGTGTGTGTGTGTGTGTGTCTGTGCGCGCTGTATCTCAAAAACTAATAGAGCAATTGACATGAAACTTTGAACATAAGTCTTATTTGATAATCCGAAGAACTGAAAAGCTTTTGGTAAAATTTCGTACACCGGAAGTGGGTGTTTACCTTAACCGTTTTTTGTTTTTTTCCAATATCTGCTTAAATATGAAAAATATCATAAAAACATTTAAACAAATATTGAAGACAACAAATAAATGAACATCTTTTGTTTGAAAATATTTTTCATAAAATCATTGTTATTCGAGAAAAAAAATTATTATCATTTTTTTCATTTCTGGTTTATAATTATGAAGCGATAATAGTTGCAGCAAATTTATGTGAATAATAATTGTAGAGAATGGCAAAATGAACAACTTATAAAGAATAAGTTTTTTTCGAAATCGCTTTAGTTTTTGAGTATACTGAGTTTTTGAATTTGCAGGGTAATTTTTACATCTTTCATAATTTTGACGTTTTAAACGTCAGTTTCATCCGAGTTTACACAACGCTCGATGTACATTTAAAATATGATTTAAATTGAAAATAAACCATGAAAGCGTAAATATAAATGATACCATCAAGTCGGAGAAAGTAACATGATGGCCACATCACCATTTTTACTTTCTCCGTTACGAAGTACAAGAAACTATTGTGATCGTGAAAAATTTTTCAAATTTCTTTTGACGGAAATATCCATTTTAGGGTCCCTAGACGCCATTTCAACAATTTCTGAAAAAAAATGTGTATGTGTGTGTGTTTCCTAAGCAGTTGAAGATAGGTATAGGACATGGTCCATGAAATATGTATAGCATTTTCTGAACAATCCAAAAATTGAATAATATACAGGGTGTGCATTTAAAATAAGAAAGTTGGTATTAGCTTCTGTTACATGACACACCCTGTATAAAAAGTTTTTGTTGGGAAAAATGCGCAACTAAAAATAATTATCGATGTATCCGAGCGTTTTTTCGAACACGCCCCCATTTATTTATTATCAAATTTATTCCATTTGGCTGATACACACTGTATAAACTTGGCCGCTAAAAACCAAACTATTTAAAATTATTTGTAAGGACATGGGAGCTGAACACACAGACCTGCTATATTATTGCAGTGCACGATGGCTTTCACGTGGAAACGTCATATTCCGTACATTCGAGCCACATCAAGAAAATCACATTTTTCTGCAAGATTAAGGTCATGCAAGCTCCAGATACTTTAACAATCCCGACTTTTTGCTAAAACTGGCATATTTGTCAATATATCTGACAAACTGAGTGCCTTAAATTTGTCACTGTAAGGCAATAACATGCACATCTTGAAACTATAAGAGAAAATTGCAGCATTTAAAAAAAAAATGCAGCTGTGGATAAGAAAAATTAATAAAGATGGCGGTCAAGATTGTTTTCCACAATTGCTTAAATTCTCTCAAGACTTGTCCCTTTTTACGGAACACCTTTCGAAACTCACGAAATGGTTTGCAAAATACTTTCTGGAAGAAAATGTCGAATAATTTGTATGGATACAAGATCCTTTCTATGCACAATCTCCACCAAAATTCACTTCACAAGAAGAAGAGAGTCTTAATGAACTCCCATGCGACAACAGCCTTAAAATAAAATTCGCTTCTTCCGATTTGGTGGAGTTTTGGGTAACCGTGAAAAATGAATATTAGCTGCAATAAAGAGCAAATATCGCTCAAAGATCAACGTGGAGCAAGAAATGCGTATAAGCTTTATTCCTCGCATTGAAAAAAATATGTGAAGGTCACTATGGTCACCCATCACATTCAATGTTTTTTTTTTTACTTTAATAATAATGTATTCTTTTGTGTCGGTTCAATAATAAACCTATATGAGCCTTAGATCGTGGATGTTTTCATTTACGTTTGTTGTAACTAGTGTCAATATACAATTGTGTTCAATGAAGTTTTGTACAACATTTGTGCTTTGCTACTATGTAATAGGCAGGTTGTAAAGCACATACTTTATACATTATACATGTGCAACACTTTGTTGTACACGACTTCACACATATTTCGACTGAGGGCGCCTTGATAAAATACTAAACCTGTAAGTACGCCGCTAACTGAAAAAGTTTGGGAACCCCTGCTCTATACTACCAAATTTGTTTTATTTATAGATACAACTAAATGTTCTGTGTCTAAAATTTAAATTCACCAAAACATGAGAGATAATTAACAATACTTTTGAGCAGAGCTTTAAACTTAACAGTGTTGTGAGACAGGAAGCACCTCCACCACTTTCTGGTCGTAACTGATCCTGAATTATATAAATATTTTATGACTAAGATTTAAATTTCTCACATAGAAATTCAATGGCTCGTGCAAACAAATAAAATTTATCCGGCCAAATTCTAACGTCTTGTGGTATTACCCCCGAAAATGTTTCTATCATGCCACATATGCCATCAGGATCCACTTAAAGGAAATATACATTAGGCAATCGCCTATAAACTAATATCCAATAATAACGCATATTTAACGACTGGATGTTCAAACTTTGAGGACCTCGTGAAGGCTCAGGAAGCATGGTACAACATTTTAGAATTAAAATAAGCTGCTTTGAATTTTTGGAAGAATATCGTCACGTGTAGATTATCCGCCAATTTATACGCACCCGATATATACATTTTCGCCAGCCCACGCGCGGGTATTTTGTATGCAGTGTTCTCTCCGTAATCCACAGATATCAGACTATAACACTGTCGGATTAACGTAAATCACTAATAATGACGCATTTAAACGGCAGAAACTATGTTTTATTGTATACATATTTGCATGCAATACTGTATTATACGCTACATTAGTACATACACGCAATTGAAGTGTTAACAAACTTTTCTAAAAAACGCAGGATTACTGGCAGTTCCGGATTGTAAAGGAAGCACTGTATTTACATTGTCGTTCAGCATATGATGTAATATCATCCTTAAATAATAGAAGTAGCCATGACATTGTAAACAACTAAAACTTTACTGTCAACTTTAATATCATTATTATCCAATTAAAGGTAAACATCCATTTTTAAATTTACTATGGCAACATTGTTACATTATTGTGTTTGTTTAGAATTATTTGCTTTAATTTATTTGATTAAATTTACCGTGTTTTTGTGTGGCAATATTAACGATTGGAGAAACGCGGAGGCGTTTAAAAAAATATATACGAACAGTAATCAACAAAAATATACCTTTGCGCGTGTCAGTTAAGTGTAGCAGTTGCTGATATAATTTGCAAAAGGAGGATTATTTTTCCACATTCGGCAATAAAAAATACAGTCCATTCATCGCACAAAAAAATTACTCAAGCAGGGGATCTGAAAACAGATCCGTAAAAATTTTCATTGTTGTTACTTTTTTTACTCTTAAGACTGGGGCACTGATTCCTCTGGATATAATTCCCCGAACAGATCATCACTTCAGTGACCCTATTACCTTCATAATAAAGACTTTTTCAATAGCAACTTGACACTTTTGTTTTCTTATTGTGAACGCACCCTTAATCAAATTAGTGCGCTGTCACTGTCAAAATACGCAGTAACTGAAACATTTTCATCATGCAAAGACTTACGAACGAAGAACGTTTACAGGTAATTAAAAATTACTTAGGAAATTCCGGATCAGTGATTGCAACTTTAAGAGCGCTTCCGCCAATTTTGGGTCGTCATTCTCTCCCGAGTGAACAAGCAGTTCACAAAATTTGTTGAGAAAATTTGAGTCAACATATTCACTGTTGAATGTTCCCGTGCCAGTGAACGCAGCGCGGAGAATATTGCTGCCGTTGAAGCGTCCATCGCAAACGATCCAAATCAGTCGATTCCACGGCCTTCTCAGGAATTGGGCAGCAGTCAGACCACACAATGGCGTATTTTGCGAAAGAATCTTGGCCTGCACCCTTACAAGATCAAGTTAACTCAAGAACTAAAGCCACTTGACCATATAAAGCGACGCACGTCCTCAGAATGGGCTCTAGAGATGTTAGCCGAAAATGACGACTTTTATCTCAAAATCATCTTCAGTGATGAAGCGCATTTTTGGTTGAATGGCTTCGTCAACAAACAATACATGCGTTATTGGAGTGCTGAAGACCCTTATGTGCTTCATGAAACATCACTGCATCCACAAAAAGTGACTGCATGGTGCGGTTTCCATGCCGGTGGCGTCATTGGGCCATTTTTCTTCGTTGATAAAATTGACCGTCACGTTACAGTTAATGGTAAACGCTGCAGAGACATGTTGCAGCGTTATTTCTCCAATCAATTGCAAGGGATGGACATCAGTGATATGTGGTTTCAGCAAGATGGTGCCACATCCCACACAGCTGGAGAAACAATCGACTTATTGAAGTCCAAGTTCGGTGGCCGCCGAGATCTTGTGATTTAACACCTCTATACTTTTTTCTGTGGGGCTACGTTAAATTGAAGGTCTATGCCAACAAGCCGGCGGCGTTAGAGGACCTAAGAGCCAACATCGAATGAGAAATAGCGGCCATTTGCGTCGAATTGTGTGGCCGAGTCATCGAAAATTGGCTTCAACGAATCGACCGCTGCAATCGTGCCCTGGGTGGACATATAACCGAAGTCGAGTCCATTCATAATTGCATTGATTGTACTTTAGGCCAGTAATAAAAGTTTTGATATATCCCAAATGGTTTGCGGGATATTTAAAAAAAAAAGTTGTCAAGTTCTTATTGAAAAATCCATTACATATTTTTTTTATTATTTTCTCCTATTTCGTTTTTATTAAATTTATTTAATGCTTCCGCAACAAGTGAGGTTGCCTTAAATTTATTTATGATAATAAAGCTTTAAAAGCTTATTTTTTCAGCATGCATTTATTAATTCAACTTTATAACTGATGGTGAAATTACAAGTTTCAGTTATTCAGAATGTCATGGCTTCGGCTGTTTTATCATGTATTTAACAATAAATAACGAAATTTTATCCGGCTGTACATCTATTGTATGTGTAAATGGAATTTGGTAGAGATTTATATTCTAAACATATTTTTACTCTTTTACTTTTTCTACAACATAATCAGGGAAGCAGCAAACTGCACAAATGTGATTTTACATGTTAAATTCCTATGTTCGCCGTTATCATGTAGGCTATCAATCCAAGGTTTTTTGGTCCGTCTCTGTCAGTATGTATCTCGTTCGTAAGTCGTTAATTTGTTAATAAATGAACGGAATAAATGTATGTAATGTTAGGGTAGGCCCCTTGAGTATAAACGGGATATTGGGGTTGCGCTGAGTAAAATATTTGTTAAGGAGGCGGATATTCGTTGTTTTCTGGAGATCGTTCCAGCAGCATATAGGGTCTGTTCTGAAATGGGAATTATATTTGTCGAGTGGATGGCTTTGTTGGGTGGGTTAAAAAGGAGATTACTGGGGTTGGAATTCGAATTCGAGCGGAACGCCGCTCGCTCTGTTGCTTGAAAGTTCTTGAGGATAGATCAGAACTGTGTTACGGAATATAACCATAGTCAAGCAATTGATTCAAAATTTGTTTTTAAAAATATAAGAACCGTAGCCAATCAATTGTTTGGAATACTTATATTCCAATAGTAATCTCCGTTTCCCCATCAGCAACTAACTATACTGATGATACCTGGAAGATCGAAACTGGTCTGTAGGTGTTCTGATGGGGGGACAATATTTAATGTTCACATTAATATTCTTATATTTACCGCCGCTGGTAATGTCCACATCTTGTCGGTGTTAAAGCCACCCGGATTTGGTTCAGTACAGCATTCAGGCAATAGATTCCGCCACTTTGGCGTTTCTACCTGATTCATAATTTTTTGAAAGTAAAATTATTTATGTCTGGTGACTATTAATAGTATAAATTTCACTATGGAACTTTGGTTAGTTCTGGTTATTAAACACCGGCTGGTAGTTAGCCATGAATCCGGCGCCGCCTCCATTTTCTCCTTAAGTAAATTTCCAAGTTATCTCTACTAATTTACAGAAAATGGATTAAAATTCATAATTAATCAAATTGCTGTAGTGCCATAGTAATAACAATAAGCTTTTAACTTAGGATTAACCCCGATTTTTCGATAAAACATCTTTCGAAACATAGTCAATTTTCAAAAAATCAAAAGTCATCGTTAGGCGTAGTTTATATTCGATATTCTCTGCCACAAATGTTCTATGGGGCTTTGTTTACAATATTTAAGCTTAAAAAAGTGACACATATTCTTCATACATCAACATCTTTATTCAGACACTTACATATATAGTATACACAGTAACGTTTTATTTATATACAAGTTTGTTAGTATGTCTCTGTCTGGGCTATCGAGCTTAGGTCTTTCTGCCCACATATTCTTCATTTTTCTTTAAATAATTATTTACCTAGACACTTTAACGAAATTTCGTCTACTTTCAAAAAATCAAAAGTCATCGTTAGGCGTGGTTTAGGTGCGATATTTTCGGCCAAAAATGTTCTATGGGGCTTTGTTTACAATATTTAGGCTTAAAAAAATGACACATATTGTTCATTTTTGTTTAAATAATTATTTACCTAGACACTTTAACGAAATTTCGTCTATTTTCAAAAAATCAAAAGTCATCGTTAGGCGTAGTTTAGGTGCGATATTTTCGGCCACAAATGTTCTATGGGACTTTGTTTACAATATTTAAGCTTAAAAAATTAGACATATTCTTCGTTTTTGTTTAAATAATTATTTACCTAGACACTTTTACGAAATTTCGTCTATTTTCAAAAAATCAAAAATCATCGTTAGGCGTAGTTTAGGTGCGATATTTTCGGCCACAAATGTTCTATGGGGCTTTGTTTACAATATTTAAGCTTAAAATAATGACACATATTCTTCATTTTTGTTTAAATAATTATTTACCTAGACACTTTAACGAAATTTCGTCTATTTTCAAAAAATCAAAAGTCATCGTTAGGCGTAGTTTAGGTGCGATATTTTCGGCCACAAATGTTCTATGGGACTTTGTTTACAATATTTAAGCTTAAAAAATTAGACATATTCTTCGTTTTTGTTTAAATAATTATTTACCTAGACACTTTTACGAAATTTCGTCTATTTTCAAAAAATCAAAAATCATCGTTAGGCGTAGTTTAGGTTCGATATTTTCGGCCACAAATGTTCTATGGGGCTTTGTTTACAATATTTAAGCTTAAAATAATGACACATATTCTTCATTTTTGTTTAAATAATTATTTACCTAGACACTTTTACGAAATTTCGTCTATCTCTAGGTAAATAATTATTTAAAGTTTTTTTACGATGTTCGATGTCCGTCTCGAAAAAGTAAAAAATACAAAATCAATCTAGATATACAGGCCTAACAAAAGGAGAAATAAAATAAACGTCCCGACCCCTGGATCAATTAAAAAAAAATATATATTATGCGCCACTCTCCGAAAATGCGTTTTCTTTCTATTTTTCAATTCAGCCTTTCACAGTATGAATATTTTAAAGAATAATGTATAGAACACGTGAATCAGTTTATATCCTTTTAACTTTTTTTTATGGCGGTCACCGAACTTTAAAAAAAACTTCAGTTAATGCGACGGCGCATAAATTTTCGGAGAGTGTGGCGGATTGTTTATTTTTTTTCAAAGTGATCCAGGGCCCGGCATATTATTTTTATTTCTCCTATTATTAGGCCTGTATATGTAGATTGTTCATAAATTTTTAACTTTTTTATGGCGGTCACCGAACTTTGAAAAAAACTTCAGTTAATGTGACGGCGCATACATTTTCGGAGAATGTGGCGGATATTTTTTTTTTTTCAAATTGAGCCAGGGTCCGGCGTGTTTGTTTTATTTTTCCTATTATTAGGCCTGTATATCTAGATTGTTTTTGTATTTTTTACTTTTTCGAGACGGACATCGAACACGTAAAAAACTTTAGTAAGTATGACCGCGCACTTCTTCACGGTGCATGGGGCAGACAAGTTGTTATTTTTTTTTAAAGTGATCTAGAGGCCGGAACGTTTTTTTTATTTTTTATATTAGTAGGTGTAAGTATGTATAATAATTACATGTTTTCAGCATTTTATTATCGGTCATAGAAGTTTGCGAAAAGGAAGATTTTCTTTTTATATAGTGTGAAAAATTGTAGGGGTTTGAAATTTTGGGGTGGGGGAGGTTCATGTGTATTATTTAGTAGTAATCCCACCCTGCTTATAGAAGGCTATGAAAATTGGACATTTTCTGGCAAAAAAATGAATTTTAAAATCTATTGCTGAAATCTATTCTTCACACCCGTGGCAAAATTACCCTTCTCATAACAAATATTTACAAAACCGATTATTACATCAATAGTAAACCTATTCTTCGTGAAACCATATTTTTTTGTTTTTTTTTGTTTGGTTTTGACATGGGCCTAAGCCCTTCACATACGGTTATTGACTAGAAAAATATTGTTTTTTGCAGTTTTGGATATGGGTCGTGTTATTAACATAATTTACATCGCCTTTTTTATACAGAGGGATAACTTTTGCTAATTTAAGCGCTCTATGATAACTATTCGTCTCAATGATCCTGTTTCTTAGTTTGTTCAATGGTACCACCAACAAACCAGCAATACCCTTTATAGCGTTAATTAATAAATTGTAAATACCACAGCTGTTGTTTGACTTAAAATTCATAATTACATCAGGGACGGTCACACACGATACAGTTTTAAAAGAAAATATTGGAAAACCACAACATGTTAGTGGAGTAAATATCACAGAACTATTATCACATTTTCTTAAATCATCCAATAAATTCATGGCAATTTCAGAAAAAAACGTGTTAAAATCATTAGCAGTCATTTGACAATCTACACAAAAGGACGACAAATTGCTATTTCTATTAATATTTATTATATTCCACATAGCTTTGGCATTATTTGAGGAAATGCGTATATTCTCATCATTTGCTCGTATCTTTGCTCTCACAATTGCACATTCATTTCGCATGATGAAAAACGAGATCATTATTTTTCCTAGAGATTTCTTCAATCAAAGACAATTTTTCCCTTAAATATTGAACTTTTACTTTACCGCTCGTGTCACGCCGAGTTTTAGTATTAATGTTACAAATATAATTGAATCAAAATAATATATAACAGAATATACCGTCTAGATTTTCTCAATTTCATCATTTTTCCTAAATTATCTTTGATATTATTATGAATTTGTTAAAAATATTCACGGTAAGCCTCAGATTATTTATTTATGAAAATATTAATGAAGACCTTTTCAAGTTTTGGATATATCGTAATATCTGAGTGTAACGCCCCTTAAAATAGGTAAGAACCGCGTTACGGAATGAGATGAACAATCGTTGCCATCAGGTCCTCGTTTCCTATTAGTACAGCTCTAACATTGATTCTCAGAAGCTCTGGCCGTGTTTCAGCATTCCGAGTATCACAAATTCATTACAGTAGTTACTGACACTACAGTTACAGTTAACTCAATTAGGTTTAAATTATCTCATTGTAATTTGTGCTGGGTGAAGTTTCACCATGTATTTATATAATTAACGTAATCTGCAATGAATCTGCAAATTCAATACAAAAATGTTCATAAACAGACCGCCACCATGCCAACATTAATAAACGATCAAATATCAACTTTCCAAAAATTAATATAATAAACACATGCTGTTCGACACTCGATTACTTCATAAATTTCGATATTAATTTCATTCATTAACTAAAACAGCAATTTACACTCACATTCCATATTATATAAACTGGAATTAAAATAATTGTTAGAATTAATTATAATAAATCATTATCCAAAGACCTCTCGTTGGTAGACATTTATTGGAATATTATTGCTTATAAAGATATTGGCTTATTTTATAACCCGTTTATTAGAAATTCCTCAGAAATAATTCTATATCATTTCTCGGTATAATTTTTCTTGCATTTCAGTATTACATAGGTATTTCCTTAAACTCCAATTTTTTTATTAACTTTCATTTTGCATGATAGCGAAATACACGATTTTCGATTATTCCACGAGATGGTTTATTTGATTTTCTCCGAATAAATATTACGCACCAGTGCAATAAATATGGATAGAGATTGAGTTTCATTCGATATTTCAGAAGAGTCAATATTATAAAGTAAATAACGCATCCAGTTCAGAGATGCACACTAAATATGATATATCACTAATATTATTTTGTACTCGTATGTAAGTATTTGCAAATTGCTTTATACTTATTTTGTAAGCAAAACTACAAGAATAGAAAATATTAAACATAAATCGTTTAATTAGCTGCAGTTTATTAAAATTTTAATAAATCAGTAATTAATTACTTGAACTTCTTACTTAAGTAAGAACAACAAATATCAATTAAAACAACTACTCTCAGTGCTAATGCACCCCCGGGTATTGAATTACATGATTGATATTTGCTGTTACATGTCTGAAATCGCATTCAGCACAATGTAACTAAAAAAACTATAAGGATTAATAAACTAAACTAAAAGACAAGGTTGCATAAATATCCAAGGCATTACCACCTACAAAATTTCAATTTTCCAACCCGAGCTCAGATGCAAGAACATTAAGATCCGTGTGTGAAAAAAGGGATTATAGTGTCAAATTCAGGATATCGAGGGATTGGAAAGGGACAGTGACAAGGGTCCAGATCTAGGCTTCGAGCTAAATATCGCTGATAGGACGATTTCGTGAATACCGTACTCACAAGAAAAAAGTATTTATCGCGAAACAAACGTGAAAATCGGAAGAAATTGAACGTAATATATTAAATCCAATCAGATATACTCGTTACGTAAAATAACATATCTCTTCTAAGTTTTCGTAAAATTTGAAAATACAAGCTAAAATGTATGAATACAGTTTAATATTTTTTCTACGTCCGTTATAAAATGTACAGTTTTTTTCATTAATCTGCGTTCATAAAATATGTGATTCCTGAACCCTTCAAGTAGCGTGAAAAAAAGTGCCATAACGGTTCATTTTTCACTCTTTTGCGTGAAAAAAAGTGCCGTAGCGGTTCATTTTTTAACGCAACTAAAAAATTGTTTGCGCAAAGTGTGTCATGAACGCTTCGCAACACGCCGCGAGTTTCGCCGATAAATAACATACATTCGTTTCCGATCAAGACTACTTGATGATGATTATTATTTTCTTTATTTAAAACAAGTATTATTACTTATAAAAAATCATTAAGGTTTTATCAAACTTAAAAATTTATTTAAAGTTACGGACGTAGAAAAAATTTTGTATGAAACTCGAGAGTAAAGCAACTTTTTTTCACTTGTAGGAATTGCCGCACTCGCCTTCGGCTCGTGTGCCAATCTTTCCTACTCGTGAAAAAAAGTATTACTTTACTCACTTGTTGCATAAATAACTATTTTCTACGTCCGTTATAAAATGTACAGTTTTTTTCATTAATTTGGGTTCATAAAATATGTGATTCCTGAACCCTACAAACAGCATGAAAAAAAGTACCATAACGGTTCATGAAAACTCGTGAAAAAAGTACTACTTTACTCACTTGTTGCATAAATAACTATTTTACCTTTCTTTTAATTTCTCTCAGACTTAATGACAGGTAAAGTACGACACCACGGACCCAGCGTTCGCAGTCGCGGTCCGCGTAGCGCGTTTTCCCGTACAAATTAATTTATTTTATACTGATGTAATTAAATTACCATTCTAAAAAAATATGATTTTGATACGAAATGAAACGAGGAATACAATGGTAATTTTTTCAAATTTTTAAATAGATGGCCTTGAGTAGTAATAAATATAAATTAACAACGAAAGTAATATTAATTAACATCAGAATGAATACAATTCTGTTACCTTTCAAATGAGCCCTAACAGAGCTCCATAAAACTAATAGAAAGGGAGTTATAACGATCTAAAAACATGCATAATTAGCGAGTTTTCAAAACTTTCAATGTCAGTATTTTCAAAAATTCTGACAAAAAGAATAAATACGAAAATACGGGTCGGCTTATTTTGTATAGGAAACGCGTAAAAAAATTTGAGCCAAATAGAAGAATAAACCCAATATTTTCGTTCGATTTGTAAAAGAATGCCCCCACAGGTTAAGTGGAAGAGCAGTAATGGTTGTTTACAACCAAGTGAACTTCGCCTGTTCTCACAAAAAATATTTTTTCTACGTCCGTTATAAAGTGTATAGTTTTTTTTTCATTAATTTGGGTTTATAAAATATGCGATTCCTGAACCCTACAAACAGCGTGAAAAAAAGTGCCATAACGGTTCATTTTTTCACTCTTTTGCGTGAAAAAAAGTGCCGTAGCGGTTCATTTTTTAACGCTTCTGTAAAATTGTTTGCGCAAAGTGTGTCATGAACGCTTCGCAACACGCCGAGAGTTCCGTCGATAAATGTCAAACATTCGTTTCCGATCAAGAAAACTTGATGATTATTATTTTCTTCATTTAAAAAAAGTATTATTACTTATAAAAATTGATTAATGTTTTATCGAATTTATTTAAAGTTACGGACGTAGAAAAATATTTGTATGAAACTCGAGAGTAAAGCAACTTTTTTTCACTTGTAGGAATTGCCGCACTCGCCTTCGGCTCGTGTGGCAATCTTTCCTACTCGTGAAAAAAAGTACTACTTTATTTAACTTTTTTCTTTAATAAAGACAGTTTATTATTATTATTATACAAGGTGTCTAAAAAAGACACCACCAAAATGATATGGTGTATTCCTGAGACAAAAAACAAGCAAATTAACTAAATTTATCTATATGAAAAATTACATACTTTCCAAGATACAGCAAGTCAAAGTTTTAGATTTTTAAAAGGTTTTAATCTATATCTCGAAAATGGCAGATGAGAATGATTTGTTTATTTTTTTCTGACAACTACATTAGGTGTACTGCATTGTTTAAAAATTTCAAGAAATTTCTTCAAGCACAAAGGTGCTCCAGAGGACATGCTGTTTACATTATTACATAGAACTTTTTTGTTCTTCACATTTTTTACGATTCAATATTTTTTTCAATGCAACTCGTCACTTTTAAGGAATTTATAACTCTTAAAGTTTTTTTGTTTACGCCTTATTTTTAACAAAAAAAAATAAAAAAGAACTTATTGTTTTTGGAAAATTTCGTGTTAAAAAATAAAATAATCTAAGTAGGGTGTCAATTCGTTGAAAACGTGTGTCAGTACAATTAAAACTTTCAATTTAAGTAAAACTGGTTAACCCGTGGAGTGGTGGTGACCGAAGTACCGCCGGTGGCTGAAGCGCATCGAGGCGACGCGCGCACGCGCATACAATGTGTACTGTGATTTTTTTTTTATGAGGGTCATTTTGAATTTTTTTTTATTTGTTAAATAATTTAATATGTTAAAATAAAAGCAGTTTTTGGATTATAGTTATTTTTAAGACTTTTCTTGCAAGACGAGCGCAATTAAACAATGAACAATAAGTTCTTTTTTATTTTTTTTTGTTAAAAATAAGGCGTAAACAAAAAAACTTTAAGAGTTATAAATTCTTTAAAAGTGATGAGTTGCATTGAAAAAAATATTAAATCGTAAAAAATATGAAGAACAAAAAAGTTCTATGTAATAATGTAAACAGCATGTCCTCTGGAGCACCTTTGTACTTGAAGAAATTTCTTGAAATTTTTAAACAATGTAGTACACCTAATGTAGTTGTCAGAAAAAAATAAACAAATCATTCTCATCTGCCATTTTCGAGATATAGATTAAAATATTTTAAAAATCTTAAACTTTGACTTGCTGTATCTTGGAAGGTATGTAATTTTTCATATAGATAAATTTAGTTAATTTGCTCTTTTTTTGTCTCAGGAATACACCATATCATTTTGGTGGTGTCTTTTTTAGACACCTTGTATATGGATAGAATTATATAAATCGATTTAAATTGACTTGAATTGATTGAGCTGATGCCCTCCCGTCGTCAGGATGCGATAAGCTCCCGTCGTTAAGTAAACAGTATATACAAATTGTGGTTGGCTATTTTAACACAACGTGCCATCAAATTAACACATTTTATTGGGTAATACGGTATGATATGAATGAAATAGAAAAAGTGTAATTGCCCAAGAGCAGTGATAATTACGAAATAATTTTGGTATTTAGGTCCGAAAGCGGCTTACTGCTTCGTCGGGCAGTTTCTCTAAGTAAGCCACTGGAGGACATACATACCAAAATTACAAGGATTTATCATTGCTCGAAGTCAATTCGGTCAAATAATTTCTGACATATGAAATTCACTTTAACGTCTATGACATTTATTTAAAATATTATAAATACATAAATATTCCTGACGGTATTTTTATAGGAGTAGAGTCGCTAATTAATTCATCGATTGATGATATGCTCGCCGTACCAAATCATGACATTTCAATTTCACGTATCTGACGTTTGAAAGGAATGCGTTCGTTTGTGCATAAACATGGCGATCCAGGGCGATTACCCAGGGCACTTACCGCTAACGATAATTGCACCGCCGTTTTTGGTTCTGATTGGTTCATTTTTGATACATGACGTATAATGAGCTGACTTCATTGGTATTTCATAACAGTCAGAAATGATCTCAGAAATTATCAACAGTAATATAACGAGTGCCTATGATTTTGCCGGCAATTATTAGCGCCAGGATCACGACTGCTTGTTGCCCGATTTTCTAGAAGCAACAAGCTAGAGTGATCCAGACGCTAATAATTGCCTAAGAAAAATCAGTCACGTGTTAGAATCGAGAAGACAATTGGCCGAACAGAAAGTTCACACTTCATAATTTGAAAAGTTAAATTTAGTGACACCAAGTGTCAGACGTGTATTAATCTGCGCCCCTATATCTGTAGTAAAAATGAGCTTACCAAGATTTTGAGAAATGCCTATTACTGATGAAAGCACTAACACTTCACCCAAAAGTACAAACAGATCGAATTCAGGAGCAAACTGCTTAAAAGTCCGGCAATAACTGACGTTTTATGTGTTATAAAAAATGTACTAACGCGTTGCTAGGCAATAGCAACATGATGGATTATCTGATTAGATACCACCCAGGGTGAATTGCCATGCATAACATGCAGCGGGTCTGCTACGCATCGTAATTAGAGTTTTATTGGATCATGTAATCAACGTTATTCGATTTCATTGGTTAGTAGGTAAATGAGGGCAATTGTCACCGTAATTTTATTGATTTTTACTCAACGAAATAGCTAGTTCATTGGTAAACATTTTATAAATATTTATCTAAGGATTTTTAAGTCAGAATCCGGAATATTGGTATAATACAGTGTTTTTAAAAAAGAATTATGGGGTTTTAAAGAGACATATTTCTGAAAGTGTTACAGATGAACAGATAAATGACACATGCAAAAAAGGAGAAAATGTCCCATATTATCACAATTATTCAATATCAGCTCTTCGCGTCGCATGAGACACGTCTATACAGTATCTGGTTCGGCCCGTAGACGTTGAAGTATGTCCTTATCAATGGCGTTCGCAGCAGCAGTAATGCGTTCTAGAATTTCACCTAACGTCCTTGGCATAGGTGGCACGCAAACTGTATGTGTAACTGTAACAATAGTATGTGAACTTCGAAAATGCATTACTGCAGTTGTGAACAGCATTGATAAAAATATACTTCAACGTCTATGAGTCGAACTAGAGTACTCTATAGACGTAGGTAGTGCGATGCGAGCAGCTCATATTGAACATTAGCGATGCCGATGGTATGAATACAAACTTGGATATTTCACCTTTCTTTTCATGTGGTATTAAATATTCTATCTGTAATACCTTTAGAAATATATTTCTTTAAAACCGTATGATTCTTTCTAATAACCGTGTAGTTGTCGCGTTGCCATAAATTTTAGCGACGAATCCGGTGCCTCCACCAAAATGAAAAATATGTCTCATTTTTTGTTACTTAATATTATTAATAAAGCCATATAGAACATTTGTGGCCGAATATATCAAACGTAAACTAGGCATAACGATGACTTTTGATTTTTTGAAAATTGACCAAGCTTCGGTAGATGTTTTATCGAAAAATCTGAGTAAATCCTAAGTTAAAAGCTTACTGTTATTACTATAGCATCACAACTATTTGATTAATAATGAAAATTTATCCATTCTGTAAATTGGTAGAATTTACTTGAAAAATTTAGTAAATGCAAAAATGGTCAATGCGCTGGATTCATGGCGGAAATTTATGGCTAACTTCCAATCGATGATTTTTTTAACAGAAACATCCATTTCGAGGTCCCGCGGCGATTTCGACGATTTCTGGAAAAAAAATGTATGTGTGTGTATCTACTCTGTATCAGCTGTGCGCGCTGTATCTCAAACACCGATATAGGAATTAAAAGAAACTTTGAACATATTATTTAACAATCCGAAGTTCCGAAAAGCTTTTGGTAAAATTTTGTGCCCCGGAAGTGGGTGTTTATCTTATCCGTGTTTTTTCCCAATATTGTCTTTAAATATGAAACATATTACAAAGACGGTTAAAAATATGTTAAAGACAACAAACAAGTAAACATCCTTAATTTAAAAACAATTTTTCATGAAATCACGGTGCGGCATTAATCCTGGACAACTGAAATATTATAGAAACGAAGATTCGTAGGAAAAAGTGTTTAAAATAAAAACCGATGTGAAGATAGCCACGGATTTTTCAGCCACGGATTTCCCGGCACCTCCGCCATCACATAAAAATTTCTTCAGTTTTAATGATTTATATTAAATCAAACGCTGAGAATGTAATTAACATTAGCCTATAGATGTGCAGTCAATCCACAATTTCAATTATTTTTTCTCGAATCCACGGGAACTCTCTTTTTAAAATGACAAGAATTCAAAGTCCAATATGGCACTGTTTGACGCGTTTTAAATTAAATATTTTAACAACAACGTGTAGATAAGAGTCTACTTAAACGATTTAACGCATTTAATTTTGGGTAAAATTGTTTATAACTTTTTTATGAATTTTTTTTCTTGGGTCCACCCCAACTATACATATAATATAGCAAACTTTCAAAGTCCAATATGGCACTGTTTGACGCGTTTCAAATTTAATTTTTTAACATCAACGTGTAGATAAGAGTCTACTTAAACGATTTAACGCATTTAATTTTGAGTAAAATTGTTTATAACTTTTTTATGAATTTTTTTTCTCGGGTCCACCCCAACTATACATATAATATAGCAAACTTTCAAAGTCCAATATGGCACTGTTTGACGCGTTTCAAATTTAATTTTTTAACATCAACGTGTAGATAAGAGTCTACTTAAACGATTTAACGCATTTAATTTTGAGTAAAATTGTTTATAACTTTTTTGTGAATTTTTTTTCTCGGGTCCACCCCAACTATACATATAATATAGCAAACTTTCAAAGTCCAATATGGCACTGTTTGACGCGTTTTAAATTTGATTTTTTAACATCAACGTGTAGATAAGAGTCTACTTAAACGATTTAACGCATTTAATTTTGGGTAAAATTGTTTATAACTTTTTTATGAATTTTTTTTTCTCGGGTCTACCCAAAGTGTACATATAATATAGCAAACTTTCAAAGTCCAAAATGGCACTGTTTGACGCGTTTTAAATTTGATTTTTTAACATCAACGTGTAGATAAGAGTCTACTTAAACGATTTAACGCATTTAATTTTGGGTAAAATTGTTTATAACTTTTTTATGAATTTTTTTTCTTGGGTCCACCCCAACTATACATATAATATATCAAACTTTCAAAGTCCAATATGGCACTGTTTGACGCGTTTTAAAATTGATTTTTTAACATCAACGTGTAGATAAGAGTCTAAAATTGTTTATAACTTTTTTTATGAATTATTTTTCTTGGGTCCACCCGAACTATACATATAATATAGCAAACTTTCAAAGTCCAATATGGCACTGTTTGACGCGTTTTAAATTTGATTGATTTTTTAACATCAACGTGTAGATAAGAGTCTACTTAAACGACTTAACGCATTTAATTTTGGGTAAAATTGTTTATAACTTTTTTATGAATTTTTTTTTCTCGGGTCTACCCAAAGTGTACATCTAATATAGCAAACTTTCAAAGTCCAAAATGGCACTGTTTGACGCGTTTTAAATTTGATTTTTTAACATCAACGTGTAGATAAGAGTCTACTTAAACGATTTAACGCATTTAATTTTGGGTAAAATTGTTTATAACTTTTTTATGATTTTTTTTTCTCGGGTCCACCCCAACTATACATATAATATAGCAAACTTTCAAAGTCCAATATGGCACTGTTTGACGCGTTTTAAATTTGATTTTTTAACATCAACGTATAGATAAGAGTCTACTTAAACGATTTAACGCATTTAATTTTGGGTAAAATTGTTTATAACTTTTTTATGAATTTTTTTTCTCGGGTCTACCCAAAGTGTACATATAATATAGCAAACTTTCAAAGTCCAAAATGGCACTGTTTGACGCGTTTCAAATTTGATTTTTTAACATCAACGTGTAGATAAGAGTCTACTTAAACGATTTAACGCATTTAATTTTGGGTAAAATTGTTTATAACTTTTTTATGAATTTTTTTTCTCGGGTCCACCCCAACTATACATATAATATAGCAAACTTTCAAAGTCCAATATGGCACTGTTTGACGCGTTTCAAATTTAATTTTTTAACATCAACGTGTAGATAAGAGTCTACTTAAACGATTTAACGCATTTAATTTTGAGTAAAATTGTTTATAACTTTTTTGTGAATTTTTTTTCTCGGGTCCACCCCAACTATACATATAATATAGCAAACTTTCAAAGTCCAATATGGCACTGTTTGACGCGTTTTAAATTTGATTTTTTAACATCAACGTGTAGATAAGAGTCTACTTAAACGATTTAACGCATTTAATTTTGGGTAAAATTGTTTATAACTTTTTTATGAATTTTTTTTTCTCGGGTCTACCCAAAGTGTACATATAATATAGCAAACTTTCAAAGTCCAAAATGGCACTGTTTGACGCGTTTTAAATTTGATTTTTTAACATCAACGTGTAGATAAGAGTCTACTTAAACGATTTAACGCATTTAATTTTGGGTAAAATTGTTTATAACTTTTTTATGAATTTTTTTTCTTGGGTCCACCCCAACTATACATATAATATATCAAACTTTCAAAGTCCAATATGGCACTGTTTGACGCGTTTTAAAATTGATTTTTTAACATCAACGTGTAGATAAGAGTCTACTTAAACGATTTAACGCATTTAATTTTGGGTAAAATTGTTTATAACTTTTTTTATGAATTATTTTTCTTGGGTCCACCCGAACTATACATATAATATAGCAAACTTTCAAAGTCCAATATGGCACTGTTTGACGCGTTTTAAATTTGATTGATTTTTTAACATCAACGTGTAGATAAGAGTCTACTTAAACGACTTAACGCATTTAATTTTGGGTAAAATTGTTTATAACTTTTTTATGAATTTTTTTTTCTCGGGTCTACCCAAAGTGTACATCTAATATAGCAAACTTTCAAAGTCCAAAATGGCACTGTTTGACGCGTTTTAAATTTGATTTTTTAACATCAACGTGTAGATAAGAGTCTACTTAAACGATTTAACGCATTTAATTTTGGGTAAAATTGTTTATAACTTTTTTATGATTTTTTTTTCTCGGGTCCACCCCAACTATACATATAATATAGCAAACTTTCAAAGTCCAATATGGCCCTGTTTGACGCGTTTTAAATTTGATTTTTTAACCACAATGTGTAGATAAGAGTCTACTTAGGCGATTTAAAGTATTAAATTTTGGGTAAAATTGTTTATAACTTTTTTATGAATTTTTTTTCCCGGGTCCACCCGAACTCTACATATAATTTAGCAAACTTTCAAAGTCCAATATGGCACTGTTTGACGCGTTTTAAATTTAATTTTTTAACCACAATGTGTAGATAAGAGTCTACTTAGGCGATTTAAAGCATTAAATTTTGGGTAAAATTGTTTATAACTTTTTTATGAATTTTTTTTCCCGGGTCCACCCGAACTCTACATATAATTTAGCAAACTTTCAAAGTCCAATATGGCACTGTTTGACGCGTTTTAAATTTGATTTTGTAACATCAACGTGTAGATAAGAGTCTACTTAAACGATTTAACGCATTTAATTTTGGGTAAAATTGTTTATAACTTTTTTATGAATTTTTTTTCTCGGGTCCACCCCAACTATACATATAATATAGCAAACTTTCAAAGTCCTAAATGGCACTGTTTGACGCGTTTTAAATTTGATTTTTTAACATCAACATGTAGATAAGAGTCTACGCGTCAAACAGTGCCATTTTGGACTTTGAAAGTTTGCTATATTATATGTACACTTCGGGTAGACCCGAGAAAAAAAATTCATAAAAAAGTTATAAACAATTTTACCCAAAATGAAATGCGTTAAATCGTTTAAGTAGACTCTTATCTACACGTTGATGTTAAAAAATCAAATTTAAAACGCGTCAAACAGTGCCATATTGGACTTTGAAAGTTTGCTATATTATATGTACACTTTGGGTAGACCCAAGAAAAAAAATTCATAAAAAAGTTATAAACAATTTTACCCAAAATTAAATGCGTTAAATCGTTTAAGTAGACTCTTATCTACACGTTTTTGTTAAAATATTTAATTTAAAACGCGTCAAACAGTGCCATATTGGACTTTGAATTCTTGTCATTTTAAAAAGAGAGTTCCCGTGGATTCGAGAAAAAATAATTGAAATTGTGGATTGACTGCACATCTATAGGCTAATGTTAATTACATTCTCAGCGTTTGATTTAGTATAAATCATTAAAACTGAAGAAATTTTTATGTGATGGCGGAGGCGCCGGGAAATCCGTGGCTGAAAAATCCGTGGCTATCTTCACATCGGTAAAATAAAATGTATTTGCCATGAAGGGAATACAGCAGGCATATTTATTTTTAGTTTTAAGCCGGCTTCCAAGGTCATTTCAAGGTCAACCTGTTATTTTTAAATGGTAACCTGTAATTTTGTTGAAGCATATGAATCTACGAATTAGAGCAAACAAATTTTATCGAAAACATTTTTCTTTCGGCGATATATCATTTTTAAAGGAAATTAAAAGCAAAAAATAAAGTTATTTTATTAATAATACATAAAACACAATTCGGCCATTCCATAAATAAAAAGTCATGTCTTGATAGCCTTTATAATATATGTGCAATTGGCTAAAATCCCTGATGTACCCCAAAAAGTGTGCATTTATTTATGGAATGGCCGAATTACAAAAAGATTAATTTAAGAGGTGTTCAAAATGATGCCCTTGAACCCCAATAAATACATTTTTGAAAACGTCGAAGTAATTAAATTAAATTATATTTTTAGTCAGCCACGGATCCGCGCAAAACAAATCCTAGGTGGCATTTGGCGCTGGTTATACTTAACTTTCTTATATAGGTGTGTAAGGGAACACCTAATAAACAATTAAAGATAATTTATTTACAGTAGTCTTCATAAATCGCAACGTTAATAATTTTTAAATCTGCCACTGATCCGCGGTTGACAAAAAAAAATGTATAAGTGCTATTTTGCGCTAGTTATACTTGACTTTCTTATACAGGTGTGTTGGGAAACAACTAATAAACAATTTACGGGAATTTATTTATAGTAGTCCTTGTAAATCGCGAAGTCAATAATTTTTTAAGTAAACCACGGATCCGGGCGACACAAAAAAATCATGTGCCATTCACATTTATTACATCATCGATTTCCTAAATATATCGAGGCCCAATGGCATCATTTTGAATACATGTTAAATAGATCTTGTTGTAATTTCATGTATTATTAAAGAAATAATTGTTTTTTTTTACATTTAAGTGATTTTGTGATCATATTTCTTTTAAAAAAATTTTTTTTTAAAGTAAGCACTGGACAGAAAAATATGTTTTATACAAGTTATTTGCTTTATATAGTTAAATGCCCTAATAAAAATTACATGTTTCTATTTAAAAAATAACAAGTTAATCTTTCTGCGCAAAAATTGGCTTTGAAATAATTTCCTGGAGAAACCACTGGTTCGATTCGGGGTTTCTGTACATCACTGGAAAAATCCCTTCAAGATGTATCGGAAAATGTACTTTCGCAAGAACAAATGTTAATTTGAAGCCCGTGACGCGTCAGCAAAGAAAACTCGAATATGAAAATCGAAAAAATCAACTCTTTTAATAATGGTAGAAACGCCAAAGTGGCGGAATCTATTGCCTGAATGCTGTACTTGAACCAAATCCGGGTGGCTTTAACACCGACAAGATATGGACATTGCCAGCGGCGGCAAATATAACAATATTAATGTGAACATTAAATATTGTTCCGTTCTGATGGGGGAACAATATTTAATGTTCACATTTATATTGTCATATTTGCCGCCGCTGGCAATGTCCATATCTTGTCGGTGTTAAAGCCACCCGGATTTGGTTCAAGTACAGCATTCAGGCAATAGATTCCGCCACTTTGGCGTTTCTACCTTTAACGGTGTTAGGAATATTTATATTCCAATAGTAATCTCCGTTTCCCCATCAGCAACTAACTACACTGATGAGACCTGAAAGGTCGAAACCGGTCTGTAGGTGTGATGGGGGAACAATATTTAATGTTCTTTTAATAATCTCATCCATTTTTTTTTAACTGGTATATAAGTAAATGGAATAAGGATTTTTTCTTTTAATAATAATCGTAGACCCTTATGTAATACCTTTTTATTCATCAGAAGAACGAGCTAAATTGATTGGCATTAAACAATTTCATCTAGGAAATAATGCAAAAAAATTGGCAAGTCACCATGAACATCGATTTCTCAGACTTTGATCGGCCGTAGCGGCTAAACAAAAACTTCGAATTGAACGCGGTTTACACATCTGTGCTCCTTGTATGTAAATTAGTCGGATTCAATTAAAATTAGTGATTTTTAATTTTTGACGAAAACTTTAAAATGTACACAAAAGTTATAGCACTTGGAACTTTTGCTCAAAAAATGCAACTTTTTTAATAATGATCGTAGACCATTGAAGTATCAGAAAAACGAGAGAAATTGATTGGCGTTAAAAAAATTTCAGCTATCTCCAATAGCAAAAAAATTAGCGTGTCACCGTGAACAAATTTAAAAAAAATATCGATTTTTTCAGTCTTTGATCGGCCGTAGCGGCTAAACGAAAACTTCAAATTGAACGCGGTTTTCAAATATGTGCTCCTTGTATGTGAATTAGACGGATTCAATTAAAATTGGTGATTTTTAATTTTTGACGAAACCTTGAAAATGTACACAAAAGTTATAGCACTTGGAACTTTTGCTCAAAAAATGCAACTTTTTTAATAATGATCATAGACCATTGAAGTATCAGAAAAACGAGAGAAATTGATTGGCATTAAAAAATTTTAGCTATCTCCAATAGCAAAAAAATAGCGTGTCACCGTGAACAAATTTTAAAAGAAAATTCGATTTTTTCAGACTTTGATCGGGCGTAGCGGCTAAACGAAAACTCCAAATTGAACGCGGTTTTCAAATATGTGCTCCTTGTATGTAAATTAGACGGATTCAATTAAAATTGGCGATTTAAAACTTTTGACGAAAACCTGAAAAACTACCCAAGGGTCCCCCCTTCTTACTTTTGCGCAAAAATTGGCTTTGAAATAATTTCCTGAAGAAACCACTGGTTCGATTCTGGGTTTCTGCACATTACTGGAAAAATCCATTCAAGATGCCTCAGAAAATGTACTTTCGCAAGAATAAATGTCAATTTGAAGCCCGTGACGCGTTAGCAAAGAAAACTTGAATTTGGAAAAAATCGAAAAAATCAACTCTTTTACTAATCATCGTAGATCCTTATGTAATACCTTTTCCTTCTTCAGAACTGAGCTTAATCGATTGGCGTTCAAAAATTTCACCTAGGAAAAAATGACTATTATACCATCAAAATCCGAGAAAGTAACATGGTGGCACACATCAGAATTTTTATCTACAACGAGCTATCAATATTCAGTATTGACGAAAATGACAATTTAGAATTACGTTTAGAACTATCGGAAGTCAAGCCTTGGCTGACTCGACGGTATATGATCTAGGCTTAAATTCCGAATGTTTTTTTTTTACTTTCTCCGTCGGTAGTGTCTGTCTATCTGCCTGTATGTCTATGGGCGCTAAATTTCAAAAACATAAGCTCAATTTGACTACCCGAAGAACTGAAAAGGTTTTGGTAAAATTTTGTACACCGGTATTGGGTATTTAGCAGTTTCTTGGTTTTTATCATAAATAATATTAGGAAAATATTTTTACAAAAATCGACGACTGTAAAAAATATGATGAAATGATAATAATTACATCGACATTAATTATAAATAATGCAAAATGAACTATTTATAAAAAATAAGGTTTTTCTTCAAAATTTAACTTTTCCTTTACATCCAACAAAATAACCACCAATGCGGCTACAATGATTAATTGATATTCACATTGTTCATGTCTGTGGGTAAAATCATAATCAACTTATGGTACCTGTTGTTCCTGTAATCTGCAGTACTACTTGTTATGCAACATATTGCATGGTGTTTACATTATTTACTTTTACATTCTGTAAACGAGCGTGATGCAAGTATGTGTGATTGCGAAAGTGGAAGAAGCAATGTTGAAAGGTGATGGTTCGGGACCTCTGCGGGATGATCCCTGATGACAGCAAGTCCTGCATTCACAAAATGTTGACAGACCATTTACAGTATGCCAAGGTTTGTACAAGGTGGGTCCCGAAAATACTGACAACAAACGGAAACGTGTTGAAGCGGCCCGCGAATTTCATCAGGCTTGGCCAGGAATTCTTGGACTCCATTGTCAGTGGAAACGAGACCTGGGTCCACCACACGACACCGGAAATAAAAGAACAATTCCGTCAGTGGAAACATTCAGAGTCGTCGAAGCCGCGGAAGTTCAGACAAACACTGTCTGTCAGAAAAGTGATGGCGAGCGTCTTTTGGGACAGGAAGAGGTTATTGTTGTACGAATTCATGCTTGCCGGTACAATAATCAACTCCTTGCATTACTTCGATATCGCTAGTTCGTAGCTTCTACATTTTGATGATCTCAGCAATTTCCTTCATGGGTATTTATTGCTTCGTCAATACCTGTTTACTATTACACGTCACAACAATAGCATCGTAGGCATGTTTTGATTGACAGCAATTTATAATAGTAAACGAACTAATTGCACACTTCTCTTGTCATGTAAAAATCCAGAATCAAATTGTTGTCCATGAAATTTGCACTATATTTAAGTTGAACACAAATTTCTTTAAAAACCAGCTACTTTGTTTCCTACGGATTAGCAAATTTTGGACTATTTTGAAAAGGTCTTAAGTATATACTTTTTTTATGTTATCTAAAAATCTGGTTCCAAGTTAAACGCAAAGTTCCTGGAAAACTGGCTCGTTTTTGCAGATTATTAAATTTTCGACAATCTTCACTTTTTAGAAAAAAGTTTCGAATCTCTGCTTACCCTATACTTGTAAAATCAGGTTTTGAAATTTTTGTGCATAAAATTCATAAATATTTGAGTTTAACACGATTCTTTTTAAATCAACAAATACTGGACTATTTTGAGTATTTACAAAAAAATTAAATCTTTTCCTTGCTCTATTAATACAAAAATGCGGTTTTAAATTAGGACGAACACAATTTTCAGGGAAACATAGCTAGTCAGCTGCAAATATTTTTACAGACTCTCAAATGTTGGATTATTTTGAGCGTTTATAAAGAGGTTTTAAATGTTTCCTAAAAAAATTATTAGAGTTCATAGAAGGGTTTTTGAAAAAATTAAGGAAATGCAGTCGAAGTGGGCATTTTGTAAAGCGGTGATTTTGTATGGGAAATTCCGGAAAAACTAATAATAACCCATTTTCGGATTTTTCTATAGTTCTGTCACTGCGTGTGTCTGGAATGTTTCCTGAAAAAAATATCAAAATTCATCGAAGGATTTTGGAAAAATTGCATATTTAAATGCGGTTTTTGCCGGCCCACTAGCCGCGTGCGTCAGCGCGCCAGAACTAATGTGGAGGGTCCTGGGTTCGAATCCCGGAGAGGGCATGTGTTTGTGGATGTCTATTTTCATTTAATATGAATAATATATTAGAAATAATCGGTTGTGGCTGAATGACCTACGCTGTCTAAGCCAATGTCCTCATATCATCCATAATTCCACAACCCAAATTTCCGTCAATCATCCTTCCTTTGAAAAAAAAAATATGCGGTTTTTAAATTTTATCCATGAATAGATATATCAAACATCAATTATATTTATAATGGGTTTTTTAATAACAACTTGACAACTTTTTTTTTAAACATCCTGCAAACCATTTGCTATATATGAAAACTTTTATTATCGGCTTAAAGTACAATCAGTGCAATTATAAATGGAACTCGATTTCGATCATATGTCCACCAAGGGCACGATTGCAGCGGTCGATTCGTTGAAGCCAATTTTCGATGACTTGGCCACACAATTCGATGGAAATGGCCGCTATTTCTCGTTCGATGTTGGCTCTTAGGTCCTCTAACGCCGCCGACTTGTTGGCGTAGACCTTCGATTTAACGTAGCCCCACAGAAAAAAGTCTAGAGGTGGTAAATCACAAGATCTGGGCGGCCAATCGACAGGACCTCTTCTCGATATAACACGTTCATCGAACTTGGACTTCAATAAGTCGATTGTTTCTCCACCTGTGTGTGATGTGGCACCGTCTTGCTGAAACCACATATCACTGATGTCCATCCCATGCAATTGATTGAATAAATCACGCTGCAACATGTCTCTATAGCGTTCACCATTGACTGTAACGTGACGGTCATTTTCATCAACGAAGAAAAATGGCCCAATGACGCCACCGGCATGGAAACCGCACCATACAGTCACTTTTTGTGGATGAAGTGATGCTTCATGAAGCACATGAGGGTTTTCAGCACTCCAATAACGCATGTTTTGATTGTTGACGAAGCCATTCAACCAAAAATGCGCTTCATCACTGAAGATGATTTTGCGATGAAAGTCGTTATTTTCGGCTAACATCTCTAGAGCCCATTCTAAGAACGTGCGTCGCTTCATATGGTCAAGTGGCTTTAGTTCTTGAGTTAACTTGATCTTGTAAGGGTGCAGGCCAAGATTCTTTCGCAAAATGACGACTAATGCTCCAATTTCTGAGAACGCCGTGGAATCGACTGATTTGGATCGTTTGCGATGGACGCTTCAACGGCAGCAATATTCTCGGCGTTGCGACCGCTGCGTTGTCTCACTGGCACAGGAACATTCAACAGTGAATATGTTGACTCAAATTTTTTCACCAAATTATGAACTGCTTGTCTACTCGGGAGAGAATGACGACCCAAAATTAGCGTAAGCGCTCTTAAAGTTGCAATCACTGACCCGGAATTTCCGTAGTAATTTTTAATTACTTGTAAACGTTCTTCGTTCGTAAGTCTTTGCATAATGAAAATGTCTGAGTTACTGCGTATTTTGACAGTGACAGCGCACTAATTTGTTTAAGGGTGCGTTCACAATAAGAAAACAAATATATCAAGTTGCTATTGAAGAACCCTTTATATCAATTATATTACAATTTAACAGATTTTAGAAGATTGCTCACTTCATTAACAAAAAATCAAAAAAATAATCGACCTCTTTTACCTCACCTTCATCCCAGCTATACTTAGACGTACAATTTACGCTTCAGCAATGACGTAACTCGAAGGCACCAATCATGAAGTCAAGGCCACCGTCCGCCGACCATCCAAGGTCGCAAAGTCGCCGACGCGACGTTCCGAGGTTTTCGTGAAGCATTTGTAACTTTTATTTTTCTTTGAGATTTTTTCCCGTATACATATTTTTAATAACTTTGAATACTTATGCCATTGTGTTTCTCCTATACACGGAGATGAACAAAATGGAACATAGGATTTTCAATCTTAATTTCTTTATATTTGAATATTATCTTGCCTGATGATTTTCAATAAACTTTTTGCCGACTTAACATTTCTGCTCATCTACACCCCGTATATATTTTCTGTGTAAATAACAGCGAACAGTTTTCGGGCCAATATGCTTTTCTCTGCCATTAATTCCCCTCTGTTGTCAGCTGCAGCCAATCTCATGACGCAAATCCAAGCGTGAACTAGCCGGAGGTCAACGGGATAGGGCTCAACCCTTCATCCCGTGCCACGATATATTATGTTTACCATGAATAATTAAACAGAGCGCTCTATTATACAACCACTTTGAAATCAAGGCAAAATTTACGTTCCAGACAGTGGAACAATATTTTATTTTCGTTTATATAAACACTCGCTATTTGTGGAGACTCGAGAGGATATCTCGTATCCCTCCTTTTTCTGTATCTATTTCAAAGTGAAAGATTGATTTCAAGATAGTAAGAGCAACTTCAGGAACATCATCCATCAGCGGGAGACAAGACGTTGAATATCGTGTGTATAATCCGGAGGTGTCACCTTGAAGGTTATAGCTGGATGGAATGAAAAGGTTAAATATTTATAAACGTTTTGAAGAGAAAACTTGAAAATTGAGTTCAAAAATTATTTGAAACTACGATGTTGGCTGGATAAATATATCGATAATTTGGGGTTCAAACTTAAAAATTACAATATTTTCCATTCCATGTCCCGTGATAAATTCCGCACCGGTGGAGTAATTTAGATAACAATTCCTGATAAATAATAAAATTAAAATTTTCATGTATCGATTTTAAGGTAAATGGGAATTTTGTATTATTGTAAATATTCATCTATTTTTTTACTGGTTGTATTTCAAAACTTTCCTTTGCAATTATTGTTCATCATATGTCTCTCATAGTTTCATCCAAAAAAGAGCGAAGTGTAGTTGAGTAGCCGTGTAATGTGGTTTGGTTCTTAGCCAAGCTTCATCATTATTAAGGGCATTTATTGTGTTTCGGCGTTACTTACAACTATTGGATTATTTTCACTTATTTCTTAAACTAGCGTTATATACAGGGTGTCAATTTGAAAACTTTCAATGCGAATATCTCTGAAAATAAAGGAGTTAGAAAAGCGCAATTTGGTACAAATGTTATACAGGCAGGGGGAACTAGAACCACTATATTTTGGTTATGGGGTGAGCGACCCCTTGGGCCCCCTAACCCCAAAATTTTAAATGGCATCACCCCTTTTGTGATCCCTTAAATTAAACGTTTTTTCGGGTAGTATTCACCAGTACAAGAATGTTTTTAAAATTTAATACAGGGCCGAACAAAAAGTATAATTAAAATAAAATAAACTCTGATTCAATGAATTTTTTATTTAATTAGATTCTTATAGTGCATTCCATTTTGGTCTACAAAATAGGATAATAATTTTTTTTTCTCCAAATACTCGAACCAGTGGGTCAGGTTTCAACAAATAACAATCACCTATTGCAGTCAGGTGTGTTAGATTGTACGTCAAATTCAAAAACGACCGAAGTGAAATAATTTTAGACGAATTCACTATTTAATTTTCTTTTTTTCCGGTATTAGACATGGTTTACAGTATTGCTAAACGAATTGCGATTTAGACACCTGACTGAAATAGGCGATTGTTATTTGTTGAAACCTGACCCACTGCTTCGAGAATTTGGAGCAAAAAAATGTATTATCCTTTTTTGTAGCCCAAAATAGAATGAACTATAAGAATCCAATTAAATAAAATAGCAATTCATAGAAACAGAATTTATTTTATTTTAATTATATTATACTTTTTTGTTCGGCCCTGTATTAAATTTAAAAAAAATTCTTGTGCTGGTGAATACTAATCAAAAAAACGTTTAATTTAAGGAACCACAAAAGGGGTGATGCCATTTAAAATTTTGGGGTTAGGGTGAATGGGGCCCAAGTGGTCACTCACCCCATAACCAAAATATGGTGGTTCTAGTTCCCCCTACCTGTATAACATTTGTACCAAATTGCGTTTTTCTAACTCTTTTATTTTCACAGATATTCGCATTGAAAGTTTTCAAATTGACACCCTGTATACTTGGAGTTTACCTTTTGCAGAATGTTGATATAACAAGACGTGAGTGTGTAAGATAAATATGTTTATAAACATAATTTTTAATTACTACGTGTTATTTTATGTTGAGGTACGTATGCCCGAAGTTCAAGTGCATGCGAATTTATTAAAAGAGAATGGATTAGTTCGAACTCCTTGAACTCCACTACATTAAGCACAAAGTTTTATTTTATTTTCGAAAATCAATGTGGTTATAAAAATTATTTATTAAAAGAAAATGTACACTTTTTTGTTATCTGGATTAGTTTGGATATTTTTGTAGAATTTAAAAAAAATCCTAAAAATAATGGATTTCATTTTAAACCCTATCTATAATAAAATGTTATTAAGCTGTGCATAATTTTAAGTACATCGACATTATTGAATTGTTTTGCATTTTATGCATACTCTTTGTTTCTAAAAAAAAATATTTTTAGGGTTCTTATAAAATTGCATAATTTCTGAACCAGATTTTCTAGTGCTAGCCAGCACTAGTTAAAAATATTTTTTTTAAACGTACACTATGGCCAGGGCCGGCCCTAGGGTAGTGGGCGCCCTGTTGCGATGTTCCTTTATAGCGCCCCCTCCCCTTCCTATTTTTGAAGACAGTAGTGACTTACTTATTTTCGGTTATTAAAAATAATTACAATATAATATTATTATTCATAATTTAATTTAGTATAAATCTATATACAAGGCTGAAAGACCTCTGGTTAATTGCCTGTTGAGATCATTTGTAAAAGTGTCTCAGTAAATGTATTGTCTCTCGCTATATACCGAGTGACCCAGCGATCTGTAAAAGCCCCATAACTTATTTAGTATTTGAGATATCGACTTCTAATTTTCATGAACTGGTACCCACACCTATTCTACATATTTAAAAAATATGTATGTTTTTGTACAGGGTGGCCCAGTATAAACAACAGATCAAAGTTATGTTTTTTTTTAAATGGAACACCCCATATTTTATACTTTATTTTGAATCCCCTTAAGAATCTGATAAAAATAGTATAAGATACTATGGGCCTATTATGGACGGTTGGTTAGTTATGGGCAAATTTGTGGCAAAAACATGTACACATTGAAAACATTGCAGAAGCGTTCCTAGCAAAGACAGCATCATTTTTTATACACTACAAAATTTTCCACGTCATGAAGAATAATACACATCGGCTTTGGCCTTTTTTTATTCATACTGCTATACAGGGTGTCAACATACGCAAAACAATAGATAACTATTTTTTTTTAATGGAACACCCTATATACGTTGCCACCAATCTATGGTATTTTTAATAAGCTTTCTAATGATATACAGTTTGTATAACAAAATATTAAGGATTCTTGAGATTTATCAATAAAAACATCTTTCTTTTGTCACCTGCTGATTTTTGGATTTTCATCCAAAACTATGCATTTTCTGGAAAAAAAAGAGACCAAAATTATAGAGCGGAAAATTTCCGATCGATATGAGTCTTTCAACTTTTCAGATAATGCGTGCATTGCCCGCCATAGCGTGCAAAATATGCATTTTAGCGTTTTCTTTTCAAATTTTTTAGTAATAAATTGCGCTATACTTTATTTTCCGCTCCCTCTAGCGGAAAAACGAGAAATTATAGGGAAATTCAAATGACCAATATCGACTGAAAATGTTCCGCTCTACAACTCTTAACAATTTTTGTCCAAAATGCATAGTTTATGCTAAAAATGCAAATTGAAAATGATTGTATCAATTTTTGAGTTTTTAAATGGTTTTTTGAATTTTCAGCGAAAACTATGCATTTAGAACAAAAATTGCTTCTATTAAGAATTGTATAGCGGAACATTTTCAATCGATATTGGTCATTTGAATTATTCTACAGTTACCCGTTTTTCCGCTAGAGGGCGTGAAAAATAAATTATAGTGCAAGTAATTAATAAACAATTTGAAAGAAAACGCTAAAATGTATATACGGTCACTATTTTACGCACTCTGGCGGGCAATGCACGCATTAATGGAAAAGTCTAAAGACTTATATCGATCGAAAATTTTCCGTTCTACAACTTTGGTCTCTTATTATTTTTTCAGAAAATGCATAGTTTTGGCTGAAAATCCAAAAATGAGCAGGAGGTGACAAAAGAAAAATGTTTTTTTATGGATAAATCTCAAGAATCTTTAATATTTCATTACAAATTGTACATCATTGGAAAGCTTATTAAAAATTCCATGTATTGGTGGCAAGATATATAGGGTATTCCATTTGAAAAAAAAAATATTTATCCAATATTTTGCGTATGTTGACACCCTGTATAGCAGTATGAACAAAAAAGAACCAAAGCCGATTTATATTATTTTTCATGATGTGGAAAATTCTTCAGTGTATAAAAAATGACGCTAGCTTTGCTAGGAGCGCTTCTGCAATTTTTTCAATGTGTCCTTGTTTTTGCCACAAGTTTGCCCATAACTAACCAATCGTCCATAATAGACCCATAGTATCTTATACTATTATTATCAGCATCTCAAGAGGGTTAAAAATAAAGTATAAAATATAGGGTGTTCCATTTAAAAAAAAACATAACTTTGTTCTGTTATACAAGGTGTCTAAAAAAGACACCACCAAAATGATATGGTGTATTCCTGAGACAAAAAAAGAGCAAATTAACTAAATTTATCTATATGAAAAATTACATACCTTCCAAGATACAGCAAGTCAAAGTTTAAGATTTTTAAAATATTTTAATCTATATCTCGAAAATGGCAGATGAGAATGATTTGTTTATTTTTTTCTGACAACTAAATTAGGTGTACTACATTGTTTAAAAATTTCAAGAAATTTCTTCAAGTACAAAGGTGCTCCAGAGGACATGCTGTTTACATTATTACATAGAACTTTTTTGTTCTTCATATTTTTTACGATTTAATATTTTTTTCAATGCAACTCATCACTTTTAAAGAATTTATAACTCTTAAAGTTTTTTTGTTTACGCCTTATTTTTAACAAAAAATAATAAAAAAGAACTTATTGTTCATTGTTTAATTGCGCTCGTCCTGCAAGAAAAGTCTTAAAAATAACTATAATCCAAAAACTGCTTTTATTTTAACATATTAAATTATTTAACAAATTACAAAAAATTGAAAATGACCCTCATAAAAAAAAATCACAGTACACATTGTATGCGCGTGCGCGCGTCGCGTCGATGCGCTTCAGCCACCGGCGATCACCGGCGATACTTCGGTCACCACCACTCAACGTGTTAACAAGTTTTACTTAAATTGAAAGTTTTAATCGTACTGACACGTTTTCAACGAATTAACACCCGCCTACTTGGATTATTTTATTTTTTAACACGAAATTTTCAAAAAACAATAAGTTCTTTTTTATTTATTTTTGTTAAAAATAAGGCGTAAATAAAAAAACTTTAAGAGTTATAAATTCCTTAAAAGTGACGAGTTGCATTGAAAAAAATATTGAATCGTAAAAAATGTGAAGAACAAAAAAGTTCTATGTAATAATGTAAACAGCATGTCCTCTGGAGCACCTTTGTGCTTGAAGAAATTTCTTGAAATTTTTAAACAATGTAGTACACCTAATTTAGTTGTCAGAAAAAAATAAACAAATCATTCTCATTTGCCATTTTCGAGATATAGATTAAAACATTTTAAAAATCTAAAACTTTGACTTGCTGTATCTTGGAAAGTATGTAATTTTTCATATAAATAAATTTAGTTAATTTGCTTGTTTTTTGTCTCAGGAATACACCATATCATGTTGGTGGTGTCTTTTTTAGACACCTTGTATATATTGGGACACCCTGTACAAAAACATACATATTTTTAAAATATGTAGAATGAGTGTGGGTATCAGTTCAAGAAAACTAGAAGTCGATATCTCAAATAGCAAATAAGTTATGGGGCTTTTACAGAACCCTGGGTCACCCGGTATGTAAAACCAAACGAATTTACTCATATATAAATTCTAATACTTTTAACAAAGCTAAATTGATCAGCAAACATTGATATTAAATTTTAACTTTTCTGGCTTTTATGCCAAAGCGAAATATTGCACAAATTAAAAAAAATACATAATCGGTACCGATAGGTTTGAATTTATTTAGCCAAGTCATAAGTCACATATCGATTTAAATCCTAATTTATTTAATTGCTCATAACAACAGCATACTGTGATTTAAAAAATAAAATCTTAGTCGCATCGAATATTATTAAATAGCTTGTTTTTCCTGAAGAAAATAAAACATTATATCTGAATGTTTTTTATAATTTTATTTTAATCGACATAGCGAATTAAATGAAGAAGCTTGTATTCAATCAATAATATCTATCTAGCATTGATCGTCTTTTGTTCTGTTTTAAGCTCTAGTAAAGCAACCAGACTGTTATGTACTGTTAAATTTATTTTTCTTTACCTCCCTACTGTTTAATTTTTATCAAGCACATGTTATCGGCGCTTAGTTTATCTACGCGTCTTAACAAATGCGTAATTATTTTAATTTCCATTTTATGAGCTAACCATTGCTCCTTTTCAATATTAACATAAATTCCGCATTATTGAAATTTCCAAACGAGATAATTTTAGAAGAAGTACAGCTGCCAGTAACGATACAATGAAGAGATCAGCCTTTACCCGCTGTGCGCCGATTTATCGTAGGCATCATTAAGACCGTTTTCGCAGAACAATTAGTGTACATGTGCAGCTGCTAGGACAACACAATGGACTGTCGATCCGCCTCCTGCTGCCGGCGGACGTGACGAAATCGGTTCGAACCTAAATTGTTCTCGGAAGGGCAATTTGCCGGTTCGAACACGTGCGCCGAGCTCGATGCTCCCGTCACACCAACCGTAAAGTTTTTGTTCACCCTGACTTGTCCACTTGTACGCATGTTTTGTTCGTCGCGATAGTGTAAGAAACATATCACATCCTTCCTTGGATGGTCCTTTAAAAATCATACAACGAAATTCAAATGTTTTTGTCATCAGTATTGACGGTAAACGGGAGACCGTTTAAAACCCAATTATATCTGCAATGTTTTGGTCACTGGCATAGAAAATGACACTCGAACACATAGTTCTCCTCCTTTTCTTCGTTCCATATCATAGAAAAATCTATCCCCTAAAATTCCTTCTAAACGTGTTTCTTTTTCTTGTATCGTTTCTACTCGTAGCCTCTTTTAGGTGGGGGGTTATGTAGGGTTACTTGGAGCAAGGAAAGTCTGAGGATCAAGGCAGTTGTAAAGGAAAACCAGTTTTCGTTACCCAGGATATGAATATAAAAAAATAATAATAACGATTTTTTACGTCGGTACACATACATTAAACGTGAATAAAGTTCCTGTTCTCCCTTTGAGGAATTCTTCTTATAAGAATTGAGTTTTTTTGTATTTATTTAACACTCAGACGTTAAAAAAGTTAATTGGATTTGGTTTATTTAGTTTAAGTTAATTTAAATATGTATTATTGTAAATGGGGGGCTCCCGTTGATAAGTAAATAAATAAATATTTTCAAACAGTTTCAGAGCCGGTAAAAGCTTGTTTTGTTTATCAGACTGCCATTTTGTGGATAACATCGAGAGTAACATTGTAAATCCTTTGATATTGGATATATTTATTGAACATTAATAACATCAACGTTATAAACTGTTTTCCAATCGCAAACATTCCCCGTCGTGCATTCCAGATTTTTTTTTGAGAATTTTTTTTTCCGTTGCTTCAGCAGCTTCTAGTGAAATTTCATTAGGTGTGTAGCATCCAAAGCATAAACGTTTTACAAAATAAAAGGTTAAAATGAAACTTGTTTTGACAGATTTAATGAAAACATTTTCGTTAAAAATATAACGTTATAAACTTTTTTCCAATCACCAACGTCGACACTTCTTATCGTACATTCTAGAAGATTACTTGGGAATTAATTTGTTAATGCGTTTTTACAATGATGTAAAGGTGGCATTATCAGAACAGCGCCCGGAAAAGTTTTCCCGATCTCCGATTATTTTTTCCGTGCTCTAAAGATGAATGAAACTGACGAAAATAAATGTTATTTATTACTAAAGGGTGAATTGGAACTTTCCGAAAATATGATCAAACATTCATTTGTCTACCAAATTTTATTCCATTAAAAGGCATTATTATTGTGTCATTGGCGTCACTTTGCGAGTTTTTAAGTGCGTTTTTGAACAAAATAAATAAGGAATATATCGCTAGAAACATTTTCTACTATTTTATTACCTTTTTACTTAATAATATAAATTGTGATATTGATAAACTGAATATAAATTAGGTATTTATTTACCATACTTTAAGTTAGGCAACGTATATTCGGGGATAATACCACAAGAGGTTTAATTTGGCCGAATAAATTTTATTTATTTGCACGAGCCATTGAATCGATACAAATTTCGAGAATGAATTGAGATGGAAAAATCCGTGTGCGCTTTAGCGCGAGTGGATTTTGCCTAATCTCAATTCATTCAAGAAATTTGCGATGAAATGACGAGTGCTTAAAATAAAATTTATCCTGCCGAAATTATAACCGCGAGTGGTATTTGTTGAGATAATTTAACGAATAAGAACTATAAATTAGTAATTTATGTTAATTAAAAGTACAATGGGTGAAAGAGGATTGTTTATTTGTAATGGAATTTGATGAAGCACCAATCATCAAAATCATGTGTGGGTAAAATGAAAATGGTTGAGTGCCACGGGAATCGCGAAATTCGAGCGTGCGCGTTTGGGAGTTGTCAAATACTGGGATCCAGCCGTTAAAATGATATTTATAATTATTGTTTTGTATAAATATATATTATTACTTACATTTAGTATAAATTCCACACATTTCTGGCGTTTCTTATATTATATTATAGGTTATAACCTGTCACACACACACACACACACACACACACACAAACACACACACACACACACACACACACACACACACACACACACACACACACACACACACACACACACACACACTACAAGCGACATGATGTTAGGAGATCAATAACGGCTGATCGTTTAATCGCCGGTACACTTATTTCCGACACACATAAAAAAAAGACGCCAAGTGCACCAATATAAAAATGTTTATTTCATACTAGATAGAACATGAAGAACAAGATGGATATTAAATGCAATCCAATTCTATAATTCACGAATCGGTGGCAGCGCTACCGTACGCTTGCGACATCTCGCGGCCGAAGTACGAAATGCAGTTCTGTCAGTGTCACCGGCTTTAATATCAAATGTACAAAACAAAATCTATAATTGGTAGAAAGATAATATCTACCTCCCTGGCATATGGACCGGAATGACAATCGTGAACAATTTTTTTACGCAGAAGCGTGTCCGAAACAGATTTCAATTATATTTCACCGCAGAGGTATTCAGAATTGACACGGACGACCACTGTTCAACTGAAGTTACCTGTTTCCTAAAATTGTTAATATAAAGATCGTTGTCATGGTGAAGGTAAATAATTTTTTAACCATTTGCAAATGTTTGTCCGCCGTTTTAAATGCACCTTTTTATACATGAGTTGAATTATCAGAAATATACGTTACTGTCTATAGAGCGGTACAAACCCATAAGTATGAAGCGGCACGTGGTCATCTATTTAAAATCACCCTGTATTACAATGTAATACTTTGAAAATAAAATGTTGTAAATTACTTACACTTTTTGCGTTATTTTCAGACAAGTATAATAATAAATATCGTTCATTACTCGCCCGGAAATGGATTTCACGGAAAAATTCTTATTCCCGGACTCCTAATGAAATATACAATTCCCGTTGCTACATCTGTTTCTAGTAAAATGTTAAAAGAAACATTCAAATATGGTTTATCATCCATTTCTGACATTTTAAAACTTTCTGTATGATTTATTAAATCAAAAGTACCACTTTACATAAATCGTACCGAAAGTAGTTATTTTTCGGACGATTTTGTTTCACTTTTGAAACGATTTTTTTTTTACTTTCGGAACGATTTTTGTTACTTTTGGTACGATTTTGGGTATATATGTAGGCGGCCTTGACAATAACATCAACTTCGTATTTAATTATGACAGCGCTTGTCATATAACATTCGTGTGTGTTTTTACTTTTTTTAACATGCTAAACGGCTGGAGAAAAATATTGTACGTAACACGTTCCAAAAGTGATTTTACAGGACTCGCAGGATTCTTGTTACGCTACGCCCAACGTAAAATATCACTTTCGGAACTTGTTACTTAAATTACTATTACAGTACTCGTTTAGAACTTCCAGACTCGTCTACTACGCCGTCTCGTCCGTAAACATCTAGTACGTACTGTAACGCATCACTTACCGGACTAGTAAATAACCATCTCCTGGGCGACTGCATTGATACGCTGCTGCTAAATAATTTTCATTTTGCAATAAAAAATTATTCAACTGCGTCACCATTAAAAAAAATTAAATACAACGCAGTCGACAGCGATTGCAAATTAAATGAATATTTCAAAGCGTCGTAAATAATAAATACATGCATTTCCACTCATACACGATGTTAAATAATTACTAAATTAAATTATGAACCTGGTGTATAAAACAATTATAAATTTCCAATCACACGTATGTACAATATGGTTCAAATATATTGCCAAAATTGAATTTTTCAATTAACAATTTTATCGTGCATTCATTACACAACCCTACAAAAAAAGTGTTTCGACTATGTATATGTATCCCCATGTATTTTTCGAATCCGATCCCCAGCTCAGAAATGGACCTCCACGTCTAGAATTGGCCCCAGGGGCCAAAAATGGCCTCTGTAGGACCTAAAAGATGGATTCCGGGATAAGGCGAGGCCAAAGGTGCACTCTAAAGCCAAACCCGGATTTGTGGTCGAAAAGTTTATAGCCAACTGAAGTTCCCCGTTTGGGACCGGGAAAATGACCCCTTGGGGGCCGGAAAATCGTGGTTAAAAGTGCTATTTTGGCTAAATTATCAGCTATACCAAATAAATATATTCGGTTCAAAACTCGAGAAGCATTTGGAGATTTTTTCAGAATTTTTTTGTGCAGTAAATTTGAAAAGTTGGAAAGTTTAAGATATGTGGCAAAAGTTTTCCTATTTTTGATTTGCTTCTGAACGCATCTTTTGAAAAATGATTTAAACGATTATTTTTAAATAAAATCATTACCCAATAGAGATATGGATTTTTGAAAATTTACGTTTTAATTTTTTGAGCACTTGAACAAAAACATCGCAGAAAAAATATAAAAAATGCAGGCAAAATTTCATTAAAAATCATCCTCAATGGCCGAAGTATCGCGTATTCAAAATCAATTTGGTTTTTTCAAATTGAACAATTTTCAATACAGATAGGGATTTTTGAAAATTTTCGTTTTAATTTTTTGAGCACTTGAACAAAAACATCGCAAAAAAATATAAAAAATGCAGGCAAAATTTCATAAAAAATCATCCTCAATGGTTGAAGTATCGCTTATTCAAAATCAATTTGGTTTTGTAAATTCAACAATTTTCAATAGAGATATGGATTTTTAAATTGTTTGTTTTAATTTTTTGAACATTTGAACAAAAACATCGCAGAAAAAATATAAGACGTGGAAGTAAAATTCCATAAAAAATTATCCCCCATGGCCGAAGTATCGCTTAATCAAGATCAATTTGGTTTTTGTAAATTCAACAATTTTCAATATAGATGTGAATTTTTTAAATTTCAGTTTTAATTTTTTGAGCTCCTAAATAAAAACATCACAGAAAAAATAAATAAAACGCGGAGAAAAAATTCCATAAAAAATATCCTAAATGGCCGAAGTATCGCTTATTCAAGATCAATTTGGTTTTTGTAAATTCAACAATTTTGATTTTTTGTGGATTTTTTAAATTGTTTGTTTTAATTTTTTGAGCACTTGAACAAAAACATCGCAGAAAAAATACAAGACGCGGAGGCAAAATTCCATAAAAAATTATCCTCAATGGCCGAAGTATCACTTAATCAAAATCAATTTGATTTTTGTAAATTCAACAATTTTTAATATAGATGTGAATTTTTTAAATTTTACTTTTAATTTTTTGAGCTCCCGAATGAAAACATCGCAGAAAAAAATATAAAACGCGGAGACAAAATTCCTTAAAAAATTATCCTTAATGCCCGAAGTATCGCTTATTCAAAATCAATTTGGTTTTTGTAAATTCAACAATTTTCAATAGAGATGTGGATTTTCTAAATTGTTTGTTTTAATTTTTTGGGCACTTGAACAAAAACATCGCAGAAAAAAATATAAGACGTGAAGGCAAAATTCCATAAAAAATTATCCTCAATGGCCGAAGTATCGCTTATTCAAGATCAATTTGGTTTTTGAAAATTCAACAATTTTCAATAAAGATATGAATTTTAAATAGTTTGTTTTATTTTTTTAAGCACCTGAATGAAAACATCGCAGAAAAAAAATATAATACGCAGACAAAATTCTATAAAAAATTATCCTTAATGGCCGAAGTATCGCTTATTCAAAATCAATTTGGTTTTTGAAAATTCAACAATTTTCAATAAAGATATAAATTTTTAATTGTTTGTTTTATTTTTTTAAGCACCTGAATGAAAACATCGCAGAAAAAAAATATAACGCGCAGACAAAATTCCATAAAAAATTATCCTTAATGGCCGAAGTATTGCTTATTCAAAATCAATTTGGTTTTTGTAAATTTAACAACTTTCAATATAGATGTGCAATTTTTAAATTTTAGTTTTAATTTTTTGAACACGTGAATGAAAACATCGCAGAAAAAAAAATAAAACGCCCAGACAAAATTCCATAAGAAATTATCCTCAATGGCCGAAGTATCGCTTATTCAAAATCAATTTGGTTTTTGAAAATTCAACAATTTTCAATAAAGATATAATTTTTTTTTAATTGTTTGTTTTATTTTTTTAAGCACCTGAATGAAAACATCGCAGAAAAAAATATAACGCGCAGACAAAATTCCATAAAAAATTATCCTTAATGGCCGAAGTATTGCTTATTCAAAATCAATTTGGTTTTTGTAAATTTAACAACTTTCAATATAGATGTGTAATTTTAAAATTTTAGTTTTAATTTTTTGAACACCTGAATGAAAACATCGCAGAAAAAAAATAAAACGCCCAGACAAAACTCCATAAGAAATTATCCTCAATGGCCGAAGTATCGCTTATTCAAAATCAATTTGGTTTTTGAAAATTCAACAATTTTCAATAAAGATATATTTTTTTGGTTTTTGTAAATTTAACAACTTTCAATATAGATGTGTAATTTTAAAATTTTAGTTTTAATTTTTTGAACACCTGAATGAAAACATCGCAGAAAAAATATAAAACGCAAAGACAAAATTCCAAAAAAAATTATCCTTAATGCCCGAAGTATCGCTTATTCAAAATCAATTTGATTTTTGTAAATTCAACAAGTTTCAATATAGGTGTGGATTTTTTAAATTGTTTGTTTTAATTTTTTGAACAAAAAAATCGCAGAAAAAATAGACGTGGAGGCAAAATTCCATAAAAAAATTATCCTCAATGGACGAAGTACCGCTTATTCAAAATCAATTTGGTTTTTGTAAATTCAACAATTTTCAATATAGATGTAAATTTTTTAAATTTTAGTTTTAATTTTTTGATCTCCTGAATGAAAACATCGCAGAAAAAAAAATAAAACGCGGAGACAAAATTCCATAAAAAATTATCCTCAATGGCCGAAGTATCGCTTATTCAAAATCAATTTGGTTTTTGTAAATTCAACAATTTTCAATAGAGATGTGAATTTTTTAAATTTTAGTTTTATTTTTATGAGCAGTAGAACAAAATAATAATATTAGACGTAGAGGCAAATTTCCATGAAAAATTATCCTCAATGGCCGAAGTATCGCTTATTCAAAATCAATTTGGCTTTTGAAAATTCAACAATTTTCAATATAGATGTGGATTTTTTTAAATTTTAATTTTTTGATAAAAAAACATAATCTTATGTCTGATGAAAGAGGACGTATTAGGCTACTGAACCTACTAATTTATTTTAATATTTTAACTTTATTAACTGTGTTAGCTTTAATGAAAAAAAAATAAGCCTATTATTGGGCACTTTTTCAATAGCAATCTTGTTATAAAAAATACTATGACGTGAAATTGGCAAAAAACAATTAGTAGATCCCTTACTAGACCATAACAGCTTCTACCCGGTGAAAACCGAAATCGAATATAGTTAACCATTTAGCTTCAATTTATGTTAACAAATTACTTTCATTTATATATTTTCTGTTTATATACTTTATGTAAAAAATACCTATTTCATGATAGGATGACTTTTCTTAAGAACGAAAATATTTATTTATGATTTGGAGAGCTGAATTTATGAAGTCCAAGTCATGCTGAACTTAGCCAGGTTTTGTTTATAATTATCTCTGAATTCATAAAGACAGTTTATTATTATGTACCCACTGCTCGGAATTTGCTAAGTATTTGTTAAGTCTCGCCTAGTAAGTACCCAGCTTAAATGATAAAACTCTCGGCGATTACCAAGTGTTTCTCTTTGACGTGGGACTGTTTACCGACAAAGGATAAAAAGTACAAGTTAACGAGCGTCTCCAAACACACTACTTAGAACTTGCCAAGTGTTTGCCAGAGAAACCGGTTTAAGCTTTTACTATAAGAAAAATCTAACGACAAGCCCTTATCATTGTAACGGCCCCTGTGTCTATAAATCACACAGTTGTTTACATATACAATCATCTGTAATATAAGTGTGCGATAGAGGCTTTATATACTTTATAAGTGGATTATCTCTCACCAGAAATAATAAATCTCTCAACTCAAGATGTGGAGTTCATTTGAATAGAGAAGAGCTCCTGTGCACGTACGAAAATTGGTTTGATGCCGTTAGCGGAGTAGGATGTGACAGTGTCTTATTAATATCTTATTTTCTCATTAAAGTCAATTATTAGTTTAATACAATTTACGGAATATTTGTGGTGGTATTTAATTAATATCCTGACTAGTAGAGAAGCTCTCGAGGTTTTAACACACGCTAATAAGTTATGATGCGCAGAGGCCGCAACCAAAAGCTTTTATCGGAGCGGATGGGGGTTGTATAATATTCTATAATGACAACAGAGGGTGTATTTGATTTAAAAAAATGATTAATAGAGGGCTTTCATCTGCTCATAACACAGCTCCATATTTAGGCCAAATATCTATATTTCTAATTTCATAAAAAAAATCATTTTGCTCTCTTGAATGAATTGCTTGATATATTATTGGGTGGCCTGGTTCGCGATTGCCTCAATACAACATTGATTACAGACTAAACAGGAAATCGTGCCCTTTGTGAATACGTTGTAACGCTACAAATCACAACCCTATTAAGACATACTAAAATTATACAGTCTGGCAAATACAATTAAGCGAATCCCACGCCAAAATTAAATCAATGATTGATTCAAGGGCGTGTTAGAATAAATTTGTGTAATAGTTCATACCTGTGGAATGGAGCACACTAATGAAATTCCCCAGGCCCAGGTCAGCATGCATTTCCCACGCCTTCTGGCGTCGTTAACTTTGAGCGGGTGCAGAACGGCAAAATAGCGATCCAAAGAAACACAAACGAGCACGTTGCTGCTTAGGTACAATCCGAACGCTCGAAGGAAGAGGAATGCTTTGCATGCCAGATTCCCAGCCAGCCATTGTACAGTCAAACGCCAGCCAATCTGAAATTAACAAAGAGACAACTGTAGAAAATACACGAAAATGCTTGTTACTTTATGATATATAGAGAATGCGATTTATATATATGAAATTTATTGTCTATACCAGGGGTGGCCAAACTTTTGATCACTACGAGCGACCCATGTTTTAAATTATAGGCGGCGGTCTGCCAACGTCGAATGTGTTAAATGATCATAGTAGTCAGTTCAAAAATACCATATTGATAGTTTGAAACTACAATTTTTGACAATTGAATAAATACCATTTCTGTCAGTTGAATACAGTAAATGAAAATATGTGAATTTTAACCATAGAAAATATATGATTTTTGACAGTACACAAATGCCATTTTTGACGTTAAAAAAATTGTTGAAAATTTACCATTTTTCACAGTTAAAAAATACCATTTTATACAGTTCAAAAATACACATTTTGACAGTTAATAAAATACCATTTTATAGTTAAAAAGTTGAATAAAATAAATAAAAATCAAGTGAATTTTAACCATAGAAAATATACGATTTTTTACAGACATGCCATTTCTAACGTTAAAAAAAATTGGTTGAAAATTTACCACAGTTGAAAAAATACCAGATTTGGCAGTTCAAACATACACAATTTGATTGTTCAATAAATACCATTTTTCACAGTTAAAAAATACAAATTTTGAGAGATAAAAAATACAATGTTTAACGGTTGAATAAATACCATTTCTGACAGTTGAAAAATACATTGTTTGACAGTTGAATACGTACCATTTTTCACAGTTGAATAAAAAAAATCTAAAATTATGTAAGTTTTAACCATAGAATATATACAATTTTTGACAGTACACAAATACCATTTCTGACGTTAAAAAATACACATTTTGACAGTTCAAAAATGAAATTTTCGGCAGTTAAAAAATACCAAATTTGATAGTTTGAAATTACAATTTTTGACAGTTGAATAAAATAATTTAAAATGATGTGAGTTTTAACCAGGGAATATATACGATTTTTGACAGTACACAAATACCATTTCTGACGTTAAATGATACACATTTTGACATTTAATAAGATATCATTTTTAGACAGTTAAAAAAAAAATTGGTAGTTAAAAAATACCATATTTGATAGATTGAAACCACAATTTTTGATAGTTGAATAAAAAACATTTTTGACAGCTGATTAAAGTAAATGAAAATATGTGAATTTTAACCATAGAAAATATACGATTTCTGACAGTACAGAAATGTCGTTTTTGACGGTAATTTTTTTTTTTTAATTTACCATTTTTGACAGTTAAAAAATACAAATTTAACAATTAAAAAATACAATGTTTAACTTTTGAATAAATACCATTTCTGACAGTTGAATAAAAAAAAACTAAAATTATGTAAGTTTTAACCATAGAATATATACAATTTTTGACAGTACACAAATACCATTTCTGACGTTAAAAAATACACATTTTGACAGTTCAAAAATGAAATTTTCGGCAGTTAAAAAATACCAAATTTAATAGTTTGAAATTACAATTTTTGACAGTTGAATAAAATAATTTAAAACTATGTGAGTTTTAACCATGGAATATATACGATTTTTGACAGTACACAAATACCATTTCTGACGTTAAATGATACACATTTTTACATTTAATAAGATATCATTTTTTGACGGTTAAAAAAAAATGGTAGTTAAAAAATACCATATTTGATAGATTGAAACCACAATTTTTGATAGTTGAATAAAAATCATTTTTGACAGCTGATTAAAGTAAATGAAAATATGTGAATTTTAACCATAGAAAATATACGATTTCTGACAGTACAGAAATGACGTTTTTGACGTTAAATTTTTTTTTTAATTTACCATTTTTGACAGTTAAAAAATACAAATTTAACAATTAAAAAATACAATGTTTAACTTTTGAATAAATACCATTTCTGACAGTTAAAAAATGCATTGTTTGACAGTTGAATACGTACCAGTTTTGACAGTTGAATAAAAAAAACTAAAATTATGTAAGTTTTAACCATAGAATATATACGATTTTTGACAGTACACAAATACCATTTCTGACGGTAAAAAATACACATTTTGTCATTTAATAAAATATCATTTTCGAGAGTTCAAAAATGAAATTTTTGGCAGTTAAAAAATACCATATTTAATAGTTTGAAACCACAATTTTTGACAGTTGAATGAAAATCATTTTTGCAGCTGAATAAAGTAAATGAAAATATATGAATTTTAACCATAGAAAATATACGAAAATGTACAGTACAGAAATGACGTTTCTGGCGTTTAAAAAATTGTTGAAAATTTACCATTTTTAACAGTTAGAAAATACCTTTTCTTTCAGTTCAAAAATACACATTTTGACAGTTAATGCAATAACATTTTATAGTTAAAAAATACGTTTTTCGACAGTTGAATGAATACCATTTTTGACAGTTGAATACAATAAATTAAAATCAAGTAGATTTTAACCATAGAAAATTAACCATATACCATGTTGACAGTACACAAATGCCATTTTTGAGGTTAAATAAAAATTTTGTTGAAAATTTACCATTTTGAACAGTTGAAAAAATACCATTTTTGACAGTTCCAAAATACACATTTTGACAAATGAATAAATACCATTTTTGACAGTTCATAAATAAAAATTTTAACAGTTCAAAAATTACCATTTTTGATAGTTAAAAATTATAATTTTTAACAGTTAAAAAATACAATTTTTCACAGTTGAATAAATACCATTTTTGACAGTTGATGAAAGAAGGTTTGACAGTGGAATACATACCCTTTTTGATAGTTGAATAAATACCATTTTTGACAGTTGAAAGATAGGTTTGACAGTAGAATACATACCCTTTTTTATAGTTAAATAAATACCCTTTTTGACAGTGGAATAAAATAAACTAAAATGATATGGGTTTTAACCATAGAATATATACGATTTTTGACAGTGCACAAGTGCAATTTTTGACGTTAAAATTTTTTTTGTTGAAAATTTACCATTTTTAACAGTTGAAAAAATACTATTTTTGACAGTTCAAAAATACAGTTTTTGACAGTTGCATATATACCACTTTTGACAGTTTAAAAATATAATTTTTGATAGGTAATAAAAATATTTTTGATAGTTAAAAACTACAGTTTTGAATAAATACCTCTCACATTTGAAAAAGTATAATTTTCGACTTTTTGTCCGTGGAGAAAACACCATATTTGATTTTTAGTTATATAAAGATTTTTCATGTTAATCTAAAAAAAAATCAGAACTTACGTAAAAGTGACACATTTTCAAAAACAATAGTTAGTTTTAAAGGTAGATGTTTTGTGAATCAATTTAAAAAAATAGATATTTTTGTTCAAGTTCAACTTTAAATATTATTTTTTTATAAATTCATAACTCGCAAAAATTGACTCATACCAAAAATCAAAGTTAATTCTAAGAGGCAAATGTTTTGTGATTATACTAAAAATTTTATGAAATTCTATCACATCAATATTTCTTATTTTAGAAGTTAAATCTTTAAATTTCAAAAATTCACAAACCCAAAAATTGACACATTTTCAAAAATCGAAGGTAGTTTTAAAGGTAGTCGTTCTGTGAATATATTAAAATATTAGAGGAACTCAATTTTGTTTTGTTTGTGTTCGAAAACATAAAATATTAAATTTCAAAAACTCGTAACTCACGCAAAATTAACTAATTTTCGAAAATCGCAGTTAATTTTAAAGATAAATGTATTATGATTTTATTATAGTGTTTTGAGGAATTCAATCATAACAGTATTAAATTTTTTTCATTTTTTTTTGTTCAAAAATGCGACAACTTTATAACACGCAAAAATTGATACATTTTTAGAAATCGTATTGATTCTAAAGGCAGGTGTTTTATGAATATATGTACTTACATTTTTGAGATATTGTATCAAATCAGTATTTATTTTGTTTGACAACTGGAAAAGTTAATTAAAAAAATCATACACCCAAAAATTTAATTTAATTTAATTTATTTAAAAAAAAAACAATGGTAATCTTAAAGGTAGTCGTTCTGTGGATGTATTAAAATATTCGAGAAGCTCAATTTTGTTTTGTTAAAGAATTCGACAACTTAAAATATTAATTTTCAAAAATTAACAACTCGCAAAAGAAGTCATTTTATTATGATTACCTTCGAGTTTTTTATCTTATCTTTTTTCTATTTTTTCTATGTCATAATATTTTTTTCTCTGTTCAAATATTCAGCAACTTTAAAAAATATTTTGAAAACATCATAATTCACGCAAAAATTGACACATTTTCAAAAATCATAATCAATTTTAAAGATAAATTTATTATGATTACCTTCGAGTTTTTAAGGAATTCAATCATATCATTATTAATATTTTTTTGTCTTCAAATATCCAGCAACATAAAAAATACTTTGAAAAAATTCATAATTCACGCAAAAATGGACTCATTTTCAAAAACCATAGTCAATTTTAAAGATAAATGTATTGTGATTACCTGAGAGTTTTTAAGGAATTCAGTCATATCAGTATTCATTTTTTTTTCTATTTTTTCTTAGTTCAAATATTCGGCAACTAAAAAAGAAAGAGTTTAAAAAAATTCACAACTCACGCAAAAATTGACACATTTTCAAAAATCATAGTCAATTTTAAAGATAAATTTATTATGATTGACTTTAGGGTTTTTAAGGAATTCAGTCATATCATTATTAATATTTTTTTCTCTGTTCAAATATTCAGCAACTTAAAAAAATATTTTGAAAAAATTCACAATTCAGGCAAAAATGGACTCATTTTCAAAAACCATAGTGAATTTTAAAGATAAATTTATTATGATTACCGTAGAATTTTTAAGGAATTCAGTCATATCAGTATTAATTCGTTTTTCTATTTTTTTCTTTGTTCAAATATTCGACAACTAAAAAAAAAAAAAAAGTTTAAAAAAATTCACAACTCACGCAAAAATTGACACATTTTCAAAAATCTTGGTTAGTTCTAAATACAGATGTTTTGTGAATATATTATATAAAATTTTTGAGAAATTCTATATCATTATTTATTTTTACTTTCTCCGTTACGAAGTACGAGAAAATATTGTGATCATGATTTTTTACGGAAATATCCGTTTTGGGGTCCCTAGATGCCATTTCAACAATTTATGGAAAAAAAATTATTATGTCTGTGTGTGTGTCTGATGGTGTGTCTTTGTGTGTGTCTGTGTGTTTGTGTGTGTCTGTCTGTGCGCGCTATATCTCAAAAACTAACAGAGAATTGATATGAAACTTTGAACATACGTCTTATTTGATAATCTGAAGAACTGAAAAACGTTTGGTAAAATTTTGTACACCGGAAGTGGGCGTTTACCTTAACTGTTTTTTGTTTCTTTCTTTGAAAACATTCAAACAAACTTTGAATACAATAAAGAAGTGAACATCTTTTGCTTGAAAACATTTTTCATAAAATCATTTTTATTCGAGAAAAAAATTTATTATTTTTTTTATTTTTGGTTTATAATTATAAAACGATAATAGTTACAGCAAATTTATGTTAATAATAAGAGAATGCTAAAATGAACAACTTATAAAGAATAAGTTTTTTTTCGAAATCCCTTTAGTTTTTGAGTAAATTGAGTTTTTGAATTATAATTTTTCCATCTTTCATAATTTTGACGTTTTAAACGTCAGTTTCATCCGAGTTAACATAACGCTCGATGTACATTTAAAATATGATTTCAATTGAAAATAAACCATGAAAACGTAAATATAAATGGCTGTGATACCATCAAGTCGGAGAAAGTAACATTATGGCCATATCACAATTTTTGGTCAAGTGTTCGACAACTTTTTTACACAAGGGTCCTAGAGAGAGACGAAAGGGGTTACGCTTAAGTTCGCAAGCATGACTTTAAAGAAGACACTTCTAAGTTTTTCGCCCTTAAAAATTCATCAAAATCGATTGAAAATACGCCGAGTTATGGCGGTTTGAAAATTCACGAATTTCAAGTGTTTAATTTTTTTCACCAGTGTAGTATGCTGGTATACAAAAGCAATCCCGTAAACTTTTAACGAACGGTTTAGCGTAAACACCCTGTACATAATTAAATGTTTATAATTCAATAGCAAGGATTTGTTCAAATTAAATCCTTGACGCAATTAGCGGAATTAGTAATTAAGACTATTATGATTAAACGTATTCAGGAAAATTACGTGCTTGTTATCTAATACCACCACACGAGATGTTTTTATTTATTTGCTAGAGTTGGATTAAATTTAATTAATGGAAAGGTTAGCAGCCCCGAATAAATCAACTCAAAGGAGGCTTTAATAATTCGGTATATGCTTTAATTTTGTACAGGAATTAAAAATTAACTTGTAATTTGTAATTATAAAATAAGCGTAAGGTAAAGTGGAGCTAAAAGATCCCAGTTAATTGCCTTATAAATTTATTTATGTATTAAATAATTTTTAATTTATCCTATAATAAATTCAAAAAAACGAAATATTGCCTGAATAAATGAATATTCAACCTGTTCGTAACTCTGCAAGCAAATTAAATCTTTACTAAGACTATAAACAAATAACTTATTGAAACAACTACTTCCCATATCCTATAATGTTAGCATGCAACGAGTTACGTTAAGATACCTTTAACAACACACTAGTGTTAAGAATTTCATAATTACTACAAGAAGAAATTCAAGAAAGTTAAGAAATTCTTCTCAACACTAGTGTTGTTAAATGTATCTTAACGCAATACTACAATGCTGAACACTAAACAACTTTTCAAATTTAGAAAAATTGAACTACAATCAAATATACTAGGTCACGGAATATGTAACATTATTTTTACACAAACGGGAGAGAAAGTCGATTTCTCAGCCGTCTCCCTAGGGAGAGAAATAACATTACTCTCGAGGGAAATAAGTGATCATTTCTCTCCCTACGAGATTCCATGATTTATTTTAACTGTCACAATTGACAGCATTTTTTTCTAGGTTAGTTTTTAGAAACGAACGTTTTACCGTCTGTGAAAAAAATAGTATATACCTCGAGAGAGAATGATATTTTTCCCTCGGAGCGTTGCATCCCTTAGACATTCGCCCTCGGGATACAAATTTGCACCTCAGAAAAAATCACGCATTTCTCTCTCTTGATATATAATTTTCTATTGTTTTTACTTTACTCGAAGATTTAAAATTTCTAACTTTTCTCTCGTACTGTGAAAAGCTTTATTTTTTTTTAATTATAGCGTTGACAACTAGGTCATCTGCCACAACCCTTTGTTTTGTGTAATATTAAAGATTATGAAAAGCTTTATAACGTCACTTATATCGTAAATTACTACGAGGGTTGGGGCATAAGTCATGGCAACTTTTTTTTTCTTGTAGATATGTGAACGGATCACAAACGTATGTGTCGTGTGGAAGTTCTGCAGGCATAGTGTGTATGCAGAACAACAGATGGCTCTGTGATAGCTGGCAGTCAGTTACCCGTGTTGAGCAGCGCGCTTATATCAAAATAGCCGTGCTCCGAGGGAGAAATGCGTTACAGTGCATTAGTAGAAGCCCTTGGGAATAATGCCCTATCATATCGTACAGTAGCACGGTGGGTAGGAAAGTTTCAGCAAGGACGTGCGTCAACCAATAATAAGCAACGTTCGGGACGACCGGTGAGTGTGACTTGTCACGTGCCGTCATCGAGCAGCTCATGGATGAAGACAGACGTTACTAGAGTTAAAGAGGGCAAGTTGCATCGAGAAACGCACCGTCCACAGGATATTGCGTAATGAGCTACAGCTATGCAAAATCGCTTAGCGGTGGGTACCGCATGCACTGATGGAAGTTCAAAGGTGGGTGCGCTATGCAATATGCTCCGACCACTTTGTACGGTGGCAACAGGACGGCGATCAATTCTTGTCACGAATAATCGCCATCGATGAATTTTGGGCCAGGGCATACGAACCAGAACTGAAACGTCAGTCCGCGGAGGGCGACATCCTGGATCACCAAGGCACCAGAAGTTCCGTCAGAATCCTTCCCCAGTCAAATCAACGGTTATCGTCGCGTATGACGTCAGGGATGTCATTGTTTGCCACTTTGTTCCTCACGGCAGAACAGTGAGCGCACAGTACTACAGGGACTTCCTGATGCGACAGGTACGACGTGGCGTTCGGGATAAACGTCCAGATCTTGTGGACAGTGCAATAATACTGCACGACAATGCAAAACCACATAAAGCAGGATGTGTACGGCAGCTACTCCGACGTTGAGGATGGAAAGAATTGGAGCACCCATCTTACTCTCCTGACCTTTCGCCCTGTGACTTTGATCTCACTCCCAAGATTAAGGAACCAATACGTGGTAGGCGGTTTGCAACACGAGAGGGCATTGCTAATGCTGTGCGCCAAGAGATGACCCGATTTACACATGGTGCGGCAAATGCTAAGGCTGATGGTATTCGCGCCTCCCAGATCATTGGCAGCGTGTGGTGACAGTAGCTGGGGACTACATTGAGGGTCTTTAGGCCCAGGTTTGACATGTCAACTTTATGTGTACTGTGTTATCATTCTTTTGCACAGTGAAGGCCATATTGCACTGTATACTACCGTAATAAATTAGTGTGTTACGATATTTCAGTGCTACTCATTGTCCACACATGTGGTTAAGACCTTGTCCTTTCGTCTGTATATGTCACATTTTCCAACCGAACTGGTATCTTCAAGAAAAAAAATAGTTGCCATGACTTTTGCCCCAACCCTCATATTATAAAATGTTCAACCGTAAACGACGGTGGATTTAGCAAATAGCTTCGCGTTCAGACCAGCGATTGTGAGATTAAGAGTCCAGCAACGGGGTCTGAATTTGGATGGGTGACCGGTGCCATATGCCACTGGAATACAATAAATAGTGCTTCAAAGTGACGGGGGTGATCCTTAGACGTAACAAGCTCAGTTACACACACATATATACACAATCACAAAAACTTACTCGGCTGAAGTAGAATGAATTTAATACATGTTAATTCAATTGTCGAATTTGATGTGGAAAGTATATTCAGACTATTATCACTGTGCAGTTCAAAAGGAGCTAATTTATACTTCGGGTGAGGGGGAGTGCCTCCCCTCTGAAACCGCCTTGGTCAGAAGGTAATGTTAAAAACGACAATGATTTTAAAATGTTAAGTTTACTGCCTCGAAAATTAAAAATTAAACCCCTTGAACTGGTCCAGTAGTAAAATGGGCTTGCCTTGATGTGGCGTCAATTAAATACTCATGATGAGCTTTCGTTAAAAAATTATAATAATTTAATAAGATCTGATTTTTTGTAAGGAAGGATGATTGATGGGAATGCGGGTTAGGGAGAGTGAGTGATATTAGGGAAATTTACGTAAGCAACTAAGCTATTCTGCCAAGATCGATTTTAATATTTCTTAAATTTCATATTTATAATGAAATAGGACAAACACTGACTTCCTGGGATCCGGCGCAAATGGTCGTTAATAAAATTTAATAAGGGAAAGCAGGTGCTCCACACCGCTACGAAGCGCCCCAACACTTTAATGTTTTCAATTATTTTTATTTTCAATAAAATATTACAGAAAAATTAAAGTAATATATTTTTTTATTAACTGTGCCTAATTTATTGATTCTTTTTTCTGGGATTAATATTCTGCCCAGTCCAAAGCTGTAGTGGATGCAATACAGGTTGTCCCATCAAGGTCGCACATTAATAGTGTACGGACTTAATCAATATAATATAATAATTTCTTCACATAAATTTATTTAGACTTCAAATTTACAATAAAAAATATAGCATTCCATTTAAAATAAGGAAGTTGGTGTTAACTTGCGGTATAATCGGAAATCGTATAATCTTGAAAAAAAAAATATTTGTAGTTAAATCTCGTTGGAGAAACCGAGCATGTGTTTGACAGAAGTTTTATGATTATGACTTCAAGATATTCGATATTGAAATAGATATATGTACCCAAATCAAAAAAAAATTACTTTTATCGTTACATTTTGTAATTGTGAATAAAATGGTAAACCTCACGGGATATAATTCCAGCCTCACGTAATTGCAAACCTTGGCGCTTCGTGACTTGGTTTGCAATCTATTCCCTCGGCTGTAATGCAGTTTTTTCCGACTCGGTATGTAATATACTATTTTTGTAATCATATAATTACATTCACGAAGATCGTGGCATTAAATCAGTTCTATATTCCCGAATGGATAAATAAGACAGGTTACCCGTGAAATTGAAAGTAGATCTGTTTACAGATCGATTTTTTTCATCTCAATGTAAATTTCTTATTTTTAATTCGAGATTTATAGGGAAAACTTAATTGCATCCCATGATAACTTCTGATGTAAGATTTATTTTTTTTGATTTAGGTCCGAATATGTCTTCTAAAGCTACGCGCACACTTGTCGGAGTCGGACGGACGGCATGCATCGGGTAAAATTGCTTAACACAGTTGTAAACGAGTCAACGCTTAGCTTAAGAGTTCGACCGTGGAAATCGCGCGAATGTCTTATAATTGTTCATCTAATATATATGGTGTTAAATAGTTTCACTATCAAAAAACAAGGCACAAGTACAAAGCTTGAGGGAACTTTTAAAATTCATATAAAAAATAACTAATTGTTTTTTGCTCCTTCTTATACTGCTTCAGCCCGTTCCGAAAAAGTAATTTCTAACTCGCAGTCACTCAGAATTTATTGCAATATTTTATAATGAATTTTTTCAATGAAGTTTTAACAAGTTTCTTGCTAATATTTATATAAGTGACAAAATACAATGACATTAAAATATTGAGTTTGTTACCTGGGATATCTCGATTTATATTCCTATATGAGTGGAGATTTAAAAATTTAACTTAATGATAACAAGATTTATTAACACATTCACTGCCGACTACGCACCATTTGCGTGGTATTGGTTTTAACGCGGGGGCCGACTACACACCAGGTGCGTAATATGTTCTTTGTCACTAAACCTTACAGGAGAGCGTTGGCTTGACTCGCAATCCGTTTTTCTCAGACAGGCAGTAAACGTGTAAACGAACATAAAAAAATATGTTTTTGTAAAATTGTAAATGGCATAAATTTTAAGTTCCCGGCGCATTCACCATAAAATTCATACACGAACTCATTTCCGTTATCTCTAAAACGATAATTGCGACTATTATAAACTAACACGTTAGCTACGGGTTAATTTTTATTTACAAATATCAGATAACATAAACGAGTTAAATCAGCACTGTACAATTTTTAAAGCTCAATTAACGCTAATGATAAAACTAATAATATTAATTTAATTAAAGACTCTTGGAAATTAATTTTCCTCTTTTCAGAAATCCGACGGTGTCTAAAATATAATTTTCCAGATTGAGGTAATTGCTCGGAATAATAGGATTATCGACTTCTAAAGGTAGCTTGCTCATATTTCCTAAATCTATCCACTGAATATTGGATATTGAATATCTTCCCCGAAGCATAATTGTATTAGTACAGAAAGAAATTCAATAAGTAATTTGCGAAGCTTCGTCGAATTACATACTCATGGTAATTTTGATATAAAAATGTTTTTCGCAGATTTATATATATAATGTAAGATTTTAAAGTAACGGGCTAAACAGATGAGACTACGTCCCATCAGAGTTAAGTATTCATTACATGTTACTTATTATCAACAGTAATCTAACGAGTGGCTATGATTTTGCCGGCAAATTTTAGCGTCAGGATCACAATTGCTTGTTGCGATGAAAATCGGCACGACTGTGAAGCAGGAGTGCCGATTTTCTAGAAGCAACAAGCAAGAGTGATCCAGACGCTAATAATTGCCTAGGAATAATCAGTCACGAGTTACATTCGAGAAGTCAATTGGGCGAACAGAAAGTTTACACTTCATAATTTGAAAAATTAAACGTCGACGTTTATTAATCGTCGCTAATAATTGTAGTAAAAATGAGCTTAAGAAGATTTTGAGAAATGCCTATGAATACTATTACAGATGAAAGCAGTTGCACATTACCCGAAAATGCGAAGAGATCGAATTCAGTGCGCAAACAATTTTACCTGTGATAACTGACGTTTTATATATAAAATGTAACGTGTTGCTACACCAACATGAAAGAATTGCCATGAATAACACGCACCCAGGGGCGATTGCCATGCATAAATGCACCCAGGTCTGACTCGCAACGTAATTTCATTAGATAATCCTTAACATTATTCGATTTCATTGGTTAAAACGTAAATGAGGGCAGTTGTCATGATAATAAGTAGATTTCTGTATTCCGTGCCGCTTCTCTAAAGTCTGGCGGAGTTAATATCTCACCAGGTACGCCTGTCTATGAATATAAATGATTATAGTACAATCACCTAGAGGTGACAGTGACTCATCGCTCCATGTTGCTTAAATTAAGTAAATCTAGTAAACGTATGTCAATCAAATAATTCGATTCAGTCTAGGCGGGAAATTTAAAAATTCTCGAGCGTGCAAATATTTTCCCGACGAAACTTTGCGAGCGTATTTTTCGGCAATCGGTAAAGACAACTGTAAATTTGTCATTAAATTTAACCTTTTTATTAATGAAATGGATACAATCAATTCTGCTCTTAACTAAATCGAAATCGGAGACGGTCAAAACCAGATACAAGCACGTGAATTTTGAGTTTAGAATAGATAGAATGAGAAAAGACATACGTTGCACTTAGCCCTTGAATTTACATATCGACATACGTTTCGTATTTCATTTCGTGTTTCTTAAGCCTGCGAACGAGTATAGATATTTATCCAGACGCGATTATTAGACCGAAAAAGCATGAGTCACTGCCACCTATACACCACACCAGTGTTGCCACACGTTCGAAAACGAACGCGTACCCGCGTACAGTGGATTAACGTATTTATTAATAAATTACCGTACAAACATGTTAAATGTGATAATTTATTAGGGTGTGGACTACGAGAAATACCCACTTATCATGATGTAAACTTACGATTTCAGAGGTGAAGCGAAGGTTTTCTAAATTTTTTTTTGCCGAAAATATCACATAAAAAACGTTTTTTCCCCTTTCAAAATCTCGTTCTATTGGATTATTTCGTGGATTTACACATTTTTCTGCGAAATTGTTACATAGATCGACGCTAGATGGTACTATCTGCTAATACAATGTTAACTATCGGGGCGAGATAGATTTTAATACTTCCCATAGGCAGTGTTGCGGATTAATTTTCGTATTAGCGGCTGGCGGATTTTCCAATGGAATTGTGTTGGATAGTTGAGAAAACTACCGTAATTAAATTTAAATTTGAACTTTATTTTCGAAATGTCTATTTTACAAGAGAAAAAGCACTAACATTAATTTAAAAAAATACCTCACGGAAAAATTAATACATTTTCGAAAAATAAAGGTAGACGTTCTGTGAATATTCTAAAATATTTAAGGAACTCTTATCATACCAGACCTTATTTTCTTTTCGATTTTGGTTTTGTTTAAGTGTTCAACAACTTAAAACATTAATTTTCAAAAATTCATAACACAAATATTGACTAAGTTTCAAAAATCAAGATTAATTTTAAAGGTAAAAGTATTATGATTGCATCAGAGTTTTTTATGGAATTCTATCATGGCGCTATGTTTTTTTCTAGTTTTTCCCTGTTTAAAAATTCGTTTTTAAAAATTGAAAAAAGTGACACCTTTTCAAAAATTAAGGTTAGTTTTAAAGGAAGATACATTTGTTATTTATCCATGTTAGAGTTTTCTTTCTGAACGCATCTTTTGCATATTTCTACACCCTGTAATTTTAAGTTTTTTTTATATCTGTTATGACTTATATTTTCTTTTATTTATTGAAACCACTTATTTATATTATGTATATTGACCTGTATAAACCCATTGTTATTGGCACAATAAATAAATTAAATTAAATAGATGTTTTGTGAATATATGAAAAAAAAAATCGATTTTTTGTCTTCAACTTTAAATATTAATTTTCAAAAATTAATCTCACGCAAAAATAGACACATTTTCAAAAGTCTAAGTTGATTCTAAAGGCAGATGTTTTGTGAATATACTAAATTTTTGAGAAATTCTATATCACTTTTTTTTTGTTCCACAACTTAAAACGTTAATTTTCAAAAATTCATAACTTACGGAAAAAGTGACGCATTTTCAAAAATTACAGTAAGTTTTAAAGAGAGGTGTTTTATGAGTGTATTAAAAAATTGTTTTTTATTCAAGTCTTCGACAACTTTAAATATTCATTTTCAAAAATTCATAACACGCATTTTCAAAACTCAAAGTTAATTCTAAAGGTAAATATATTATGACTGCATTAAACGTTTTAAGGAATTCAATTATATCAGCTTTCTTTTCTATTTCTTCTTTGTTAAAATATTCGACAAATTAAAAAGCATCATTTTTAAACATTTATCACTCACGCATTTTCAAAAATTAAGGATAATTCGATTTTTTATACAATTTTTTTTATAATTGATAAATTCTAGCATATCATGTAATAAATCAAGTGTCGGAAATGACCATTTTTGACTGCCAAAAATGACAATTTTTAACTGCCAAAAATGCCAATTTTCAACTGCCAAAAATGCCAATTTTCAACTGACAAAAATGCCAATCTTCAATTGCCAAAAAGGCCAATTTTTAAGTGTCGGAAACGACCATTTTTAACTGCAAAAAATGAAAATTTTTAACTGCCAAAAATGACAATTTTTAACTGGCAAAAAGGCCAATTTTAAGTGTCGGAAACGACCATTTTTAACTGCCAAAAATGACAATTTTCAACTACCTAAAATGACAATTTCTGACTGCCAAAAATGACAATGTCGACTGCCAAAAAGGCCAATTTTCAACTGTAAAAAAAGGCCCATTTTCAAGTGTCGGAAACGACCATTTTAAGCTGCCAAAAATGAAAATTTTCAACTGCCAAAAAGGCCAATTTTCAACTGCCAAAAATGACAATGTCAACTGCCAAAAAGGCCAATTTTCAACTGTAAAAAAGGCCTATTTTCAAGTGTCGGAAACGACGATTTTAAACTGCCAAAAATGACAATTTTTAACTGCCAAAAAGACGTATTTTCAAGTGTCGGCTACGACCATTTTTAACTGCCAAAAGTGACAATTTTTAACTGCCAAAAAATGACAATTTTCAACTGCTAAAAAGGCCAACTTTCAAGTGTCGGAAACGACCATTTTAAGCTGCCAAAAATGACGATTTTCAACTGCAAAAAAGGCAAATTTTCAAGTGTCGGCAACGACCATTTTTAACTGATAAAAATGAAAATTTTTAACTGCCAAAAATGACAATGTCAACTGCCAAAAACGACAATTTAAAACCCAAAGAAGAACACATTTTCAAAAAATTAAGTTTTTTTTAAGGTACATAAATGTGTTATGATAGCATCGGACTTTTTAAAGAATTGAATCATACCGATATTATTTTATTTTTCTATTTTTTCTTTGTTCAAATATTTCGACCAATTTTCAAAAATTCATAACACGCAGAAATTGGCAGAGTTAGTTAGTTTTAAAGGTAAATGTTTTGTAAAGATATCAACATTTTTGAGGAATTAGTATTATATCGGTATTTATTTTTTAGCCAAAATAATAATTTTCAAAAATTAATAACTCGCGCAAAAATCGACTCAATTTCAAAAATCAAGGTTAATTTTAAAGGTAAATGTATTATGATTTCATCAGAGTTTTTAATGAATTCAATCATATCGATATGATTTTTTTTTTAGTTTTTCCTTGTAAAAATATTTGACCACATATAAATTCATTTAAAAAAATTAATAACTCAAAAATCAAAATTTATGTTAAATCTTGTGGATATATTAAAAATTTAGAGCATTTGAGTATTTATATTCTCTAAATTTGTTCCAAAAAAAAATTCAAAAAATCACAACTCGGGGAGACATTGGCGAATTTGCAAATGATGGATGTTGTACCTCTCACAATTCTATTCTATTGAATCTATTTTCTCACAATTCTATTATCTCCACTACTCCCAACGCTCTTAATAGAGCGGCCATTGCTACCGAGCGATAAATTTGTCGAATTAAAAACCCGGTAAAATTACTTTTATACAGGGTGAAAATTACCGTACATTTGTGTACGGTTTTAAAATTTGGACCATATACCGTACTTTCGCTCAGAATACCGTACAAGTACGGTAATTACGTACATATGGCAACACTGCACCACACACTCTGACAACATTTGTTATGAATGTCAATTCTTGTATTACTTAGGTACCTGCGAAATGTTTACATACGATATATTGATAGAAATAAGAATTTAGAAAATCATCGCAATACAAGTTATTGTTAATTTATTCTAAACAATCCATGAAAAAATTATATGTTCATCACGGAAATAAAGCAGATTTGCTGACGTCAGTGATAATGGTAAATGCTGATAAAGTAATTTGCCAATCAGATGCGATTTTACGACCTACCAGATTTTAATTGTCCCATCAGATGGGACTTGACGGCCCGTCAGATTTACATATTCATTACATGTCACTTACAGAATAATAATAATTAGTTTAATTCAATATTCCTTGCCGCTTCTTTAATCTCAAAAATCAATGTAACCCACAGGCAAAATGCGGATATTACAATATTTATTATACATGTCAATTTGTGTTGAATATGGCTAGCTTGGTAATTTTAACATAGCCTAACACATACGATTCGTTGATAAAATTAAAAATATTTTAAATCATCACATGGCAATAATAGTTATTTAACCAACAAGTGTGTTAATAATAGCGACTAATGATCGAGACATTTTCATTAATTGTTGAGATCATTAATCGCCAAGTAACACACGAGTTGGTCACAAGATTTTCCGTTGATCGTAACTTAGATCAACATTAGAAATTAGATTAGAGAAAATCCAAACAAAACAAACAAATAAACTTGTTATTAGGCAATATCGGCAAAACATGCGAATAGCGCAGATTCCGAATGACGTCTTACCTGTTACTCCTTGCACCAGGAAATAAATTCTACGTTAGTATTTTCGTAAAAATGTGCACTCTTTTCCAGAAGCAAATTTAATGTTGCATTATTTGCAATGGCTAGTACTTTTGGCGGTGTTAATTTAAACTCGACACTATCTATAGTGGCAGACATTCACTTGATACACGTGTTTTATAAATTTGACGTTTCACACTTTGACATTATTGTATAACAAAATCGAAGGCGGTTCACCGCTAATTTGTTTCTAGCGCAGAGAATTGATATACTTTTGCATTTACATGTGAAGCAAATTATAGATCGTTTTCTCGCTATTATCAGTTACATTTCCAGTAATTATGAGTAATTAGCTATTTAATGCTTAACTAGAAATCCAAAAAGATGTTATCACTAGTTTTTCCGGAATTTTTCATCAAAATCGTTGATTTGATTAATTGTAAACAATCGAATATATTTTCTTTATTTTCTCAAAAGTTTTGCAACGAATTTTAATAAATATTTCTAGAAATATTCCGGACATATACAGGGTGTATTTGAAATAACAAACAGGCAATTAAGGGCACATACACAAAATATTTTTGAACCCATTTCCGTCAAAATTTATTCGAAAAAAAAATTGAAGTTTTTTAAAACATTTTGAGAACCGATGCTTTTCTCATTTAATTAGGTCGTCCCGAAAGTAACAAAAAGCGTCCCGAAAGTATCAAAATCGTTCCGAAAGTGAAAAAAAATCGTCCCGAAAGTAACTACTTTCGGTACGATTTATGTAAAGTGGTCCTTTTGATTTAATAAATCATACCGAAAGTTTTATTTTCGGGACGGCTGTGGAAAAATTACTATTACATGAAATTAACAAATTAATAATTAACTAAAATACATGATACAAACAAAAACATAAAGTTGAAAAACACGTAAGTCTTGAAAATATTTAAATTTACTCTTAAAGCAAAGTAATTTATTGAACTGATTCGTAGTACCGAGTGTTTCGTATAAGTGAACTTTGTATAAGTGAGGTTCCACTGTATTTATAAAATCGGTTGTGGCTGAATGATATACGAGGTCTAAGCCAATGTCCCAAATCATCCATAGTTCCTCAACTCTAATCAGCCTTTCTAAAAAAAAAATGTACATTGTTATGATTCAGTATGTAGTATGTAGTGTAATGTTACAGCAAGCAGTTATTTTTAACCTAGATGTAATGGTGGAAACAAGGCAATTTAAATTTTCTTTGTGTTTTCATTCAATTATTTTGTCTCTTGAAAATTCAGTTTATATATTTCAATAACAAAAGTTAAATATAAATAAACACTTACAACGCCCGAACGTGGGAGGGCACATAGAAAGGTAGCGTAGCAGTTAAAATAATAGGCGCGACGGCGGACGAATTAAAGGAGTAGACATTTTTTATCGTTCAGGTTTTTGCAACTACCCAAAAAAATGTCTACGTATTGACGTTACTCAAATCATCGAAAATGAGTTATTAAATAGAAAAATAAGATGTATATTTTATCTAATCTAAATTATCTGCCCAAATTAAGCAATTCGACTGTAATTGTGAAAATATATTTTCCGTTGCTCGTTGGTTAATGGCTAACTTAAATGTACCCAAATGTATCAAAAATCGTTCTTTAATGACCCCTATTAATGAACGGTTTTTCATTAATAAACGATTTTTCATTACTTTCGGGACGATTTTGTTTCACTTTCGGAACGATTTTGATACTTTCGGGACGCTTTTTGTTACTTTCGGGACGACATAATTAAATGAGAAAAGCATCGGTTCTCAAAATGTTTTAAAAAACCTTGAAAAATTAGGAAAATTAAAAAAAAAAAATTTCGAATAAATTTTGACGGAAATGGGTTCAGAAATATTTTGTGTATGTGCCCTTAATTGCCTGTTTGTTATTTCAAATACACCCTGTATATGTCCGGAATATTTCCAGAAATATTTATTGAAATTCGTTGCAAAACTTTTGAGAAAATAAAGAAAATATATTCGATTGTTTGTAATTAATCAAATCAACGATTTTGATGAAAAATTCCGGAAAAACTAGTGATAACATCTTTTTGGATTTTTCTTTTGTTTTATAGCTACATATGTCTTGAATATTTTCTGAAAAATTCATCAAAAAAAATTTGAGAAAATTAAGAAAATCTAGGCAAATGGTCCCATTTTTCAATGCAGAGATTTTAATAAAAAAATCCGGAGAAACTAGTGTTCGTCTTTTAAAATTTTTCTTTTGTTCTATAGCTACATATGCCTGAAATATTTTCTGAAACATTTCAATAAAATTCATTACAAGGTTTTTGAAAAAATCCAGAAAATCTAATCGTATGTTCGTATTTTACAAAACAGAGTTTGATGAAAAAATCCGGAAAAACTAGTGATAACGTTTTTTCGGATTTTTCATTTGTTTTATAACTACATATGTTTAGAATATTTTCTTAAAATTTCATTAAAATTCACTAAGGGGTTTTTGAGAAAATTAAGAAAATCTAGTTAATCGTATTTTGCAATGTAGTGTTTTAGATGAAAAATTCTGGAAAAACTAGTGATAACGTGTTTTTGGATTTTCTTCTTGTTTTATAGCTACATATATTTAGAATATTTTCTGAAAATTTTATAAAATTCACTTGAGGGTTTTTGAGAAAATTAAGAAAATCTAATCAAACGTATTTTGCAATACAGCGATTTAGATGAAAAATTTCGAAAAAACTAGTGAGGAAAATCCAGTGGAATTTTTACATTTCCAGAGCAGAGATTTTGATGAAAAATTCCGAAAAAGATAGTGATAACGCCTTGTTGAATTTTTTATTTGTTTTATAGCTACCTGTCTTTAGAATATTTCCTGTTGGATTTATTAAAATTTATTAATCGGTTTTTGATAAAATTAAAAAAATCTACTAGAATGTTCGCTTTTTTCAATGTAGAGGTTTTGATGAAAAATTCCGGAAAAACTAGTGATGAAGCCTTTTTGGATTTTTGCTTTATTTTATAGCTACATATATCTTGAATATTTCCTAAAAATGTAATTAAAATACATTTCATGGTTTCTGAGAAAATTAAGAAAATCCAGTCAAATGTTTGTTTTGGCGAAGTAGAGATTTTGATGGAAAATTCCGGAAAAACTAGTGATACCGCCTTTTTAGATTTTTCTTTTGTTTTATGGCTACATATCTTTGGAATATTTTCTGAAAACTTTATTAAAATTCATCACCGGATTTTTGAGAAAATTAAGGAAATCCAGTCGAATGTTTGTTTTTGCAAAGTAGAGATTTTGATGGAAAATTCCGGAAAAAACTAGTGATACCGCCTTTTTAGATTTTTCTTTTGTTTTATGACTACATATCTTTGGAATATTTTCTGAAAACTTTATTAAAATTCATCAACGGATTTTTGAGAAAATTAAGAAAATCCAGTCGAATGTTTGTTTTTGCAAAGTAGAGATTTTGATGGAAAATTCCGGAAAAACTAGTGATACCGTCTTTTTGGATATTTCTTTTGTTTAACGGCTACATATCTTTGGAATATTTTCTGAAAATTTTATTAAAATTCATCAAGGAATTTTTGAGAAAATTAAGAAAATCTAGTCGCATTTTTCAGTACAGCGATTTTGATAAAAGTTCTAAAAAAAATATTGATAACGTCTTCTTTAGATTTTTTTATTTTGTTTTATGGCTAGATATGCCTGGAATATTTCCTCAAAAATTTATTAAAATTCGTTCCGGGGTTTTTAAAAAAATTTAAAAAGTCCAAAGTTTGCATTTCCAAAGCAGAGATTTTGATGAAAAATTCCGAAAAAAACTAGTGATAACATTTGTTTGAGTTTTTCTTTTTTGTAGAACTGCATATGTCTAGAATATTTCCTGATAAATTTATTAAAATTCATTAAGCGATGTTTGATTTTTTATTTATAAAACAGTATAGTAAAATTCATACAAGGAAGCGACACCTATTCACATATACGAAGTATTCACTTATACGAAGAATTTTCGTTCCCGCTCGTCTTCGTACAAGTGAAGTTCCACTGCATTACTAATATTTTAAATAAAAATATACAACCACAAACACCCATGCCCTCGCCGGGATTCTAATACGCGATACTGGCCTAATAGTAGGCCACGTTTTCAAATAAATTTTCAGCAAAAAAAAACATTCAACACAGAGACAGTAATGTATCGTCCTTATTATTAAAATTTTCTGGTTTTACAAGTATTCGATATTGTAGCGTATATGAAGGCAGGGTCTTTCAGATCTAAATTACTGTCTTTGACACGCAAAAGCCATCGACTGGCTTGCCTTTCATTTACAGCATTTTCACCATACCCTTCGCAAATATCACGAGCAGCTTTGGCGACGTTATTTCCTTTTATTGAAAGCGAACAGCGTGATGTGTCGGGCCGTCGAAATTGCTCATATTTTCTACTTGGCATTCCCTTTCGAAGGCCGATAATTGAATAAAGTAATAATGTAAAGAAAAATCAAACGCAATATCGTGTGAAGTAGATAATTTTATCCCGACTGACGTAACGAAATAAAACTTTGATCTGGATATTTTGTATAACTGGTAATCATTTTAAATTGTGCATTACTTATTTATTCTATTTTATAAATCTATAAAAATCTGCATTCGTTCCCTCCAAAGATTTCAAAATAATCACACTGCTTGAGTTCTCAGGTTACACAATTTTTAAATCGGCTTAGTAAATTGAAGAACAATTACCTTAAACATCAAACTTTCAAAATTGACTCAAAATAGATCATTCTTCATAAACCTATTTAAATCTGCACACATTCAAAATAACGACAAACACAATTTGTTTTAAATTTGAAGTTACAAAATATTAAAATTACCTTAAAAAATTGAAAAACAATTACCACAAACTTCAAACTTTCAAAGTTGCCTCAATAGATATTCTTATTTATAAATTCGTATAAATCTGCTTTAATTTTTTAGTGTTTCACTAATTTTTAAATTGAATTTAGTGTTAAAACTGAATTAAAAACTTTAGCATAATTATGGACTACCGTAATAACGGTCGCAACTATCCTCTTCTTTAATTTAGTGTATATTCTTCTTTAAGGGCACCGACTGCTTGGTTCATTAACCCTCTCTTATCCAAATTAATTTTCGAAAATGACTCACGAAAATTAAATAAAAAAATGTCCCTATTTTTCCAGAAAACAAAATCATAACCACATATGGAGTCCTTGGAAACTATGGAACCTTTTTTTATGTTCTACTCTTTGGAGGGTGGCGTATCCATTAACCACGTCGTATGAGGTGCCCCACCCTGTATTTATATAAAATACTTACAAAAAATCTATTACAAATTGTTGTGGAAATTATATTGAATAAAACAGAGGTTTATAGGTTATGGGTATACCGGGTGGTGAGCGGGTCCTATCCTACAAACAATGCATACCCCAACGTTACTACACCAAGATTTCAAGGATTCATTCGTGGTTTTCCATCTGTAAAACCCTCGCGTAGGTTCTGCTATTTGAGGCCCACCCACCCCTTCGTTTTCGCTTACACTCAACGAACTTACCCCTTTTTATTAATACTTGTTAAATTATTCATCAGTGATGAAATCGCAGAGATTATATTAAATTAAACCCTATTTATAGGTTATAGTTAATTTAATAATAAAGGTGCTGGGTGGGCCCTATCATACAATACAGCAAGCAAAACAGAACCTATAAGGATGGTGGGTGGTCCCTACCATAAAATACAGCAAGCAAAATATAACCCGGGATTTCTACAAAAGAATTAATTTAAGGAATATAAACCAAACAGAAAGTCGATATTTTGATGTTTAATTCAATTTTCCTCCTGTGAAACTTTTTGCTCTTTAAAGAGTAGGATAGGGCCCACCCACTGCCTATCGTATTCTCTTAAATATAATCCATACCCCTGTTTATTAATAATTGTTAAATAACCAACATCACTGATGAAATGACAGAAATTATATTAAATTAAACCCTACTTTTATAGGTTACAATTAATTTTATACTAAGGGTAGTGGATGGGCCCCATCTTACAATCCAACCAGCAAAACATAACCCGGATTTCTTCAAATGAATTCAATTTTGAAATAAAAACCTAACAGAAAGTCGATATTTTGAGGATTCATTTATGGTTTTCCGTCTGTGAAATTTTTGCGAAGGTTGTGCTCTCTGATACGGCCCACCAACCACCTACCGTATTCTCTTTTACAAAATCAGACCCCTGTTTATTGATAATTGATTAATAACCAACATCACTGATGAAATGTCAGACATTATATAAAATTAAATCCTAGGTTCTTAGGTTATGTTTAATTGGATATTTGGGGTGCTGGGTAAGCCCTATCCTACAATTCAACCATCAAAACATAGCCTAGGGTTGCTACAAAATAATTAATTTATAAAATAAAAACCAAACAGAAAGTCAACATTTTCATGATTAATTCATAGTTTTCCTCCTGTGAGACCCTCGCGTAGGTTATGTTTGTTGGAAAGTAAGATAGAGCCCACCCACCGCATTTCGTATTCTTCACAAACTCCTATTTATTGATAATTGTTAAATTACCAACATCACTGTGAAAATGACAGAATTTATATTAAATTAAATCCTAGGTTTTTAGGTAATGTATAATTGAATACTGAGGTTGGTGGGTGGCCCCTATCCAACAATCCAATCAGTAAAACATAACCCAGGATTTCTATAAATGTATAATTTATTAAATAAAAACCAAACAGAAAGTTAACATTTTGATGATTAATTCATCGTCTCCAGATGTGAAACCCTTACGTAAGTTCTTATCTTATCTCGTAGTATATGGCCTACCCACCACCCTTCGCACCCTCTTAAACATAATTTACAAATTCCTGTATAGTGATCGTTGTTAAATTACCAACATCACTGATCAAATGACAGAAATTATATTAAATTAAACCCTTGGTTGCTAGGTAACTTTAATTAGATGGTAAGGGTGGTGGGTGGGCCCTATCCTACATTCCAATCAGTAAAACATAACCCAGGGTTTCTTCAAATGAATTAATTTATGAAATAAAAATCAAACAAAAAGTCGATATTTTGATGATTCATTTATGGTTTTCCGCCTTTGAAATTTTTGCGAAGGTTGTGCTCTCTGATACGGCCCACCCACCACCTAGCGTATTCTCTTTTACATAATCAGACCCCTGTTTATTGATAATTGATGATTAATTCATGATTATCCAGCTGTGAAACCCTCGCATTCTGATCTTTTGATCTTTGGAAAGAGGGATAACCAGCAAAATATTACGCATGGTTTCTACAAATCAATTAATTTATGGTATAAAAACTAAACAGAAAGTCAACATTGTGATAATTCATTCATGGTTTTTCAACTGTGAAACCTTTGCGCGAGTTCTTCTCTTTGGAGAGTAGGATAAGGCCCACCCACTTCCCTTAGAATTCTTTTAAACACAACCTACACCCCCTGTTTATTGATAATTGGTAAATTACCAGAATCACTGATGAAATGACAAAAAATATATTAACTCTAGGTTTGTAGGTAATGTTTAGTAGGGTGCTAAGGGTGGTGGAAGAGCCCTATCTGACAATCTAACCAGTAAAACACAACCCAGCGTTCTTACAAATGAATTAATTTATAAAATAAAAACTAAACAGAAAGTCAACATTTTGATAACCTGTGGAACCTTTGCGCAAGTTGTTCTTTTTGGAGAGTTAGATAGGGCCCACCCACCGCCTATCGTGTTCTCCTAAACATAACCTACAAACCCCTACTCATTGATCATTGTTAAATTACCAACATCACTGATGAAATTACTTCTTTTCAGACCTTCTTTCTTTTAGGGACTTTTTAAGGACTTTCTTCAGGGCTTTTACAGGTTTTTTTAAGTCTTTTTTCAGAACTTTTCCAAGGCATTTCTTTATAACTATTTTAAGGCTCTTTTGTCAATGACTGTTTTTTTTTCAGGGTAATGTTTTTCAGGACTTTGTCAGGACTTGCTTTAAGAGCTTATTTTAGCGAATTTTTTCAGGAAACATTTTTTCGGGGCTTTTTTCAGAATTTATTTAAGATATTTTTTTAGAGCTTTTTAGGGTCTTTTTTAAAAGTTTCTCTTTTAGGGCTCTTTTCTAAGAAGTTTCTTCAGGAACTTTTTTCGAGACTTAATCAGAACTTTTTTACAAGTACTTTTCTCAAAACTTCTTTCATTAGGCCTTTTTAAGATACTTTTTTTTAACCTTTTTTATGGACTTTAAGGGACTTTTAATTTAGGATATTTTCAAGAATTATTTTCTAAACTAGATTTTATATTTCTAGATTTGTTTTGTTAGTCTTCAACAACTAAAAATAATAATTTTCAAAATTAATTTAAATTTAATGTATTTATTTTTGTTTCGATGTTTCTATTTAATATTCGACCCTAATTCGTACGCAAAATGGTAAATTTAACTGCTGAACGTTAGGTTAAAATAAGAAATAGATTTATTTCGTACTTTATATTTTCATAATTTCTGAAGGAATTCTAGAATTAGGTTGGCTATCTGGCGGAAATATTATGTGATCAGTTGGCAACGCTGCGCCTATGCCCCCACCCACCCCTTCAATTTTCATTAAACCTAGAAACACTGTTTATGTATTTCTTGTTGATATAAACTCTTATTACAATTATACCCACAAAAAACTGGAAACAGGGTTTGTTAGTTAAGTCTTAAGTTAGAGAATTCGCGGCGAGAACTGAAGTCGATTCCGGAAAATGCATTTAAAAAATGTTTTGATGATTGGATTATTCGTTGGCATAAATTTGTTATTTCGGAAGGGGCCTACTTTGAAGGCGATACAATAAATTTGGGTAAATTACAAATATTTTGCGTTTTATTGATATATTCCCGGTACTTTTTTTACATAATGTATATTGATATTTTCAAATTTATGAACTAAGAAAAGACATTCGGCGGCTTTTTGTTCATGACCTGCTTTGACTTATTTTTTATTCGATCTCGCTGTATTATTACTGGGCATTTTCTATTTATTCGGAATTTCTGTATGAAAGTTTTGCCCAATCAAATTCATGAATAGTAAGACTTAGTAAGACTTAATTTTTGCTTGCAGATTAACGAACAGGTTGAATATTCGGGCTACATTTCATTTTATTGTATTTATTCATGAATAATATTTTAATGAAAAGTTGAATAACCATGCACTTAACGGTTAAAATTTTATTTAAGTTGAATTCGATTCAATAAATATGATCAGCCGGATATATGAATATTAAATCTACGGATTGAATATTCATAAATTCCAACTTTATACATTTTTATTAATATTATTTATTGCGTCTGGTGAAAGTGTTTCCAATTTCGAATTTGCGAGATATATTCAAGTTGAGTTTAAATTAATAAAAACGAAATATACGTATATTAAACCTGTACATATGCATACAGCTATATTAAGTTTATTTTTATTTTTATTTTTGCGTCTGTAATAAATAAAATGTTTCTATGGCAATAAAGCAGATTTCCTGACTTGGCTGGATTCACAGCCTCGCTCACAAGCTCGCCCGGCGGTGAAACTCTAGCCGCGTCCGTAAATCTGTCACTTTATTGCCTTATTAAACAAATAACTATTCTAATCCTTAAATACCTACTAATAAAATTATGGTTATCATCCGCAATAAAAGTATTGACGTTATTATTTCAAAGGGCATAAAAGTAGCTAACTATAAAAAAAAATGTACAAATTACTTATTTCATAAATAAAACAGCAGAATTGTTGACAATCTAAAGTTGTCATTCCTGGGAATCAATCATTTATGTTTGTTTCATAAGTCATTTTATCCCACCTATTATTAAGACTGTTTCTGATGAAACTTGCGTTTTAATAACTACAACTAAAAACTTTTCCTTTAAACAATGTTAATAATACCGTAAATTGTTGGTTTATTAATCAGTACAAAGTTCTTATTTCAGGATATTATTCCAGGAAAACTGGGAAACCAATTCCACCTTTCATCACATTTCCTGTGGAGAAATTGCATTTCATGTATCTGAACTTTCCCGAGCAAATTGTTGGCATTTTACGAGAAAGCTTTAAAGTTGTAGTTCGCACGACACTAAGAATACTTTGTTGCTTAAACGGACATCGCCGTTCATAACACGTATTAAACGCTGAAGGCCGTAAACTGAACGGTAACCGCTTTTCCGGAGTAGTCTTCTTAGAATGAAGTATCGAATTTGTGCACAAAATGTCACAGGAAGTTAGCATTATATCAGATGTCAGTTAATGTGGTCCAAAGTTTAATGGAAACCATTAGCACGATACCCACAGAGTCTCACTGAAGCGGCAAAGTAACTTTTTGGCCTTAAATATTTAATATGGAAAAATATGATTTATATAAAAGCTGTGGATAATTTTCGACTCTGTGAACGGAAAATGGTTTTATGTATACAGGGTGCCCCACAATGGAGTGCTAACAAAAACTTTTTTTTTAATGGCACTCTAGGTATATTTTTTCATTTTTATCCGTAGTTTTTAATATTAATTAAACTCGCAATATCTTGTATACATACATACATCTTTATTCAGGCTAATTTGTACAATTTGTTTGCGTGTATAATTGATTGGTTTGGTTAGTCTGTCTGGGCTATCGACCATAGGTCTTTCTGCCCCAATATCTTTTATTATTCTAAATTTAACCGTTTCTGAGTTATTCCGATTTTAAGGGCAAAAACAAGGAATATTTGAAAAATAATAAGTTGACATTTTAAAATTTTAGATGATTAGGTTTGTTTAAGTAATTAAATGCTATTTTTATGAAGTAAGAAAACCTTCGCTATTTAGGAATGGCTTTCTTACTAAAAGCAAACTTTTTTTAATGGAACAACCAGTATATTTTAATGGAAATTTAAAGTCCTTTTCTCGCCTTTCTAAAAACAACAACCATTGAAGTATACCTTCTTTTTCTTTTTGGTTTGTTTAAGTAATTAAATGCTATTTTTATGAAGTAAGAAAACCTTCGCTATTTAGGAATGGCTTTCTTACTAAAAGCAAACTTTTTTTAATGGAACCAGTATATTTTAATGGAAATTTAAAGTCCTTTTCTCGCCTTTCTAAAAACAACAACCATTGAAGTATACCTTCTTTTTCTTTTTGGCGTTAAAAAATTTCAGCCATCTTCAATAGCAAAAAAATTAGCGTGTCCCCATGAACATGTTAGAAAATTTTCAAAAAAATCGATTTTTCGGACTTTGAACGGCAGTAGCGGCTAAACGAAAACTCCAAATTGAACGCGGTTTTCAAATCTGCGTTCCTCAACTTGCACAACTTGCTGCATAATCAGTGCTGGTAACCAAGCATTGCCCCGGTCATTATTTTTCCAAGAAAAAAAGTAAACCCCAGAATAGCTACTGGAACACCACCTGGATCATTGATGCTGGCAACACCAACAGGTTGTATGAATAGCCAGCTCTTTGTCAGCGTGATGGAACATTTTATTAACAGTGACAGTACGCCAGAAAATCCTAGCATTTTACTAATGGACAACCACGAGTCACATCTTAGTATTGAGGCGCTTAATTTAGCAAAAATATCCGGGGTGACTGTTCTTACTCTTCACCCCCATACATCTGCAAGAATGCAGCCTTTAGATGTTGAGGTATTTGCACCGTTCAAAAGCTATTATAATAATGCTATGGATTCTTGGCTGATGCGTCATCCAGGTTGCCCAGTTACTATCTACGATGTCGGCGAACTAATTCGAATAGCTTTTACGAAATCAATGATAATCACAAACATAACTAAAGCTTTTAGGAAAATCGGAATATTCCCGTTTGATAAAGATATATTCTTCTATCCGAAGAAAATTTCACCCCAGATCAGCAAATACTTCAGTAAATATTGACAAAAAATTCAGTTCCTCCAGCCGATGTCTCTATAGCGCATGTTCAAGATATTAATATAACGCCGCCATCACACTAACTGAACAAAAACAAATTATTACGTACCACTGAGAATAATATCAGATGATACTGTTATCGCACCATCCAGATGTAACAATAATTTCATAACACCTGAACAATTTAGACCGCCACTCAAATCCGGACCTTGAACCAACAAGAGAAAAGCAAGAAAATTGGGATGAAGCTTAATAGCTACAGACACTCCGGAGACAAATGAAATAGCAGACGTTAGAAACGCAGCTAAAAGAAGAAAATAATCCAAAACAAAACAGGTGAAACGTCGAGTTTTAGAAAGTGATTCCGATGGAGACTGAGATGAAGTCTTGTGTCAACACACCGATGACGATGAGAACTGGTATGAAGAAGACGAAGTGGAAAACGAAGAAGTCGTGTTGACTGAAGAGTGTTTGCAAAATCCCTTAACACGTAATGCTAAAAAAGGCGAATATGTGCTTATTTTATTTGTTACTAAAAAACAAAGAGTTTATTACATTGCAGAGGTTTTAGCAACAATAAACGTTGACATGGAAGATAATGTCAGTCTTCTCAGACAGAAAATGAAATTGCAACAACAATTTTGAATGCCTGATGTGCCTGATATTGCCTTTGTCAAAAAACATGATATTAAGTTTATCCTTCCAGACCCAACTATCAGTGGTTCAGCTAGGCGACAATCGTATTATAAGTGTCCACTAAAAATGTCTTGTTTTTGTTTTTTATGTTTCTTTGTTTATTACATACTTTTTACTTTCTCCGTTACGAAGTACGAGAAAGTATTGTGATCGTGATTTTTTTTTCAAAAATTTTTTTTACGGAAATATCCGTTTTGGGGACCCTAGATGCCATTTCAACAATTTCTGGAAAAAAAAAATTTGTGTCTGTGTGTGTGTGTGTGTCTATGTGTGTCTGTGTGTGTCTGTGTGTGTGTGTGTGTGTGTGTGTGTGTGTGTGTGTCTGTGCGCGCTGTATCTCAAAAACTAATAGACCAATTGAAATGAAACTTTGAACATAAGTTTTATTTGATAATCCGAAGAACTGAAAAGCTTTTGGTAAAATTTCGTACACCGGAAGTGGGTGTTTACCTTAACTGTTTTTTGTTTTTTGCCAATATTTTCTTAAATATGAAAAATATCACAAAAATATTTTAACAAATATTGAAGACAATAAAGAAATTCAATTATTTTGTTTGAAAACATTTTTCATAAAATCATTGTTATTCGAGAAAAAAAATTATTATTTTTTTTTTCATTTTTGGTTTACAATTATGAAACGCTAATAGTTACAGCATATTTATGTTAATAATAATTGTAGAGAATGTCAAAATGAACAATTTATGAAGAATAAGTTTTTTTCGAAATCTCTTTAGTTTTTGAGTAAGCTGAGTTTTTAATTTGAAGTACATTTTTCCATCTTTCATAATTTTGACGTTTTAAACGTCAGTTTTATCCGAGTCTACGAAACGTTCGATGCACACTTAAAATATGATTTAAATTGAAAATAAACCATGGAAGCGTAAATATAAATGATACCATCAAGTCGGAGAAAGTAACATGATGGCCACATCACCATTTTTTATTAAATTTTCATTCTTTATTGTTTTTTGAAATAATTGGTTCATGATCCACTATTAACCACAGGTCAATCCACTGTACACCAACATGGTTAACAGTGGATCATTCTGCACTTAAACAAAGAACATATTTTTGATAATCTCATTGTTTCATAATCTACAGATTATCTCATATCGATGCAATGATAGATAACCTAATATTAGGCAAAATTTCAATGCAATACATCATTTTTTTCAGAAGATCTATAACTTTAAAAAATAGGTGATCCGCTGTCAACCACTTTACCCTACCTTCTTTTTCATCAGAAGAGCGAGAAAAATTGAAACTATGAAAATTTTCAAAAAAGTCGATTTTTCAGACTTTGAACGGCCGTAGCATCCAACCGAAAACTCCAAAATGAACGCGATTTACAATCCTGTGCTCCTTGGGTGCGAATTAGTCGGATTCTATTAAAATTGGCGATTTAAATTTTTTTACTTTTGCTCAAAAATTGGCTTTAAAATAATTTCCTGAAGAAACCACTAGTTCGATTCCGGGTTTCTACACATCACCAGAAAGATCTCTTCAAGACGCCTTGGAAAATGTACTTTCGCAAGAACAAGTGCCAATTTGAAGCCCGTGACGCGTCAGCAAAGAAAACTTGAAAATTGAAAAAATCGAAAAAATCAACTTTTTACTTTCTCCGTTACGAAGTACGAGAAAGTATTGTGATCGTGATTTTGTTTTCAAAATTTTTTTTTACGGAAATATCCGTTTTGGGGTCCCTAGATGCCATTTCAATAATTGGGGAAAAAAAAAAATGTGTCTGTGTGTGTGTGTGTGTGTGTGTCTGCCTGTGCGCGCTGTATATCAAAAACTAATAAACAATTGATATGAAACTTTCAACATTCGTCTTATTTGATAATCTGAAGAACTGAAAAGCTTTTGGTAAAATATCGTACACCGGAAGTGGGTGTTTACCTTAACTGTTTTTTGCCAATATTTTTTTAAATATCAAAAATATCACAAAAATATTCAAACAAACATTGAAGACAATAAAGAAATGAACATCTTTTACTTGAAAACATTTTTCATAAAATCATTTTTATTAGAGAAAAAAATGTATTATTCTTTTTTAATTTTTGATTTATAATTATAAAACGATAATACTTACAGCAAATTTATGTTAATAATAATTGTAGAGAATGCCAAAATGAATAACTTATAAAGAATACTGTTTTTTCCGAAATCTCTTTAGTTTTTGAGTAAACTGAGTTTTCGAACTTGAAGTATAATTTTTCCATCTTTCACAATTTTGACGTTTTAATAAACGTCAGTTTCATCCGATTCTACAAAACGCTCGATGTATATTTAAAATATGATTTAAATTGAAAATAAACTATGAAAGCGTAAATATAAATGATACCTTCTGGTCGGAAAAAATAACATGATGGCCTCATCACCATTTTTTTTCTATACCTATAACAGTCTGTCTGTGTGTAAAGTGCGCGCTGTATCTCAAAAACTAATACAGAAATGACCACAAAACTTTGAACAGTTTTTTGCCCTTTTCGCCTTTTTGGGACTTCAGGGCAATGTTTTCAGAACTTTTATCAGGTCTGTTTTAAAGACATTTTTAAAAGACGTTTCGTCGAGGATTCTTTTTCGGGACTTTTTAAGACTTATTTTCAGGATTTCGTTCCAAATTTTTATTAACAGGACATTTTCGGAACTCTCTCAAGAATCCTTTGTTGAGGACTTATTTTCGGGATTTTTTTCAGAAAAAAATTTTCAGAATTTTTTTTAAATGACCTTTTTTGGACATTTTTAAGATATATTTAGTTTTTTTTTCAAGACTATTTTCAAAACTTATTATTTTAGGAATTTTGTTAGGACTTATATTAAGCAGGACTTTTTCGGGATCTTTTTCAAGACTCCTTTTGGGATTTTTTTTTCAGGACAATTTCTTCAGATCTTCTAACAATGTTTTTTTTTCAGAATCTTTTTTGTTTATTTTTCAAAGATGTTATTTCGGGGCAATTTTTCAAGACTGTTTTTACAGGACAATTTTTTATGATAATTCATCAGGACCCCATTTCGGAACTTTCTTCAGGACTTTTTTGGGCTCTTTTTCGGGATATTTATTTCTAGTATTTTGTATGAAGACTATTTTTCAGGATTTTTTTTCACGGCTTTTATCAGGACTCGTTTTTCAAGATCTCCAGAACTGTTCCTTTAGGACTTTTTTCGAGACTTTTTTAAGAACCTCTTGTTAAAGACTTCTTTTCAAGATTATTTTCAGAATTTTCTTCGTTACATTTTTTCAGAATTATTTTTTTGGGAATTTTTTTTCAAGCCCACTTTACAGGACTTTTTGCAGTATTATATTTCAGGACATTTTTTATTGGATACATTTTCAGGATTTTTTGATCGGGACTTTCAAGACTCTTTTTGGGATTTTTTCAGAACTTTTTCAGGACTACTTTAATGATATTTTTAAGGAAATTTCCATTTATTATTTTCACAACGCCTTTTCAAGATTGTTATTACAGGACAATTTTTAAGGATATTTTATCAGGACTCTTTTTCGGGACTTTCTTCAGGACTTTTTTTAGGACTTTCCTTCGGGACTTTTTAGGACTCTTTTTGTTTCGGGATTTTCTAAGCACATTTATTTCTGGTGTTTTATATGAAGACCTTTTTGCAGGACTTTTTTCGGGATTTTTTTCAAGACTTTTTTTGGGATATCTTTTTCAGAAAAATTTCTTCATATCTCTTTAAAGACTTTTTACAATGCTATTTTTTCAGAATCTTTTTTGTTTATTTTTTTAAGATGTTATTTCGGGGCAATTTTTCAAGACTGTTTTTACAGGACAATTTTTTTATGATAATTCATCAGGACCCTTTTTCTGAACTTTCTTCAGGACTTTTTTGGTCTCTCTTTCGGGACATTTATTTCTAGTATTTTGTATGAAGTCTATTTTTCAGGACTTTTTTCACAGCTTTTATCAGGACTCTTTTTTCAAGACTTTATTTCCAAAACTGTTCCTCCAAAACTTTTTTCAAGACATTTTTTATCAGAACTCTTTTTTCAGGACTTTATTTCTGGTTTTTTTGAAGGACTTTTTTATCGGGACTTTTTTCAAGACTTTCTTGTTCAGGACTTTAATTAGGTTTTTGGGACTTTTTAATTAATCAGGACTATTTTTAGAAATCTTTTTTAGGGCATTTTTAGCATTATTTTTAGTTTTTCAGTAAATTTACGATAAAGATTTTTTGAATTTGAAACATAATTTGTCATTTGTAGCTTTTATAATTTTGACGTTGCAATCATTCGATCATGTGAAACGCTCGATTTAAAATATTATTTAAATTGAAAATAAATCATGAATCTACAAATATAAGTATCAAATCGGAGAAAGTAATATGATGGCCACATCACCATGTTTGAATAATTATCGTAGACCATTGATTTTCATCAGAAAAACGAGAGAAATTGATAACAGTTATAATTAGAATGAAACAGGTTGATTCTTATCTCTCAATAAATTTTCGGAATAAAAGAGAAATACTATTGACAACCTAAATGCATTGTTTGTAGATATCCTAAATAACTTGGAAACTGAAAAAAAATCTAATTCACTGTAAGATTATCTACAATTTTACATTAAAACTATGATTCTAACACAAATGGATTTGAAGTTATAAATTTTCAAATAAAAATGCGAACTCTGATGAATAGTATTAAGAAAGAAAATAAATCGAGTGAATAAAACTTTGGAATAAAACTCGGCAAACTCACTATTTGTATAAGAAAACATGAATTTTGCAGAATCTATTCGGGCTTTGAAAATTCATCGGTTTGAAGCCGTAAAAAAATCAATTGGTGCAAGAGCTGAAGCCGCACGACCATCCGATGCGATTTCGGTTAGCCCAATGAGCTGAAGAACGCTTGATGGAAGATGAGCATTCAGATGAAGTTAATTTCCACCTCGGTGGTTATGTCAATAAGGAAAACTGCAGCATTTGGGGCTCAGAAAATCCGCACGTAATCATGGAAAAGTCACTGCACCCACAACGAGTGACTGTTTGGTGCGGTATGTGGTCCGGCGGCATCATTCTTCGAAAACGAAGCAGCAGCCGCCGTGACCGTCAATGGTGAGCGCTATCGCGGCATGTTGGAATTTTTTTTCTTTCCCCGAATGGAAGAGGAAGACATCGGCGGCATTTGGTGCCAGCAGGACGGCGCCACGTACCACACAGCCAACGTTACAGTCGAACTTTTTCGCGGTACGTTCGAAAATCGCATAATTAGCCGAAACGGCGATGTCAACTGGCCGCCTCGCAGCTGCGATTTCACCCCGTTGGACTATTTTTTGTGGGGAGCCGTCAAGGATAAGTGCTACGCCAACCATCCAGAGACGATTGACGACCTAAAGCACGAGATTGAAGTCGCCATTGCAGCCATTGAGAGCCACACCATTGAAAATGTCATTAAAAATTGGGTCGACAGAATGGGCCAGCCGGGGCAGCCCTATGAATGAAGTGGCCTTCCACTATTAAACCGCAATGTTGGGGCTATTCAATAAAAAAAAAAAAATTGAAAAATATCCACCCGTCTTTTTTTTATAGCAATTTTAAAATGCAACTTTTTCGTGGGACACCCTATAGTTAGAAATCCGAAATGTATCTTTAATTCAAAGCGAAATTTGCTGTAATTGTGCGTAAAAACTGTGATCCTAACGCAAACGGATTTGAAGTTATACATTTTCCAATTAAATGTGAACGCTGATGAATTGTGTCAAGGAATTAAATCGAGTGAAAAATAGTTGGCGTTGGAATGAAATTCTGCAAACTCACTACATTTATTCTTTTAGCAAACATTATCTGTTCGAGTCAGTGGATATTGAGTGTTTGCCAAATTTATTACAAATGAATTTAAAATCAGCAACAATCGGTTGTGAATTTCCGTAATAATTAATTCTATGCAGCCTGCTCCAGTCCGTTCAAACATTCGTCTTTTAAACAAATAATTGATAACTTTGCGAGTTTCTCAAATCTAACTGTGGAAATCCAATGATTAAATTACCAGCAACCGATATTTAATATGTTCGAATATTTAATCACAAACCCATCTAAATTAATACGTTTGTTGACATAAGTATTCCACATTGCAATTTACCCTTATCCCAACCAATGAACCCCCTTTTTTTTAATTAAAAACTTAAATTGATTAATTTATTTCTAATCCGAATTAATACCATCGGCCGGATCGAACAAATACAAAGCAGATTGGTAGGCGGAACTAATTTGCTTTTATAAATGGATGTTCGATTCAGTGTGAATTAGTATTGTGTTTGTTACAAAGTGTAATCATATAATATTCTATAGTTATTGGACACGGAGGGACAGTTTAATTTACGCGCAGTAATGGTGATACACACAAATCAAAGCACAAAATCAAAATTATTATGTGAGAATTATATCAATATTTATGTATAATATTTACGTTCCTAAATGCAAACCCACAACTTATTACAGTTGTGTTAAATAAATTTTAATTAAACCTTAAAATAATGTATTGGCTACGTGTGTAGAATTTATATGATTGATTTAACAATCAATAAATTTAAATTTGATAATAAACATTTTTGCTAATATTTGCAAGATGCCGTTCAACTGTAGTATCTGCCTCGAATCTGCGAAATTTTCAAGGTATTACATTAAGATCTAATATATACTTCTCGAAGTCCCTTCGTGCCTAATTGCTGTTAAATCATTCAGTTATATACAACATTTAATATTCGAGCTATATCTCCACAGGTATATTCAGTTTCTTGTAATATCATATTAATACTGCTGCGCTCACAAAATCTAGTTCGAAATTCAATTTAATTATTCAAACGGAATTGATACCTCGTCTGGAAATTCATATCTTTAAAAGTTTTAATGAAGACTGATATTTTAAAACTACAACGATGAGGGGTAATTATTTTAATTGTTTATCAGCAAACAGCGACCACCATTGTTGTATCTCAGTTGTTTATCATTTGACAATAATTAAAGTTATATGTTGTTCAGGCAATATATAAATAAATATATTTGTTTTAGTACCAATGGATTACAACAAAATTAATTTTCTACGTCTACATTAAATAAAGCAAGTTGCTGTATGCACTAAATACATACATTAAACACTTTTTATAAAAAAAAAACTTACACTAAAACGAAATTATTTTTATTATATTATTATTATTTTTGTTTGTTTGGAGTTATCATCAATCTCTCAAAATTTTGATTTCACCTTCTACAGGAAGTTTATTTTTGTTTGTTTGGAGTTATCATCAATCTCTCAAAATTTTGATTTTACCTTCTACAGAAAGTGTGCTCATTTTTTCCTTACTTATCGTCTATTCACCTTGTTAATACGCGGAAAGCAAGAACGGATTTTTCTGAAAAATCAAAATACGTGAGCTGAAGAGGAGTGTAGATGGGTGGAGAGAAGGAAACCGATTCGATCATTAACGATTCGTGAATAAAATGTAATTTCACCTCTCATAACGTTCTTCTCAGTCAAGATAAACGAAAGAATACATTTTCTATTAAAACTAAACACTTTTGAGTATCTCTGGTGAATTTTATAAATTTTTTCTTCAACTATTTACATTTTTGCTGTAATTTTCTTCATAATATAAATCGTTGAAAACAAAATCAAATTTCACCTCTCCTAACTTTCTTCTTAGTGAATATAAACAAAAGAACAAAATTTCTGTAAAAACTAAACACTTTTGAGTATCTCTGGTGAATTTTATAATTTTTTCATCAACTATTTACATTTTAGCTATAATTTTCTTCATAATATAAATCGTTGAAAGCAAAATATTAAATTTCACCTCTCATAACTTTCTTCTCAGTTGAGATAAACAAAAAAACAAAATTTCTGTTAAAAGTAAACACTTTTGAGTATCTCTGGTAAATTTTATAAATTTTTTCATCAACTATTTACATTTTTGCTCTAATTTTCTTCCTAATAATAACCCAGTTGAAAGCAAAATCAAATTTCACCTCTCATAACTTTCTTCTCAGTGAAGATAAACAAAAGAACAATTCTACTACAATTCTACTTCTACTTCATCATCTCAAAATTTACCCGTTACTATTGAATCAATTAATCACATACTTACTCGGCAGTTTGAGCTGTTTAAAGATGAAATTAAATCATTCATTTCGTCTCGCTTCGACAATATCGAGTCGCGTATCCTGCAGCTGGAGAATAAACAATCTAATTTGGAAACAGTTCTGAGTCAAGTTCAATCATCTCCTAGCGGATATGTAGAGGATACTATTTCGGAGTTGGAAGAACGGCGCATCAGGGCCTCTAATGCCATTATATATAATCTCAATGAATCCTCCTCAACGGTTGTTGAAGATAGAGTTAATCATGACACAATTCTAGTAAATAATATTCTCCAGTCTCGCAACATCTGCATTGCTCCTGTGAAAACTATACGTTTGGGGAAAAAAGTGTCTGGACTTAAACCTAGACCGCTTAAAATAATTTTTGAGAATAAGGAACAAGCTAATAATGTATTACGCAGTAATGCGTCTGCGCCGAATAAAACATTTACTTTCCTGCCTGATCGAACAAAAAAGCAGATGGATTATTATAACTCACTGAAGGATGAATTAACTAGAAGAAGATCAAATGGTGAACTAAATTTGCGCATTGCTTACAGAAATGGTACTCCTTACCTGTCTATTAATAATCGTAATTCTCCTAGTGCATCTTCTTCAAATAACTCAAAAAACTAAAAATCTATTATCAAAATTGTGGCGGGTTACGTACCAAAATTAAAGATTTTTTACTTGCTGTTAATGTGAATGATTTTGATATTATTATAATCGTGGAAACATGGCTCTATGGCAATATTTTGAACAGTCAGCTTCAACTACATAATTACTCCCTCTTCAGGTCTGACAGAAGTATTGATGGCAGCGTTAGAGGTGGGGGGATACTCATTGCAATTAAGGCTCATCTAAACTCATCACTTATTTTGAGCGACAATTTATTGGAACACATATTCGTTTTAATTAAAATTAATAATTGTTCCTATATTGTAGGAGGCGTTTACATCCCACCGAGTTCCCATTATGATAAATACCATGATCATTGTGTATGTATTGAAAGTTTGGTTGAAAACTATAATTGTCATAATATTGCAATTTTTGGTGATTTCAATCTACCGAGTATTAATTGGGATAACATGATCAACAGCCTAGGTCTACCTGATTCAAAATCATCTGCTATTACTAACTGTTACAACTTTTTAAATGCAGCACAAATTAACGTTATTTCAAATTCACGGGGCACGTTTCTCGACCTATGCTTCAGCTCACTAGCCAATATATCCATTTACAAATCCCTCGATCCCCTGCTACCGACGTCCGTACATCATTATGCGTACTTTGCGAAGCTCTCAATTGAGTTTAACCACAACGTTGTGACATGTGAAAAACAATTTCTTTATAATTTTGCTGATTTCAACCTGATTAACTCTTACCTCAATTCTATCAACTGGGATTTCCTAACTTCGACTGATGACTTCGATGTCGCGATTAGTGAATTCTACGATATCATTTATACCGCTATTGATACATTTGTTCCTTATAAATATACGCAGCATTACACGAATAGTTACCCTAGATGGATGTCCAAACATTTGATTTCACTAATTAAGAAAAAGAAAGAAGCGCATGCATCCTATAAACGTTCTGGTCGGGTTGAGGACTACCATTTATTTTCGCAACGTAGGAAGGATTGCAAGAGCTTATCTGAATCCTGCTACAACAAGTATCTCAATGATGTGCAATCATCTATTAAATCGAACCCGCGTTATTTCTGGAAATATGCCAAAGAGTTAAAAAAGGAAGCTGGTTATCCGAATGAAATGATTTATAATGATATCTCCGCTGATAATGGTCTTGATATAGTTAATTTATTCTCGGAATACTTTAGGACTGTCTACACCACTTCATCTAATTCATCCCATCAACCTTATTCTGGTTCCTCTGAGGTTCATGATGTTAAACTAGTTTTAAATATTCAAGATGTGTTTAGTGCCATTTCTAACTTAAAACCGTCGCATACATACGGTCCTGATCAATTATCTAGTTATTTCCTGCAAAATTGCATTTACTCCTTGTGTCGTCCTATTTATATCATGTTTGCTAGATCATTGAATCAAGGCGTAGTACCGGAGTTATGGAAAAATAGCTTCATTGTCCCGTTACATAAATCTGGCTCGAGAGCGGACGTGAAAAACTACAGGGGCGTATGTATACAATCCACGATACCTAAAATGTTGGATAAAATGGTTGCAGATCTGTTGGCTTGGTGTACTAAGTCTATTATTTCTCCCAACCAGCATGGGTTTATTGCTGGTAGGTCCACTCTATCTAACCTTCTGGAATATAAGGAATTCGTCTCGAATGCTTTGGATAGTCGGTATCAGATAGACACTATCTACACTGACTTTACCAAGGCGTTTGATAGAATTGACATTATTCTTTTGCAGGATAAGTTGAGTTCGTTGGGTTTACGTGTCGAAGTTTTGTTATGGATATCCTCCTTTCTCAATAACAGGATACAGTTTGTTAAGATCGGTAACTTTACATCTAATGCAATTACAGTTACTTCGGGGGTACCCCAGGGGTCTCATTGCGGCCCAATCCTCTTCCTATTATTTATCAACGATTTACTTGAATCAATTGTAAACTGTAACTCTTCATTGTATGCCGATGACTTAAAGATCTTTAAAGTTATCCATACACCTGAAGACTGTGCTGAGGTTCAGGCTGACCTGGATCGTATAAATATGTGGTGTGTCAGAAATCGTTTGTCTCTGAATGTCACAAAATGTTTTTCAATGTCTACATATCGTTGTAATAATCCAATCATGCATACTTACACTATCAACTCAGTTAGCATAAAACAGGTTACCACTATGAAAGACTTGGGCATTACTTTTGATACCAGATTCACTTTCAACAACCATATTGTTAATATTACTAATAATGCATTAAAAATGAGGGGGTATGTGTGGTCCATAAGTAAAGACATGAATGCTGCAAGTTTGAAAGTTTTATATTGCTCTCTTGTTAGATCAATTTTAGAATATAACTCACCCTTTTGGACTCCATTTACTACCACCAATATTATGCGACTTGAACTTGTCCAAAAGAAATACCTAAGAAGCATGGAGTTCAAACTAGGTCGTCATCATATTCGAGGTGATTACCAGGCAATATTGGACGTCCTAAGCATGAAGACACTGGCGGATCGTCGCATTGACGCGGACTTATGCTTACTACACCGTTTGGTTCACGGAAAGATCGACTCCCCAAATATTTTAAAAATGTTTTTGTTTCATACTCCTAATAGAAGGACTCGATCAACTACTCTTTTCTACCAAAACACCCACAATACTGTTTCTGGTCACAACAATTCGATTTCTCGGCTAACTACACTTGGAAATGAATTTAATTGCCATGACTGGTTTGATTTATTTGACAATTCATTTAATCGTTTTAAAAGAAACTTGAAATTTAGATAATGAAATTTGTATTTATTTTTGGTATTCTTTACTTTCACGATTTTAATATTATATAACTTAAGCATTGTATAACTTTTATGTCAATTTTGATCTCTACCATTTATATGTTGTTTCTTTGTAATGGATGTACTCATTAAGATGAAATGTTTCACATACTTTATTTTGTTATTATATATTTTGTATTTTATGTATACAAAGGTGGTTACCGTAAATAAACTTTATTATTATTATTATTATTATTATTATTAATATTTCTGTTAAAACTAAACACTTTTGAGTATCGCTGGTAAATTTTATAAATTTTTTCATCGCCTATTTACATTTTTGCTGTAATTTTCTTTATAATATAAATCGTTGAAAGCAAAATTAAATTTCACATCTCATAACTTTCTTCTCAGTGAAGATAGACAAAAGAACAAAATTTCTGTTAAAACTAAACACTTTTGAGTATCTCTGGTAAATTTTATAAATTTTTTCTTCAATTATTTACATTTTTGCTGTAATTTTCTTCATAATATAAACCCAGTTGAAAGCAAAATCAAATTTCACCTCTCATAACTTTCTTCTCAGTGAAGATAGACAAAAGAACAAAATTTCTGTTAAAACTAAACACTTTTGAGTATCTCTGGTAAATTTTATAAATTTTTTCTTCAATTATTTACATTTTTGCTGTAATTTTCTTCATAATATAAACCCAGTTGAAAGCAAAATCAAATTTCACCTCTCATAACTTTCTTCTCAGTGAAGATAAACAAAAGAACAAAATTTCTGTTAAAACTAAACACTTTTGAATATCTCTGATGAATTTTATAAATTTTTTCTTCAACTATTTACATTTTTGCTGTAATTTTCTTCCTAATATAAACCCAGTTGAAAGCAAAATCAAATTTCACCTCTCATAACTTTCTTCTCAGTGAAGATAAACAAAAGAACAAAATGTATGTTGAAACTAAACACTTTTGAGTATCTCTGGTAAATTTTATAACTCTTTTCATCAACTATTTACATTTTTGCTGTAATTTTCTTCATAATATAAAAACCCAGTTGAAAGCAACATCAAATTTCACCTCTCATAACTTTCTTCTCAGTGAAGATAAACAAAAGAACAAAATTTCTGTTAAAACTAAACACTTTTGAGTGTCTCTGGTAAATTTTATAAATTTTTTCTTCAACTATTTACCTTTTTATCTGTAATTTTCTTCCTAATATAAACCCAGTTAAAAGCAAAATCAAATTTTACCTCTCATAACTTTCTTCTCAGTGAAGATAAACAAAAGAACAAAATTTCTGGTAAAACTAAACACTTTTAAGTGTCTCTGGTAAATTTTTTAAATTTTTTTTTCAACTATTTACATTTTTGCTGTAATTTTCTTCACAATATAAAAACCCAGTTGAAAGCAAAATCAAATTTCACGTCTCATAACTTTCTTCTCAGTGAAGATAAACGAAAGAACAAAATTTCAGTTAAAACTTAACACTTTTGAGTATCTCTGGTGAATTTTATAAATTTTTTTTTCAACTATTTACATTTTTGCTGTAATTTTCTTCCTAATATAAACCCAGTTGAAAACAAAATCAAATTTCACGTCTCATAACTTTTTTCTCAGTAAAGATAAACAAAAGAACAAATTTTCTGTTAAAAGTAAACACTTTTGAGTATCTCTGGTAAATTTTATAATTTTTTTCTTCAAATATTTACATTTTTGCTGTAATTTTCTTCATAATATAAACCCAGTTGAAAGCAAAATCAAATTTTACCTCTCATAACTTTCTTCTTAGTGAAGATAAACAAAAGAACAAAATTTCTGCTAAAACTAAACACTTTTGAGTGTCTCTGGTAAATTTTTTAAATTTTTTCTTCAACTATTTTCATTTTTGCTGTAATTGTCTTTATAATATAAACCTTGTTGAAAGCAAAATCAAATTTCACCTCTCATAACTTTCTTCTCAGTGAAGATAAACAAAAGAACAAAATTTCTGTTAAAACTAAACACTTTTGAATATCTCTGATGAATTTTATAAATTTTTTCTTCAACTATTTACATTTTTGCTGTAATTTTCTTCCTAATATAAACCCAGTTGAAAGCAAAATCAAATTTCACCTCTCATAACTTTCTTCTCAGTTGAGATAAACAAAAGAACAAAATTTCTGTTAAAACTAAACACTTTTGAGTCTCTGGTAAATTTTTTAAATTTTTTCTTCAACTATTTACATTTTTGCTGTAATTTTCTTCACAATAAAACCCAGTTGAAAGCAAAATCAAATTTCACCTCTCATAACTTTCTTCTCAGTGAAGATAAACAAAAGAACAAAAATTCTGTTAAAACTAATCACTTTTGAGTATCTCTGGTGAATTTTATAAATTTTTTCTTCAACTATTTACATTTTTGCTGTAATTTTCTTCATAATATAAACCCAGCTCAAAGCAAAATCAAATTTCACCTCTCATCACTTTCTTCTCAGTTAAGATAAACAAAATAACAAAATTTCTATTAAAATTAAACACTTTCGAGCATCTCTAGTAAATTTTGTAATTTTTTTCATCAAACATTTACATTTTGGCTACGATTTTCTTCCCAGTATAAACGCTGTTAAGAGCAAAATTGATTTTCACCCTTCATAACTTTCTTCTCAACGAGGATAAATTAAAGAATTAAATTGCTTTTAAAACTAAACATTTTCGAGTATCTTTAGTGAATTTTGTAAATTTATTCTTAAGCTTAAGCTATATATCTTCTGTAATTTTTGATTCCAAAATGAGCGCTGCTGAAAGCAAAAACTAGTTTCATTCCTCATAACTTTCTTCCAAGTTAACATAAATAAATGTATAAAATTCGTGTTAGAACTGAACACTTTGTAGTATCTGCAGTAAGATTTTGTATTTTCTTTTCATTGAATCCTCACATTTTTTTTTTAAATAAGAAACAAAATTCATTCTTTCCAAAGTTTTTTTCGAATTTATCTTAAAATTAAACGCTTTAGAGTACCTTTAGAGGGTTTTGTTTTTTTTTTTCTTCAACACTATTTATTTTGTTGATAATTTTTTTAATTTTATTTATTTTCTTTGTAATTTTCTTCTTAAATAAGCAACAAAATGAATTCTTTCCAAACCTTATCTTTGAGTAAACACAATTGATTTTTTCTTAAAGTTAAACACCAGTAGATTTTGTAGTTTTTTCTTCCACTCTGTATATTTTGTCCGTAATTTTTTTCTTGAAATGAGCAGAAGGTTACAAAATTTCAAAGCTTATAACTTTTTCCCGGTAAAGTCATTTGGCAATTTCATGATTTTCGACCGTTTTTTTCATCCCATGAAAAATGTTGGGTCTTAGAAAAATCTGATAAAATTCATGACGGTTCTCAATGACTAGGAAAAGCGTGTAGACTAACTATTTTCTCAAAAAAAAAAATTGTTCTACCATTTTTCACCAATTGAAAATTAACATGAGGCCTTACGGGAAGCGAATACCGAGACCCTGCAGATTGAGGCTGACGAACAGCGGCTTGTTAAAATAAACAAATTTCAGTTCGTGGATACGATAGATGGTTGGAAATAAAAGGACTGGATTCTACAAGAATGCAGCTATAAACAAATGTTATATTATTCATATCTGTCTTGTGAAAACGCGCAAAAAAAATCCCAAAGTGTACCAAAATTTCTAGACAACTTTCGAGTGACCAATCTGAGAGCCGGGCAACAATAAAACTACAAGTACGATTCTGCTAAAAATTTAACCACGCATTCCCCGTTCTTTTATGAACATTTTTATGTACATTACAAGTCATTTGGCAATTTCATGATTTGACCATGTCAAACCATTTTTGTCAGGAAAAAAAAAGAGGGAAAATGTTGGGTCTTAGAAAAATCTGAAAAAATTCATGATGGTTCTTAACGACAACAAAAAGCGTGTAGAGTAATTATTTTCCCGAAAAAAAAATTTTTCTACCATTTTTCTCCAACTGAAAATTAACATAAGGCCTTACGGGAAGCGAATACTGACACCCAGCAGATTGAGGCTAACAAACAGCGGCTTGTTAAAATAAACAAATTTCAATTCGTGGATACGATAGATGGTTGGAAATAAAAGGACTGGATTCTACAAGAATGCAGCTATAAACAAGTGTCATATCATCCATATCTGTCTTGTGAAACCGCGCCAAAAAATTCACAAAGTTTACCAAAATTTCTAGACAACTTTCGAGTGACCAATCTGAGAGTCGGGCAACAAGAAAACTACAAGTACGGAGTGGTGGGTGGAGTGGCCCTATGATCGTGGGTGGATTGTTCCGTACGGTGGGAGGGTGGGCCTTAGGAGGGTGGGCTAGGGATGGTGGGCTTGAGAGAGTGGGTTTGGGAGGGTGGGTTTAGTAGGATGGGTCCTATAGTAAATTTAAAATTGTTTTTGATCCCTCCAAGCGTTTTTGGCACAAAAAAAATATTTTAGGTGTATAATATTAAATCAATGGAAACGTGCATTTAAATGTCCTCCAAATTCACAATTATGTAAGTTTGTTTTTAAGAAAGGGGGCACGGAATCCGGGTGTGTGCACCCGCCTACAGAACGCGTCTCCGCATAAGCCGATAAAAGCTTCCAAACTCCCACAATCGCCTCATCAGCGGATGAGCTGACGGTAAACAAAGTAAATATTATGTGACTACGATTTAAACACACCCGACAAATTTAAAACTTGAGTTTCAAAAGACAGCTGCTGAACACTTAAACTACACTGTATTTTAAGATACATCAGTTTTTGAAAAAATCGTTAAACCTGCTAAATAAAAAAATTCTTTTATACCATCAAATTGCTCAAAATGTATATTTTTTGTTTTGTTTTCGGCGTTATGCCTGGCCTTGGTGCAATGACCACCAGCCATCTTTTTATATATGTATTTTAAGTTATAAATTAAATGAATAAATGAATAATGTCAGACGTATACACAACAACTATAGACCCGACCGAATACTTCTCGATCCCCGAAAAATCTTTCACCCGGGCTGGGATTCGAACCCACAGGGCACCGCGTGCCGTGTGTGGCCATGTTGCACCAACCGGCACAAGCACTCGCCTGTACCCACTACACCAACGAATCGCCCCAAAATGTATATATAAATATCTTAAAGGGTTTTATATTAAATATATTTCTTTTGATTTCAATTTTAAGGTCTAAATCCTATAAAGCCTTATGATTGTACCGATCTCAAGCATGACATGTTTGTTAAATTTAAATTACTCCTACAAATAAAATGAAAAGTTTGCAATTCATTGCAAACAAAACATATACATTTTGAAATGGAAAAGACGTTTTAAATACGAAATTTAAAATATCACTGTCATAACTTATTGTTCAGAATTGAATTTAAAAATATTTCGCACAATTGCATTACATAACTGTGGTGTTTTCTGGTCTTGATGATTCTCAAATAAATCACTCATGTACCCCCGTATTGCAAAATTAAACTTTATTTCGCTGCGGCTAACAATACTTTGGTCAATTTTAATGGGATACGCTCAGACGACGGCGCAGCGCAGCGGAGCCGTCGTTCATCACCGGTTACTTTGGTCAATTTTAATAGGCTACGCACGGACGAAGGCGCAGCGCAGCGGAGCCGTCGTTCGCCACCGGTTACTTTACTCAATTTTAATAGGCTACTCACGACGACGGCGCAGCGCAGCGGAGCCGTCATTCGTCACCAATTAAAATAATTTAAAAAAAAATTTAAAAATATTTAAAATAAAATTTAAAAAATTTAAAAAAATTAAAAAAATAAAAAAATGAAAATTCTTTCTTTTAATTTAAATTAAAGAAGACAATTTTACCAAAAGAAGCTGTAGCTTGAAAAACTAGTTACTTTACTAATTTAGCAATATTCAAAACTAATAAAGATATTCGTGTATGCCAGTTTATCCATACAGCCCGAACAAATATTGTACGTAAACACGTCATTATGTTTATTCAGTGTAATCCTTGCGGTCTCAATATCAACCAATAAACAAAGGGCCAAGGCTGCACGTTCATCTGAAATACGATATTACTTGTTTGTATTGCTTTCATACATAAGGAAAGTGGAACAGTTCCTGAATAAATGTTATGCGTTACGAGATCACAAGGGGTGTGTGGCAAATAAACAGGAAACGGTAATTTCCCAAACAAACATCGACATTTATGCAGTGAAAGTGTTTACCCTCTCTGACTTATTAACGAGTGGCAAATTGTTTACTTGTTTTGTTACATCTGGTGTTTATTTGTTCCTATCAAAATGTCATCTATGTATTTATAAATAGTGGTATAAATTGTCGAAAGTTGTTTCATTTCAAATTACCTCTAGATGATTATTTTAAATTACCTCTAGAAGATTGAGTAGTTTTTTTGGCGATCACATCGTTTCCTCTAAATTTTCGGGTATTTATCTCCTTCTTAAAATTTTGGAGGGTAAGGGGAAGAAACAGACCGCTCAAGGGTCGAACACTAGTTTTGAGGTAAACGGTAATTAATCTTTCTGCCGAGTGTTCGGCTCGTGGAGATACAAGTAAATATTTAATTAGTTAAAACAAATTGTTCGTATCATTTTGAATAAGCAACTAACTGACTTTGCAAATACGTTTACATGAATAATCCTCATTTTACTCGAGCTAGCCAAATCCACAACTATCCCACCAGGAAAAATGATGATATTTATATAATGCATTATAGATTAAACCTTACCAAAAACAGCCCACATGTACTTGGAGTCTTAATGTTTAACCGTCTGCCGCACCACATAAAATCGACTGTGTCACACACAAAAAGCTTTTAATAAATCCCTGCGAGATTTCCTACTTGAAAATATATTTTATTCTGTAAACGACTTTATGGCCTTGGTGTCACTATACAGGGTGTATTTGAAATAACGAACAGGGTCGTAACCACAAAGAGATTATATTATTTTTAAACAACATTCGCAATTATTTTGTTTATAACTGTAACAAAAAGCCCGCAATTAATTATTAAAGTTAATGAGTGAAAATACGCAACATGTTTGGGGGCAGTGGTAATTTGACCTAATTTTTAAACGGCATCGGCTTTAGATATCGAATTACAACAAGCGCGTAGAAAATATCTGAGTTCGACTCTTTAAGCGTCAATGAACTTGAGGACTGTTTATCTTTTACAAAAAAAAAACGTTGCGATAACACTTCAAATTTCGGAGGCAAGAAATCGTATCTCGCGTTTTAAATAAACAAACAGACATTCCATGCAGACCTAATTAAATGAGAAAAGCAACGGTTCTCAAAATGTTTAGAAAACCTCGAAAAATTAGGAAAATTCAAAAAAAAAAATTCGAATAAATTTTGACGGAAATGGGTTCACAAATATTTTGTGTATGTGCCCTTAAATGCCTGTTCGTTATTTCAAATACACCCTGTATACATAAGTGTAACGGCAAAGTAGACTTTGTACTCTACTCCTATTTGACGCTTCCTACTTGTATATCTGTACATCTATCGGAAATAAATTATTATTATTATTATAAAATGTAAGATCCCGACGCTTTTTACTTTCTCCGTTACGAAATACAAGAAAGTATTGTGATCGTTTTTTTTTTACGGAAATGTTCGTTTTGGGGACCCTAGAGACGATTTCAACAATCTCCGGAATAAATGGTGATGTGGCCATCATGGTACTTTCTCCGACTTGATGGTATCATTTATATTTACGCTTTCATGGTTTATTTTCAATTTAAATCATATTTTAAATATACATCGAGAGAAACTGACGTTTAAAACGTCAAAATTATGACAGATGGAAAAATTATACGTCAAATTCAAAAACTAAAGCGATTTCTAAAATACTTATTCTTTATAAGTTGTTCATTTTGGCATTATCTACAATTATTATTAATTTAATAATTATTACCTTAACCGTTTTTTTGTCTTTTTTTCAATATCATCATCTTTATTTGACATATTTATGTACATTTAACAGTTAATCATAGAAATGGCGTTACGAAAAAATAATTTTCTGTACACACCACAAGATTATTATGACGTTATAAAACAATGTAGACAACATAATAAATTTATTTTACACAAAATGAAACGAGAGAATTTCGTTTCAACAAAACATCTACAAAACGCAATTAAAAAACAGGTAAGAAGAAACACTAATGGATAAAAAGTAAATTAGTTGTTGCATGAGGTTTTGCAAAAGTACCAGTATAGTATTTTTTTATAAAACATCAATGGAGGATACGGATTTTAAGACTTTAATTTTATCACCTACATGTCGGGAAAGGCCATCAAAATTTAAAAAAATTACGCCTATACGATATATGGAGCAGTTATTCCCTTCTATACCTCCTGTGCATCATGAATATTTCAAGACACTGTCACATGATATGCTTTTCAATAAAAAAATTTGAAGGAAATTTTAGTTAGTAATAAATCAATTATTTTTCTACATTCTTCGTTTAATATTTATTTAATTATTTTTCTACATGATGCGCTTAGTCAGAATAATTGAAACATGTTTTATTCTATTAAAAAATGAAATTATTTAAAATAAATAACTGAGCAAAAAGAATCAAAGTACCTTAAATTTCTGAAATGTCAGATTGATTAGTGAATTAATTTAATATTTTAATTGGATTAAACATGTTTAGGTTAATCTAATTAAGCGCATCATGTGGACAACTAATTGATTTATTACTAACTAAAATTTGATTTAAAATTATATGTTAAAATATACATTAACACAAGGTATAATTTTTAGCATGTAAAATGGCCCACGATAAAAAAACACATTATGTATAAATATAATTAGCGTACAAAATGTAAAATACGCCTTCTATTTTATTTCTTGTTATTATTTATAAATAAAATTGAATTACTATAATATACATTTTAAGTGATATTTGATTTTACAATATTGAAATAAAATGATTTTTGCAATTGATTAATTATGAAAGTCGTGTAAGCCCGTAAATATACATTATTTTAGTTTATTCGCCTAAAGCAAATTTATAAAATCAAATTACATGCTGATAAATTGATACAAATATAGCCAAACTTAAAATAATCAATTAATATTTTTTAATTGACAAATATGCTAACCTTTAATTTTCTTTAAACAACAAAAAATGGACTTACACCACTTTCAATATAAATGGCCCAATTATTGTCGATAAATCATGTCCTTTATTAATATATTGTTGCTAAATAATGTATTTTACTTTAAAGGATTTTTATACACCGATGTGAAGATAGCCACGGATTTTTCAGCTACGGATTTCCCGGCACCTCCACCACCAAATAAAAATTTCTTCAATTTTAATGATTTATAATAAATCAAACGCTGAGAATGTAACTAACATTAGCCTATAGATGTACAGTCAATCCACAATTTCAATTATTTTTTCTCGACTCCACGGAAACTCTCTTTTAAAATGACATAAAAAAGTTATAAACAATTTAACCCAAAATTTAATGCTTTAAATCGCCTAAGTAGACTCTTATCTACACGTTGTTGTTAAAAAATTAAATTTAAAACGCGTCAAACAGTGCCATATTGGACTTTGAAAGTTTGCTAAATTATATGTACAGTTCAGGTGGACCCGAGAAAAAAAAATCATAAAAAAGTTATAAACAATTTAACCCAAAATTTAATGCTTTAAATCGCCTAAGTAGACTCTTATCTACACGTTGTTGTTAAAAAATTAAATTTAAAACGCGTCAAACAGTGCCATATTGGACTTTGAAAGTTTGCTAAATTATATGTACAGTTCAGGTGGACCCGAGAAAAAAAAATCATAAAAAAGTTATAAACAATTTTACCCAAAATTTAATGCTTTAAATCGCCTAAGTAGACTCTTATCTACACGTTGTTGTTAAAAAATTAAATTTAAAACGCGTCAAACAGTGCCATATTGGACTTTGAAAGTTTGCTATATTATATGTATAGTTCGGGTGGACCCGAGAAAAAAAATTCATAAAAAAGTTAAAAACAATTTTACCCAAAATTTAATGCATTAAATCGTTTAAGTAGACTCTTATCTGCACATTGTTGTTAAAAAAATTAAATTTGAACGGCGTCAAACATTGCCATATTGGACTTTGAATTCTTGTCATTTTAAAAAGAGAGTTCCCGTGGAGTCGAGAAAAAATAATTGAAATTGTGGATTGACTGTACATCTATAGGCTAATGTTAATTACATTCTCAACGTTTGATTTATTATAAATCCTTAAAATTGAAGACATTTTTATTTGGTGGTGGAGAGCGCCGGGAAATCCGTGGCTGAAAAATCCGTGGCTATCTTCACATCGGTTTTTTATACGGATGACGATTTTTACATTTCCACCTTAAGAGTCCTGGATACCATGCATATATCTAAAACTCTAATTTTTCACTTACGAATTTATAAAATGTGAATCTGTTTTTACAGTTATTTCTAAAATTATTATACCGAGGGCATACAAAAGTTATATTTTTTTTGTTTTTTTTGTTAATAACAAAGTAAAAATAAAAAATAAATAAATTTTAAAAAAATAACTCTTGGTTGCCCTTTTTACCTTTATTTAGAATATATTTTTCCTGTAACCTTTTTTTCTAAAATGTATCATAGATGAGAAAAATGCGATCGCGATTCTGGAAATAAGTGATCCGTAATAATCTGCCACCAAGCGGCGAAACGAATAAGTATTGTGAACAATACATAATGTTTATTGATGTAATTGACAGTCTTCATAGATCAGTGAAGTAGGTAATCAAAATCAAGCACGAATAAAAATTTATAATGATTCGGTATCAGCCACAAATAAATAAAATAAAGTACGAACAAATAGGACTGTACGCTCTAGTACTTAAAATATTTAAATTGATGATCTGAGTGTAAAAATCGTAAATTAAAAATTAAAAATCAATAATTAAAAATTAAAATTTCAAAATTCAAAATTCAAAATTAAATGTAATTTATAAAAACCATTACAATTTCACAATTGTACCAAAACTGTCAAAATGTTTTAAACTTTTATTTATTCGTAAATTATGGTGTTCCTGAAAAATATTTATTAAAAAGAGAAGTTCATTTTTTCTTTGTGTTCAACTTTTTTTTAAATGTTTTCTTAATATCATTCATATTTAAAAAAAATCGGAAAAAAACAAAAAAATGGTTAGAGTAAACACACTTCTAAAGATTTCTAGTTCTACCGGTTGTCGACTATAGCGTACGTTCAAAGTTTAATTTAAAAATATGTAATAGTTTTTGAGATACAGCGCCCGCAGACAGACAGGCCCATGGTCATACAAACATTTTTAATCAAAATCAAAATCAAAACCTCATTTATTCTCAAGAAAATAAGTATATACAAAAATGCAATACATACAGAATGAAAATATGTCAAACAATACAATTTGAATAATAGAAAATAAATACATAGAATTCAAAATAGCTTAAAAAATAGTACAACTGAAACACAGCATAAAAGTGACAACTGAATATGCGATTTTTAAGGAATTTTAAGCAATTTAAGGGGATTTACTTTCCCTATATGTCGTTTAAAGAATATAACTCTTTCTCATAAAGATACGCCAGAAGGTAAGTTTTAAAGTTCTTTATGTTTGTAATGTTGCTCGGCAGACGATTATAATATTTCATGGCAGCACATGGTGGATTCGTATCGGTAGACTTAATTTTTACTTTCTCCGTTAAGAACGAGGTGTTGTGATCGTAAAAATGTTTTCAAATTTTTTTACAGAAATGTCCGTTTTGAGGTCCATAGAGCCCGTTTCAAAGATTTATGAATTTTTTTGTGTCTGTGTGCGTGTGAGTTTGTACAAACGAATTGATATGAAACTTCGAAGCTTTATTTGATAATCCGAAGAACTGAAAAGCTTTTGCTAAAATTTTGGAAGTGGGTGTTTAACTTAACCTTTTTTTATTTTTTCCAATAATTTTTTTAATATGAAAACTATCACAAAAACATTTACACAAACATTGAAGACAACAAATAAATGAAAATCTTTTCTTAGAAATGATTTTTTACCAAATCATTGTTATTCGACAAAAAACTTTTTTTTCATTTTCTGTTTTTAATTATGAAACGATAATAGATACATACATCAAATTTATATTAATAATAATTGCTGAAATGAACAGCTTACAAAAAATAAGTTATTTTCGAAATATCTTTACTTTTGAAGTAAACTGACTATTACAATTTTAAGTATAATTTTTAATTTTAATCTTTCACAATTTTGACGTTTTAAGCGTCAGTATCATCAAATCCTGCAAAACAATAAATAACCATGCCATTAAATCGGAGAAAGTAACATGACTAATGAGTATTTCCTAATGAGTATAATATAACAATTTATCCAAAATCGGCTGCAATTCCATTCAATATTGAAATAATGTTTATAAAATTTTGACAAGAAATGTTGACGTACGTGGTGTCAATTTGAAATATTTCAAAAATCTTACGATCTAATCATTCTGTGAATCAACAAGATTTTATTTTTTGGACATACGGAGCAGACATTTTTGAAATATTTTTTTTATTATGGTAGCATTGCCAAAGGCCGTACCTATCGGTACAATTAAAAACATTAAGGAGACCTCACCTGAAACATCCCCATTTCACGAAAAACGTAGACAACTTCACGAAGAAAATCTTATTTTTTGGACATCGAGCAGACATTTTAAAAATATTTTAACATGGTAGCATTGCCAAAGGCCGTACCTATCGATACAATGAAAAATATTTAGGAGATCTCACCTGAAACATCCCAATTTCGCGAAAAACATAGACGACTACATGAACAAAATTTTATTTTTTGGATATCGAGCAGACATTTTTTAAATATTTTATCATGGTAGCATTGCCAAAGGCCGTACCTATCGGTACAATTAAAAACATTTAGGAGACCTCACCTGAAACATCCCCATTTCACGAAAAATTAAGAAGGCTACATGAACAAAATTTTATTTTTTGGACATTTGGCGCAGACATTTTTGAAATATTTTATCATGGTAGCATTGCCAAAGGCCGTACTCATCGGTACAATTACAAACATTTTAGATACCTCACCTCAAACATACTATAAATAGTGAAATATATTTGAAAAATGTGAAAGTCATGTACCAAATAGGGAAATCCATTTGACAAATAGTGAAAAGCAATAGAAAAACTCTGTAAAGTGAATTATAAATAACATGCTTTTGCGCTTTCATATGAAGTTTACATGTGGTAAATCAATAATGTGTATTTATTTAAAAGTTCCTGCAAATATTGACTTTTTAATACATGTCTGACCATTTAAATTTATACTTGAAACAATATTTCCACGAATAATTTTCAATCAGATCCATCTACAATTGTGTGTATTGATCTTTTCATCGAATACCCCTTACAATTTCAAATTTCCACTTCCGTTCTCATTTCAAATGAATCGTCCTAATGGATATCGATATAGGTGTATTAGCTTAATATCGTTATCCCATGTGTAATTGGCTAAATTATTGGGAAAGGCCGTATTAATTAAGGATTTAATTAATTCGCAGTTCAGCTCTGTGTATTTATAGTACAACAAATACTAAATCAAATTTACGTACTTAAGCTAATTAAGGGAGCCAATTAAATTCACAAACATAATTCCTGGTTTATTTAAAATGTATAAGAAAATAATTTTCAACAGGTACATGCTGCTCCATCACAGATTAAATATGTATGAAAAGGGTGCTTTCTGTTTTTGTGCGAAGAGAGTAAATCAATCAAACAAGTTCGAAGTTTGTTTAATTTTCTAGATGGTTTACAGCCGTATTTAATGACCGAGGTGTATAGTTGTGTACGAGTTTAGAAAAAAAAGTTTATTCTTGGTATTTCCTGATTCTATTTTCTATTTACTATACACAGGGTGTTTCAAAATTCATGCACCAAAAGTTTTCTGCGTACTCCTCGTAGATAAAAAGAAAAAAACCCTTATGACAAATCTTGATTTTCCACAAAATAACGTGGATTAAACCCCTTCGCAGAAATATTAAAGAGACGCCACTGCTCCCTATCAATGAATACTAAGTTTGCGTGTAGAAACAGGCGAGAACACCACGTACATGTTCGCGCTCAGTTTGGGGTCTCTCGAGCTTGTATTAGATAAACAAACGGTGCCGATTACATTGACGCAGCATACAAATTAGGTCAATGTACCATGGAGTATGGAATTGGAATTTTTAAAACCGATTTGTGTCTTCCAGGAAACACAGATGTTTTTACGGACTTTCTAAAAATGTGTTATTCTAAATTAGGTCTTGGCCTTGGCTAACAAAGGGATATCATTTTACAGCACCTACCCCCCGTGGTTTTAAATAATAGGACTGCAGGGGATACAATTGCACAGCAATAAAAATGCACAAGTGTAGGAAGCCGCCAGGAACAATAAAAAAAAAGTATAATAAATAAGGTGAACTTGAAATTTGTGCGGTTTTATCAACCCGCACCGGACTATTTATGTTTAGATAAAAAAATTTCAACTGCGCGCTCGAAATTAGGTCATCATTCATTCATGCGTCAACACTTAAAATAGACACCGTTTGTTTTTACACAAGCCAACGAACGTATTCATTGATAGGGAACTGTGGCGTCTCATTAATATTTCAGCGAAGGGGTTAAATTCATTTTATTTTGTAGAAAATCGAGATTTGTCATAAGGGTTTTTTTCTTTCTATCTACGAGGAGTACGCAGAAAATTTTTGGTGCATGAATTTTGAAACACCCTGTATACAACATCTTTATTTCAGTAACTTTTACATAGTTTAGTATTTCAGATATTTGTATTTAGTAAGCTATTATTGATTTGTAGTGTTTATTGGAAAATAAAAATATTATTATTATTGACCACCGAACGTAATTATTCTGCCTGTATCATTAATTCCCTGCAGGTATAAAACTTAATAATAAATTTATTCAGAAAATAATGATACATTGACAGAAACATAACATTATAAAAAAATATAGTCACATAAAGGGAATATGTACATAAATATACGCATCTAACTTTAGAAGCATTTAAATTAAATATACGTTTACTAGTAACTAATACATTACAGATCCATAATAATGTTTAATGAATGCGAATGCTACAGGGTGTAGTGGAACAAAACGGAACATAGGATTTCCAATGTTAATTTCTTTATACTGGAATATCATCTTCCCTCATCATTTTAGAGGAAAGATGTAAATAAATGTTTTGTAGAGTAAAAATTCCTGCATGCAGTCATGCTATTATTTATTTTTTAGCATTCATAAAAACCCTAAAAAATGATAAAATAAAAATGATCATCTTCACGAAAATAATGGTTGCCATGAATTTAAACAAAAACGGTGCGCTCTTGATTTGTTGGCTTCTGTCAAATGTATTAAAAACTTCATGACTGTATAAGTTTTTTCCTTTAAAAGTGTATTCTATTCAAGAAAAGATGTAAATTGTGAAGTGGTGCTATGCTGGTAGCAGTTTTCGTGGAGTGTTTCAAGTTGGCGCCCCAATGAAGAGTTCTGATAGTTCTGAATAGAGTTCTCAATTCCTTTTGATGTATCTAGAAGTATTACCAACTTTTAAAAAAGAGTTCTGTAAAAGTGGGCTGTCAGGAATTTTTTGAAAAATGGGGTGCCAACTTAACACCACACCCCAACATTATTATCGAATAGTTCTGAACTAGTTTTAAGATGTATTTGGGATAGTAATATAGTTCGTGATACTTTTAAAAAAGAGTTCTGTTGAATTTCCAGAGATAAAAAAAAAAGTTGGAAATTCGAAATATTCAAATTCATATTACTCACTTAATATTGGTCGAATCTAAATATTTCATAACAACTTTGGATACAACTCACAAGGAACTACAGGAAATACTTATCAGAACTATCCGGAACTATCAAAAATATTTTTTTGAAAAAAGTCGCGAAGCAAAAAAAAATTGATAGTTCCAGGAGTTCTGAGTTAATTTTCTATTTCTGCTCATTAACTACGATTCTTTCTTATAAACAAATTGGATACAATCACGATTTATGGCATTTTTAAATAAATTTAAAATTCGATAATAGAAAATTAAATTTTGAAAATACCCATTTCCTGTCATTTAATTGCAATTTGCCATTGGAGTTTTCATTAGAACTCCTTAAGTACAACCCATTAGTCAAATCAGAACTCCTGAACTATAAAAAAAAATCAAATACCGAAAATTTGGAGCTAAAAATAAAAAATGCAGATTAAAAAATCGAAAATCTTAACAAACAAATGGAAAATTTTAGCCAAATAAAGAAATTTTAGGACAGAAAATCAAAAAATTTGGACCAAAACATCTAAAATACAGATCAAAATTTAACAATTGTAGCCAGAAAATCGAAAACACGGGCCTAAAAATACAAAAATGCAGACCAAAAAGTTAAAAAATCTTAATAAACAAATCGAAAATTTTGGCCAAATAAAGAAATCTTAAAACAAAAAACCAAAACAAGTCAAAATTCAACAATTGTGGCAACAAATCGAAATTTAATACCAAAAATCGAAAGCTCTAGCTTAAAAATAAAAATACTGACCAAAACAGTCGAAATTTTCAACACATCATTTTAAAATTGGGACCAAAATAAAGAATATTTATGAAAAAAAATCGAGAATTTAAAAATCGAAGAAACAGACAAAAAATCTAAAACACAAGCACAAAAATTCTGGTCTAGAAATAATTTGCCCCAAAAATAACACAAGCTCAAAATTAAGATACGATCCGAAACTCTAAAATAATGGCAAAAAAATAGTGTTACTTTTTCCGATTTGATGGTATAATTCTTTATGTTTACACTTTCAATTTAAATCACATTTTAAATGTGCATAGAGCGTTTTGTAAAACTGACATTTGAAACGTCAAAATTATGAAAGATGAAAATGACAAATTATACTTTAAATTCTAATAGTCAATTTACTCAAAAATCAAAGAGATTTCGAAAAATACTTATTCTTTATAAGTTGTTCATTTTGGCATTATTATTAAACTACATTTGCTGTAAGTATTATTGTTTCAAAATTTTAAACCAAAAATTACAAACAAAAAAAATGGTGATGTGGATATCATGGTACTTTCTTCGATGGTATCCCCATTTATATTTACACTTTCATGGTTTATTTTCTATTTAAATCATATTTTAAATGTACATCGAGCGTTTTGTAGACTCGTGAAACTGACATTTAAAACGTCAAAATTATGAAAGATAGAGAAATTATACTTTAAATTAAAAAACTCAGTTTACTCAAAAACTAAAGAGATTTCGAAAAAAACTTATTATTTATAAGTTGTTCATTTTTGAATTCTCCACAATTATTATTAACATACATTTGCTGTAACTATTATCGTTTCATAATTATAAACCAAAAATGAAAAAAAAAATAGTGATGTGGTCATCATGTTACTTTCTCCGATTTGATAGTATCATTGTTATTTATATTATATACTTTTATGGTTTATTTTGATATTGATGTTTGAAACGTCAAAATTATGTAACAAATTATACTTCAAATTCTAATAGTCCGTTTACTCAAAAACCATAGAGATATCGAAAAAAAAACTTATTCTTTATAAGTTGTTCATTTTGGGTTTTCTCTACAATTATTATCAGGGATCATTTTGACAATTCATAACTTTTGTCTGAGTTAGAATTTTTCAAAAATATGAATTGTTTTGGATCGTAAATCGATTCCTAAGCCTTTCTGAGCATTTTCAAAACAATTGTTTAACGATTTATTTTTCTTTTTACAGTTTTTTACGTTTCGGCAAACATTTTATAATTACAGTAGAGAACGTTTAGAAAATTCATAACTTTTGGCCGAGTTGGAATTTTCGAAAATGTCAATGTTTTTGGTTAGTAAATCGATGCCAAAGTCTTTCTGAGCATTTTTAAAACAATTTAGCAACGATTGATTTTGTTTTAATTTTTTTAGTTTTGACTAAATTTTTTACCTTACTATTTTGAAAATTCATAACTTTTGTCCAAGTTAACATTTTTCAAAAATCTCAACTGTATTAGTTAGTAAATCAATGCCGAAGTCTTTCTGAGTATTTCCAAAACAATTGCTTAACGATTTACTTTTTTACAATTTTTTTAGTTACGGCAAAAATGTTAACCTTTCAGCAGGGAACATTTTCAAAATTCATAACTTTTGTCTAAGTTGGAATTTTGAAAAATTATCAAATTCTCTACTTAGTAAATAAATGCCAAAGCAAAAATGATTTTTTTTACAATTTTTTTAGTTTCGACTAAAATTTTTACCTTACAGCAGGGACCAATTTGAAAATTCATAACTTTTGTCCGAGTTAATATTTTTTTAAAATGTCAACTGCGTTACTTAGTAGATCGATGCTAAAGTCTTTCTCAGTACATTCAAAACAATTATTTTTTTCACAATTTTTTTAGTTACGGCAAACAGCTCACAGCAGGAACTGTTTTGAAAATTCATAACTTTTGTCCGGGAAGGAATTCAAAAATTTTAACTGTTTTAGTTAGTAAAACGATGCTTAAATGTCTCTGAACATTTCCAAAACAATTTCGCAACGATTTATTTTTTTGAATTTTTTTTTAGTTTCGGCAAAAATTTTGAAAATTTCGAAAATTCGTAACTTTTGAATGAAAGAGTTAACATTTTTCATAAATGTCAAAGGCTTTAGTCACTAAATCGATGCTAAAGTATCTGTAAGGATTTTCATAACAATTGCGAAACGATTTAATTTCTTAGATTTTTTTTTATAGTTTTGGCTAAAATTTTAACCTTTTGTTTCGGTTGGAATTTTTCAAAGAAGTAAATTGTTTTAATTAGTTAATTAATGAGAAATTGTCTCGTAAGTATTTGCAAAACAAATTTTCAATCGTTTATATTTTTTATCATTTTTCTAATTCCTGCCAAAATTTTATGATTATTGCAAGGATGATTTTAAAAATTCATAACTTTCGTTTCAGACGGAATTTTAAAATAATGTAAACTGTTTTAATTATTGAAAAATTATCTCTAAGGATTTTGAAAAAAAATGGTGATGTGGCATCATGTTACTTTCCCCGACTTGATGGTATCATAGCAATTTACATTTACGTTTTCATGGTTTATTTTCAATTGAAATCATATTTTAAATGTACATCGAGCGTTGTGTAAACTCGGATGAAACTGACGTTTAAAACGTCAAAATTATGGAAAAATTATACTTCAAATTCAAAACCTCAGTTTACTCAAAAACTAAAGGGATTTCGAAAAAAACTTATTCTTTATAAGTTGTTCATTTTGGCATTCTCTGCAATTATTATTAACATAAATTTGCTGTAACTATTATCGTTTTATAATTATAAACCAAAAATTAAAAAAATAATAATTTTTTTTTTCTCGAATAAAAATGATTTTATGAAAAATGTTTTCAAGCAGAAGATGTTCATTTATTTGTTGTTTTCAAAGTTTGTTTAAATGTTTTTGTGATATTTTTCATATTTAAGAAAATATTGGCAAAAAAACAAAAAACAGTTAAGGTAAACGCCCACTTCCGGTGTACGAAATTTTACCAAAAGCTTTTCAGTTCTTCAAATTATTAAATAAGACCTATGTTCAAAGTTTCGTATCAATTGCTCTATTAGTTTTTGAGATACAGCACGCACAGACACACACACACACAGAAACACACACACACACACACACACACAAATTTTTTTTTTTCCAAAAATTGTTAAAATGGCATCTAGGAACCCCAAAACGGATATTTCCGTAAAAAAATCACGATCAGAATACTTCTTCGTACTTCGTGACGGAGAAAGTAAATAAAAAAATTCTCGAATAACAATGATTTTATGAAAAATATTTTCAAACAAAAGAGATTCATTTATTTATTGTCTTCAATATTTGTTTAAATGTTTTTGTGATATTTCTCATATTTAAGAAAATTTTGGCAAAAAACAAAAAACCGTTAAGGTAAATACCCACTTCCGGTGTACGAAATTTTACCAAAAGCTTTTCAGTTCTTCGGATTATCAAATAAGACGTATATTCAAAGTTTCATATCAATTGCTCTATTAGTTTTTGAGATACAGCGCGCACAGACACACAAACACACACACACAGACACAAAAAAGAAATTTCCAGAAATTGTTGAAATGGCATCTAGGGACCCCAAAACGGATATTTCCGTAAAAAAAAATTGAAAACGGAGAAAGTAAAAATATAAAACGCCGAAATAAAATTATGAAAAAAATAGAAGGCCCTGAGAATAATGCATTCCATTAGAATTAATTTGGTTTTTGAAAATATTTTCATAATCAAGTGCATTGTGCATGCGCAAAAAGAAAAAAATGCGTTGAGTGAAAAATATCTAAACAATTATAAAATGCCGAAATGAAATAAATGCAAAAATTAAAAACAACTAATCGATCTTAATTCTTTGAAAATAATTTTTGTTTTTGTAAATACACCATATTTTTAAGTGAGTTATTAATGTTAAAAGCTTTAATTTGAATTGTGCAAGCGTTGATTGAAAAAAATCGAAAAAATTATACAGGGTGTTTCAGAGCTCTGGGAACGGTCAATCACGTGCTTATTTGTCAAAACTTCGAAAAATGTTTTATACAAAAGTTGTGTATAATAGTGAGCTGCACGCCCTGAAAATATTTAAATTTATACAGGGTGTCTCATAACAAAGTTACAGATCAAACTTGTTTTTTTTTAATGGAACACCCTGTATTTTTTGTCATTTTTGAATTATATGGAGCAAATAAAGGTGAGTTACTTCAATACTCCCTATACCTATTGTTTGCCGTTTTCGAAATATTTGAAGATTTGTTGAAATGCATGGTCTGGATGAAATTTTATTTTTTCCCCAGTGATTGACGTTGAACGATTAAAATCATTTGAATTATTTGCTTAAAGGTTCGAACTATAGAGCCAACTATGATTTCATACAAAAAATTATACAGGGTGATAAAAAAATGCGGTAGAAAAACCCAACTTGTAAAGTTGAATAACTTCGTTTTTTCAAATGGCACACCCTGTATTTAGTAACGTATTCTTAAGTAGAATCCAATTATCTTTCAGATTGAATAAGGGCTCCCTGTTCCTAATCTCAATAGTTTTCTTGTATTCGGCGATTAACATATCAGGAATAATTATTATAATCTGAAATCATTATTATTTCCAACACGACACCTATTTCTAGTTGAGTTAAAAATGTTTAAGAAATATTTATTTGCGTTGAGTGCAAAAAAAAATCACCGACATAAAATCATGCAAATATTAGGAACAACTAACCAACCTTCATTCTTTAAAAACCAACCAATTTTACATGTTTCATAATTTTACCAACCTGTTTAATCCTGCCGTGTCCATGCCCACGCCGATGGAATTTTAGCGCCGGTGTCTTTTCTCTTCTTGTAAATACATTCTCACTATATTCGCGCACAATTTACACACCGATACAATTGTTGAAATACTCAAAGTAAAGGAAGAACGAGCGAACAAAATAAAAGAACGCGCGGTTGAGTTGAATGAAATAATGGTATACTAAATCAATAGCGCACGTACCGTCAGCGTCGATGCATTTGCTCTTACTGTAGTGCCGTGTGCACGAAAAGATGTAAACAAGTGACCACCACGTGATCGCCGCATGGCAACGCAGACCTTTGAGCGTCCTCCTAGAGCCAACGAAGTCCTCGCGCATTGTTTTTCTGTGTAAATATTATACCATACGTATAAAAATTATTTAGATAAAGGGTGGCTTTGTATTTCGGAACGTACGTTGTAGGTTTGATACGTCGCATCACGTCTTCGCCACCAGTTGTTAAAAATAAGGTTAAGCTAATCTAATTGTTAAATAAAAATTGTATCAACGGGGGGTCGCAGCGCAGGGTGTGAAAAACCGGTGTTTCAATGTTTTTTTAATCGAATCGGTGTGGAAATATAGTGAGAAGGTGATGGAATTAAACAATCGGTTTAAACAACTGTATGGAAGGCAAAACATGGAGAATGAAAAAGGATAGTGTTATTCTCAGCGTCCAAAAATGATGGATTTATTTTGTGCATGTGTTCACGTTTCATAATAATAATCATTGTTTGTTTATCGCATTTTGGGCTTGAAATTATACACAGCAAATATAATGCATTCGTTTTAAACTGAAATATTTTCCTTGTCGTTATTTGCAACTTAAGAAATCAATAAACAACAATCAGTTTCTTTTAGTCCAAGTCTCTAATTTAATTTTATGTGACCTCGCATCCATTCCAAACTAAATCGAAAAAAAAATATGAAACGACGAAATAAAATTATGCAAAAATTAAAAACAACGAACCAATCTTCATTCTCTAAAAATAATATTTGTTTTTGAAAATACACCAATTTTTATTTTTATTATGAATACAGGGTGTTTCAGAGCTCTGGGAACGGTCAATCACGTGCTTATTTTTCAAAATTTCGAAAAATGTTTTATACAAAAGTTCTGTATAATAGTGAGCTGCACGCCCTAAAAATATTTAAATTTATACAGGGTGTCTCATAACAAAGTTACAGACCAAACTTATGTTTTTTTTTTAAATAGAACACCCTGTATGTTTTGTCATTTTTGAATTATATGGAGCAAATAAAGGTGAGTTACTTCAATACTCCCTATATCTATTGTTTGCCGTTTTTGAAATATTTGAAGATTTGTTGAAATACATGGTCTGGGTGAAATTTTATTTTTGCCCCAGTGATTGACGTTGAACGGTTAAAATCATTTTAATTATTTGCTTGAAGATTCGAACTATAGAGCCAACCATGATTTCATACAAAAAATTATACAGGGTGATAAAAAAATGCGATAGAAAAACCAAAATTATAAAGTTGAATGACTTCGTTTTTTCAAATGGCACACCCTGTATTTAGTAACGTATTCTCAAGTAGAATCAAATTATCTTTCAGATTATAATAATTATTCCTGATATGATAATCGCCGAATACAAGAAAACTATTGAGATTAGGAACAGGGAACCCTTATACAATCTGAAAGTTAATTGGATTCTACTTAAGAATGCGTTACTAAATACAGGGTGTGCCATTTGAAAAAACGAAGTTATTTAACTTTATAAGTTCGGTTTTTCTACCGCATTTTTTTGTCACCCTGTATAATTTTTTGTATGAAATCATGGTTGGCTCTATAGTTCGAACCTTCTAGCAAATAATTAAAATGATTTTAATCGTTCAACGTCAATCACTAAGGCAAAAATAAAATTTCACCCAGACCATGCATTTCAACAAATTTTCAAATATTTCGAAAACGACAAACAATAGGTATAGGGAGTATTGAAGTAACTCACCTTTATTTGCTCCATATAATTCAAAAATGACAAAAAATACAGGGTGTTCCATAAAAAAAAACACTAGCTTGCTCTGTAACTTTGTTATGAGACACCCTGTATAAATTTAAATATTTTTAGGGCGTGCAGCTCACTATTATACACAACTTTTGTGTAAAACATTTTTCGAAATTTTGACAAATAACCACGTGATACACCGTTCCCAGAGCTCTGAAACACCCTGTATATAAAAAGTTTCGATTTGAATTGTGGAAGCGCAAAAATATATTAAAGATCAAAGTAAAAATATAAAAAAATTACAAACAATCGAGAAGGTTATATTCAAGCAGAATAATTTTAGTTTTTGAAAATATTTTAATTTTCAAGAGAGTTATGAATGTTGAAAAAATCTGTGGTGGAAGCGTTCAGAATATCAGAAATAGGAAAACCCGAAATAAAATTTTGCAAAAACTAGAATCAACCGAAAAGGCTGTATTTTATCAAAATAATATCGGTTTTTGAAAATATGATAATTTTCAAGAAAATTATGATTGTTAAAGAAATTCATTTGAGTTGTGGAAGCGTTGAGGATAAAAAAAAACTATAAAAAATATCCCAAAACCCAAAATAAAAATATGCTAAAATTAGAAGTAGCTGCACTCTATCAAAATAATATTGATTTTTGAAAATATGATAATTTTCAAGCGAATTATGACTGTTCTTTTTTTTTGAGTTGAAGCGTTGAGTGAAAAATATGAAACGCCACAATAAAATTATGAAAAAAATAGAAACCACTAAGAAAGATACATTCTATCAGAATTCATTCGGTTTTTGGAAAATATTTTACTTATCAAGTAAATTATGCATGTTAAAAAAAATTGAGTCAAAAATATTGAAAAAAATATGAAACGCCGAAATGAAATTATGGAAAAAAATAGAAGCCACTGAAAAGGATACATTTTATAAGAATTTATTTGGTTTTTAAAAATATTCCATCAAGTGAATTATGCAAGTTTAAAAAATAGTGATGTGGCCTTCATATTACTTTCTCCGATTTGATGGAATCATATTTATTTATATTTACACTTTCATGGTTTACTTTCAATTTAAATTGTATTTTAAATGAAAATCGAGCGTTTTGTAGAATCGGATGAAATTGACGTTTAAAACGTCAAAATTATGCAAGATGAAAGTGACAAATGGTAACAAAACAGTCAGTTTACTCAAAAACCGAAGAGATTTCGAAAAAACTTATTGTTTATAAATTGTTAATTTTGGCATTCTCTACAATTATTATTCACATAAATTTGCTGTAACTATTATTGTTTCATAATTATAAACCGAAAATGAAAAAAAATAATAATAATTTGTTTTCCCGAATAAAAATGATTTTATGCTAAATATTTTCAAAAAAAAGATTTAAATAAAAAAAATATAAAGGATATAAAAGATCAATATTTTTTTAAATTTTTTTGTGATATTTTTCATATTTAAAAAATATTGGAAAAAAAACAAACAGCTAACGTGAACACCCACTTCCGGTAAACGAAGAAAAAAAGCTTATGGTCAAAGTTTTATATCAATTGCTTTATTGAGATACAGCCACACAGAGAACACGCACACACACAAACACCATTTTTACTTTATCCGTTATAAAGTAACAATTTTTGGAAAAAAAAATTTGTGTCTGATATGAAACTTTTAACAAACGTCTTATTTGATAGTCCAAAGAACTGAAAAGCTTTTATATTGAAGTTTGAATCCATCTTTACTGGGTGTATTTTGATAAGGGAAGACGAAATTATACTCTCCAGTATTGTTACAATACTGGAGAGTATAATTTCGTCTTCCCTTATTGAAAAGCTTTTGGTAAAATTTCGTACACCGGAAGTGGGTGTTTACCTTAACTGTTTTTTGTATTTCCCGATATTTTTTTTAAATATGAAAAATATCACAAAAACATTTAAACAAATATTGAAGGCAACAAAGAAATGAACATTTTTATTAAAAAATATTTTTCTTAGAATGTGTTTAAAAAAAAAAATTTTTTGTCATTTTTGATTTACACTAAAGAAACGGTGATAGTTATATCAGATTTATATTAATAATGAATATAGAGAATGCGGAAATGAACAACTTATAAAGAATACGTTTTTTTTTCAAAATATCTTTAGTTTTTGAGTAAACTGACTCTTGTTCGATTATTAATTGTTTGAAAACATTTCCAATTACTCGGCTCTGTGCACTTACCTTCATCAAATAATGTCAACTGTCCCTCGTCTATCCTTAAAAAATTCACTTAATCATGATAATCCAAAAACTAAACTCCACCAAATTATTTAACTCTTTTAACACCGAACTCGCGCACAGAACTGAAAATTTTTGTCAGGTGCTAACAGCCTTATCATCAGACTTTGCCTCGGGGGCAATTCACGTCCGGCGGAGATATCGCGAGACCGCATTCTTTCTTCACCTGTTATCAGTGTTTATCTACGCAGCTACGATTCGAATCAAATTCATTTCAATCTGCACATTAGATAGACAAAGATGCAAATAACTACACCTCTTTCAAATCATTGAAAGTCGGACAGTTTATCTTCCGGCGAGTGAGTGTTAAGGTGTTTTAGTGTGCAGAATGTGGAAAATTGGATTTTAATTATCAGTTATGAAGATGAACTGTTGGTACGTGATTAAATAAAATAGGTTTAATTTTATTGAATGTATTTTTTACTTTCTCCGTTACGAAGTACGAGAAAGTATTGCTATCGTGATTTTTTTTTCAAATTTTTTTTTTACGGAAATTTCCGTTTTGGTGTCCCTAGATGCCATTTCAACAATTTCTGGAAAAAAAAATTGTGTTTGCGTGTGTGTGTGTGTCGGTCTGTGCGCGCTGTATCTCAAAAACTAATAGAGCAATTGATATGAAACTTTGAACATACGTCTTATTTGATAATCTGAAGAACTGTAAAGCTTTTGGTAAAATTTCGTACACCGAAAGTGGGTGTTTACCTTAACTGTTTTTTGTTTTTTGCCAATATTTTCTTAAACATGAAAAATATGACAAAAACATTTAAACAAACATTGAAGACAACAAATAAATGAACATCTTTTGCTTGAAAACATTTTTCATAAAATCATTTTTATTCGAGAAAAAAAATTATGATTTTTTTTTAATTTTTGGTTCATAATTATAAAACGATAATAGTTACAGCAAATTTATGTTAATAATAATTGTAGATAATGATAAAATGAACTTATAAAGAATAAGTTTTTTTCGAAATCCCTTTAGTTTTTGAGTAAACTGAGTTTTTGAATTTGAGGTATAATTTTTCCATCTTTCATAATTTTGACGTTTTAAACGTCAGTTTCATCCGAGTTTACACAACGCTCGATGTACATACATTGAATTGAATTGAATTGAATTGAATTTAGATCTGCTTAAAGAAAATTATCCGAACTGAAAGACAAAATTGCACTTTCTCCAGAAATCGTCCTGTAAATTCCACAATTTTGTCGACAGATGCTTAAAATTTTGACAAATACATCTTAAATAACAAATCTTTAGATATGTTTTAAAAAATCATCCGAACTTTCTTCTAACAAAAATGGTAGCACTAGAAGACAAATTTTGAAGACCGAAAATGCATTTTTTTCAGAAATCGTCCTGTAAATTCCAGACTTTTGTTGACAGATGTTTCAAATTTTGACAGATACATCCTAAATAACGTATGTTTAAAACTGTTGAAGAAAATTATCCGAATTTTGCTCTAACAAATCTGGAAGACAAATTCCCAAGACAAAACTTGCACTTTTCCCAGAAATGGCCCTTTAAGTTCCACAATTTTGTCGACAGATGCTTGAAATTTTGACAAATACATCATATATAAAATATCTTTAGAACCGCCTAAATAAAATTATCCAAACTTTGCGGTGACAAAAATGGCAGCAAAAGGCAAATTTTGAAGACCGAAAATTCACTTTTTCCAGAAATCATCTTGTAAACTCCAGACGTTTGTTGACAGATGCTTGAAATGTTGACAGATACATTCAAAGTAACATATCTTTAGAACTGTAAAAAAAATATCCGAACTTTGCTCTAACAAAACTGGAAAATAAATTTTGAAGACACAAAATGCACTTTCTCCAGAAATCGCCCTATAAATTCTACAATTTTGTCGACAAATGCTTGAAATTTTGATAGAGACATCCTAAATAACATACCTTTAGATCTGTTAAAGAAAATTATCCGAACTTTGTTCTAACAAAACTGGAAGACTAATTTCGAATACAATAATTGCACTTTTTCCAGAAATCGCCCTGTACATTCCACAATTTTGTAGACAGATGCTTGAAATTTTGACAGATACATTCCAAATAAAACATCTTTAGAAATATCGAAATAAAATTATCCAAAGTTTGCGGTGACAAAAATGGCAGCGCTTGAAGACAAATTTTGAAGACCAAAAATGCACTTTTTTCAGAAATCGTCCTGTAAATTCCAGACTTTTGTTGACAGACGCTTGAAATTGTGACAGATACATCTTAAATAATATATCTTTAGATATGTTTAAAAAAAATCATCCGAACTTTCTTCTAACAAAAATGGTAGCACTAGAAGACACATTTTGAAGACCGAAAATGCATTTTTTTCAGAAATCGTCCTGTAAATTCCAGACTTTTGTTGACAAATGTTTCAAATTTTGACAGATACATCCTAAATAACGTAAGTTTAAAACTGTTCAAGAAAATTATCCGAATTTTGCTCTAACAAATCTGGAAGACAAATTCCCAAGACAAAACTTGCACTTTTCCCAGAAATGGCCCTTTAAGTTCCACAATTTTGTCGACAGATGCTTGAAATTTTGACAAATACATCATATATAAAATATCTTTAGAACCGCCTAAATAAAATTATCCAAACTTTGCGGTGACAAAAATGGCAGCGTTTAAAGGCAAATTTTGAAGACCGAAAATTCACTTTTTCCAGAAATCATCTTGTAAACTCCAGACGTTTGTTGACAGATGCTTGAAATGTTGACAGATACATTCAAAGTAACATATCTTTAGAACTGTCAAAAAAAATATCCGAACTTTGCTCTAACAAAACTGAAAAATAAATTTTGAAGACAAAAAATGCACTTTCTCCAGAAATCGCCCTATAAATTCTACAATTTTGTCGACAAATGCTTGAAATTTTGACAGAGACATCCTAAATAACATACCTTTAGATCTGTTAAAGAAAATTATCCGAACTTTGTTCTAACAAAACTGGAAGACTAATTTCGAATACAATAATTGCACTTTTTCCAGAAATCGCCCTGTACATTCCACAATTTTGTAGACAGATGCTTGAAATTTTGACAGATACATTCCAAATAAAACATCTTTAGAATTATCGAAATAAAATTATCCAAAGTTTGCGGTGACAAAAATGGCAGCGCTTGAAGACAAATTTTGAAGACCAAAAATGCACTTTTTTCAGAAATCGTCCTGTAAATTCCAGACTTTTGTTGACAGACGCTTGAAATTGTGACAGATACATCTTAAATAATATATCTTTAGATATGTTTAAAAAAAATCATCCGAACTTTCTTCTAACAAAAATGGTAGCACTAGAAGACACATTTTGAAGACCGAAAATGCATTTTTTTCAGAAATCGTCCTGTAAATTCCAGACTTTTGTTGACAAATGTTTCAAATTTTGACAGATACATCCTAAATAACGTAAGTTTAAAACTGTTCAAGAAAATTATCCGAATTTTGCTCTAACAAATCTGGAAGACAAATTCCCAAGACAAAACTTGCACTTTTCCCAGAAATGGCCCTTTAAGTTCCACAATTTTGTCGACAGATGCTTGAAATTTTGACAAATACATCATATATAAAATATCTTTAGAACCGCCTAAATAAAATTATCCAAACTTTGCGGTGACAAAAATGGCAGCGTTTAAAGGCAAATTTTGAAGACCGAAAATTCACTTTTTCCAGAAATCATCTTGTAAACTCCAGACGTTTGTTGACAGATGCTTGAAATGTTGACAGATACATTCAAAGTAACATATCTTTAGAACTGTCAAAAAAAATATCCGAACTTTGCTCTAACAAAACTGAAAAATAAATTTTGAAGACAAAAAATGCACTTTCTCCAGAAATCGCCCTATAAATTCTACAATTTTGTCGACAAATGCTTGAAATTTTGACAGAGACATCCTAAATAACATACCTTTAGATCTGTTAAAGAAAATTATCCGAACTTTGTTCTAACAAAACTGGAAGACTAATTTCGAATACAATAATTGCACTTTTTCCAGAAATCGCCCTGTACATTCCACAATTTTGTAGACAGATGCTTGAAATTTTGACAGATACATTCCAAATAAAACATCTTTAGAATTATCGAAATAAAATTATCCAAAGTTTGCGGTGACAAAAATGGCAGCGCTTGAAGACAAATTTTGAAGACCAAAAATGCACTTTTTTCAGAAATCGTCCTGTAAATTCCAGACTTTTGTTGACAGACGCTTGAAATTGTGACAGATACATCTTAAATAATATATCTTTAGATATGTTTAAAAAAAATCATCCGAACTTTCTTCTAACAAAAATGGTAGCACTAGAAGACACATTTTGATGACCGAAAATGCATTTTTTTCAGAAATCGTCCTGTAAATTCCAGACTTTTGTTGACAGATGTTTCAAATTTTGACAGATACATCCTAAATAACGTATGTTTAAAACTGCTCAAGAAAATTATCCGAATTTTGCTCTAACAAATCTGGAAGACAAATTCCTAAGACAAAACTTGCACTTTTCCCAGAAATGGCCCTTTAAGTTCCACAATTTTGTCGACAGATGCTTGAAATTTTGACAAATACATCATATATAAAATATCTTTAGAACCGCCTAAATAAAATTATCCAAACTTTGCGGTGACAAAAATGGCAGCGTTTAAAGGCAAATTTTGAAGACCGAAAATTCACTTTTTCCAGAAATCATCTTGTAAACTCCAGACGTTTGTTGACAGATGCTTGAAATGTTGACAGATACATTCAAAGTAACATATCTTTAGAACTGTCAAAAAAAATATCCGAACTTTGCTCTAACAAAACTGAAAAATAAATTTTGAAGACAAAAAATGCACTTTCTCCAGAAATCGCCCTATAAATTCTACAATTTTGTCGATAAATGCTTGAAATTTTGACAAAGACATCCTAAATAACATACCTTTAGATCTGTTTAAAAAAATTACCCAAACTTTGCTCTAACAAAACTGGAAGACTAATTTCGAATACAATAATTGCACTTTTTCCAGAAATCGCCCTGTAAATTCCACAATTTTGTAGACAGATGCTTGAAATTTTGATACATTCCAAATAAAACATCTTTAGAATTATCGAAATAAAATTATCCAAAGTTTGCGGTGACAAAAATGGCAGCGCTTGAAGACAAATTTTGAAGACCGAAAATGCACTTTTTTCAGAAATCGTCCTGTAAATTCCAGACTTTTGTTGACAGACGCTTCAAATTGTGACAGATACATCTTAAATCATATATCTTTAGATATGTTTTAAAAAAATCATCCGAACTTTCTTCTAACAAAAATGGCAGCACTAGAAGATAAATTTTGAAGACCGAAAATACATTTTTTTTCCAGAAATCGTCCTGTAAATTCCAGATTTTTGAAATTTTGACAGATACATCCTAAATAACATACGCTTAAAACTGTTCAAAGAAAATTATTCGAATTTTGCTCTAACAAATCTGGAAGATAAATTTTGAAGACAAAAATTGCACTTTTTCCAGAAATCGCTCTTTAAATTCCACAATTTTGTCGGAAAATGCTTGAAATTTTAATAGATACATCCTAAATAATATATCTTTAGAATAGTATAAAGAAAATTATCCGAACTTTTCTGTGACAAAAATGGCAGCACTTAAAGACAAATTTTGAAGACTGAAAATGCACTTTTCCCGGAAATCGTCCTGCAAGTTCCACACATTTATTGACAGATGCTTAAAATTTTGACACATACATCCTAGATAAAATATCTTTAGATTCGATAAAATTATCCAAATTTTGCGGTGACAAAATAGGCAGCGTTTAAGGACAAATTTTGAAAACCGAAAATGCACTTTTTCCAGAACTATGTTTTAAATTGAAAATAAACCATGATAGCGTAAATACAAATATTACCATCAAGTCGGAGAAAGTAACATGATGGCCACATCACCATTTTTTTTTTTCAAAATATCCGTTTTGGGGACCCTAGAATTCGCGTCTGTGTGTGTGTGTATCTGTGTGTCTGTGTGTCTACGTGTCTATGTGTCTGTGCGCGTTGTATCTCAAAAACTAATACAACAATTAACATGAAACATTGAACATTTCATTGAGCTTTCTTTGACAATTAGAAGAACTGAAAAGCTTTTGGTAAAATTCTGTACGCCGGAAGTGTTTTTTGTTTTTTCCAATATTTTTTTAAATATGGAAAATTGTACGAAAACATTTATTTAAATATTTAAGACAACTAAGGAATAAACATGTTTTGTTTGAAAATATTTTTCATAAAATAATTTTTATTGGAGAAATTTTTTTTTTTCATTTTTTTTTTCATTTTTGGTTTATAATTATGAAACGATAATAGTTATAGCAAATTTACATGATTAATAATTGTGAAGAATGCCGAAGAATGGTCTAAAAATTGCCTTTGAAATAATTTCCTGAAGAAACCACTGGTTTGATTGCGGGTTTCTACACATCACTGGAAAGATAACTTCAAGACGCCTCGCAAAATGTACTTTCGCAAGAACAAATGTCAATTTGAAGCCCGTGACGCGTCGGCTAAAAAACGCGAAAATGGAAAATATGGAAAAAATCAACTTTTTTAATAATCATCGTAGACTATTGAAGTATACCTTCTTTTTCATCAGAAAATAATCAGAGAAATTGATCAGCGGTAAAAAATTTCAGCTATCTTTAATAGCAAAAAATTAGTGTCACCATTGAAATTTTCAAAAAAATCGATTTTCAGTCTTTGAACGACCGTAACGGCTGAAAGAAAACTCCAAATTGAACGCGGTTTGCAAATCTGAGCTCCTCGTACGTCAATTAATCGGATTAGAGATTTTTAATTTTTGACGAAAACATGAAAAAATGCACTTGGAACTTTTGTTAAAAAATGCAACTTTCTTAATAATCATCGTAGACTATTGAAGTATACCTTTTTTTATCAGAAAACGAGATAAATTGATTGCCGTTAAAAAATTTCACCTATCTTTAATAGCAAAAAAATTAGTCAGTCACTATGAACATTTTAGAAAATTAAAAAAAAAAATTGATTTTTCAGACTTTGATCGGCCGTAGCGGTTAAACGAAAACTCCAAATTGAACGCGAGCGAGCTTGCAAGCGAGACTGTGAATCTAGGCATTAATAAGCATTTTTAAAGCCTAGTCCGTAAAAATGATACTTATTATTATTATTATTTCAACTTTAGCCTCGCACTTTAGTTATTAATCCTAAATTGATTAATTTACTTGTTAAAACTTCAAATTTTCTATTTAATCTACAACTTTAAATGAGCTGTCAGGGAATTCGGAACATATAAAACCAATTAATGGAGCACCACTTTGAAAACTGCAAACATAGTTTCATAACAGCTTGAGTTTCCGAAACTATTATCATTAAGTAAATGAAAGTTCTATATAAACAAACTAAAATTGTTATAAAATATTAACATTTACCACAAAGTAGAAGTCCCCAGCGTAAACTAAACAAGTTACTTTTATATTTTTCGTCAATAATATTGCTATTGCAGCAAAACCCTCTCATATTCTTTCCATTTTTAATTAAATTATTTTCAGTTATTAATGCTATGGGGATTAAGTTTAAGATGCAAACAATTTTGCGGATTTTTCGATATGATAGCGAGGAGCCGGCGGCGTTACTCAAAGTTTGCGCCCCCTCAAGATAATGTTTTCTTCCACGGTAATAAAATGCATTTGCAAAGTGTGCTCCTCATTTTTCTGAACGAGAAATATTCGCTCGAGTCCGTGGCCGCTGTGTTTGTATTTCATTATTCATTTGTTTATTTAATTTCAAATATATGCTGTGTTTCCCGTTTCAAGACGCATCATCGGGAATTCCTTTGTGAAATTTTCAATTGTAGATTGTGTCTCTATGGTTGAATTTTATCTATTATGTTAAACAGTTATTGACAATTATTTGAATCGTAATGGTACTATTATTTCATAATGCGTTAGTTAGTCATAATACGTTAGTTACGAACAAACAAACAATGTAATTAAACACTTTTACTTTGTTGGTATAACACAAATTTTATTTTATTGTTGACTATAGTTTCGGCAACTCAACTTGCCATTAACAAAACATAAAGTGTTTTAAAGTCTTTATGTTTTGTTAATGGCAAGTTGAGTTGCCGAAACTATAGTCAACAATAAAATAAAATTTGTGTTTACCAACAAAGTAAAAGTGTTTTATTATATTTACAACATGTATAACGACGTAGAAGCCTCCACCATAAACAATAAACAAACAATGGTTTCGTATATATCATCAATGGACCTTAGTTACTCATAATTCGTAAGTTACGAATCAACAAACGTTAATAAGAAAGTGCAAATTTTAGTTACCGTTTTTAAATAAAATATTCAGACTAATTTCGTCTTCATTGAATTTACCATTTTTATAAAGCTTTGAATATAACTCGAATATTTGCGATTTATAATAATCTCGGACGTTTTTTAGGTGACGAGGCGCTTCAGTGATTGTTACTAATCGCATAATATTCTCGTTATATTAATAGCTATAAATGTTCAGAATAAAATTAAGCTGGTTGAGCCAATTAACAATCATCCGCGAATTTTCACCAACTAACCTTCCGTTAAAAAAAAAATTTGCGCCCCTTCCCACCAGAAGTCTGAATCCACCAGTTGTTTTCAGTATTCGAGTATGGATTATCCCTTATCAACGCAATGGCAGTCATGTAATCAAACATAATCCCATTCGATTTGCGCCAGATCAATTGGAAGGATTAGCAAACAGTTATTTAATCCATTTAACACACACTCATGTCCGCAGTAAGTTATATCTCGCCGTTACAGTACTATCGGGATCAATGAGAAAAAAATGTCTATTTCCCCTATTAATTGCCTTGGCAGAATATGCTTGAGGCTGTTTATATGACCAACTGGAAGTTGGCCATAAATTTCAGCCACGGATCCGGCGCATCCACCATTTTTGTCTTTAGTAAATTTCCAAGTAATCTCTACTAAATTACAGAAAATGGATTAAAATTCATAAATAATCAAATTTCTGTGGTGCCATAGTAATAACAATAAGCTTTTAACTTAGGATAAACTCCGATTTTTCGATAAGACATCTATCGAAACATAGTAAAATTTAAAAAAATCAAAAGTCATCATTAGGCGCAGTTTAGGTTCGATATTTTTGGCCACAAATATTCCATGGGGCTTTGTTTACAATTTTTAGGCTTAAGAAAATGACACATATTCTTCATTTTTGTTTAAATAATTATTTGCCCAGACACTTTTACGAAATTTCGTTTATTTTCAAAAAATCAAACGTCATTGTTAGGCGTGGTTTAGGTTTAATATTTTCGGCCCCAAATGTTCCATGGGGCTTTGTTTACAATATTTGGGCTTAAGAGAATGACATATATTCTTCATTTTCGTTTAAATAATTATTTACCCAGACACTTTTACGAAATTTCGTTTATTTTCAAAAAATCAGAAGGCATCGTTAGGCGTAGTTAAGGTTCGATATTTTCGGCCACAAATGTTCCATGGGGCTTTGTTTACAATATTTAGGCTTAAGAAAATGACACATATTCTTCATTTTTGTTTAAATAATTATTTACCCAGACACTTTTACGAAATTTCGTTTATTTTCTAAAAATCAAAAGTCATCGTTAGGCGTAGTTTAGGTTCGATATTTTCGGCCACAAATGTTCCATGGGGCTTTGTTTACAATATTTAGGCTTAAGAAAATGACGCATATTTTTCATTTTTGTTTAAATAATTATTCACCCAGACACTTTTACGAAATTTCGTTTATTTTCAAAACATCAAAAGTCATCGTTATGCGTAGTTTTAGGTTCGATATTTTCGGCCACAAATGTTTCATGGGGCTTTGTTTACAATATTTAGGCTTAAAAGAATGAAACATATTCTTCATTTTTGTTTAAATAATTATTTACCCAGACACTTTTACGAAATTTCGTTTATTTTCAAAAAATCAAAAGTCATCGTTAGGCGTAGTTTATGTTCGATATTTTCGGCAACAAATATTCCATGGAGCTTTGTTTATAATATTTAGGCTTAAGAAAATGACACATATTCTTCATTTTTGTTTAAATAATTATTTACCCAGACACTTTTACGAAATTTCGTTTATTTTCAAAACATCAAAAGTCATCGTTATGCGTAGTTTTAGGTTCGATATTTTCGGCCACAAATGTTCCATGAGGCTTTGTTTATAATATTCAGGCTTAAAAAAATGACACATTTTCTTCATTTTTGTTTAAATAATTGTTTATCCAGAGATTTTTACGAAATTTCGTTTATTTTCAAAAAATCAAAAGTCATCGTTAGGCGTAGTTTAGGTTCGATATTTTCGGCCACAAATGTTCCAAGGGGATTTGTTGACAATATTTAGGCTTAAGAAAATCACGCATATTCTTCATTTTTGTCTAAATAATTATTTACCCAAACACTTTTACAAAATTTCGTTTATTTTCAAAAAATCAAAAGTCATCGTTATGCATAGTTTAGGTTCGATATTTTCGGCCACAAATGTTCCAAGGGGATTTGTTTACAATATTTAGGCTTAAGAAAATGACACACATTCTTCATTTTTGTTTAAATAAATATTTACCCAGACACTTTTACGAAATTTCGTTTATTTTCAAAAAATCAAAAGTCATCGTTAGGCGTAGTTAATGTTCGATATTTTCATCCACAAATGTTCCATGGGGCTTTGTTTAAAATATCTAGGATTTAAAAATGACACATATTCTTCATTTTTGTTTAAATAATTTTTTACCCAGACACTTTTACGAAATTTCGTTTATTTTCAAAAAATCAAAAGTCATCGTTAGCCGTAGTTAATGTTCGATATTTTCGGCCACAAATGTTCCATGGGGCTTTGTTTACAATATTTAGTCTTAAGAAAATTACGCATATTCTTCATTTTTGTTTAAATAATTATTTACCCAGACTCTTTTACGAAATTTCGTTTATTTTCAAAAAATCAAAAGTCATCGTTAGACGTAGTTTAGATTCGATATTTTCAGCCACAAATGTTTCATGGGGCTTTGTTTATAATATTTAGGCTTAAGAAAATTACGCATATTCTTCAATTTTCTTTAAATAATTATTTACCCAGACACTTTTACGAAATTTCGTTTATTTTCAAAAAATCAAAAGTCATCGTTAGGCGTAGTTTAGGTTCGATATTTTCGGCCACAAATGTTCCATGGAGCTTTGTTTACAATATTTAGGCTGAAGAAAATGACACATATTCTTCATTTTTGTTTAAATAAATATTTACCCAGACACTTTTACGAAATTTCGTTTATTTTCAAAAATCAAAAGTCATCGTTAGGCGTAGTTTAGGTTCGATATTTTCGGCCACAAATGTTCCATGGGGCTTTGTTTATAATATTTGGGCTTAAGAAAATTACGCATATTCTTCATTTTTGTTTAAATAATTATTTACCCAGACACTTTTACGAAATTTCGTTTATTTAAAAAAAATCAAAAGTCATCCTTAGGCGTAGTTTAGGTTCGATATTTTCGGCCACAAATGTTTTATGGGGCTTTGTTTGCAATATTTAGGCTTAAGAAAATGACACATATTCTTCATTTTTGTTTAAATAAATATTTACCCAGACACTTTTACGAAATTTCGTTTATTTTCAAAAATCAAAAGTCATCGTTAGGCGTAGTTTAGGTTCGATATTTTCGGCCACAAATGTTCCATGGGGCTTTGTTTACAATATTTAGGCTTAAAGAAATGAGACATATTCTTCATTTTTGTTTAAATAATTATTTACCCAGACACTTTTACGAAATTTCGTCGATTTTCAAAAAATCAAAAGTCATCGTTAGGCGTAGTCTAGGTTCAATATTTTCGGCCATAAATATTTCATAGGGCTTTGTTTACAATATTTAGGCTGAAGAAAATGACACATATTCTTCATTTTTGTTTAAATAATTATTTACCCAGGCACTTTTACGAAATTTCGTTTATTTTCAAAAAATCAAAAGTCATCGTTAGACGTAGTTTAGGTTCGATATTTTCGGCCACAAATGTTCCATCGGGCTTTGTTTACAATATTTAGGCTTAAAGAAATGAGACATATTGTTCATTTTTGTTTAAATAAATATTTACCCAGACACTTTTACGAAATTTCGTTTATTTTCAAAAAATCAAAAGTCATTGTTAGGCGTAGTTTAGGTTCGATATTTTCGGCCACAAATGTTTCATGGGGTTTTGTTTGAAATATTTAGGCTTAAGAAAATGACACATATGTTTCATTTTTGTTTAAATAAATATTTACCCAGACATTTTTACGAAATTTCGTATATTTTCAAAAAATCAAAAGTCATCGTTAGGCGTAGTTAATGTTCGATATTTTCATCCACAAATGTTCCATGGGGCTTTGTTTAAAATATCTAGGATTAAAAAATGACACATATTCTTCATTTTTGTTTAAATAATTATTTACCCAGACACTTTTACGAAATTTCGTTTATTTTCAAAAAATCAAAAGTCATCGTTAGGCGTAGTTAATGTTCGATATTTTCGGCCACAAATGTTCCATGGAGCTTTGTTTACAATATTTAGGCTTAAGAAAATTACGCATATTCTTCATTTTTGTTTAAATAATTATTTACCCAGACTCTTTTACGAAATTTCGTTTATTTTCAAAAAATCAAAAGTCATCGTTAGACGTAGTTTAGGTTCGATATTTTTGGCCACAAATGTTCCATGGGGCTTTGTTTATAATATTTAGGCTTCAGGCAATGACACATTTTCCTAATTTTTCTTTAAATAATTATTTACCTTGACATTTTTACGAAATTTCGTCTATTTTCAAAAAATCAAAAGTCATCGTTAGGCGTAGTTTAGGTTCGATATTTTCGACCACAAATGTTCCATGGGGCTTTGTTTATAATATTTAGGTTTAAGAGAATGACGCATTTTCTTCATTTTTGTTTAAATAATTATTTACCCAGACACTTTTACGAAATTTCGTTTATTTTCAAAAAATCAAAAGTCATCGTTAGGCGTAGTTTAGGTTCGATATTTTCAGCCTAAAATGTTCCATAGGGCTTTGTTTATAATATTTAGGCTTAAAAAAATGACAGATATTTTTCATTTTTGTTTAAATAATTATCAACCTAGACACTTTTACGAAATTTCGTCTATTTTCAAAAAATCAAAAGTCATCGTTAGGCGTGGTTTAGGTTCGATATTTTCGGCAACAAATATTCCATGGAGCTTTGTTTATAATATTTAGGCTTAAGAAAATAACACATATTCTTCATTTTTGTTTAAATAATTATTTTCCCAGACACTTTTACGAAATTTCGTCTGTTTTCAAAAAATCAAAAGTCATCGTTAGGCGTAGTTTAGGTTCGATATTTTCGGCCACAAATGTTCTATGGGGCTTTGTTTACAATATTTAGGTTTAAGAAAATGACACATATTCTTCATTTTTGTTTAAATAATTATTTACCCAGACACTTTAACGAAATTTCGTTTATTTTCCAAAAGTCAAAAGTCATCGTTAGGCAAACAAAAAAGAAGAATATGTATCATTTTTTAAGCTTACATATTGTAAACAAAACCCCATAGATCATTTGTTGAAGAAAATATTGAACCTAAACTACGCTCAACGATGACTTTTGATTTTTTGAAAATTGACTATGTTTCGAAAAATGTTTAATCGAAAAATCAGGGTTAATTCTAAATTAAAAGCTTATTATTATTAGTAAGGCACAACAGCAATTTGATTAATTATGAATTTTAATCCATTTTCTGTAAATTAGTAGAGATAACTTGGAAATTTACTAAACGCAAAATGGTGGAGGCGCGGGATTCCTGGCTGAAATTTATGGCTAACTTCCAGTCGGTGTTTATATGACTGACATGTAATTAGTAGAAGTGTCTTCAAGCTCTAACTTTTTTAATTAATAATTCATATACTTTATCCTTTTTTTCGTAAGCTTCTTTTGTATTGTGTTAATCAGTATATTAAAAATAAATTGAAGTGTTCATTTAACCGTCAATTCGTAGCATCCTGAAAACCTTCAAGCGAAACGTAGGAAACATTCATAGATACATATCATGAAGAGTTATATAATGTTCTATAACTCATTAGCGCTTTTTAAAAACTTGATGACCATTTCGGTCACACAGCGCAAACGAGCTCAATGGCTGAATGTACGTAAATTCAAAGCGTTGGGTAATTCTTTAATCCATCAAAGGACCGCAATGCGCTCATCGCGCCGCTGCGGGCTTCAACAACGTCCGAGGTATGGCAAATGGGAAAACTATAATTAGTCTGCAGAAGTTGTTATTTTCTGCACCAGACTGTAAACTAAAGATAGGGTAAAGAAACTTTGTTTTGTCACACTTAAATTGATACATTAACTATCTCTGACAGTGGTAGAGTGGGACACAGTGAGCGATATCAATTTAATTTATCTTTATTTTCAGTTCTATTTAGTTTAAGGTTATCTCTAATCATAGTAGGCTCAGTCCACGTGAAATCACCCAATGGCCGTTGCCCTCATGTCACAGATTTTTGTATTTTTTTGTTGTCAGCAAGTATAATATGAAAAACCGATTACATTTTTTTCAGAATTTTTGAGGTCAGGGAGTTATTTTCAAATTTGGCGCCAACGGACAAGGTAGCTTTTGAGTTTTTAATAACTGTAACTTTGTTATTTATAAACCAATTTAGTTCATTTTGGTGTCATTTGAAGAAATAAATAAATAAAAAATAGTAGAAATTGTTTAAAAATTCTGAAATAATTCTACACAACTCCCACATTATTATATTTTAAGAATATAATCAACTTCTTAAATTCAACGATTTTTTAATGGGTAATAACTGTTCGTTGTTAAACAAGCATTTTTTTAATTCTGTGTTTCTAACGTTCTACTTATCTCAACCTCCCTGTTAGAATTCGACCAGTTTTTAATCTGCCCCGGGCGATTGAAGATTATCAAAATAAACGTTTTTTTTCCCTCGCCCGGAACGCGATTAAATTCTTATCGCCAATCCACGGTGAACTTGCTGATAACAATTCAGTTTGCACGCCGTCCTCGCGAAGAACGCGTTTCGGTTCGGAATATTTATTTTTCGGAAGTTTTAGTGCCCGTTATGTTGTGATACATCTTCAGGATTTGTGTGTGTGTGTGTTGGTGTTTGTGTTCTTCCGCTCTATTCCGCCCCATCAATCTGAGGGAAGCAAAGAATCATCATCTAGGTTACATCTTAACCGCCAAAAAGCCTCGAAAGGATTTTCCTTTTTTGTAAGTTTTGATTTTCTTTCACTGAAAGTGAAATAAAGTATTGTTTCAACAGCTTTAGAAAATTTCAAGTGTCTGGCAATTGCTTTTTTCAATTGCGTTCAAAATTTAGCATTTTATAAAATAAATAAAAAATAGTAGAAATTGTTTAAAAATTCTGAAATAATTCTGCACAACTTCCACATTACTATATTTTAAGAATATAATCAACTTCTTAAATTCCAATAATTTTTATTGGGTTATACCTGTTCGTTGTTAAACATGCATTTTATAATTGCGTTCAAAATTTAGCATTTTATAAAATAAATGAAAAATAGTAGAAATTGTTTAAAAATTCTGAAATAATTTTATACAACTCCAAAATTATTATATTTTAAGAATATAATCAACTTTTTAAATTCCAATAGCTTTTTATTAGGTTATACCTGTTCGTTGTTAAACATGCATTTTATAATTGCGTTCAAAATTTAGCATTTTATAAAATAAATAAAAAATAGTAGAAATGGTTTAAAAATTCTGAAATAATTCTATACAACTCCAAAATTATTATATTTTAAGAATATAATCAACTTCTTAAATTCCAATAATTTGTATTGGGTTATACCTGTTCGTTGTTAAACATGCATTTTATAATTGCGTTCAAAATTTAGCATTTTATAAAATAAATAAAAAATAGCAGAAATTGTTTAAAAATTCTGAAATAATTCTATACAACTCCAAAATTATTATATTTAAAGAATATAATCAACTTTTTAAATTCCAATAGCTTTTTATTAGGTTATACCTGTTCGTTGTTAAACATACATTTTATAATTGCGTTCAAAATTTAGCATTTTATAAAATAAATAAAAAATAGTAGAAATTGTTCAAAAATTCTGAAATAATTCTATACAACTCCAAAATTATTATATTTTAAGAATATAATCAACTTCTTAAATTCCAATCATTTTTATTGGGTTGTACCTGTTTGTTGTTAAACATGCATTTTATAATTGCGTTCAAAATTTAGCATTTTGTAACATAAATAAAAAATAGTAGAAATTGTTTAAAAATTCTGAAATAATTCTATACAACTCCAAAATTATTAAATTTTAATAATATAATCAACTTTTTAAATTCCAATAATTTTTTATTGGGTTATACCTGTTTGTTGTTAAAAATGCATTTTATAATTGCGTTCATAATTTAGCATTTTATAAAATAAATAAAAAATAGTAGAAATGGTTTAAAAATTCTGAAATAATTCTGCACAACTTCCACATTACTATATTTTAAGAATATAATGAACTTCTTCAATTCCGATAATTTTTTAATATGTTATTATCAGGGGCGGCTCGTTATGTAGAGCCAATGAGCCATGGTACTACCTGTAGTTTCAAGCTCAGCAAGATTTTTTTAATTCTTAAAACACTTTTTCGCCAGTTATTTTGGTCTAGTAAGATAAATTGTTGTTTCTTCAAAAAATGAGGGGGTGGGGTATATTGTTTAAGTTTCTCTACCATCAACGTGTTCCACGAGCCGCCATTGGTGTTTGGAATATTTATATTTCAATCTAATGAGAACTGAAAGGTCGAAACCGATCTGTAGGTGTTCTGACGGGGAAATAATTATTTGGTTTCACTCTTATTAATTTGACTAGCACAGCTTATTTGCAGATGGGAAACTGTAGTTCTTATGGAGTTATAAATATCCAAATTTACGTTTTGCATCTTTCCTATTATGGCTCATTTTGAGAATATTTTGCACACTGCGGATAACTCCAGAAGCTAGTCAATATTAAAAATTGTCGCATGAGCAAGAAATGTGATCTATCAATTCATTTAATTCTTGCAAAGTTATAACCGTCCTAACACATCTAAACTGTGTATCGCTAAATTCCTGTTTATTCTCAACAGCATTTAAAAACACGAGGGTAAACGTGAATATTTTGCACACTGCAGATAACTCCAGAAGCTAGGCCATATTAAAAATTGCCGCATGAGCAAGAAATGTGATCTTTCAATTCACTTAATTCTTGCAAAGTTAAAACCGTCCTAACACATCTAAACTGTGTACCGATAAATTCTCGTTTATCCCCAACAGCATTTAATAACACGAGGGTAAACTTCGACGAGTAAATGGAGCATGACCGGCGCTGGAATATTTAATCGCTATTAGCACGTTTATGACACTCGGGTGCAGTGCAATAACTTACACAACTATTTTCTGGCTGAGTAATAAATCAATTATCTCATGATAGATTATCAGCTTTATCAAAATGATTACATTGTAATTGCCTTGGAAATTCTATTCTATGATATTGTGCACCTTTTATAGTCTATTACATAACAAGCGTTATGAATAGCAAATTGTGCACCTTTTATAGTCTATTACATAACAAGCGTTATGAATAGCAAATTACGCGCAAGTGAAAAAAAAATTGCGTAGCGGCGATTGCTTTACAACTCGCGTTGTGTACTATACTTTACCGACGACCACGAATTTATTCGCTTAATCTAAAGACAAATTGAAATTGAATTATTCCAAGACTGGAATAACAGCTAACGGATTTCCGGGATCACTTCCTGTTCCAGAAACGCCCCCCTGACAAGATTCAATTTGTCTTTAGATTAAGCGAATTTGTGGTCATAAGTAAAGTATGATTAACTCTCTCTATTCGAGGATTTACTTGATTACTAGTAAATTCGTGGATGATTGGTTTCATCGAACGGTGTTGATAACGTTTCTATGGAAATCGTACGCTATAGAGTAACAGCTATTACATATTGAAAAGTCTAAAGAGTCGCTTATGATGTGTAATTTATCAATTACAAAGTTAGAATAGGTAAAAATTTATAGAGCCTTGAACACTAATATGATTGGGGCTCCTAAAATTTTACGGAATTAAGAACGGAGAATACTCAATGTTTGGATATATTATTTGACAGAGGAGTTCAGTTTAATGATCATTTAAATTTAATTACAGGCAAAGCTTTACAGCTAATTGACTTTATACACATACTATACGTTTAATTTGTTCGGCTTCGGCTTCTATCTAACCGATCTCGATGATCTTTTGAGAAATAAAAACCAAAATGTGTCTTCTTTAAGAGGGTTTATCCCCCACTCAACGAGAGGGCTCTCTCTACACCTCTCCAAACGAAAAAATAAAAAGACCACAAATTGCACTTTTTTTAAACATCCATAACTTTGTGCCAAATCGCCGTAGGAACTTCGTTTTTGAGTCCTGCGCTGGTAATTGAACACTTTTCAACGCCCTTTTAGTGGATCGAGTCGACACATTTTTTCCAACTCCGTACACGTTGCCAAAGTTGGACGTTTTTTTTGCTCAAAACGTGTTTTTTTTTTTGTTCGGCGGTTGAAGGGTTCGAAAACGAATCATTCCAATCTGAGTTTACCCCCTTAAAGTAGGGCCAAAATGAGATTTTTTCCCGAAAGAATGATCAAATTTGGTTGAAAAGTCACTGAGTTATGTGCGAAAAAAACTCAAAATGCACTTTTTTCCCAAACACCCATAACTTGGTGCCAAATCGTCGTAGGAACTTCGTTCCTCGAGTTTTGCATAGGGAATTGATCAAATTTTAATGCCTTTATGGTGGATCGAGTTGACAATTTTTTTCTGACTCCATAGACATCGTCAAAGTTGGACATGGTTTCCTGAAAAAACATTTTTTTCACAGGGGTGCTAGAGGGGGTCGGAAGCGGTTACGCTTAAGTTAGCATGCATGACTTTAAAGAACACACTTTAAAGTTTTTCGTCCTCAAAGATTCATCAAAATCGATTAAAAATACGCCGAGTTATGGCGGTTTGAAAATGGTCGAAATTTCACAAATTTCAAGTGTTTCATTTTTTTTCCTCCAGTGTAGAATCAAAAATTATAGAATAAGCTCTAAAATGATCATATCCACTTATCCATAGTATACCTTTTCATATACCAAAAGGCAATAGATACAACCTCACTGTAGTGAGAATGGCAGCAATCTCAACTTGATTTTGACAAATTGAAATTTATGCCTCTCGATTAGAAAAATTCTAAAAATAATATTTTCCACGGAATCTATCTTTAAAATATCTATATCTGCTCAGAAATATGATATTTTTGATATAACAGAAAATAATTGGCGCAACCCGCCAGGAAACAAAATTGTAGCACTCTGAACTTTTAATTGTGCGCTTCGCAATTGAAAAAATTATAGAATCAGCTTTATTTTATTTTTTTGAAAGGATGGTTGATAGGAATTCGGGTTGCGGGCATTCTGCCACAACCGATTATTTGTATAATCATCATTTATAATGATGAAAGGGACATACATTAAACATCTATGAACCCGCACGGCCATTTTTCGTTCCGAAAAAGTGACCGCGCGGATGGGATTCGAACCCACGACCACGAGGCCCATAAGCGGGAGATCTACTCGCTGAGTCACCTCGGAATCAGCTTTAAAATTTTCAAATTCACTTAGCCAATATACCAAAAGACGATCGACGAAACCTCATTGTAGTGAGAATGGCAGCACTCTGAACCTGAGAGAGAGAAAGAGAGAGAGAGACAATACATTTATCGAGACACTTTTGACCTTAAGATACGATTGACCAGAGCCTTCTGAACATGATTTTGACAAAGTTAAAAATATTATCTTATCTAGCTTCAAAATTTACAATTTTTTTCTGATTTTGTATGTTGTTTTTATATAGCCTGTACTATGACAGTGAAATAAAATGCCTTAATATACAATAGATTTTCTGGCTATATTTTAGTGCCACGCTTTAGCGCCCGTACTTTGAATTACCTGGTTTATGGCATGCCATTTAGGTTGACCAACATAAATTTTTCAGCTGTTAAAAATGGTATTTTTCAGCTGTTAAGAAGTGTATCATTCAAATGTCAAAAATGATATTTTTCAGTTGTCAAAAATGCGATTTCCAACCGGTAAAAATGTTATTTTTCAGCTATCAAGAGCAGCATTTTCGATATTTTTTTAACTATCAAAAATGGCATTTTTCAGCTGTCAAAACTGGTATTTTTTGTGTTGTCAAAAATTGAAATTTTAGCTGACAATAATGGTTTGTTACAGTTGTCAATAATGGTTTGTTGCAGTTGTCAAGACTGGTATTTTACAGTTGTTAAAAATGGTATTTTTCAGCTGATAGGAAGAATATTATTCAACTACTAAAAATGATATTTTTCAGCTATCAACAGCAGCATTTTTTCGACATTTTTTTAATTGTCTAAAATGGCATTTTTCAGCTTTCAAAATTTGTACTTTTTGTTGTCAAAAATTGTATTTTTTTGTTTTCAAAAATTGTATTTTTTAGCTGACAATAATGGTATGATACAGTTATCAATAATAGTGTGTTGCTGTTATCAATAATGGTATTTTTCAGCTATTAAGAATTGTATTATTCAGCTGTCAAAAATATAATTTTTCAGCTATCAAAAATGATATTTTTCAGGTGTCAAAAATGATATTTCCCACCTATATAAATGGCATTTTTTCAACTATCAAAAGCAGCATTTTTTGACATTTTTTAAATGTCAAAAATGACATTTTTTAACCTGCATATTTTGTTGTCAAAAATTGTAGCTTTTAGCTGCCAATAACGGTATGTTTCAACTATTGAGAATGGAATTTTTTGGCTGTCAATAATTGTAATCCGGAGCTGTTGAAAATAGTATTTTTCAGCTCTCTCAAGTTGTATTTTACAGTTGTAGAAAATGGTATTCTTCAGCTACCAAATATGCTGTGTTTCAGCTGCCAAAAGCAGTATTTTTCGGCTAATAAAAATTTTTTTTTTCGACATTTTTGAAATGTCAAAAATTGTATTTTTCAGCTGTCAAACGTCGTATATTTCGCTGTCAAAAGTAGTATATTATCCTGTCAAACGTAGTATTTTCACTGTCAAAAATAGTATTTTTTGTCAAAAATAGTATTTTTTTGTGTCTCAGGAATGGTACGTTTCAGCTTTCAAAAATAGTCTTTTTTTTGTAAAAAATAGTATTTTTCGTGTGTTAACAATGAAATGTTTCGGCTGTCAAAAAACAGTATTTTTCAGCCAATAAAAATATTTTCTTTCGACATTTTTGAATTGTCAAGTTGTATTTTTCAGCTGTCAAAAGTAGTATGTTTCGCTGTCAAAAGTTGTATTTTTTACTGTCAAAAATAGTATTTTTCGTGTGTCCGGAATGGTATGTTTCAGCTGACTAAAATGGTATTCCTCGGCTGTTGAAAATTAGTATTTTTCAGCTGTCAAAAATAGTATTTTTTTTTATCTAGAGCAGCGCTGTCCAACTTCTTTTAGCCAGCGGGCCATTTTTTCTTTAGTAAATATTTCGCGGGCCGAAAAGGATAGGTAAATAATGTCCATATAAATATTTGTTGTGGCAACTCTAATTATATTTTCAAGAGTGGAGTCTTTCAAGCTGTTTCTAAATTTTGATTTATTATATTTCATGTCAGAGAATGCACGCTTGCAGATATATGTACTTCCGAACATAGAAATTATTTCAAAATCTCTCATTTTTGGATATTTTTCTTTATTCAAATGTTTGAACACTTGTATTCCAGTTGCTCCACTAGATCTAATGAATGGGTCAGTCAAAATTTGATGTACAGTTTACTATAACTCGCGGGCCGTAAAAAAAGCTTCGCGGGCCGGATGCGGCCCGCGGGCCGCCAGTTGGACAGCGCTGATCTAGAGGATCGTAAAAATGACCACAAGAAGCTTTTTAGAGGTATGTATAAGTTGCGTTTAGTTATGAAGCGTTAATTTCTCTTCGTTCTGCTATTAGACGTTCACCTCTTGGCATTTCTCCTATTTTAAACGTAACTGTGAATTATTTACCTTCCAACCATTTGACAAGTACACCGCAATGTTGCAGCAAATAAATTAAAAGAAATAGAATTTGTGAAATTGGTACTTTCTAAATACTCGTGTGCGATATCCACAGGTCTATCCTTTGTCTGAACTTTGGTTACGTTTAAGTTAAAAAATATACAATTAAAACCACTAACATGAAACAAAAAAAAATAATGCAAGGGGATGGAAACACCCACAATATTAACGTGCGCTTTTCCTCTAGGCAATAATGCACGGGCTTCGCCTTCGAGCCCATTATTAACATACAATTCACAACAAATATTGCACAAAACATAAAAACCAGCACGTGAGTGGAGAAAAATTTAAGATTATATTGTCAGCCGTAAAATAACGACTAATATGATCAGAGAGTTGAAAGTAGAGATAAGCGAAATGTTTATTTTTTGTGAGTCGCTCATTGCAAAGAATGGAATTGAAAGAGTCGATTCCTTACATGACTCATGACTCCATTGAAAAAAAAAATGCGATATACCCCGAAAATACAGTGGAGAGCAAAAAAACAGATTTTAATTTTAATCAGAACATCTAATTAATACAATACAAATTATAATGAAAAATAGAGATCAACTATGTTTTGGACTTTTTTTAATGGTAGCCACGGATCAATAAGCGGCTCGATATTAAAAAGCACTGCATAAATACTATTAAAAATTCATGCGGTCTTCTGGTGGATGCGCCGGGAAACCAGTAGCTGGAAATTCATGGCTAATTTCTCGTAGGTAAATACTGATAATTCTTTGTAGGGATTTTCTTTGTTTTATTAAAATTGTTCTGAATGTTATTTGTCACCGAAGGAGCTGCACAAACAGAGTATATTTAATATTGTTTATGCTGGAGGCTTCTACTTCGTTATACATTTTAAATATTATAAGAAAACACTTTTAACTTTGTTTTGTATAAATTATATATCTTCTTGTTTGAAAATGGTAATTGTATTACCGAAACTTAAGTCACAAAAATAAATATATAAGTTATACAAAACAAAGTTAAAAGTGTTTTATTATAAGAGTATATTTAGTGAATAGAATAAAACGTTTAAGTGGATTGGTTAATGTATTTGACGAACAGTAATTAAACACGGATTTGATTAAAATCGAAAGTGAGTTTTCCTTTGAACTAACTAAGAAATGTAAATAATGTAAGGTCGAGGTAGGAGAGCGGAATTGCGGTACAGGCAGGATCCTGAAGCGCTGAAAATTTTGAATCTAGTCACAAACACGCACAGCGAACTGGAGAGAAACGCTCACTTTGGACGCAGGATCCAATATGCGCATCTTAATAAGCATAAAAAGAGCCTCAGAACAGGAGACACAAGAAGTTTTCAAAGACGATACTAAGATCACCCGAACAAAGGAAATAGCGGATGAAAGGAAAAGTGAAATAACATACACACTCAGAAAGAGAGAAATCAAATCAAATGAAATGGAGGAATTAAAAGAAAGGATGAACGAAATTACGAGGTAATTAAAAAAACACCACTAATGATTTAAAAGAGGAAAATTGAGGAACTAGAAAATAAGTTTAAAAGAAATAAATGAGAGAGAAAAAGAAAGAACGTATTAGTTAAATGATTAAAACTAGATGACAACAGTATAGCAGTAGAAGAATTAATACACAATGAAATGAATAGTTAAAGTAAATAGACCTACAAAAATTAATAAGGGCACCAACGTAGAAAAGATAATAGAAGAAGTAGAATTGTTGGAAATGAAATAGAAAATAATAAAAGCCAAAGCAAGGAAATGTTTCTAGATGATGATTGCACGAAGACAGAAATAAGGAGGATTGCAAAAGAAGAAGAAACAGTTAATATTGGCTATCAGAAATTATTTGTTGTGGAACAAAAAATAAAAGGGCATGTTGCCATCAGAGCAAACCAAAAGCTTAAAAAACTAAAAAAAAAAACATACAGGACCAAACGAGTAAACAACTTATTAAAGGAAAAGCATTATATATTAGGAAACTGGGGCATAAGAAGCATTCACGGAAAAGAAATTGATTGAGCAAGAGGTGGAGTGGGATGCATCATACATAAGAAGATAGCGGAGTCAATAAATCACAAGAAAATGGAACAAGTAAATAAAGGCTGTTTCAAATTGCGCGGTTTTCTTAAAGAATAAATAAAATATAGATGGCGCACTGAATTCGTCTGTTTATTTTGACATTTAAGAAGTATGATGTATTTTTATAAAAATTAAAAATATTTGAATAATTAAAAAGAAAATATCGGAAAGAACAAAAACAGATCAAAATTTTACCAAAAGTAAAGTTTAGTTCTTCGAATTGTAATATATTTTGAGATACAGCGCTCAGAAACAAGCACACAAACATTTTTTAGAAATGGTCTCGGGCGATATTTCCGTTAAAATTTCAAATTCGAAAAAATACGAAAACAATACTTTCTCGTAATTTTTACAGAGAAAATAAAAATACCATAAATCGGTTTAGAACAAAACACCCATCAGATGAAAAATTAAGACACTGATTTACCAGTTGATTAAAAATTCTACCAACTTTACCCAATTTACTTAGAATGGATGCCAAGCTACGTTTCTGTAAAAATTATTAACATTATTAATCTTATGGATTAAAGAAATGGTTGACTAAAAATGACAATCTTCACAAGCCTAACACTACTAGTTTCAACCGTCAAAATGGACAATTTTCAGCAACCAAAAATGACAATTTTCAACAGCTGGAAATCAGCATTTTCCACTGTCAAAAATAATAATTTATAGCTATCTAAAAATGACAATTTTTAGCAGTCAAAACCTCAATTTTCAACAGCTAAAAATATCAATTTTTAATCATTAAAAAATGACAATTTTAAAAAGCTAAAATTAAAATTTTCAACCTCTAATAATGACCATTTTCAACTGCCAAAAATGACCATTTTTTACAGTCAAAACCTCAATTTTCAACAGTCAAAAGGGTCAATTTTTAAACATAAAAAATGACAATTTGCAACTGCCAAAAATGACAATTTATAGCTATTTAAAAATAACAAATTTGAACAGCCAAAAATAACAATTTTCAACCGCTAATAATGACCATTTTCAACTGCGAAAAATGATCATTTTTAACAGTCAAAACCTCAATTTTTAATAGCCAAAAATATCAATTTTTAACCATTAAAAATGTCAATTTGCAACTGCTAAAAACTCAATTTTCATCAGCCAAAAATAACGATTTACAACGGCTAATAATGACAATTTTTAACGGCTAAAAATGACAATCTTCTTAAGCCCAACACTACAAGTTTCAACCGTCAAAATGGACAATTTTCAGCAACCAAAAATGACAGTTTTCAACAGCTGGAAATCGGCATTTTCCACTGTCACAAATAATAATTTATAGCTATCTAAAAATGACAATTTTCAACAAAGAAAAATAACAATTTTCAACCGCTAATAATGACCATTTTCAACTGCCAAAAATGACCATTTCTAACAGTCAAAACCTTAGTTTTCAACAGCCAAAAGTGTCAATTTTTAAACATTAAAAATGACAATTTGCAACTGCCAAAAATGACAATTTTCAACAGCCAAAAATACATATTTACAACGGCTAATAATGACAATTTTCAACTGCTAAAAATAACAATTTTCTTTAGCCAAACACTACAATTTTCAACCGTCAAAATTGATCATTTTTAATAACCAAAAACGACAATTTTCAACACTTCATCCCTAAATTTTGGAATAATTTATTGTGTACAGAATGTTAAGTTTTGAAAAAATTGAATCATTTTAGTGACTTGAAAATAATATAAAAACAATTGCCATCGACTAGAAACTTGTTAAATTTGCTTAGAATGAATTCTAAATTACGTTTCAGTTAGCACTTCATTCCTAAATTTTAAAATAATTTAATGTAAACAGAACGTCAAGTTTTGAAAAAAATTTTATAATTTTAGTGACCTGGAAAAAATATAAAAACAATTGCCATCGACTTGAAACTTTTGAAATTTGCTTAGAATTGACGCGAAATTACGTTTATGTGAAAACTATTAGAATTTCATTCCCAAATTTTGGAATCAATTAATGTGAAGAGAACATCAAGTTTTGAAAAAAATGTTTTAATTTTAGTGACTTGGAAAAAATATAAGAACAATCGCCATCGGCTTGAAACTTCTCAAATTTGCTAAGAATTAATGCGAAATTGCGTTTCTGTAAAAACTATTACTATTAACACTTCATTCCTAAATTTTTGAATGAATTATTGTGAACAGAGCGTTAACTTTTGAAAAAATTGATTAATTTTAGTGACTTGGAAAAAATATAAAAACAATTGCCATCGACTTGACACTTCTCAAATTTGTTTAGTATTAATGCCAAATTATGTTTCTGTGAAAACTATTAGCATTTCATCCCTAAATTTTGGAATAAATTCATGTGAAGAGAAAGTTAAGTTTTCAAAAAATTTTAATAATTTTAGTGACTAGGAAAAAATATAAAAACAATTGCCAACGTCTTAAAACTTTTTAAAATTTTTTAGAATGGATGCCAAATTACGTTTATGTGAAAACTATCAGCATTTCATTTCTAAATTTTGGAATAAATTAATGTGAAGAGAATATTAAGTTTAGAAAAAAATGTTTTAATTTTAGTGACTTGGATAAAATATAAGAACAATCGCCATCGGCTTGAAACTTCTCAAATTTGCTAAGAATTAATGCCAAATTACGTTTCTGTGAAAACTATTAGCATTTTATCCCTAAATTTTGGAATAAATTCATGTCAAGAGAAAGTTAAGTTTTCAAAAATTTTTAACAATTTTAGTGACTAGGAAAAAATATAAAAACAATTGCCATCGACTTAAGACTTTTCAAATTTTCTTAGAATGGATGCCAAATTACGTTTATGTGAAAACTATCAGCGTTTCATTTCTAAATTTTGGAATAAATTAATGTGAAAAGAACGTTAAAAGTTTTGAAAAAAATGTTTTAAGTTTAGTTTTAAGAACAATCGCCATCGGCTTGAAACTTCTCAAATTTGCTAAGAATTAATGCCAAATTACGTTTCTGTGAAAACTATTAGCATTTCATCCCTAAATTTTGGAATAAATTCATGCGAAGAGAAAGTTAAGTTTTCAAACATTTTTAATAATTTTAGTGACTAGGAAAAAATATAAAAACAATTGCCGACTTAAAACTTTTCAAATTCTTTTAGAATGGATGCCAAATTACATTTATGTGAAAACTATCAGCATTTCATTTCTAAATTTTGGAATAAATTAATGTGAAGAGAACGTTAAGTTTTGAAAAAAATGTTTTAATTTTAGTGACTTGGAAAAAATATAAAAACAATCGCCATCGGCTTGAAATTTCTCAAATTAATGCCAAATTACGTTTCTGTAAAGACTATCAACACTTCATCCCTAAATTTTGGAATAATACAGTGTGAACATACCGTTAAATTTAGAAAAAATGTAATAATTTAAGTAACTTGGAAAAATATAAAAACAATTGCCTTCTCGAATTTGCTTAAAATCAATGCCAAATTACGTTTCTATGAAGAATATTAACAATTCACGACTAAACTTTTAAATAATTTAATGTGAACAGAGCGTTAAGTTTTGAAAAAATGTAATAATTTTAGTGAGTTGGAAAAAATATAAAAAACAATTGCTATTGACTCGAAACTTTTCCAATTTACTTAGAATGCATGCCAAGCTACGTTTTAACACATCATTCCTAAATTTTGAAATAATTTATTGTGAACAGAATGTTAAGTTTTGAAAAAATTGAATAATTTTAGTGACTTGGAAATAATATAAAAACAATTGCCATCGACTTGAAACTTAACATTACGCAGCCCACAATGAACATCGGTAAATTCCCTATACAGGGTGTTGAATTGCTAAGCGGCCATAGGGATTTACATGTAAAATTTGAAATGTGTTAATATTGGCTCCCCTAATTATTTGACATCATCGGTCTACGTACATTATTTTTAAAGCTTTTTAAGCTGAATAATTTGGTATGGTAGTCAATAGTTTCTGCAAAGTATTTACCGAGATATTTGCAAAAAACTTTACGATTATGTATTTTAAATTCAAAACTAAGGTTTGCCATGAAATCATAATGGCGGATATTTAATTTTGTTCTAAAAAGTGACGTTTGCTTCATATTACGATTTACAACCGACCGTGTATTCTACACAGGGAAATCGAAGGGTCTTTATCGATTGCGAAGAGACCGACAAAGAAATCTCAACATCGCGACCGCGTTTCTTAGGCCTCAAAGGGTTAATAACACGGTTTTACTCAGGTTATAAAATTGAAAATAAGCAAAATGCTTAAAATCCGGACTCTGGTTGTAACGGATTTTTGTGCTATTTTTGTTCGGATATAGTGTGGCAAATTGCTCTCGTGCATTGTAAATTATATTAAGTTTGCACGATTTCGACAAACTCAGTCGTATTGCTCTAGGCAACTGGCCCGAGCCTTCGTCGAAATCGTGTAAACTTGTTATCGATCATTTTCAATGCATTTGTGCAATTACAAACAGATTTGATTCTTAGAATGCAACAACTGTATTTTCTCATTAAAACAATGTAATTAAGTAGCGAGACGGCTATTGTTCTTAAAAGTTCTACATAAAACAAGTATTACAAATTTAAATGTATTTTAATTTCAAGATAATTAATTTAGGATTATTTATGTATTCATTTAAGATGTACAAATAATTAAAATATATTATGTCGCGCGTGTTTACTGCATCTTGAATACAATTTGGAACGAAACGTAATAACTTCTGTTTACTACTTTATGTTTATTTGTTTAAATCGGGACAATAGTCTGCAGTTATATTGCAGTGCATAAAATGTATTAGGAAAACTTCGAATTAATTGTTTCGTAGTACGAGTAGAATTTTCCGGAAAATTTAATGAGCGCTTTTCTCTATGCCGGATTTTAAAATTTTTCATCTCGGCGAAATGCACGAATGGAATTTTCCCTTAGCAAATCGTACCATGAAAAAAATTATTTTAAGGCAGACAAATAATATAGTTACAAACACGCGGTAGTGGCAGATGTCAACGCCAATTGTCGCAATGTATAATTTGTCAACAAAAAAAAAAGAAAAGGTCAAAATGAAGGATATTTAGGCTAAAAGTTAAAATATTTTGACCAAAAATATCGAAAATACAGGTCAATAATTTAAAAACTAAAAATTCATCGAGAGAAATAAAAAATGCGGACCAAATAGTCGAAAATTTTAACAATGAAATCGAAAATTTAGATCAAAATAAAGATTATATAGGCCAAATGATCAAAAATGTATACAAAATAAAAATCGAAAATACAGTCTTAATAAAAAAAAATGCAGAATATTCTAGTAAGAAAATGGTTTAAATTAGTCTTAAAAATCACCCTATTGTTCAAAATAATTTTCCAATTTTTTTTTTAATAAGAAAATATTTTGTTTTTAATTTTCGCTTTAATCATCCAAAAAAAGTTAAACTCATTTTAAAAAGAATTCAAATAAAACCATTAACTTTGTTGGGATCACCTTATTGTTTCACCTTTGGTGCCGGCAGTTTCGACAACTTTATATTTAGTAGATACATTTTAAATAATTCAAATAAAACAATTCACTTGGTTAGTATGACTCTCAGTAGTGACACGTGGAACATGTTGATGGTACTTTTACAATATGGGGAGGCCCACTCCTCATTTTTCGAAGAAAGAAAGAAAGAAAGAACGTTTATGGTGGAGGCTTCTACTTCGTTATACATTTTAAATATTACAATAAAACACTTTTAACTTTATTTTGTATAACTTATATAAGTTATACAAAACAAAGTTAAAAGTGTTTTATTATAATAAAGAAAGAACGATTAATCTTCATAGTCCAAGATTATTTTGAGTTGTAAAATAAAGGTTCATAATTTCAAACAGCCGAACAAGCTGAAAATATGATTATATATGCTTTCGATTTATCATGCGTTTACATTTTGTCCCAGACATGCACTAAATTTGTAATACCATTCTTCGTCCACGTAACCTAAAAAGTAATCAAAATCCCAGCTGAGCTCAAAACTAGAGGTAGTGCCATGGTCCCTTGGCTCTATATAACGAGCCGCCCCTGCCAAACACCGTTAATCGTGCAAACTCCAAAGTGGTGGAATCTATTGCCTAAATGCTGTACTAAACCCAATCTGAGTGACATAACCGCCGACAGATATAGGAATACCAACGGTGACAAATATAACAACAATAATGTAAACATTAAATATTGTTCTTCCGTCAGAACACCTACAGACCGGTTTCGACCTTTCGAGTCTCATCAGTGCAGTTAGTTGCTGATGGAGAAATGAAAAGAAACGGAAATTACTATAAATATTTCAAACATCGTTAAAGATAAAAACGCCAAAGTGGCGAAATCTATTGCCTGAATGTTTTATTTTATTTGCACTCACTGACACCCAAATTTATTAGAAGAGATTTGAAGGGTACAGTGAATAAACCGGCTTAGTCACATTTTCATAATTTGTGGATAATGTGCTTTTAAAGTTTGACTTTCCCTGTACAGTGAATTATTAAGTTGTTATTATAGCGGACTTAGACGGTTCTGTCATTTGGCACCCACACCACCTGGTAGAGTATATTTTGCATTACAAGATGGGGCAAAATCGCAAAAACTGGATATTTTGGACTAAGCCGGTTTATTCCCTGTACCCTTCATTTGTTTCTATTGCCATAGCATTAAAATACTTGTTTAGATTAGAATAAAATGAAATTATCTAATATTACATTTTGATTGTGTAAGTAGATAACTTTAATAAATTAATTCAAGTCCACTGGGGATAGTAATGCTTAATTTGGGCAATGCCCTGGCAAACTCTCTCGGAGTAATTTAGTAAATCTAATAGCGGGATGCTCGATTAGATTAATTAATAATGCCTTCACCTACCCAACCGTCATACATCATCCGACCCTTGATAAATTCCTAGCTTTCCCCTTCCAAGTTTTCACTCCACAGAGACAAAATCCAATCTCCGTTAACGGGTCAAAAAAATCGCTCAAATAAAATAAAATTTGTTGCTCAAAATTTTTGATTTTCCTATTTTTTTACCAGTTAATCCCCAATACTAGGGAGTTCAAAATTTTAGGCTCATACTTTTTTTGGCGGACATTTTGGCTCCGGAACCGTTTTTCAGCCAAAAACAAGCTTTACGTAAATGTATCTAACTCTATTATTTTTTTAAGCATCAAGACAAAATAAAAACCAAAATTATCAGAATGGTGGTGTAGATTTTTTGTTCTTACATAATATGACCTAAGTAGTGAGGAATGCGAAGAAAAAAATTCACAACTGTAAATTGAAAATTAACTTAAAACGGGAGTTTTTGTGCTGCAAAATTATTAAAAGGAAGAAAGACTCACCTTTATTTTTTTTTCTTGCGTAGATTTATCATAGGATTACTTGCTGTCGAAGCTTCATGCCTGCGTCCTTTTTTGTATATACTTTCTCAAAAATGCCCAAAATCGTATTTTGGCAATATTTAAAATAGAATACCTCAAAAGGAACTAAGTGAAAAATAATTAAATTAATACAGATAACACCTCTTTATGACATAAACAAATGGTTAAAATTTAGTGACTAAGACTTAAATGGTTCCAGAGTTATAAGACTCAAAGTTGGCCAAAAATCCTCTTAAACAAAATTTTATTGAAACTAAGTGTATTCCACTAATAATGATAAATGCATCGAAAAATATGTGGGATTTAAAATTTTCGACACCCCCTCCTCCCTAGGGGCAAAAAATAGCATTCTTTCGTTTTTCTTTCTTTTCTCGGCACCTATTGAATAAAAGATTCTAAAAGAATGGTGATGTGGCCATCATGTTACTTTCTCCGACTTGATGGTATCATAGCCATTTATATTTACGTTTTCATGGTTTATTTTCAATTGAAATCATATTTTAAATGTACATCGAGCGTTGTGTAAATTTGGATGAAACTGACGTTTCATTATGAAAGATTATGAAAGATGGAAATTTTCATTTTTTTTTTGAAAAATTCATAACTTTGCTCCAAATCATCGAAACGACTCGAATTTTTAAGGCATTTGAAGGAAATTGATTAAATTTTTCTGCCATTGTGGTGAAATTTCCCGCCGATTTTTTTTGCTCACGGTACAGCTTGTCAAAGTGGGACAATTTTTTACATAAAAAACATTTTTTTCCATCGCGTTGTTACGGCGGGTGGGTTGGACTTGGGGTCAAAATCAACTACACATTCTTAAAGATAAAACTTGAATCTTTCCCAAACTGAAAGATCCATCGATTTTCGACCAAATTGAACCAAGTTACGACGGTTTGAAAAATCGAGTTTTTTCGCGATTTTTCGAGTGGCGCTTTTTTTTGACGGCGAGTGTATTATATAAACACAAAAAATCAATTTATTTTTTTAATATCCTTACAATTAATATTGAATTTATCATTACTATTGACTCCGTGGCGGCTGGTGACGTGATTCATGGTGAGGCCTGCAGAAGTGAAGATTGGTCAGGATAACGGAACAATAAATGAGCGAATGAGTCAATCATCCCGCAACCATCTTTATCGACACCTCTACAGCCCTGGCTCCACCATGAGTCCCATCACCAGCCGCCACTGGTATTGATTTGTAACTCATGTCATATGTTATATTTATTTATTTATTTATTTATTGGTGCATTAACAAAACAGTTTTACACAAGTCAATTTAAATCGGCGACGAAGTTGGCGGAAATCTCGAGTCATCGAGCCATATCTGCACTTAGATCACACGCGTGAAAGGCTGGTTGACATGAGATATTATAATTAAGTGTTATTAACTAGAAATAGGCATAACTGCTTCTTTTGAATCACGTTGCTATCTGTGATTGCTACTTTCTAATATCGGTGATTTTGAACTGTGACTATGATCACATCCCAGAAAAAAATATAAAATCCGCAGAAAATATTCCATAAAAAATCATCCTCAATGTCCGAAGTAACGCTTATTCAAAATCAATTTGGTTTTTGTAAATTCAACAATTTTTAATAGAGATATGGATTTTTGAAAATTTTCGTTTAAATTTTTTGAGCAGTTTAACTTAAACATCGCAGAAAAAAATATAAAACCATCAAGCAAAATTCTATAAAAAATATCCTCAATGGCCGAAGTACCGCTTATTCGAAATTAGTTTGGTTTTGTAAATTCAACCATTTTCAATTGAGATATGGATTTTTGAAAAGTGTTGTTTTAATTTTTTGAGCACCAGAACAAACACATCGCAGAAGAAAATATAAAACATGCAGGAACAATTCCATAAAAAATTATCCTCAATCGCCGAAGTAACGCTTATTTAAAATTAATTTGGTTTTTGTAAATTCAACCATTTTCAATAGAGATATGAAATTTTGAAAAATATTGTTTTAATTTTTTGAGCACCTGAAAAAAAACATCGCATAAAAAAATATAAAAAGAGCAGGAAAAATTAAAAAAAAAATCCTCATTGGCCGAAGTATTCCTTATTAAAAATTAATTTGGTTTTTATAAATTCAACAGTTTTCAATAAACATGGAGTTTTGAAAATTTTCGTTTTAATTTTAATGAAAACATCGCGGAAGAAAATAAAAAACATGCAGGAAAAATTCCATAAAAAACTATCCTCAGTGGTCTAGGTACCGCTTATTCAAAATTTGTTTGGTTTTTGTAAATTCAACCATTTTCAATAGAGATATGAATTTTTGAAAATTGTTGTTTTAATTTTTTGAGCACCTGAACAAAAACATCGCAGAAAAAAATATTAAAGCGCAGGAAAAATTCCATAAAAAAAATCATCCTTAATGGCCGAAATATCGCTTATTCAAAATCAATTTGGTTTTTGTAAATTCAACAATTTTTTAATAGAGATATGGATTTTTGAAAATGTTCGTTTTAATTTTTTGAGCACTTTAACAAAAACATCGCAGAAGAAAATATAAAACATATAGACATATTTTGTTGGAGACAAAATGGCGTAACTCCAAACTTGATTTAAATGCGAATATGCGTGGCGCGGTTAGGAAAATTCTTAAAAAATTATCGTTTTCTTCATTGCTTTTAAAATTTCTAAATTCACTTCAAAATAAAGTACTTTGATAGGGCCCGCCCGCCATTAATTTTAATATAAGATAAGGACCTAGGCTTTGACAACATTCGATAGAAGCAGTGGCGTACTGTGGTTTTGATCGTTTTGGACACATTTGCCAATTGAAATTTCGATTATTTTTAAAAATAAATTACTCGAAAGCTATTACAGCACTAGTATCGTAATAACAACGATGAGCTATCACGATATGGTTTTGGGTGCCTTTAAAAGAAAGTTTAGAGTCTAAATTTTCAAACAGTATTCGTCAAGTTTAAATATTTAAAACTAATTCTGCGTTCGAGTATTGTTCGTTAACGGATCGCGATTAATAAGTTGAACCTAAATTTTGAGCGAAGCTTTTTAATCCACTTAACGTGGAGCCCGGTGCATTTAATAACAATAACGACCACCGCCGCATCCCCCCCCTCCCCCAAATAGGCAAAATTCTATAAAAAAATATCCTCAATGGCCAAAAAACCGCTTATTCAAAATTAGTTTTGTTTTTATAAATTCAACCATTTTCAATAGAGATATGGATATTTGAAAATTTTTTGATCACCTGAACAAAAACGTCGCAGAAAAAATATAAAAAGAGCAGAAAAAATTCAATAAAAAATCATTCTCAATGGCCGAAGTATCACTTATTAAAAATCAATTTGGTTTTTGTGAATTCAACAATTTTCAATACACATGGATTTTTGAAAATTTAATTTTTTGAGCATTTTAATGAAAACATCGCGGAAGAAAATATACAACATGCAGGAAAAATTCCATAAAAAAATATCCTCAATGGCCGAAGTAACGCTTATTCAAAATCAATTTGGTTTTTTTTTTAAATTCAACAATTTTCAATAGAGATATGGATTTTTGAAGATTTTTGTTTTAATTTTTGAGGAGAAAAAAAATGAGGAGCATTTGGAGATTTTCGCAGTTTGGTGAATTGTTTTAATTTTTTTTTCAGTTCATGAAGTTTGCAATTTCAAAATTGGTTTCGTGGTATTATTTCAAAATGTATGTTTAGATATTCGCACTGAATTTTACCGGTCTGCCATTTGTAGCAATTGTTTTTATATATTTGTCTTTCAGTTGATGAAAATCGTAATTTGGACATGAACGTAAAAGTCGATGGGAGTATACAGTGCTGAATATAAAATAATATTAAGAAATGCTATTTTGTATTGTTTTCTAACAATCACGTTTTAAGTAACAGTCGCAGTTTAAGTAGCAATCACTATTTATTTAACCGTTTTGATTTTAAGGAGCAATCACAGTTTAAGTCACAGTTTAAATAACGGTGATTTTAAGTAGAACTGGTTTAAAGTAGCAGTGATTTTAAGTAGCGGTGATTTTAAGTAGCAGTGATTTTAAGTAGCAGTGATTTTAAGTAGAGGTGATTTTAAGTAGCGGTGATTTTAAGTAGCAGTGATTTTAAGTAGCAGTGATTTTAAGTAGCAGTGAAATTTGTCTATTAGTAACAGTAACGACCTGTGATTTTTCAATACTAGTGAAAAATCACAGGTACGTGAAATATCGTCCATCCCTATTATTAACATCTGGCGTGTCTTCATGACAACCAGTATGCATGCGCGTGTGATGTTAGTTCAGACATGACTATTTACGATTTCCAGCGCCAATTTCATCGTCGATTTTTGTTGTACGCTCATTAGAAACTAATTATAGCAAAATATCGGTTACTAAATTTCCGAAGACATTATTAAGCACTGACACGTATTGAGGATATTTTAGCCCTTTCACTACGAAAGTCGTCAATAAGCGACTTGGTAATTCTGCCTTGTATTTCCGGCAGTCGACGATTTAAAGATTTAATGCAAAGAGAAAAAAACGTTACATATTTCACAGACTGACAAATTTTAACCCTATGAGGGCGAAACAGGGATTAAGAAGATATTTTAGTAACTTTTTTTTAACTGTATAATTTTGACCGTTATTAAATGGTTGAAGCCATCTGGCAGTTAATAGATTAATGCGATCATCTGTTACTGCACTTATAAACAATACAAATAAACAGGTTATTAATAACGTCTTATCCAAACACCATTCAAGTTTCTTATTCGAATTAGCATCAAGGTAAATACTACCATTTCGCCTACATAAATACTTTATACGTTCTGTAAACATGATTACAATGCAAATATGGAAAACTTTTATGAATATAATTTATGCAAAGGAGGCAACTTTATGCAAACCGTAACGAGTTTCTTTATAAAAATTGTGGGGGTGGAGTAATTCACTCGGAGGCATGTTATTGGGAATTTTCTACAGGAAGGATAGCAGTTAATTATTCCAAGGATTTTATTTGTTTTTCACGATAAAAAATAAATTTCCATGCAAAATACAGCCTTGAGAAACACCGTCGATTCAGATTTATATCAGTTGGATTATTAGAGCGTGTCAAGAAATTGAGTTTTGTGCTGATATTTTGAAATCTAGAAACAATCACTTGTTGACGTTTCAAACGTCAAAAAAATATAATAAATAAAGATAATGGTTGCGACCGTTACTATGTAATGTACTTCAAGCTATATAAATATCAAATTCATTAATTTTCTACAAGAGTATGTTTTCATCTATAAAGTGTTGCATAGTCGGCACGCAGCAATAATAATTTCGGAATGGTGCAAATTTGTAATAACCATTACAGTTTCATAAATTTTTATAGTGGAGGTAATAAAAATGTGCCACGTGTAACTGCATTACAAAAATGTTCACGTTATTACATTAAACGTGCATGCACTAAATTGATTAGTGCTACCAACATGTGATGAAAATGTTACATTGCAGAGCTTCGATTAAGATAGTGCAGGCAACCAAAGATTACTTCTGAGGGAAGTATTTGTTACGTAAGTTGAAAAAACAAAAGTAATCTTAGGTATCTTAATCAGTATACGACAAAAATGAAGCTTTATTATTATAATTATTTTTTTTATTTACTCAACATTGAAAGGACTTGATGATTCAGTAAAAATCTGTAAACATCCTTTGACTGAAGTTTGAGATTATCGCACAATAACAAAGATGATTGCATTTCTGATGCTGCACTTCATAATCGTTTATAAAATATAAATACAATTGGCATCAAGCTGAAATTTCTAAAATTTACTGGAAATTGAGTTTACTTTATGGTACAGTCAGAATTTGAAAATACGCCTTCGCTGAATTTTAAGATAATTGCAGAAAACAAAGATAACTGTAATTCTGAGATTGCACTTCTTCCCAGTTGTTCTAAAATATATTTATTTTCCTGACACACCTAAAAAATATTAACAATCGATGCCTTGGCGGACTGCCTCGCACACAGTCGAGATCATTGAAAAAACTATATTTCTAAAAATTCATTAATCAACTAAAAATTGCTGCACATTCAAAAACCAAAATTATTTTTAAAGATCGACGTCTTGTAAAGTGAGCTGAATGTTTGTAGAATTTTTTTCTCGCGTTTTATATTGATTTTTAATTTTTTGCACTTTTTTTACTTCATTAAAAAAGATACATTTTCAAAAATTCATTACTCAACTGAAAATTGCTGCACATTCAAAAACCAAAATTATTATTAAGGATCGACGTCTTGTAAAGTGAACTGAATTTTTGTAGGATTTTATCCCTGCGTTTCATTTTAATTTTTAATGTTTTGTGCTCGAAAGTTCGACATTGAAAAAAATACATTTTCAAAAATTCATTACTCAACTGAAAATTGCTGCACATTCAAAAACCAAAATTATTTTTAAAGATCGACGTCTTGTAAAGTAAACTGAATTTTTGTAGAATTTTATCCCTGCGCTTCATATTAATTTTTAATTTTTTGCACTCGAAAGTTCGACATTGAAAAAAATACATTTTCAAAAATTCATTACTCAACTGAAAATTGCTGCACATTCAAAAACCAAAATTATTTTTAAAGATCGACGTCTTGTAAAGTAAACTGAATTTTTGTAGAATTTTATCCCTGCGCTTCATATTAATTTTTAATTTTTTGCACTCGAAAGTTCGACATTGAAAAGAATACATTTTCAAAAATTCATTACTCAACTGAAAATTGCTGCACATTCAAAAACCAAAATTACTTTTAAAGATCGATGTCTTGTAAAGTAAACTGAATTTTTGTAGAATTTTATCCCTGCGTTTCATATTAATTTTTAATGTTTTGTGCTCGAAAGTTCGACATTGAAAAAAATACATTTTCAAAAATTCATAACTCGACTGAAAATTGCTGCACATTCAAAAGCCAAAATTATTTTTAAAGATCGATGTCTTGTAAAGTAAACTGAATTTTTGTAGGATTTTATCCCTGCGTTTCATTTTAATTTTTAATTTTTTGCGCTCGAAAGTTCGACATTGAAAAAAATACATTTTCAAAAATTCATAACTCGACTGAAAATTGCTGCACAATCAAAAACGAAAATTATTTTTAAAGATCGACGTCTTGTAAAGTGAACTGAATTTTTGTAGGATTTTATCGCTGCGTTTCATATTAATTTGTAATTTTTTGCGCTCGAAAGTTCGACATTGAAAAAAATTCATTACTCAACTGAAAATTGCTGCACATTCAAAAAACAAAATTATTTTTAAAGATCGGTGTCTTGTAAAGTGAACTGAATTTTTGTAGGATTTTATCCCTCCGTTTCATATTAATTTTTAATTTTTTGCGCTCGAAAGTTCGACATTGAAAAAAATAAATTTTTAAAAATTCATCACTCAACTGAAAATTGCTGCACATTCAAAAACCAAAATTATTATTAAAGATCGACGTCTTGTTAAGTGAACTGAATTTTTGTAGGATTTTATTCCTGCGTTTCATTTTAATTTTTAATTTTTTGCGCTCGAAAGTTCGACATTGAAAAAAATACATTTTCAAAAATTCATAACTCGACTGAAAATTGCTGCACAATCAAAAACGAAAATTATTTTTAAAGATCGAAGTCTTGTAAAGTGAACTGAATTTTTGTAGGATTTTATCGCTGCGTTTCATATTAATTTGTAATTTTTTGCGCTCGAAAGTTCGACATTGAAAAAAATTCATTACTCAACTGAAAATTGCTGCACATTCAAAAAACAAAATTATTTTTAAAGATCGGTGTCTTGTAAAGTGAACTGAATTTTTGTAGAATTTTATCCCTCCGTTTCATATTAATTTTTAATTTTTTGCGCTCGAAAGTTCGACATTGAAAAAAATACATTTTTAAAAATTCATCACTCAACTGAAAATTGCTGCACATTCAAAAACCAAAATTATTATTAAAGATCGACGTCTTGTTAAGTGAACTGAATTTTTGTAGGATTTTATCCCTGCGTTTCATATTAATTTTTATTTTTTTGCGCTCGAAAGTTCGACATTGAAAAAAATACATTTTCAAAAATTCATAACTCGACTGAAAATTGCTGCACATTCAAAAGCCAAAATTATTTTTAAAGATCGATGTCTTGTAAAGTAAACTGAATTTTTGTAGGATTTTATCCCTGCGTTTCATTTTAATTTTTAATTTTTTGCGCTCGAAAGTTCGACATTGAAAAAAATACATTTTCAAAAATTCATAACTCGACTGAAAATTGCTGCACAATCAAAAACGAAAATTATTTTTAAAGATCGACGTCTTGTAAAGTGAACTGAATTTTTGTAGGATTTTATCGCTGCGTTTCATATTAATTTGTAATTTTTTGCGCTCGAAAGTTCGACATTGAAAAAAATTCATTACTCAACTGAAAATTGCTGCACATTCAAAAAACAAAATTATTTTTAAAGATCGGTGTCTTGTAAAGTGAACTGAATTTTTGTAGAATTTTATCCCTCCGTTTCATATTAATTTTTAATTTTTTGCGCTCGAAAGTTCGACATTGAAAAAAATACATTTTTAAAAATTCATCACTCAACTGAAAATTGCTGCACATTCAAAAACCAAAATTATTATTAAAGATCGACGTCTTGTTAAGTGAACTGAATTTTTGTAGGATTTTATCCCTGCGTTTCATATTAATTTTTATTTTTTTGCGCTCGAAAGTTCGACATTGAAAAAAATACATTTTCAAAAATTCATAACTCGACTGAAAATTGCTGCACATTCAAAAGCCAAAATTATTTTTAAAGATCGATGTCTTGTAAAGTAAACTGAATTTTTGTAGGATTTTATCCCTGCGTTTCATTTTAATTTTTAATTTTTTGCGCTCGAAAGTTCGACATTGAAAAAAATACATTTTCAAAAATTCATAACTCGACTGAAAATTGCTGCACAATCAAAAACGAAAATTATTTTTAAAGATCGACGTCTTGTAAAGTGAACTGAATTTTTGTAGGATTTTATCGCTGCGTTTCATATTAATTTGTAATTTTTTGCGCTCGAAAGTTCGACATTGAAAAAAATTCATTACTCAACTGAAAATTGCTGCACATTCAAAAAACAAAATTATTTTTAAAGATCGGTGTCTTGTAAAGTGAACTGAATTTTTGTAGGGTTTTATCCCTCCGTTTCATATTAATTTTTAATTTTTTGCGCTCGAAAGTTCGACATTGAAAAAAATACATTTTTAAAAATTCATCACTCAACTGAAAATTGCTGCACATTCAAAAACCAAAATTATTATTAAAGATCGACGTCTTGTTAAGTGAACTGAATTTTTGTAGGATTTTATCCTTGCGTTTCATTTTAATTTTTAATTTTTTGCGCTCGAAAGTTCGACATTGAAAAAAATACATTTTCAAAAATTCATAACTCGACTGAAAATTGCTGCACATTCAAAAACCAAAATTATTTTTAAATATCGACGTCTTGTAGAGTGAACTGAATTTTTGTAGGATTTTATCCCTTCGTTTTATATTAGTTTTTAATTTTTTGCGCTCGAAAGTTCGACATTGAAAAAAATTCATTACTCAACTGAAAATTGCTGCACATTCAAAAACCAAAATTATTTTTAAAGATCGACGTCTTGTAAAGTGAACTGAATTTTTGTAGGATTTTACCCCAGCGTTTCATATTAATTTTTAATTTTTTGCGCTCGAAAGTTCGACATTGAAAAAAAAACATTTTTAAAAATTCATTACTCAACTGAAAATTTCTGCACATTCAAAAACCAAAATAAATTATTTTTAAAGATCGACGTCTTGTAAAGTGAACTGCATTTTTGTTGTGTTTTATCCCTGCGTTTCATATTAATTTTTAATTTTTTGCGCTCGAAAGTTCGTCATTGAAAAAAATACATTGTCAGAAATTCATAACTCAATTGAAAATTGCTGGACATTCAAAAACCAAAATTATTTTTAAAGATCGACGTCTTGTAAAGTGAACTGAATTTTTGTAGGATTTTATACCTGCGTTTCATATTAATTTTTAGTTTTTTTGCGCTCGAAAGATCAACATTGAACAAAATACATTCTCAAAAATTCATTACTCAACTGAAAATTGCTGCACATTCAAAAACCAAAATTATTTTTAAAGATCGACGTCTTGTGAAGTGAACTGAATTTTTGTAGGATTTTATCCCTGAATTTCATATTGATTTTCAATTTTTTGCACTCGAGTGTACGTCATTAAAATAATACATTTTCAAAAATTCATAACTCAATTGACAATTGCTGCAAATTTAAAACTCAAAATTATTTTGAAAGATCGATATCTTGTGAAGCGATTTAATTTTTTGTAGAATTTTTTTCCCGCGTTTCATATTGATTTTTACTTTTTTGCACTCGAGTGTTCGTCATTGAAAAAAAAATTACTGGAAATTGAATGTACTTTATGGTCCAGTCAAAATTTAAAAATACTCTACTGAATTTTAAGATAATTGCAGAAATACAAAAATAACTAATTATGAAATTGCACTTTTCCCAGTTGTTTTAAAACAATTAAAACAATTGCTAGCAAACTAAGATGTTTAAAACTTACGCAGAATTAAAAATACTTTTAGTGCCGTGACTAAAGATGACCAAATGACACATTTCTGTGATCTGCTTCACTAGATCTGGCTTAGTGAGTCAGCTCAAGAGAGCTACATGATCCAATCTTCTACATGAAAGCGAAGAGCAAAAATAAAGGTCCTTGCCTTCCAAAAAATGTTGGCTTTCAGAAAAATTTGAAAAAATTCATGACGATTTTAATGACGGCTAAAAGCGTGTAGAGTAATTATTTTAAAAAAAAAATTTTTGGTCGTTTCATGATTATTGGCTATTTTTTCATAGTAGGGGTAAAAGCATGAAGAGTAATTATTTAAAAAAAAAACTTTCGGTCATTTCATAATTATTGGCGTTTTTTTTCATAGTATACAGAAAAAAAATCCATGCAGAAAAATTTTACAATTTGCGTCAGGAATTATTAATTTCGAAAAATTTTCACAATTTGTATCAGAAGACTAGGAACGAAAAGAGGTAACTTTTTATTTATTTTTCGGTTCAGAATGTCTACCCAAAATCGATTAAATAAAATAAATTTGTACCAGGAGACGAGAACGAAAAGAGGTAACTTGTCTAGAAATTTACTCAAACACTAAAGAGATTTCGAAAAAATCTTATTTTTTATAAATCATTCATTTGTTCATATTACGTATGCGAAATCGATGTTCTTTGGCGCATTCGAATGACTTTCTGTCTGGAATAAAAGCGCAACACAAACATCTATTTGCGAGCGATTTTACATCCAGGCAATACGGGCTCGATTGCGGTGGACCGCAACAACTCATAAACTCAATCAACCAGTCCTCTCTATTGATTTATTGTGGTACTAATGACGTTTCAACCACTTGTGTTAAAATTATGTGTAATTGTGATTACTATATACGTTGGAGGCACAGAAAGGAAAACAGGTATTTGATAAAAATACAATTATAAAATTTCAATTTAAAATAAATATTGTGAGGAAAACAAAACAAATTATTATTTTGATTAAACTTTTTATTACGTGGTTTTAGTCATGATTATTTTACGTAAAACGAAAAGGGACAATTTTTTCTTATTTCATAATGGCAATGTAGAATAAGATGGTATTCTATCAAATTTTATACGGGAAGGTATTTTCACTTAAAGTCAATTTTAATTAGATGTGAATTTATTCTCATTATAGTTTTTAATTAATGTAAATGAGTAATTATTTGTAAGCAAATAATTTAGTATATGTGGATTAGTTCTTAAATGATTTGTTTACAAATAATTACTTATTTACATTAATTTTAATAAGGGTTCAGAAGAAACTCGCAAAAAATCCGAAAAAAAGTTTGAGTTCCTGATTTGTTATCGTTGGATGTGTGGTAAAATGGTTATTTTTTCAAAAATGCGATGAGGGATCGGTGATAGAAAAAGGTCCTGGGACAATTGTCTAAACGGGGAGGACAAGAGAATGAAGGAGTGGGTGATGGAGGAGGGGTGGGAAATACTAAACGGATGCACGGAGGGGGATTGGGGAAGGGGAAAGGGAAGAAAACGTACATTGGGCCTAGGGGATCGTCAGTGATTGACTATGTGGCGATAAAGGAGATGAAAAGAGGACTAAGAAGTATGGAGGTGGAGGAAGTGATGGGCTCCGATCATCTAACTCTAAAAGTAGAGATATGGATGGAGAAGGGGATGCAGGAAATTGGTAAACTAGAGTATGGGGCGAAGGCAATAGAAGAAATGAGGAAGAGGCTGAGGAGGATCCAGTGGGAAGACGTCAAATCTATGGAGGAGATGGAGGAGGTAATAGTGGGTTGCGGAAGAAAAGCAAAGGGAGGGAAAGGAGGATGGAGTATGTGGTTTGATGAAGAATGTAGACAGGCAAAAAGTGAAGTAAGGAGGGCAGTGGGAGTATATATAAGAAGTGTAGGGGAGGAGAGGAAGGTAGCAGCAGGAAAAAAGAAATATGATGGTATATGCGAGAGGAAGAAGAAGGTAGCAGCAGCAAAAAAGAAATATGATGGTATATGCGAGAGGAAGAAGAAGGTAGAAGAAGGAAGGAGAACGAAGGAAAATGAATGAGAGACTAGGACTCTCAAAAGTGAAAGTGAGGGAATGGTTGGAGAGAGAGGTGAATAAGGCAACGTGGGTGAGATAGAGGGAGAAAGAAGTGGAAGTGCAGGAGAGACAGAGATGTATTGAGAGGAGCGAATACAATGACATGTATGGGAGTTGGCAGGTGTGTAATGTGTGAAGGAGGAGGGATACGTGGAGGCATCTGGCGGAGGAATGTGAGGGCGTGAATGAGGAATGGGTGGGAATGAAAGGGAACAGAAGGGTTACAGAATGGATGAGAGAGGATGGAGCCGGGGTAATAACGCTGCAGAAATTGTGGAGGGAAACGGAGTGCAGGAAAACTATGTAATTATTAATTAAATTTATTAGAAAATGATTTTCAAAACTCGACATCTCGAAAACGGTTAAATTGGATTTGTGGTGAGCTTAGGAATTTTTATCAGAACTCTCCAAACAATTAAACTATTGTATAACATGCAGAGTAGGTATTCCATTTAAAATTAAGCAACTTTGTTCTTCAATGACTTTTTGAATGATCTTCTATACTTAGTGTGTCTGCATTGTAATAGGTTTTTAAAAACCCTAAAACTTTTGTATTTAACAATATTCACTAGTTGTCTTGCTTTAGGAAATGATCAATATTTATCCTAAAAAATGGTGATGTGGCCATCATGTTACTTTCTCCGACTTGATCGTATCATTTATATCTACGCTTTTATGGTTTATTTTCAATTGAAATCATATTTTAAATGTACATCGAGCGTTGTGTAAACTCGGATGAAACTGACGTTTAAAACGTCAAAATTATGAAAGATGGAAAAATTATATATCAAATTCAAAAACTCAGTTTACCCAAAAACTAATTCTTTATAAGTTGTTTATTTTAGCATTCTCTACAATTATTATTAACATAAATTTACTGTAGCTATTATCGTTTTATAATTATAAACCAAAAATTTAAAAAAAATAATAATTTTTTTTCTCGAATAACAATGATTTTATGAAAAATATTTTCAAGCAAAAGATGTTCATTTCTTTGTTGTCTTTAATGCTTTTGTGATATTTTTCATATTTAAGAAAATATTGGCAAAAAACAAAAAAACAGTTAAGGTAAACACCCACTTTCAGTTCTTTGGATTATCAAATAAGTTTTATGTTCAAAGTTTCATATCAATTGCTCTATTAGTTTTTGAGATACAGCGCACACAGACAGACAGACACACAGACACACACACAGACACACACACAGACACAATTTTTTTTCCAGAAATTGTTGAAATGGTACCTAGGGACCCCAAAACGGATATATGGGTAAAAAAAAATTTTGAAAAAAAAATCACGATCAGAAAACTTTCTCGTACTTCGTAATGGAGAAAGTAAAAATTCTAGGAAAACGTATTTTTTGCTACCGATGTGAAGATAGCCACGGATTTCCCGGCGCCACCACCACCAAAAAAAAAATTCTTCAATTTTAATGATTTATAATAAATCAAACGCTAAGAATGAAATTAACATTAGCCTATAGATGTACAGTCAATCAACAATTTCAATTATTTTTTCTCGACTCCACGGGAACTCTCTTTTTAAAATAACAAGAATTCAAGGTCCAATATGGCACTGTTTGACGCGTTTTAAATTTAATTTTTTTAACAACAACGTGTAGATAAGAGCCTGCTTAAACGATTTAAAGCATTAAATTTTGGGTAAAATTGTTTATAACTTTTTTATGAATTTTTTTTGTCGGATCCACCCGAATTGTACATATAATTTAGCAAACTTTCAAAGTCCAATATGGCACTGTTTGACGCGTTTTAAATTTAATTTTTTAACGACAACGTGTAGATAAGAGCCTGCTTAAACGATTTAAAGCATTAAATTTTGGGTAAAATTGTTTATAACTTTTTTATGAATTTTTTTTGTCGGATCCACCCGCACTGTACATATAATTTAGCAAACTTTCAAAGTCCAATATGGCACTATTTGACGCGTTTTAAATTTATTTTTTTAACAACAATGTGTAGATAAGACTCTATAGGCTAATGTTAATTACATTCTCAGCGTTTGATTTATTATAAATCATTAAAATTGAAGAAATTTTTATTTGGTCAAGGAGGCGCCGGGAAATCCGTGGGTGAAAAATCCGTGGCTATCTTCACATCGGTTTTTTTGCTGAATGACTAATTTTACGATCGGGAATATTTAGAACATGATCCTGTAATATTATCAAACTCAATCGAGAGATTGGATATGAAACCGAAATCTGTCTATCAGAATGATAGTTTTCAAGTTTTTCTCAATTTTGAATTAAAATTGTAGGGAAACTATTCATGAAGCTTTCTTGGATTATTGGCTAATTTTATATCTGTAAATGTGTACAATATCATTCTAAAATTTCATTAAAACCGATTAGGCGATTGGCTTTGAAAATCGAAATCTATCATCATGATAACTTTCTAATTTTCATAAATTTTGAGTTGGAAGTGTAGGGAAACTATTCGTGACATATTCTTGAATTATTGGCGAATTTCACATCTGTAACTGTGTAGAACATCATCCTGAAATTTCATCAAGGGGTTGACTCTGAAAACCGGAAACATCCATCAGAAATTAATTTTCAAGTTAAAAAAAAACTTCTGGAGAAACGGATTTTTTTATTATTGACTAATTTTACGTTCGTGAATATGTAGAACATCATGTTGTAATAAAATCTATCGAGGAATTAGACAAGAAGCCGAAATCTATCTATCAGAATGGTAATTTTCAAATGTTCATAAATTTTGAGTTCAAATTGTAGGGAAACTATTTATGACGTATTCTTGGACTATTGGCTAATTTCAAAATCCATAGAGGTGTAGAGTACTTACCATATGCAACACTTAATAAATCGCAACTTCAAGTTGAAGGGAATTTTGATGTTGGTCACTTTCTTTGCTCAAAGTATGGGAGAGTATTGTGATTTTTAAATTCGAATTTTCAACGGAAATATCCATTGTGAGATCCCCGAGACGATTCTGACCATTTTTTTTTAATGTTGGGTGTTTTTGTTTATCTGTCTCTGGGCGCTGTATCTCAAAAGCTAAAAGAAATTTTTGGTAAAATTTTGAAAAAATATCCCTGAGACGATTCCGATCACTTTTAAAAAATGCGTGTTTTTGTCTGTTTGTCTCTGGGCGTTGTATCTCAAAAGCTAAGAGGGATTTTCAAATTTTTGGTCAAATTTTGAAAACAGATTGTTTCTTCCATTTTTCTCTACTACGCAAATTTCATAAAAATCTTCATATAAATGTTAAAGATGATAAAGAACTGTACATCTTTTGGTAATCAATGAATTTCATCAACTTTTTGATATTCCAGAAAAATTTTAATTTAAGAATTTTGTCTTTTTGCACTATAATTAATAAATGATAATAATTACATTAAATTTATTGCAACAAGAATTGTAGAAAATGCCAAAATAAACAATTTAAACCAAATAAGTTCATTATTTTTTGAAAAAATGGTGATGTGGCCATCATGTTACTTTCTCTGACTTGATGGTATCATAGTCATTTATATTTACGCTTTCATGGTTTATTTTCTATTTAAATCATATTTTAAATGTACATCAAGCGTTTTATAGACTCGGATAAAACTGACGTTTAAAACGTCAAAATTATGAAAGATGGAAAAATTATACTTTAAATTTAAAAACTCAGTTTACTCAAAAACTAAAGGGATTTCGAAAAAACTTGTTCTTTATAAGTTGTTCATTTTAACATTCTCTACAATTATTATTAACATAAATTTGCTGTAACTATTATCGTTTTATAATTATAAACCAAAAATTTAAAAAAATATATAAATTTTTTTCTCGAATAAAAATGATTTTATGAAAAATGTTTTCAAGCAAAAAATGTTCATTTCTTTGTTGTCTTCAATGTTTGTTTAAATGTTTTTGTGATATTTTTCATATTTAAGAAAATATTGGCAAAAAACAAAAAACAGTTAAGGTAAACACGAAATTTTACCAAAAACTTTTCAGTTCTTCAGATTATCAAATAAGACATATGTTTAAAGTTTCATATCAATTGCTCTATTAGTTTTTGAGATACAGTGCGCACAGAGACACACACACACACAGGCACAAAAAAAAATCCAGAAATTGTTGAAATGGCATCTAGGGACCCCAAAACGGATATTTCCGCAAAAAAAAAAATTTGAAAAAAAAATCACGATCACAATACTTTCTCGTACTTCGTAACGGAGAAAGTAAAAACCCCGAAAACAATTAAAGTACAAATTTCTGTTTTGCATTATTTATATCAATTTAATGTGTAAGTAGAACGAATAAAATAATTTACAAAAATTTACAAAAAGTTTATTTATTAGTTCCGCTTGGAATGACATAAAAATATACAGGCCCAATTAAAAATAAGAAAAATAAAGTGCTTCTAAAGTTTGAAAAGTTTGACACTAAATTTTTGACACCCTGTATAATTAATATTAATCGAACTTGGTTAACGAGACTATCAGACCTTATTTGATAATAACCCTATATAGTTTTATTAACGAGGCACTATTTATATTTTTTATTAATTTTTTAAACCAAATGGTGCAAAAGTGATTTTTTCTAATTTTTATTTATTTGTGCGGATACCACTGGCTCGATTTCAATAACATTTTAGGGGCATGTAGGTAACAATGAAAGGCATGCAAATAATCAATAAAATATGCAGCTTGTAATTTAAAATTATCACGCTTTTTTTGAACACCCTGTAGAGTCAAAAATATTGTCTACGTCCTCGGATACAAGTACATTCTGCAAAATATTAAAATCCTAATTTAATTATTAACTCAACTATAGAAGACGAGATGTAAAATGCATGACCCTGTATTGGAATTATGGTGAATGCGCCGGGTAACATTTAGTTATTTTAATAACCATTTAGAAGTATAATACCAAATAACAATAATAGTTGTAATTACAAAATATGTTACGTCAATAAATTGTTTTTCAAAGCCATCTTCGATTTTAATTCATTAAAATGGCTCATAATAATTGATAAAACGAATTTTCTGTACATAACTTTTATTGTGTTAAGAATTGCGATATGTGTATTTTGTTAATTCCGCACGAAATGACAAAAATATACACGGGCTCCAATTAAAAATAAGAAAAATGAAATGCTTTGAAGTTTGTAAAGTTTGACACTACATTTTGGACACCCTGAATAAGTACCGTATCCAATTTGATTAACGAGACACGATTTGTAAAAGATTTCCAATTTCCCACGCTGACCTTATCTAACCTGTCATTCTCAAACTAAGACTAATATTTATTTATTTATTTATTTATTTATTTATTTTTTAAAGCAAGGATGATTGACGGAAATTTGGGTTGGGGAATTATGGGACATTGGCTTAGACAGCGTAGGTCATTCAGCCACAACCGATTATTTATAATACATTATTCATATTAAATGAAAATAGACATCCACAAACACCCATGCCCTCGCCGGGATTCGAACCCAGGACCCTCCGCGTTAGTTCTGGCGCGCTAACGCACGCGACTAGTGGGCCGGCCTACTGATATTTAAAAACCAACAATATTGCACGTGATTTCTGAAAATTAATTCTTCTTATTCAACATTATTTTTGCATTAAAATAGATTATTCCAACGTACATTTTCATCGAGAATGGGGATTAAACGATTTCCCAACGGTTTTAATTTCCCGTTTAAACATCTTTGTGAAGGATACTCGAAAAGAGAATTAGCGATTACGAAGGGGCATATAATTTCAAACAGGATGCCGTTTTTTTTTTAATCTCCATTTAGATTGCAGTCATACTTTTCCAAATCCAAGTGTTAAGATAATACACATTTGTAATAGAACAATGGCTTGCTTTTCTTTAGAATCTTAAGAAAGTTTTCGATGGGGGAGATAATTTGCTTAAAGAACAGCCGGACCTCCACTCTATCTCATCTATAATCTATTTATTTTACCGATTGGAAAACGCCCGTTTTGCGCAAAAGTCTGATTTACACTATGTAAGATTATTATTATTTTCCTGACACGCCTAAAAAATATGTACAAGTGATGCCTTAACGGACTCATTAACGACGTCATTTTGGGGGAGATATTAATTTTAAATTTTTTGCACTCGAGTGTTCGTCATTGGAAAAAATACATTTTCAAAAATTCATAACTCAACTAAAAATTGCTACAGATTCAAAACCCAAAATAATTTTAAAAGATTGACGTCTTGCGAAGTGATTTGAATTTTTGTAGGATTTTATCCGAGCGTTCCATATTAATTTTTAATTCTTTGCATTCCAGTGTGCGTCATTGAAAAAAATACATTTTCAAAAATTCGTAACGCGACTGGAAATTGCTGCACATTCAAAAACCAAAATGATTTTGAAAGATCGTCGTCTTGTGAAGTGAACTGAATTTTTGTAGAATTTTTTTTCCCGCGTTTCATATTAATTTTTATTTTTTTGCACTCGAGAGTCTGTCATTGAAAAAAATATATTTTCAAAAATTCGTAACTCAACTGAAAATTGCTGCACATTCAAAAACCAAAATGATTTTGAAAGAACGACGTCTTGTGAAGTGAACTAAATTTTTGTAGAATTTTTTTCCAGCGTTTCATATTAATTTTTAGTTTTTTGCACTCGAGTGTTTCTTATTGCAAAAAATACATTTTCAAAAATTCATAACTTAACTGAAAATTGCTGCACATTCAAAAACCAAAATTAGTTTGAAAAATCGACGTCTCGTGAAGTGATTTGAATTTTTATAGGATTTTATCCCTGCGTTTCATAAATTTCGCATTCGGTCAGTAATTTTTAATTTGTTTATTTTGACCATATTGAAACATGAATTTCTGATTTTAAATTTCAAATTTTAGATTTAAGGCTTAAATTTTGGAATTTTAAGTTATAATTTCGTATTTGAGAATAAATATTCGATTTTTGAGAATAATTTTTGGATTTTAAGTTGGCTTGAGACAACAAAGAAATGAACATTTTTTGATTTTCATAAAATCATGTTTTTTTTAATTGTTATTTTTGATTTATAATTATGAAACTATAATAGTTATATGAAAATTTATTTTAATAATAATTGTAGAGATTGCCACAATGAACAAGTTATGGTTATCTGTTGTCAAAAATCTAAATTGTATTTTTTGGGTCTTTCGCATAAAAAACTCACCATTTTTTAAATTTTCAGCAGTTTTGGCAAAATTTCTTGAAAGATTATTTGACGACCTTGGCATTTTACACAATTTGACGTCTAAGTTGTCAAAATATGATAACTCGTTGTGGAGTTATCCGCCGTCAAAAATCTAAATTGTATGTTTTTGGGTCTTTCGCATAAAAAACTCACGATATTTTAAATTTTTAGCAGCTTTAGCAAAATTTCTTGAAAGATTATTTGATGACCTTAACATTTTGCACAATTTGACGTCTAAGTTGTCAAAATCTAATAATTCGTTGTGGAGTTATCTACCGTCAAAAATCTAAATTGTATGTTTTTATTTTGATTTTAAAATTTTCAGGAATTTTGGCAAAATTTCGGGAAAGATTATTTGAAGACATCGACATTCTGCACACTTTAACGTCTAAGTTGTCAAAATCTGATCACGCGTTATGGAGTTATCTGCTGTCAAATATTAAAATTGTGCGCGTTTCACTTAAACAAAACGCACAATTTTTGAATTTTCGAAAAATTTGGCCAAAATTTCTTGAATTTAATGACCTTGGCATTTTGCACAATTTGACGTCTAAGTTGTCAAAATCTGATAACTTGTTGTAGAGTTATCTGCTGTCAAAAATCTAAATTTTATGTTTTTGGGTCTTTCACTTAAAAAACGCACCATTTTTAAATTTTTCAGGAATTTTGGCTGAAAAATAATCCACAATAAATAAAAAATTCAATAACGTTTTTGTAGTTACCCAAATATTTGACGCCAAAATTCAAATTTATATTCTTAATTCCTTAAAATTGAACTTAAAATACGAATTTTATAAATTATTTATAAATTCCATACCCAATTTTTGCGATGTTGACTTTGCAAATTTATCTCGACAAAGGCTCAAAACTTTGCTGAAACTTCACAAATCACAATTTGCAACTTCTAATTAATTGAATCCGTTCAGTATTTTCTTTGTTTAATATTTTAAATTTCCGATCAAAAAATAAAGTTCCAGGTGCATCCAAAAAAAAAATGAAGAATTGAATAACATTTTTGTAGATATTAAAATTTTTGACGCTAAAATTAAAATTTATATTCCTAAATTCCTAATACTGGACCTAAAATGCAAATTTTATAGACTATTTATGGATTCCATGCCCAATTTATTATTTTGTTGACTTCGCAAATTTGTCCAGACAAAAACTTTAAACTTTGCTGAAAATTCATAAATCATAACATAATTTACAACTTCTAATTAGTTGAATATGTTCACCCCAAAATTTTTATTTGATAACCTTGACATTTTGCACAATTTGACGTCTAAGTTGTCAAAATCTGATAACTTGTTGTGGACTAATCTGCTGTCAAAAATCTAAATTGTATGTTTCTGGGTCTTTCACTTAAAAAACGCACCAATTTTAAAATTTTCAGGAATTTTGGCAAAATTTCGGGAAAGATTAGACATTGACATTCTGCACACTTTAACGTCGAAGTTGTCAAAATCTGATCACGCGTTATGGAGTTATCTGCTGTCAAATATTGAAATTGTTCGCGTTTGGGTGTTTCAACTTTAAAAAAACGCACAATTTTTCAATTTTCTAACAATTTTGGCAAAATTTCGTGATTGGTATGACATTTTGCACACTTTAATAAGGAATAATTTTTTTTTCCAAATCTCTTTAGTTTTTAAATTTCTTGATTGGAATGACATTTTGCTCACTTTAATAAAGAATAAGTTTTTTTTCGAAATCTTTGGTTTTTGAATATTTTTTAAACAACAAAACATCACCTGTATAGTTTCGTTTAATTTTTATTATCAATATGAAGTTTATATCATTAAAAACACCTGATATTGATCATTTCCACGCATTTCCTCCATATTTATACACCATTAGAGCAATTTAAAATACACAAAAATCGTTGCATTTTGGCATTTAAATCCAACAAAATCAAATTCGGAAGTTTTCGAATTTTCAAAATTAAAAACACGTTTTTGTTGACTTTGAACTTGTTATATTTCTGATTTTGGCAATTTTGCTCGACACGAATATTTTTTAGCACTTTTTTCAAATACATTAAATTCTCTACATTTTGGTATTTAAATCATCAAAATCAAATGAAGCGTTCGGAAGTTAGGCCATTTTTCAAAATCAAAAACGCGATTTTGTTGACTTTGACTTTGGAAAATTTCCGGTTTTGGCAATTTTCGTTGATTATCCGTGTCAGGATATTTGTTGGCACTTTTTTTAATACAGTCAATCCTCTATATTTTGGTATTTACATAATCAAAATCAAATAACGCGTTCAGAAGTTAAGCAATTTTTCAAAATCAAAAACACGATTTTGTTGAACATTTCTGATTTTGGCAGTTTTCGTTGATTTGACACGAATATGTATAAGCACTTTTTTTAATGCAATCAATTCTCTATATTTTGGCATTTAAATCAACAACATCAAATGACGCGTTCGGAAGTTAGGCAATTTTTCAAAATCGAAAACGCGATTTTGTTGACTTTGACTTTGGAAAATTTCTGGTTTTGGCAATTTTCGTTGATTCGACACGGAAATTTGCTAGCACTTTTTTTTTAATACAGTCAATCCTCTATATTTTATGATTTACATAATCAACATCAAATAACGCGTTCAGAAGTTAAGCAATTTTTCAAAATCAAAAACACGATTTTGTTGAACATTTCTGATTTTGGCAGTTTTCGTTGATTTGACACGAATATGTGTTAGCACTTTTTTGAATACAACCAATTCTCTATATTTTGGCATTTAAATCAACAAAATCAAATGACGCGTTCGGTAGTTGGGCATTTTTTTTTAAATCAAAAAGTGATTTTGTTGAACATTTCTGATTTTGGCAATTTTCGTTGATTTGATACGAATATGTGTTAGCACTTTTTTTTTAATACAATCAATTCTCTATATTTTGGCATTTAAATCAACAAAATCAAATGACGCGTTCGGAAGTTAGGCAATTTTTGTAAATCAAAAATTGATTTTGTTGACTTTGACTTTGGAAAATTTCCGGTTTTGGCAATTTTCGTTGATTCGGCACGGATATTTTTTGGCACTTTTTTAATACAGTCAATCCTCTATATTTTGGCATTTACATAATCAAAATCAAATAACGCGTTCGGAAGTTAAGCAATTTTTCAAAATGAAAAACGAGATTTTGTTGAACATTTCTGATTTTGGCAATTTTCGTTGATTTGACACGAATATGTGTTGGCACTTTTTTTGAATACAATCAATTCTCTATATTTTGGCATTTAAATCAACAAAATCAAATGACGCGTTCGGAAGTTAGGCAATTTTTTTCAAATCAAAAACGCGATTTTGTTGACTTTGACTTTAGAAAATTTCCGGTTTTGGCAATTTTCGTTGATTCGACACGGATATTTGCTAGTACTTTTTTATTACAGTCAATCCTCTATATTTTGGCATTTACATAATCAAAATCAAATAACGCGTTCGGAAGTTAAGCAATTTTTCAAAATCAAAAACGCGATTTTGTTGAACATTTCTGATTTTGGCAGTTTTCGTTGATTTGACGCGAATATGTGTTCCCACTTTTTTTGAATACAATCAATTCTCTATATTTTGGCATGTAAATTAACAAAATCAAATGACGCGTTCGGAAGTTAGGCAATTTTTTTTTTAATCAAAAACGAGATTTTGTTGAACACTTCTGATTTTGGCAGTTTTCGTTGATTTGACACAAATATGTGTTAGCACTTTTTTTAATAGAATCAATTCTCTATATTTTGGCATTTACATAATCAAAATCGAATAACGCGTCCGGAAGTTAAGCAATTTTTCAAAATAAAAAACGAGATTTTGTTGAACATTTCTGATTTTGGCAGTTTTCGTTGATTTGACACGAATATGTGTTAGCACTTTTTTTGAATACAATCAATTCTCTATAATTTGGCATTTAAATCAACAAAATCAAATGACGCGTTCGGAAGTAAGGCAATTTTTCAAAATCAAAAACGCGATTTTGTTGACTTTGCCTTTGGAAAATTTCCGGTTTTGGCAATTTTCGTTGATTCGATACGGATATTTGTTGGCACTTCTTTTAATACAGTCAATCCTCTATATTTTGATATTTACATAATCAAAATCAAATAACGCGTCCGGAAGTTAAGCAATTTTTCAAAATCAAAAACGCGATTTTTTTGACTTTGACTTTGGAAAATTTCAGGTTTTGGCAATTTTCGTTGGTTCGATGCAAATATTTTTATATAACACGTTTGGTGATCGCATAGTAAGCAGACATTTTACTAAGGCCTGATATCAATTTGGTCGGTTGTGCTTTCAATTTTTTTTTTAGAAAGAATATAAAAATATGAGAACTTTCGCGAGCAAAATATGTAAATGTTGCTGGTCTGTATCTCTGCGGTAGTAATAAAATAAAATTGTGAAAGGAATAAAGCTACTTATTTTTTTACTACTGAAGATTTATTTTGTAGATTTACGAACGTGTTTAATATTCATAAATTCAGACTACATTACGTTTTCATTAAATTTATTTAAGGCGTTTGCAGCATGTGAGGATAACCAATTTCAAGTTACTATTTCGAACTTATATTTTCTAGAAGAATTTAGAAAACATTAAATACTTTAACACCTACATTTTTATTTATATTTAAAAAAAAAATTATTTAATTCAATTAATTTATTTGGGTTAACAGATTATTAAAAAAAAATTATTCCAACAAAATCGTATTTATTCGCATGTCTTCGGGAATTACAGCTAATGGAAAAATGTTTGCATCCGTTTTATATATTTTTTTTCTTTTCTTTTCAACGGCATTGCACTCTGTCGTGCGGGATTTTCCTTCCCTGAATCACTTAAATATTTGAAGTGCACTTACCTCTAATGGAATCATAATAAACGTCACCACCAGATCGGCTATCGTCAAGTGTCGTATCATCAGGCTAATCCTAGATTTTCTGTGACGAGATCTGAACAGACTGATGAACACAGTTAAATTTCCAATAGCCGCGACCACGAATAATCCACAATAAATAACTACGGTAAAATTACGCTCGCGTATATTATTACTTTCTATATGTGTATAATTATCATCAGTTAAATTCCTATCTAATAAATAATCTTCGTACACAGACATGTTTTCACTTGGTTCGATAAAATTTAACAACGACATTTTTTTTATTAAACTTTTAAACACTTCACTAAGTAATTATTCACATTTTATTAAATTACAATTAAACACCGATTTATTTAATACGAACAAGTTTGAAGATTTGCTAATATTCAACCATTTCCAACTCCTCGGAGTGCCGGAGACGCGAAACGCGTATCAACTGAATATCGCTGAAACGCGCTGAATTTCACGAACTTGACCATGCGCAAATTACGGGTTGGAATGAACCTTGTTACCCCTAGAAGCCGGGGGTGGATTTATGTGTACGCACTAAGAATGTTTCTTGAGTTTATTTTTTAACTCCGGTACAAAAAAAAAAGTGTAATAATTTGTTAAAAGGTGCGAGAGGTAGCGTTGTACTGGGATTACTTTTTCACGCTTTAAAAAAAATTCACTTCACAGCCACTTGTTGTTGTAAACATTTTTCTTTCAAGTAAAGTTCGTGTTTCTTTTACGATCTTGTAATTGTACATTGTCTGTCTGTAGAGATAAATAAATAAATTAAATAATTTCATGTTAAAAATAATTAATGTTGATAATTTGCAAAAATAATGCGGAGGGTCCTGGGTTCAAATCCAGGCGAGGGCATGGGTGTTTGTGGATGTCTATTTTCATTTAATATGAATAATATATTATAAATTATCGGTTGTGGCTGAATGACCTACGCTGTCTAAGCCAATGTCCCATATCATCCAAATTTCCGTCAATCATCCTTCCTTTTTATATAAAAAAAAAATTGCACAATAGAGAAACAGTTGATTGACTTTCCAAAATCAAAATACATTTGAGATTATAATTTCACCAAAAAATATTAATTCCATCAATAGATTTTGGGGATAATTTTATGAATTCTAAGAGAAAGTTTTGAAAAATTGTAATCATCAAACATTTACAAAGCATTTATTGTTTCATAAGTTAAAACTTTCTTCAGAAGTTTGAGATCTATTAACGAACAATGCTTGCTTTGTTTACCATAAAAACAATTGCCATATCCTACGTGGAAACAAAACGGCAACGCACCAAACTCGATTTGGGTAACCAAAACTACGTTCACGATTCGTAAAATAATAAAATATTAATTAACCAAATAATTTGCATAAAAAGTTCAAGATCAATAAAAAAAAACAACCTATTTATTAGTTTCTGCTAAAACAATTTCATATCCTAGGTGGAAACAAAACACCAACGCTCCAAACTTGAATTGGCAAAACGAAAATTGAATTTAACGGTTTGAAAAATTGTAACAAACTAATAAACTAAGAAAGGGTATAGCCGAATAAGATGGTCAAAAGTGCCCCCAAAGGAAATCAATAATCGCGATGAATGGATGAAAGATAATTAAAAATGCCGTTGATTGCTCGAAATTTCAGCCTCCTGAAGCAATTCGTTGTCGAGATATGACTGAAAACAAGAATTTTACGTTTTATTTTTTTCTCGCTTTCTACGGCACGAATCAAGCTGAAACCACGTCTACCCAAAACAAGAAAAAAATACTTCTCGCAGTATTTTTTTCAGTTTTCTTGGCGCCAAATTCAAATAGAAAAATTAAATAAAAGTTTTCAAAATTCACTTTTGCAGTGAAGGTATTCGAGGACTGTCAGTTTTTTTTTCTGTAAATGTGTTTTACCAAATTCTATAACATACATTTTTTTTTAAATTTTAAACAGTGTGGAAGATAGTTAAAATAATTAAAAACCACTTTTACCACCTTAAAAATTTGCCAAAATTGTGACGAAAAAGTTAATTTTGTGAAATGATTATCTTTTTTTTTTTTAAATTAGAGAGATACACTTCACAAAAATAACTTTTTTTATCGCAATTTTGGCGCGAAATTCAAATTTTTAAGGTGGTAAAGGTGGTTTTTAATTATTTTAACTATCTTCCACACTGTTTAAAATTGTGAAAAAAATGTATGTTAAAGAATTTGGTAAAACACATTTACAGAAAAAAAAACTGAGACAGTCCTCGAATACCTTCACTGCAAAAATGAATTTTGAAAACTTTAACTTCATTTTTTTATTTGAATTTGGCGCCGAAAAAATTGAAAAAAATACTGCAAGATGTATTTTTTTTTTTGTTTTAGGTAGACGCGGTTTTAGCTTGATTCGTGCCATAAAAAAGAAAAAAAAAAGAAAACGTAAAATTCACGTTTTCGGTCATATCTCGACAACAAATTGCTTCAGGAGGCTGAAATTTCGAGCAATCGACGGCATTTTTAATTATTTTTCATCCAGTCATCGCGATTATTGATTTCCTTTGGGGGCACTTTTGACCATCTTATTCGGCTATACCCTTTGCTTCAATATCTTCAGATTCGTAAATAAGCGATGCATTTATCATTTTCAATCAAAATAATTGGCATTTTCTAGGCGGAAACAAAACTGCAAGGCTTCAAACTTGAACTGGGAAATGCGAAAAAAGCATTCAAAAATTTGAAAAATTGTCAAAAGTGAATTAACCAAGGAATTTGCTCCACAAGTTTAAGATCCGTAGAACAAATAATTGATTTTTAATTTTTGATTTCCTCTAAAAACAATTGCCTCAACCTAAGTGGGAACAAAACAGAAACGCTTAAAAGTAATTTTAAGTTTGAGGTCGTTGACAAGGGAAGAAAAACTCAATCAAATGAGTAGAAATATGTGCCTTATCATTTAAAAAATAAATTGATATATCCAAGGTGGTAGATAACTAAGTGTTAAATAACTTCTATCTAAAACTGTTTTTTTTAGTGGATATTTACTGAGCTATACGGGATACTCCATACTTTTCTGACACCCTGTAATTAACCGATGTGAAGATAGCCACGGATTTCCCGGCGCATCTACCACAGAATAAAATTTATTAAATTTTAATGATTTTTGATAAATCAAACGCTGAGAATGTAATTAACATAAGCCTATAGATGTACAGTCAATCCACAATTTAAATTATTTTTTCTCGAGTCCACCCGAACTCCTTTTTAAAATGACAAGAATTCAAAGTCCAATATGGCACTGCTCGACGCGTTTCAAATTCTACTTAAACGATTTAAACGATGAAATTTTTGGTAAAATTGTTTATGACTTTTTTATTATTTTTTTTTTCGCGGGTCCACCCAAACCATATATATAATATGGTAAACTTTCAAAGGCCAAAATGGCACTGTTTGACGCATTTCAAATTTAATTTGTTAACAGCAACGTGTAGATAAGAGTCTACTTAAATGATTTAAACGATGAAATTTTTGGTAAAACTGTTTATAACTTTTTTTGATTTTTTTTTCGCGGGTCCACCAAAGCCATATATATAATATGGCAAACTTGTAAAGGCCAAAATGGCACTGTTTGACATATTTCAAATTTAATTTGTTAACAACAACGTGTAGATAAGAGTCTACTTAAATGATTTAAACGATGAAATTTTTGGTAAAACTGTTTATAACTTTTTTATTAATTTTTTTTTTCGCGGGTCCTCCCAAGAAATATATGTAATATGGCAAACTTTCAAAAGCCAAAATGGCACTGTTTGACGCATTTCAAATTTAATTTGTTAACAACAACGTGTAGATAAGAGTCGACTTATTATGGATTTTGTGCTTTTGAAGCAAATTTCTCCATTGATAATTGTTTTACACTCTTGAATATCATTGCTTGAATTTTTCATCTTTACAGTTCATGTTTGGAATGTGGTCGTTTTGTACATAGCTAGATTAGTGCAATTTTTTTAAGCGAAATCAGAAATATATTTTTCATGGATTTTGAGCATTTGAAGAAAATTTTACCATTAATAATTTTTTACACTCTTGAATATCGTTGCATGATGTTTTCATCTTCATAGTTCATGTTTGGAATGTTGGCGTTTTGTGCATAGCTAGATTAGTACAATTTTTTTTAAAGCGAAACCAGTAATATATTTTTTTTTATAGATTTTGATCTTTCGAAGCAAATTTCTCCATTGATAATTTTTTACACTCTTGAATATCATTGCTTGAATTTTTCATCTTTACAGTTCATGTTTGGAATGTGGTCGTTTTGTACATAGCTAGATTAGTGCAATTTTTTTAAGCGAAATCAGAAATATATTTTTCATGGATTTTGAGCATTTGAAGAAAATTTTACCATTAATAATTTTTTACACTCTTGAATATCGTTGCATGATGTTTTCATCTTCATAGTTCATGTTTGGAATGTTGGCGTTTTGTGCATAGCTAGATTAGTACAATTTTTTTTAAAGCGAAACCAGTAATATATTTTTTTTTATAGATTTTGATCTTTCGAAGCAAATTTCTCCATTGATAATTTTTTACACTCTTGAATATCGTTGCATGAATTTTTTCATCTTTACAGTTCATGTTTGGATTGTTGTCGTTTTGTACATAGCTAGATTAGTGCATTTTTTTTTTCAAGCGAAACCAGAAACATAATTTTTTTTGAACATTAAGTATTGTTCCCCATCAGAACACCTACAGACCGGTTTCAACATTTCAGGTCTCATCAGGGTAGTTAGTTGCTGATGGGCAAACGGAGATTACTATTGGAATATAAGTATTCCAAACACCGTTAAAGGTAGAAACGCCAAATATTTTTTTTATGGTTTTTGATTTTTTGAAGCAAATTTCTCCAGTGATAATTTTTTTACACTCTTGAATATAGTTGCATGAATTTTTCATCTTCGTAGTTCATGTTTGGAATGTTGCCGTTTTGTACGTAGCTAGATTATGGTAATTGTTTTAAAGCAAAATCAGAATATTTTTTTTATGGATTTTGAGGTTTTGAAGCAAATTTCTCTGTTGATAACTTTTTTACACTTTTCAATATCGTTGAATGAATTTTTCATCTTCGTACTTCATGTTTGGAATCTTGTTGTTTTGTACATGGCTAGTTTATGGCAATTGTTTTAATGCGAAATCAGAAATATATTGTTTTTTATGGATTTTGAGCTTTTGAGGCAAATTTATCTATTGATAATTTTTGATCACTTTTCAATATTTGCAATCTTGTCGTTTTGTTAACAGCTAGAATATGTCAATTTGTTTTCTGGGAAGTACTTTTTTATTGATTTTAAGCTTTTGGAACAAATAGCTGTCTTAATTAATTTTTTTACAATTTTTCCAGTCGTTAATTGCATTTTTCGTTTTCCTACGTTTGAAATATTGCCGTCTTATTTCCACCTAGGATATAGCAATTGCTTTCATGTAAAGTCATACAGTATTATTTTTCTTATGGATTTTCAGCTTTTGAAGCAAATGCCTCCATTTATTAATAATTTATAATAGAGTTTTTTTTTACGAATATGGATAGCAATTTTTTTTATTTTAAATCGGAAATTTTAGTTTAGTTTAGTTTATTTAATAAATACTTAGCCACAATTTGTGGATGTATACGTCAATTACAAATAAAATATTAATTTAGTGTATTGTTTTTTGATGGATTTGGATGGATTCTGAAGCAAATGTCATATTTAATTATTTTTTTTATTATTTTTTAAATTGTTGAAATTCATTTTTCGTTTTTTTTGTTCAAGTTTGGAACATTGCAGTTTTGTTAACATCTACAATATGGCATTTGATTTCACGTGAAATCAGAAATATATTGCTTCTAATGGTTTTTGATCTTTCGAATGAACATTCTCTATTATTTTTTTTTTTTATTTTTCTAATCTTTGAATACATGTTTAGTTTTTCCAGTTCAAATTTAGAATGTTTTCGTTTTGTAGACAGCTAAATATTGGCCATTATTATAATGTAAAATCAGAAAGATTCACCATCCATCATTTTTTTACAACTTTTTAAATCGATGAATATAGAACTGGCCACATGGACGTGCATCCCAGGCCAAAAAATAAAAAATGGTGATGTGGCCATCATGTTACTTTCTCCGACTTAATGGTATCATTTATATTTACGCTTTAATGGTTTATTTTCAATTGAAATCATATTTTAAATGTACATCTAGCGTTTTGTAGGATGAACGTGACGTTTAAAACGTCAAAATTATGACAAAAAATTATACTTCAAATTCAAAAACTCAGTTTACTCAAAAACTAAAGAGATTTCGGAAAAAAACTTATTATTTTTAAGTTGTTCATTTTGGTATTCTCTACAATTACTATTAAAATAAATTTGCTGTCACTATTATAGTTTCATAATTATAAGCCAAAAATGAAAAAAATAATAATACATTTGTTTCTCGAATAACAATGATTTTATAAAAAATGTTTTCAAACAAAATAAGCTCTTTGTTGTCTTCAATATTCGTTTAAATGTTTTTGTGATATTTTTCAGATTTAACTAAATATTGGCAAAAAACAAGGTAAACACCCACTTCCGGTGTACGAAATTTTACCAAAAACTGTACAGTTCTGCGGATTATCAAATAAGAGGTATGTTCAAAGTTTCATATCAATAGCTCTATTAGTTTTTAAGATACAGCGCGCTCAGACACACACACACACACATTTTTTTTTCCAGAAATTGTTGAAGTGGCATCTAGGAACCCCAAAACGGATATTTCTGTTAAAAAAATTTGAAAAGAAAATCACGATCACAATACTTTCTCGTACTTCGTAACGGAGAAAGTAAAAATAAATCGATCAATGCATTTTTCGTCTTTCTAGTTCAAGATTGAAGTGTTGCCGTTTTGTTTCCGCCTAGGATTTAACAATTGTTATGTGAAATCAAAAATATATTGTCCTTTTGTGGATTTTGAGGTTTTGAAGAAAATTTCTTAATTGATAATTTTTGCAATTTTTAAAATTTTCAAATTCGACCTAGGATTTAACAATTGTTGTTATGTGAAATCAAAAATATATTGTCCTTCTGTGGATTTTGAAGAAAATTTCTTAATTGATAATTTTTTTGCAATTTTTAAAATTTTCAATCGCAATTTTCGTTTTCTCAGTTCAAGTTTAGATTGTTGTAGTTTTATTTCCAACTAGAACATTGCTATTGTTTTTGCGTCAAACTATAAATGCATTATTTTTAATGGATTTTGAGGCAAATTCCATTTTTGTTAAATTTTTTGCAATTTTTTAAGTCTTTAAAAGCATTTTCCCTTTCCGTAATTTAAATATTTTATTAATTACAATTGTTTTTAAGTGAAGTCGGAAATAAATGACCAACAAATGCACTTTGTCACATTTACAAAAATAGCCTTATTTAATCTCTTTAATTTCTTTTAATCGCCAAGATGATGCGAAAATTCTTTTGATATATAAGACAGTAAACAATGAACGTTAAATTCTATTTTCTATACGCTAAGATTATATTATTATCTAGTTGTTAAACACGATCAACTCAATTCTATTCTCGAACTGTGTCCAATCAACTTTACCACGTAATCGATTTACATCCAATGTTTCATGAATTATTAATCAGTTCTGGATTCTATTTGCGCTGCTAATTACCACATAATTATTCTGTATGAGGTGTTTAATGCATATTATGATTATGTGTGCACGTGAATATGTAGAACTTGCATTCAGATATGTTGAAATTCAACAGATTTATTGGCAAATGATTAGCTATAATATTTTAGCTTTAAATTTATTTTGCTCTACACATTGGCGGATTCGACACTTGAGAGGCCCCAGACCATTCTACGCGCACGGTTTTTACTCAGGCACTATACCGGTGTTCCAAAAAATTTAAAATTAACCAATATAAAATTACAACTGCCTAACTGTATTTAATTTAGGACCCACCCAACACCCTCTGTTTTTATGGACATCCGTTTTTTGGTCCGTAGATGCCATTTCAACAATTGCTGGGAAAAAAAATTGTATCTGCGTGTGTGTGTGTGTGTGTGTGTGTGTGTGTGTGGTAAAATTTCGTACACTGGGAGTGGCAGTTTACCTTAACTGTTTTTTGGTTTTTGCCAATATTTTCTTAAATGTGAAAAATATCACAAAAACATTTAAACAAACATTGAAGACAACAAAGAAATGAACATCTTTTGCTTGAAAACATTTTTCATAAAATCATTTTATTGGAGAAAAAAATTTATTATTATTTTTTTAATTTTCAGTTTATAATTATAAAACGATAATAGTTACAGCAAATTTATGTTTATAATAATTGTAGAGAATGCTACAATGAACAACTTATAAATATTAAGTTTTTTCTAAATCCCTTTAGTTTTTGAGAAAACTGAGTTTTTGAATTTGAAGTATAATTTTTCTATCTTTCATAATTTTAAACGTCAGTTTCATACAAGTCTTCAAAACGCTCGATGTACATTTAAAATATGATTTCAATTAAAAATAAACCATGAAAACATAAATATAAATGATACCATCGAGTCGGATAAAGTAACATGATGGCCACATCACCATTTTCTCGGTATATTTTAACATTTTAACTTATTTAATTCACTAAATCAACATTAAATTTCACATTTCAATTTCAGACATGTTTTAGTTAATTCGCTTGGACTTGGAATTCAACCGTTTTACAAAACGAGCGAATGCACTAATGCATCTCATTCCAACGTAACCAACGTTCCATTTAAAGTAATCCTCTTAGTTCTCATCCTGCAATATTAGGATAAATGGCATATCTTTATTCAACCTTAAAACTTTTGCACCGTGCGACTTTTTACACTCATAAATTCTAATATTTAAAAAAAATCGCCGTCAAGCATTGAAAACAAAAATAAAAGCTGTGGTGGATTTAACTAGATCGGTATCGCGAAGGGGAAACTTTTGATTGTCTCGAAAGTTCGTCTTAGAAAGAGGGATGGAATACAGAGTCGATTATAATTTTAGTCATGCAAACGCCGAGAAACTTGTAAAGATTTATGCTGATCGTTGCAGGCTTGGGGGTGAGCCATGTTGAAATCATGTAACAAAGCACGCCGATTAATTGAAAATTCGACAGATATTCAGTTCAGTTCAGGATAATGAAAGTTAATTTTATCAAACAGTGTGTAGCTGTAAAAAAAAAACGTTCCTTTTAATTGTGTAACACATTTTCATTATTACGAGTTCGACGAAATTTAATTTTTTTTTATATATACAAACATCTTTATTTAAGAATTGATACAAATATATATACATACATATAAAAATTTATGGTTTTCCGCAATTCTTAATTGGCTATCGACCGGAGGTCTTTCAGCCAGTCTTCTTCAGTCTGTACGTCTCTGTCAGTTATGATTAATGTGATGAAAAGATGAAATGAATTGAAATATGGTGGTATCTGGATGTTTAATTTTTGGAATGATGTTGGGGTTACGTGGTAAGCAAAGATGATTCAGGATGTGTAAGATGTGAGGATTAGTGGCAAATTTAGAGGATATGTGGATAAGGCGTTGGTCAATTGGAGTTATTTGGGATTTTTGATAGAGTAAGGTATTTGAAGGATTGTGTAGTGGATTGTTGGGGTGTCTGATTTTTGTTAACGTTCTGAGCGCTGATCTCTCACCCACCTGCAAATTCCTTAGTACGGCTGGGCGTGGATTATGGAAGAGGATAGAGGCATAATCAAGTAAGGGTCGGCATATCATCTTATATATGTGTACTGCAGTTTTGGTGGAAATACCTTTGTTTTTGTATGTAAGTGATCTGAAATACCGGGCCCTTTTTATGATTTTTTGTTTGAGGATTTGGGTATGCGATTTAAAGGTGAGTTTGGGATCAAAGGTGATACCAAGATATTTGCAGGTGGCCGACGGTGAGATAAGGGTGTTATTCAAGGATATTGAGAAAGGAGAGTTTGCTGCACGGTGGAAGGGTATTAGGAGATGAGATTTGTTTGAATTGATGGTAATTCTCCACTTGGCGAACCAAAGCTGATTTTTTTTTATTTTCGGTCAATGGCTATTTGTAACTTTTGTAAATTAAGTTTTAATAAATTGTATTACTACTACTATAAAAATTAAAATTTTACAAATGTGTAAAATTGAATATAATAATAAGGGGGCAGAAAGACCCAATTGTGTAATGTCACATTATTGAACATGATCAATAATTTTAACTTTGTATAACACATTCACATAATAAAAAAAAGTTTTGATAATGGCAAGCGTATTTGCCGAAACTGCAGTCAACTGAAAAAATGAATGTGTTATTTGGTTCTCTTAATAACATAAATATTTGTATGAACTTTGCAGGCTTTTAACGAATATTAATTCATTAAAAATCTCTGTTGAAAAAATATTTCTTAGAATTACGTTTTCTATTTTTGACAAATTTTTGAATGGCGCGATTGAAAACGCGTAGTGTTTTGCGGCGAGTTAACTTTAAAGCGTTGTAGTTCTTTCAATGACGTGATTATATCTAGAAATTTGACAAATTTGAAAAGTGGATCAGTTTTTAAATAATTTCTCTTATTATTACGTTTTATATTTTTGACGATTTTTCTTTAATCTCATGTTTGCTCACGTGGTGTCAACTGAACTTTCTGATTCTCTTAATAAAGTGAATATTTTTATTTCGAAAATAAATTAATTCGTAAATAATTTTTGTTGTTGAAATGTTCTAGAGAATAACGTTTTATATTTTTAAATTCAATAAAACGAAATATAGCCTGAATATATAAATATTCAACCTATTCGTAACTCTGGAAGCAAAATTAAGTCTCACTAAGACTAAAAACAAATAACTTATTGAAACAACTACTTCCCTGGCTAGTGCCACGCCGGATATTGAATGATACAAAAGAAATTTGCGTTATTACTAGTACTTAGTGAAATAACATTAATAAATAATGTTTGTTGTTGAATTGTTCCAGAAAATTACATTTTATATTTTTGGCGAATATTTTTATGAACTTTGCGTATTTAGAAAGGAGAATTATTCTTAAATAATGTTTGTTGTTGAAATGTTCCAGAAAATTACATTTTATATTTTTGGCGATTTTTTTAATTTCGCGGTTGCTTCATGTGGTGTCAACTTCTGAACATTGCGGTTCTCTTAATAAATGGAATATTTTTATGAACTTTGCGTATTTAGAAAGGAGAATTATTCATAAATAATGTTTGTTGTTGAAATGTTTCAGAAAATTTACATTTTATATTTTTGACGATTTTTTTCTTTAATTTCGTGGTTGTTTTATGTGGTGTCAACTTCTGAACATTCTGGTTCTCTTAATAAATGGAATATTTGTATGAACTTTGCGTATTTAGGAAGGAGAATTATTCGTATAATGTTTGTTGTTGAAATATTCCAGAAAATTACATTTTATATTTTTGGCGATTTTTTTTTTAATTTCGCGGTTGCTTCATGTGGTGTCAACTTCTGAACATTCTGGTTCTCTTAATAAATGCAATATTTTTATGAACTTTGCGTATTTAGAAAGGAGAATTATTCATAAATAATGTTTATTGTTGAAATGTTTCAGAAAACTACATTTTATATTTTTGGCGATTTTTTTTTTTTCATTTCGCGGTTGCTTCTGTGGTGTTAACTTCTGAACATTCTGGTTCTCTTAATAAACGGAATATTTTTATGAACTTTGCGTATTTATAAAGGAGAATTATTCTTAAATAATGTTTGTTGTTAAAATGTTCCAGAAAATGACATTTTATATTTTTGGCGATTTTTTTTTAATTTCGCGGTTGTTTTATGTGGTGTCAACTTCTGAACATTCTGGTTCTCTTAATAAATGGAATATTTTTATGAACTTTGCGTATTTGGAAAGGAGAATTATTCATAAATAATGTTTGTTGTTGAAATGTTCCAGAAAATTACATTTTATATTTTTGACGATTTTTTTTAAATTTCGCGGTTGCTTCATGTGGTGCCAAATTCTGAACATTCTGGTTCTCTTAATAAATAGAATATTTTTATGAACTTTGCCTATTTAAAAAGCAGAATTATTCATAAATAATGTTTGTTGTTTAAATGTTCCAGAAAATTACATTTTATATTTTTGGCGATTTTTTTTTAATTTCGCGGTTGCTTCATGTGGTGTCAATTTCTGAAAATTCTGGTTCTCTTAATAAATGGAATATTTTTATGAACTTTGCGTATTTAGAAAGGAGAATTATTCATAAATAATGTTTGTTGTTGAAATGTTCCAGAAAATTACATTTTATATTTTTGGCGATTTTTTTTTTATTTCGCGGTTGTTTCATGTGGTGTCAATTTCTGAACATTCTGGCTCTCTTAATAAACGGAATATTTTTATGAACTTTGCGTATTTAGAAAGGAGAATTATTCATAAATAATGTTTGTTGTTGGAATGTTCCAGAAAATTACATTTTATATTTTTGGCGATTTTTTTTTAATTCCGCGGTTGCTTCATGTGGTGTCAACTTCTGAACATTCTGGTTCTCTTAATAAATGGAATATTTTTATGAACTTTGCGTATTTAGAAAGGAGAATTATTCATAAATAATGTTTGTTGTTGAAATGTTTCAGAAAATTACATTTTATATTTTTGGCGATTTTTTTTTTATTTTGCGGTTGCTTCATGTGGTTTCAACTTCTGAACATTCTGGTTCTCTTAATAAATGGAATATTTGTATGAACTTTGCGTATTTAGGAAGGAGAATTATTCGTAAATAATGTTTGTTGTTGAAATATTCCAGAAAATTACATTTTATATTTTTGGCGATTTTTTTTTAATTTCGCGGTTGCTTCATGTGGTGTCAACTTCTGAACATTCTGGTTCTCTTAATAAATGCAATATTTTTATGAACTTTGCGTATTTAGAAAGGAGAATTATTCATAAATAATGTTTATTGTTGAAATGTTTCAGAAAACTACATTTTATATTTTTGGCGATTTTTTTTTTTTCATTTCGCGGTTGCTTCTGTGGTGTTAACTTCTGAACATTCTGGTTCTCTTAATAAACGGAATATTTTTATGAACTTTGCGTATTTAGAAAGGAGAATTATTCTTAAATAATGTTTGTTGTTGAAATATTCCAGAAAATTACATTTTATATTATTGGCGATTTTTTTTTTAATTTCGCGGTTGCTTCATGTGGTGTCAACTTCTGAACATTCTAGTTCTGTTAATAAATGGAATATTTTAATAAACTTTGCGTATTTATAAAGGAGAATTATTCTTAAATAATGTTTGTTGTTAAAATGTTCCAGAAAATGACATTTTATATTTTTGGCGATTTTTTTTTAATTTCGCGGTTGTTTTATGTGGTGTCAACTTCTGAACATTCTGGTTCTCTTAATAAATGGAATATTTTTATGAACTTTGCGTATTTGGAAAGGAGAATTATTCATAAATAATGTTTGTTGTTGAAATGTTCCAGAAAATTACATTTTATATTTTTGACGATTTTTTTTTAAATTTCGCGGTTGCTTCATGTGGTGCCAAATTCTGAACATTCTGGTTCTCTTAATAAATAGAATATTTTTATGAACTTTGCCTATTTAAAAAGCAGAATTATTCATAAATAATGTTTGTTGTTTAAATGTTCCAGAAAATTACATTTTATATTTTTGGCGATTTTTTTTTAATTCCGCGGTTGCTTCATGTGGTGTCAACTTCTGAACATTCTGGTTCTCTTAATAAATGGAATATTTTTATGAACTTTGCGTATTTAGAAAGGAGAATTATTCATAAATAATGTTTGTTGTTGAAATGTTTCAGAAAATTACATTTTATATTTTTGGCGATTTTTTTCTTTAATTTCGTGGTTGTTTCATGTGGTGTCAACTTCTGAACATTCTAGTTCTCTTAATAAATGGAATATTTTAATGAACTTTGCGTATTTAGAAAGGAGAATTATTCATAAATAATGTTTGTTGTTGAAATGTTCCAGAAAATTACATTTTATATTTTTGGCGATTTTTTTTTTTAATTTTGCGGTTGCTTCATGTGGTGTCAACTTCTGAACATTCGGTTCTCTTAATAAATGGAATATTTTAATGAACTTTGCGTATTTAAAAAGGAAAATTATTCATAAATAATGTTTGTTGTTGAAATGTTCCAGAAAATTACATTTTATATTTTTGACGATTTTTTTCTTTAATTTCGTGGTTGTTTTATGTGGTGTCAACTTCTGAACATTCTGGTTCTCTTAATAAATGGAATATTTGTATGAACTTTGCGTATTTAGAAAGGAGAATTATTCGTAAATAATGTTTGTTGTTGAAATTGTTACGTTTTATATTTTTGACGATTTTTTTTTAATTTCGGGGTTGGTTCATGTGGTGTCAACTTCTGAACGTTCTGGTTGTCTTAATAAAGTGAATATTTTTAGGAACTTTACGAATTTTGCAAGTAGATTAATTTGTAAATAATTTTTATTTTTGAAATTTCATTTTATATTTTTGACCATTTTTTTTTACTCTGTTGTTTCATTAATTTGTGAAAGAATTTCACGATCACAATACTTTCACGTACTTCGTAACGGAGACAGATAAAAATTATAACAGAAAGGGTATATGAATTAAAAGGAAATATTACCCTTAGGCTAGGGTAATAATAATTTGGCCCGCAGGAGTTGGTGTAAGAAGATACAATTTTCCAAGAAAAAATTTTCATCAACCGTTTATAGTAACCAAAACAGACTAGACCATGTGGATGATATATTTAACCAAACTAAAAAAAGTATTTTACATTTTAATACTCAATCTATAGCTAATAAGACTTATCACATCGACATGCTGACTGATGAATACAGTCCCGACTTTCTAACTTTTACCGAACACTGGCAGTGTGACAATCAAATTAAATTTATAACTTTTCAAAATTATACGCTTATATCTAGTTTCTGTCGAGAAAACGCAAGAGGCGGAGGCTCAGCAATTTTTGTAAAAAACTCCTTACTGACAAGGTGTAAAAACATAAATTATATCAGTAACCTCTCTCTACAAAATTATTTTGAGTGCTCTGCTATAAGTTATGACAAAAAGTACTGTATTTTGACTATATATAGACCGCCAAATGAACTATTGAGTGATTATGAGATTTTCTTTAAGCAATTAGAATTAACATTAAAATTTGCATTTAAAAATTTTCATTATATTATAATAACTGGTGATATAAATATAGATAACTTAAATGAAGATCATAAAAACTATAAAATACTACACGATATATTGAATTCATTTAGACTACAATCGTTAGTAAAAAAACCAACCAGAATTGCCACTACTATAAGAGGTACAAGTGCTACAGCTCTTGACCACATTATTACAAATATTGAATCTGATACTGAAGTTAAAATTATAAATCCGGGAGTATCCGATCACTTCGCGCAACTAATGCAGTGGTCACAACATAATCAACGTATCAAACAAATAGATAAACAATATCGTATTATAAATAAAAACTCAATAAATGAATTTAAGTTGCATTTCAATAGGGAAAAGATAGATCTAGTGGGTATAGATGATATCGATTCCGCATTCTCTCTATTCTGGAATCATTTTGAATACTGCTTCCGTTTATCTCATCCATTAAAAATAAAAAAATGTAGTAATAAATATAATTCCGATAAATTCAAATATAGACCATCGAAACATATTTTACATCTTTCAAATAATTTGAAAAAACTAAACTGGCTAAGAAAGCAAACATGTGATCCAGACATTCAAAATAGATATAAAGAACTTAAAAAAGAATTACATAATAAACAAGCAACAGAGCGGAAAGAATTCTTTTCTAATATTATAAATAGTTCTGATAATAAAACGAAAAAAATATGGCAACTTGTAAATTCTAAGCTAAATAAATCTAATAAATCTAACAAAATAACTTTAAAAACAGATAATAATGTTATAAATAACAATGAGGAAATAGCGAATATATTTGGCAACCATTTCTCAACTTCGGTAAAAAATTTTATCAGTCTACATTTTGCAAATTCTAACAATGGATGCACACTACCTTCCAACCATGTAACTTCAATGTTTCTGAAACCTTTTACAGAAAAAGAAATAATTAATATAATAAAATCATTAAAGAATAAACAATCAACAGGCATTGATGAAATTCCAACGAAGTTAATAAAGGAATGCGCTATTGAAATAAGCTCATATCTAACAGTATTAATAAATTTATCAATTACATGTGGAAAATTTCCTAGTTTCCTGAAAATTTCAAAAACTGTGCCTGTCTATAAAAAAGGCGATCCAGAATTGATAGAAAATTATCGGCCTATAGCAACTCTTAGCCTATTTTCTAAAATATTTGAAAAAGCCATATACAACCGACTAACATCATTCCTAGAACATAACAATTTATTATCAAATTGCCAACATGGCTTTCGGAAAGGGAGGTCAACGGAAACTGCGACGACGGATCTTACTCAGTTTATTTATGACAAAATGGATGGCGGGGGATCTGTCGTTGGGGTTTTCTTTGACCTCTCTAAGGCGTTCGATACTATTGATGCTACTATTTTATCTAAGAAAATGAACAACATGGGTATAAGAGGTGTTATAAATGATTGGATAATTTCTTTCGTAAGAAACCGCCGACTAATTGTTAAAGTGGAAGACGCATTCTCAAAGGAATTTGATGTCGATTTAGGCACACCTCAGGGAAGTGTGCTTGGTCCTCTCATATTCCTCTTATTCATAAATGATTTGCCCAAATTCATAAGCGGTGGCACAGTATTCATATATGCAGACGATACGACCATCTTATGCCATTCTAAAGATAAATATGAGCTATCAAATAAAGTAAATAATGTAATCTCAGAATTCCACCACTGGTGCGAAAATAATAAACTAATTGTAAATTTAAATAAAACAGTCTGCTTAGAATTTACCGGCCCAAATAAAACAAATTTAATACAAGACAATATATATTTTAACAACGCTACCTTAGAAGTCAGCAACACTACTAAATTTCTAGGATCTCACCTTGACAAAGACATAAATTGGGATAATCAAATCAGTGAACTGTGTTCCAAATTAAATAAAGCATACTTTGCAATATTAACGTTAAAAAACTCGTTAAATATAAACTGTCTTCTAAGTATTTATTATGCTTACGTATATCCGCACTTATCTTATAATATTGTGTCGTGGGGTAAATGTAGAAATATCACTAGAGTTTTTCTCGCACAGAAACGTATAATTAGGTTACTTTTTAATATGAAACAAAGTGATTCCTGCAAACACACATTCAAAACTAATAAAATATTAACTTTAACAAGCATTTATTTATTAAAATTATTAACTTATATTCACTCCAATAAATCAAAATTTAAAAAGCTTTCTGATATACATTCATACTCAACAAGACATAATTCTAACTTCTACATTGAAAAATTTAATCATACTTATCATGAAAAATCACCAGTTCATTCTGGACTAGTAAATTATAATTTATTACCAGACTCGATTAAAAATTTTCCAATTAACAAATTTAAGGCAAAACTTAAAGAAATTCTCATTAATGGAAGTTTTTATACAGTTGCTGATTTCCAAAACACTTTGTGTTAATTCTAATAATAACAACGGGAAGTGCCCGTTTCTCGTTACAACTTATATGTAATTTGATTGTCACACTGCGACCGGAACTAAAGGGGCATCGGTCTTAGTGTCTATGTGATTTTAAAATATTTACTTATTTATTTATATTTGTGTATACTTATATTATGTATTTTTTTGACGTACCCAATCCATGTAATTTGATGGCTTAATGGACAAAATAAAAAAAAAAAATATTTCATTTTAGTGCAAAAGTAATGATATCGATGATTTTTCTGCGCAAAAAGCTTAATGGCGATATAACACTTAATCGTCCGATGACTTTGCAATAATAATCCTAATTAACAATTATAATTTTTTTTTGCCTCGGGATCGTAGTCCATATGGCCAGCTTAAGGCGGCTACTATTTATGTACAATTTTTGGATGAATAAATAAACAAATCAATAATGTCAGACGTATACAACAACCATGGAACTCGAGCGAATACTTCTCGATAATTATAATTATTAATGTTATATAACATATTATTACTTCATATATTTTATCACGTATGGAAATAGAATTCAATTAAATGTTTAACAATAAGCGTTTAAATCTGCAATCTAGCGCAAGAGCTACCGGACCGTAAATCTTTGTCTATTCGAATTCCATGCATTTCATGTTAATGGAGCAACTTTGGTGAAGTTAACTAACATAGCGATTAAATTGTTGCTATATTTGCCAGACCGTACCTTTAACAAGTATGGTCAGGGAGATAAGGTGGGAAACTGTGACATTCAAGCTTGTCAACAAAACAAAAGGATATTTATTTGTATAGTAGCCCTCGGGGAAAGCGTTTAGAACTTTAATTAAAATCCATCCATTGTTTGAATTTCGGCTCATATCAGTCCACAACTACATGCATATTTTTTTCCAAAACCGATTATTTAGCTATTGTTGTTCAAAATGCAATTATCGTCTCGAATGCGTCAGTTAATATTTTCTGGCATAATGTTATTTTTTTTAATTTTGCCTTAAATCAATCCACAACTACAGGGTGGCCCATCTATCGGTTGCTTTTTGAACTATCGATTATTTTGGCTTTGACAACTCGAATGACTTTGCCAATGTATCAAATATATATATATATTAAAAGTACAGGTTACACACTTCATTGTCAACACAACGCAACATACTTTTTTTTTCATTCCTTACTAGAAAATTAAAATAGGTGATTTCAATAATTTAAGATTAAATAGAAATACAAATTCTACAAGCAGAAATATACGCAGGAGTAAGTGCAATAATGGGAAACGAAGGAAAACATTATATCAACAACATCGGAAAAAGAATTATAAAACTTGAGATGCTCGTCTTCGTCATTTCATTCCCAGTAAACTTGAATTTTATTACAACGCAATTAGGAAATGCGAAAGCTTCCAATGTTGAAAAACTGAATTTAATACCTTTCCTCCCTTTTATCTTTACACTGACACTTATAAACAACAAAATGCCACTACACCCGATCAATTACTTACTTATTTACTACATCAAGCTTCATACTCCCGAGGACACCTTTGATTAAACTCGCTGTAACAGCATTTCGAGAACACTTTACCGTCTTGATAATAAACAAGATAATGCTCAAGATGTGAGAATTGCTTATCCGTGGTAATATCATTACTTCCACCAACCAGGAATCCCGTTTGATATCTCGTGTATGGAGTTTATAATTTCAAGTGTAATATTAAATGAGGAAATTCGCTCGAGGACCGTTGTGATCGTCCATATTTGAATTAAACAGATTATACAAATTACTGTAACTTTTTTTTTGTTTAGTGTGTTATTTTAAGTGAAAGCATACTGAACTTTCCAATTTGCTGAAATAAAACGTTAATGTATACGAGCAGGAGCACTTTGAAATAGTACCCCGTGCCGATTTAAAATAATATTGCCGCATATTCATGAACAAATGAAGTTTTAAAAGTACGTTTCGTAAGTTTAATTCAATTATAGGAAAGGAATATAAGTATTCCAAATGCCGTTAAAGATAGAAACACCAAAGTGTTTTAAAATGTTTTACTAGAATATTTAATGTTTACATTATTGTTATAATTGCCGCAGTTTGTATTCCTATATCTATCAGTGGCAGGGGCGGCTCGTTATATAGAGCCAAGGAGCCATGGCACTATCTGTGGTTTCAAGCTAAGCAAGAAATTTTAACAGTTGAGAACGGATAACGCCCCAACAGATTGAGGCACAGAATATTGTTCCCCGAAACGTGAATCATGAGAATCGGGCCTGACACTTGGATCATTTAACAAAGATACATGTGTATATTGTATAAGTGGCTCTACCATCAACATGTTCCACGAGCCGCCACTGATCAGTGGGTAATTATAGTCAGATTGGGTCTAGTACAACATTTAGGCAATAGATTCCGCCACAATGGTGTTTCTATCTTTAACGGCATTTAGAATATTTATATTCCAATAGTAATTTCCGTTACCTAAACGGATACCAACTGCGCTGATGTTAGGTCGATTTTTACAAATTCTGTTTCTTGATTTTTTTAATTCAATTTGATTCAGAACTCACATGATAAAAAAATCATTTTGTATTTTTTTTGCATTTGCGCGATTGAATTCGTTCCATAAATTGTTGAATAAAACGTGTTTCTCAGAACACTCGCCGCAACCACAACGTTTTCTAAACTTCGTGAGAGAAAATCAGTGACGATTCGCGGGGTTTTTTCTGGTACGGCCGAGGAACAAAAGGTGGTAATACAGATAGGTGCGGTCACGCAGCCAGTTGTCTCTGCAACTGACCCTACCTATCTGTATTACCACCTCTTGTTCCTCGGCCGTACCAGAAAAAACCCGCGAACTGGAGAAAACCTTCCTTAAGAAACTACTGTACTATTATGATCCGGGTAATTAATCGCCAGTTTTTTGTAAAAATTATATTGAATAAGGTATAACAATGCAGAATTTATTATTTGTGAAGTTTTACACGGATTGTGTTCATGAATATTTATTAAGTAAAAAATCCGTTAAAAGGGAAAATCATGTTCGGAAGCGATTTCATTAAAATTCATACTACGTGCCCGCTATTTCAATTATAATCCAATCTTCGCTTTTGTAAGACGATTTAAAGGTCTTTTCCATGAATATAGAATAAACGTAATTGATTATAAAGGGTTTCCCAAACCTCTGTCCACGGAAGATTCTGCCCGCGCTAAAAGAAAATAATACTGTTTCAATCACAATTACGAAAACATGTTTCACACCTTTTAAAACATGTGAAATATTCAGCTACACTGCTAAGACTAAGTTTCCCGTCGATTTTCCAATCGAAGCTTTGAGTGCTTTGAAGACAAATTTTGATACTTAAACTTAAGATTTTTTAAAATCGTTTTGATACTGGCATTGAAAGCATAGCCCTGGAATTTTAAATGAAAATAATTGATTTACAGTGCAGTGATAAAATGACGAAAAAATATCAAAACTCATCTTTGTTGGATGCATACCCGAGCAGACAACTTCCATCCATCGGAACAATTTTTAATATTGTCCATAATTTTGTAAATATTGGCTGCGTAAGTAATTTTAATAATAAAAGGGCTAAAAGAAGTCACATTTTAACGGAAGAGATGAAACTCAACATTTTATGTTACGTAGAGCAGAACCCCATATTAGAGGTGAGCAGACAGTTCAGGAACCGGTTCAATGAACCGGTTCTTAGCAAAGAGCGCTCAGGAACCGGTTCGCACAAAACTAACCGCGGTTCCTCTGCTTTTTAATATATAATTGGATTTTTCTTCAAGAGTGAAAACCGGACGTGCCCCGGTGGAACCGCATGTAGTCACCTTCAACCGGTTCCTTGGAGCGGTTCTCGGGTCTTTTCTGCAGTTTTATACCAGATTGTTAGAAATTAGTTCCAGGCTTCCAATTAAAATATGGGTATTCATAGTATGGCTACTACTGCAATATATTTTAACTTGTTTTGTATTTTATTATAAAATCTCTCTCTCTCTCTCTCTCTCTCTCTCTCATCGATAGTAAATTCTTCTTAATTTTTGAATGAAATAAATAATTTCAAATTGTATAATTTCTTTATTATGAAATTATAAAATATTATTTAATTTTTTATGCTGCAGATTAATTATTTTTTTATTTATTTATTTATTAAGCATCTAAAAGAAATGTTAAATTTAACTAAAGTTAAAAGACAAGATAAATTAATCTAGTTATTTGACTTAAAGTCGACAAGCCTCTAAAAAATGTCAAATTTAATTAAAAGCAAAAGACCATGTTCAAATTAATGTCCAAATTTGACTTAAAGTCGCAAAACGTCAAGAAGAAAAGACTAATTTTAACTTAAAGACGTTAAGCCTGTACAAAAAATGTCAAATTTGAGTGGAGTTAAGAGACTTTATGTGCAAATTAATGTCGAAATTTGACTTAGAGTCGATAAGCTTAAAAAAATACGAATCTTTACCTTAAAGGCGTTACGCCTCTAGAAAAAATGTCAAATTTAATTCAAGTGAAGAGACTTTATGTCCAAATTGTTGAACTTTGACTTAAAGTCTACAAACTCAAAAAAAATCGACTAATTTTGACTTAAAGTCGTAAAGTTTCTGTCAAATTTAATTCAAGTTAAAAGAGTTTATGAGAAATTAATGTCGACATCTGACTTAACGTTAAGACAAAAACACTAGAAAAAATGACAAATTTAATTCAAGTTAAAAGACTTTATAACAAATTAATGACAAGCGTCAAAAGATAGACTAAGTTTGACTTAAACTCGTTAAAGCTCTGGAAAAAATGTCAAATTTACTTAAAGTTCAAAGACTTTATGACAACTAAATGTAGAAATTTGACTTAAAGTCGACAAGTGTTAAGAAGAAAGTTAAGTAGAAAAAATGTCAAATTTAATTAAACGAGTTTATGTTCAAATTAGTGTATAAATTGGACTTACAGTCAACAAGCGTTAAGATAAAAAAGCTAATTTTGACTTAAAACCTAAAGCCTCTAAAAAAAGTTTGAAATTGAATTTAAGGTGAAAAACTTTATGTCCAAATTAATGTGTAAATTTGACTTAGAGTCAACAAGCACCAAGAGAAAAGACTAATTTTGAATTAAAGTCGTTGAGCCTCTAGAAAATATACAAAATTGAATTAAAGTTAAAATACCTTACGTTCAAATTAATGTCGAAATTTGACTTAAAATCGTCAAACGTCAAAAAATGACTAATTTTGACTTAAACCCGCAGATAACTTCAAGCGGTTCACAACGGGAACGCCGTTTGCACGAACTTCACGCGGTACATGGTATGAACTGTATGAAGTTACCGCGGAAACTCCATGCGTTTCGAGGTTTGAACCTCTTGAAGCTATCTACGGAAACTTTATGCGGTTCATACCAGGGGAACCGTATAAAGCTCGTGCAGATAGTGGAGTGAACCGCATGAAATTTTCGAAGTTTACTTCTCTTGGTACCGCATGAAGTTTCGGCAGGTGACTTCATGCGGTTCCACCGGAGCGGTTCTACAGGTAGGGGTACGCGTCTGGTTTTCACTCTGGAAGAAAAAGCCAAGTACATATAAAAGAGCAGAGGAACCGTGGTTCCTTTTGACCGAACTGGTTCCTTAGCGCTCTTTGCTAAGAACCGGTTCATTGAACCGGTTCCTGAACTGTTTGCCCATCTCTAGTAGATAACTTCAAGAGGTTCACACCTCGAAACGCATGGAGTTTCCGCGGTAACTTCAAGCGGTTCATACCAGGAACCGCAGGTTCTCCAGTTCGTGCAGGCGGCGTTCCCGTTGAGAACCGCTTGAAGTTATCTGCGGAAACTTCATGCGGGTCTCGTGAATTTCTTGTAGTCCAGAATTAAATTTCTAATTTTAAATGAAAATGTGGTAACGTTTAATCAAATGCAACGGTTTTTCCAGGGTCTTAACGGCTTTAAGTCAAAATTTGTTTTTTTTATGTTGTCACTAGGTCAAATTTTGACATTATAGTCTTTTAACTTGAATTAAATTTGACATTGTTTTTAGAAATTTAACGACTTTAAGTCAAAATTCATCGTTTTTTTTGACGTTTGACGATTTCAACTCAAATTTCGACATTAGTTTGAACATAAAGTCTTGTCATTTTAATTCAATTTGGCATATTTTGTAGAAGCTTAACGACTCTAAGTCGAAATTGGACTTTTCTCTTGACGCTTGCTGATTTTAAGTCAAATTTACGCATTAATTTGGACATAAAGCCTTTTAACTTTAATTAAATTTGACATTGTTTTTAGAAACTTAACGACTTTAAGTCAAAATTAGTCGTTTTTTGACGTTTGACGATTTCAAGTCAAATTTCTGCATTGGTTTGAACATAAAGTCTTGTAATTTTAATTCAATTTGGCATATTTTCTAGAAGCTTAACGACTTTAAGTCGAAATTAGACTTTTCTCTTGACGCTTGCTGACTTTAAGTCAAATTTACGCATTAATTTGGACATAAAGCCTTTTAACTTTAATTAAATTTGACATTGCTTTTAAAAACTTAACGACTTTAAATTAAAATTAATCGTTTTTTTTAACTTTTGACGATTTCAAGTCAAATTTCGACATCAGTTTGAACATAAAGTCTTGTAATTTTAATTCAATTTGGCATATTTTCTAGAAGCTTAACGACTTTAAGTCAAAATTAGACTTTTCTCTTGACGCTTGCTGATTTTAAGTCAAATTTACACATTAATTTGGACGTAAAGTCTTTTAACTTTAATTAAATTTGACCCTTTTTTTAGAGGCTTAATGGCTTTAAATCAAAATTTTTGTTTTTTCTTAACGCTTGTTGACTTTAAGTTAAATTTATACATTAATTTGAACATAAAGTCGTTTAAATAGAAGAGAAACTTCTAGAAACTCAACGACTTTAAGTCAAGATTTGTCATTTTTCTTCATGTTTATTGACTAAGTCAAATTTCGACATTAATTTGCACATAAAGTCTGTTATTGACATTTTTTCTAGAGGCTTAAGGGTTTAAGTCAAAATTAGTCTTGCTTTTTTAACGCTTCTCAACTTTAAGTCATATTTCGACAGTCATTTGGACATAGTCTCTTAATTTTGATTAAATTTGTCATTTTTTTCTAGAGGCTTAAAAAATTAACTTGGGACAACTTCACTTTTTGCAGATTTATTAAATACAAATAATAAAGACGGAAAATAGCCTAAATATATGAGAGAGTCTTAACGCATTTAAAGTCAAAATTAGTTTTTTTTTTACGCTTATCGACTTTAAGTCAAATTTCGACATTAATTTGCACATAAAGTCTCTTAACTCCACCTAAATTTGACATTTTTCTAGGGGCTTAACGAGTCAAAATTAGTCTATATTTTGACACTTGTTATTAATATAATTAATAATTTTCACACTATGTCAAAATATTGCTATGCGAAAGGCTGCAATACGTCCACGTATATATGCCAACGCGGTTATAATACTCGTCAACTGATGTACACGTCAGTTGACTTATGACTTATAACCTAAAATTCTGTATTAGATTTCCATCAAATCCGGAACTTCGCAAATTATGGATTGATGCTTTGCTTGTAAAGAACAGGCAGGAAAGTGGACCCGAGTTGCCGAAATATGCTCGCATTTGTATTCTCCACGTTGCTGATGAATACATCGAGAAATATTTTTTTTGCTTTCCGGTTTTTAAATTACGCTCCATTTTCGGCTCAGGGGCGGGGCTTATATCGGGCTCCAGCTCGTGGACAATTTTTGCAGCAGTGATCATATGGGAAATGGAGGGGGAATTGCAGTCCATTAGTATATAGTCAAAGAATGCCATGCGTTGATGTGATTATTTTACTATTGAACATAGGCGTTAATAATAATATGTTCAGTGTTAAAATAAAAGCCTTGTATACACATAAAAATAATAATATATATATTAAATTACCCATTAAAACTTTTCTCAAAGAAAAATTGCACTTTAATCAGTGCTTGTAGATGTAATACCAATTATAATATTTACATAGCCCTCATAATTTATATTAGTGTTCAATAACCTTTGAATGTAAAGCTCTGTACTTCGATACCTTCCAGCAATACTTGTTTTCATATTGTTTTTTAACGTATTTTTCAATGAATGAATGTTGACGTAAAGCAAGGAGGACATATCAATCGGATCGTTAACTTACTCCTACGCGAGAGAATCATTTATCGTTTGAACTATAATGATGGATTTATTATCGAAGCGTCAACAACGGCTTCAAATAAATTATCTGTATATGATTTAGGTACGTTCCTTCATTTCTATTCTGCGAAATATGTGATGGAATGGGAGTATTATAATTTTTGGGAACTTCGCATACGCAACATATGCACAGTCACGCCCCAGATCGTTTTGCTAGAGATACTTTCCACAAAATTTGCATGATCTTGTCGTAAGAGTGAGCTAAGCCGAAACTGTAGACAAAAATGTGTTCATCGTTTAAATGGACGGATTTCGAAACACGTAGAAATTGTGATTTTAAAAGATTAATATTCTGGATAAGGCATTTCATAGTGACACACCATTAGCATTAAAAAAAGTATATTGTTCAACGAGTAAGAAGGAATTCCAACCGCCTTGGGCTCAGGTCGTAAATTTAATTTCTCTCGATTTAAATAATTTAATATTTGTTCTAATGATGTTAGAGAATTAAATTAATTTGAGACAACCTGACTTATTGCAGATTTATTGAATAATAAAGTAGTTGTTTCAATAAGCTATTTTTTTGTAGTCGTAATGTTGCGAACAGGCTAAATATTCATGCATTCAGGCTATTTTTCGTCTTTATTACTTTTAGAGAATTAAGTAACAGCAGTAGCTATTTTACTTTAGGAGGTCTAGAAAAAAGACCTGTCGCAAAAATATTTTGCCAATGTAAATATAAATAACGGGCTAATGACATAACTACACTCGGCTTCAAAAAAAAGCGCCACTCGAAAAATAGCGAAAAAACTCGATTTTTCAAACCGTCGTAGCTTGGTTCAATTTGGTCGAAAATCGATTAATCTTTCAGTTTGAGAAAGAAAAATCGTGGACTCAATCAGTCAGAAAAAAAAATTCATAACTTTGCTCCAAATCATCAAAACCACTCGAATTTTTATTTGAAGAAAATTGATTAAATTTTTCTGCCATTGTGGTGAAATTTCCCGCCGATTTTTTTTGCGCACGGTACAGCTTGTCAAAGTTGGAGAATTTTTTACATAAAAAACATTTTTTTTCCATCGCGTTGTTACGGGGGATGGGTTGGAACTGGAGTCAAAATCAACTACACATTCTTAATGATAAAACTTGAATCTTTCCCAAACTGAAAGATTCATCGCTTTTTGACCAAATTGAACCAAGTTACGACGATTTGAAAAATCGAGTTTTTTCGCGATTTTTCGAGTGGCGCTTTTTTTTGACGCCGAGTGTATATTAACTAATTGAATTTCAAATTTATTCAAACAACACGGCATAATATCACAAAATAAAAGATTTTCACGATAAAATACCTCTCGTTGATGTTTATATAGTTAATGTTCTATGTACGTAATTTCGTATTTCTGTCAGGTAAAACCGGTTCTCCTCGAACAGGCAACTGATTTACGATTTTCACTCGGGTTTTACTTTGAGTATAATTAAATGTATTATTTGGCAGCAGGATGCTGAAGCTAATTGGATTTGTAGTACATGACTCAAAACTCCAATAGTTTCTCCATTAAACAGAGCCGTATTCTTGTTCGCTTGGAATAACTTGATGTTTGTAAGTCCCACGCATAGTTACGTCCGTAATAATAATTAAGTTTGCCAGTGAATAAAAGTTTTTCTGTAATATAAAATGCATGTTAAATTTATTTATGCCCGGCGCCTCCACCATATTTTACATGAGGGTCGTCGCGACTTTAAGGTCAGAGACAATAGGTAACCGCTATATAAAATTTAGGGTACTTACCTAAGCTAAACGAGCCGGTGCATCAATTAAAAACAACTGTTTAACTTCAAACTATGAATTATATTTTTAACTTGCTCTGATCGTGGCGGAGCACCGATTGACCTCCCAGCGGTTTTCCCGGCCCCACACACACACACACAGACACACACACAAACAGACACAAAAAAAATTCCAGAAATTGTTGAAATGGCATCTAGGGACCCCAAACGGATATTTCCGTTAAAAAAAATTTGAAAAAAAAATCACGATCACAATACTTTCTCGTACTTCGTAACGGAGAAAGTAAAAATGGTGATGTGTAAATCATTTTACTTTCTCCGATTTGATAGAATCATAGTTATTTATATTTATAGATTCATTCATTATTTTCAATTGAAATCAAATTTTAAATCGAACGTTTCACATGATCGAGTGGTAATGGCGTTTAAAACGACAAAATTATGAAAGGTAAAAATGACAAATTATGTTTCAAATTCTAATAATCTTTACCGTAAGTTTACTGAAAAACTAAAAAAAATAAATGCTCTAAAAGTCCTGAAAAAGATTTCTAAAAATAGTCCTGATTAAAAAGTCCTGAAAAAAACTAATAAAAGCCCTGAACAAGAAAGTCTTGAAAAAGACTTCTAAAAATAGTTCTGATTAAAAAGTCCTAAAAAAATCCAATAAAAGCTCTGAACTAGAAAGTCTTAAAAAAAATTTCTAAAAATAGTGCTAATTAAAAAGTCCAAAGAAAAACCTAATAAAAGCCCCGAACAAGAAAGTCCTGAACAAAAAAGTCTTGAAAAAGATTTCTAAAAATAGTCCTAATTAAAAAGTCCTAAAAACCCTAATAAAAGTCCTGAACAATTAGTCTTAAAAAAAGTCTCGATAAAAAAAAAGTCCTGAAGAAGAGTCCTGACAAAAAAATGTCTTGAAAAACAGTTCCTTCAAAATGACCAAAAATAAAGTCCTGAAAAAAGAGTTCTGTCAAAAAAGGTCCTCAAAAAAAAAGTCCGGGAGAAACAGTTTTGAGAATCAAGTCTTGAAAAACGAGTCCTGTTAAAAAGTTGTGAAAAAAAGTCGTTAAAAAAGTCCAGAAAAAAAGTACTGCAAGAAGAGTCCTGAAAAATTAAGTCTTCATATAAAACACCAGAAATAAATGTCCCCAAAAATTTCCTGAAAGAAGTCCGAAAAAGTGTCTCGAAAAAAAGTCCGGAACAAGAAGTCCTGAAAATTATTCCTATAAAAAATGTCCTGAAATATAGTACTGACAAAAGTCCTCAATAAAAATTCGCGGAAACGTATTTAAGAAAATTGTAAAAAGAATCCTGAAAATAAGTCCTGAACAAGAGGTTCTTAAGAAATTCTAGGAAATGTCCCAGTCCTGGAAATAAAGCCTTGAGAGAAAGTCCTGAAAAAAGAGTCTGACAAAAAATGTCCTGGAGACAGTTTTGGAAATAAAGTCTTGAAAAAAGAGTCCTGATAAAAGCCGCGAAGAAAGTCCTGAAAAATAGTCTCCATACAAAATACGAGAAATAAATGTCCCGAAAAAAAGCCCCAAAAAATCCTGAAAGAAAGCTAAAATAAGTCCTGAAGAAGGTTCAGAAAAAGAGTCCTGATGAAATATCATAAAAAAATTGTCCTTGAAAATAACATGTTTAAAAAATAAACAAAAAAATTTCGGGAAAAAAAGCATTGTAAAAAGTCCTGAAAATGGTCCTTAAAAAGATCTGAAGAAATTATCCTGAAAAAGAAATCGCAAAGTTTCTTGAAATAAATCCTTCAAAATGGCTTAAAATAAGTTCTTAACAAAATTCCTGAAACAAAAAGTTTTGGAAATAGTCTTGAAAAAAAAATGCCAAAAATATCTAAATCAGTCCTTAAAAAAGTCATGAAAAGGGGAATTGTAAAAAATGTCATCAAGAAAATTCTGAAAAAAGTCCCTAAATATCATAAAAAAATTGTTCTTGAAAAATTGCCTTGAAAATAACATGTTTAAAAAATAAACAAAAAAGTTTAAAAAAAGCATTGTAAAAAGTCCTGAAAATGGTCCTTAAAAATATCTGAAGAAATTATCCTGAAAAAGAAATCCCAAAGTGTCTTGAAAAAAATCCTGCAAAATGGTTTAAAATAAGTTCTTAGCAAAATTCCTGAAATAAAAAGTTTTGAAAATAGTCTTAAAAAAGAAAATGCCAAATATATCTAAAAAATTCCTTTAAAAGGTCATGAAAAGGAGAATTGTAAAAAATGTCATGAAGAAAATTCTGAAAAAGTCCCTAAATATCATAAAAAAATTGTCCTTGAAAAATTGCCTTGAAACTAACATGTTTAAAAAATAAACAAAAAAGTTTCGGAAAAAAAAGCATTGTAAAAAGTCCTGAAAATGGTCCTTAAAAAGATCTGAAGAAATTATCCTGAAAAAGAAATCCCAAAGTGTATTGAAAAAAATCCTGCAAAATGGCTTAAAATATTTATTTTTGTAACAAAATTCCTGCAATAAAAAGTTTTGAAAATAGTCTTGAAAAAAAAAATGCCAAAAATATCTGAAACAGTCCTTAACCTCTTCACGCCCAGTTCGCCACATGTGGCGACAAACAAAAAAAGAAAATAAAAATATTTTAGAAAAAAAATTACACTTTTAGAATATTTTTTTTATATTTCTTTGCATAAATGAGTAAGTTTGTGACAGTGAAATAATATTTCGTAGAAAAGGGTAACAACAACAAAAAAGCAATTTTTCGTGATTATCCTACAATCCAATCAAAGCTACATGGGCGCGAAGTGGTTAAAAAGGTCATGAAAAGGAGAATTCTAAAAAATGTCATGAAGAAAATTCTGTACAAATATTTCTGAAAAAAATTGTCCTGTAAAAACAGTCTTAAAAAATTTTACCTGAAAATAACAAGTTTAAAAATAAACAAAAAATTTTCTGAAAAAGACATTGTAAAAAATCCTTTAAATGGTCCTTAAAAAGATTTAAAGAAATTGCCCTGAAAAAGAAATCCCGGTCTTGAAAAAAGTCCTGCAGAAGACCTAAAATAAGTCCTTAACAAAATTCCTGAAATAAAAAGGTTTAAAATTGTCTTGAAAAGAAAAATGTTAAAAATATCTGAAGAAGTCCTTAAAAAGGTCCAAAAAAGATCACGAAAAGTAAAAATTCTAAAAAATGTCATGAAGAAAATTCCGAAAAAAATCCCGAAATATCAAAAAATAAAACAGTCTTGAAAATTCGCCCTGAAAATACCATGTTTAAAAAATTAACAAAAAAATTTCTGAAAAAAAACCATTGTAAAAAGTCCTTAAATGGTCCTTGAAAAGATCTGAAGAAATTGTCCTAAAAAGGGATTCCAAAGAGTTTTGAAAAAAATTCCTGCAAAAAGGCCTAAAATAAGTGCTTAACAAAATTTCTCAAATAAAAAGTTTTGAAAATAGTGTTGAAAAAAAAGCTAAAAATATCTGAAAAAGTCTGAAATACCAGAAATAAATGTCCCGAAAAAAAGCCCCAAAAAATTCTGAAAGAAAGCTAAAATAAGTCCTGAAGAAAGTTCAGAAAAAGAGTCCTGATGAAATATCATAAAAAAATTGTCCTTGAAAAATTGCTTCGAAAATAACATGTTTAAAAAATAAACAAAACAAATTCTGAAAAAGAAAGCATTGTAAAAAGTCCTTAAAAAGATCTGAAGAAATTATCCTGATAAAGAAATCTCAAAGGGTCTTGATAAAAATCCTGCAAAATGGCTTAAAATAAGTTCTTAGCAAAATTCCTGAAATAAAAAGTTTTGAAAATAGTCTTGAAAAAAAATGCCAAAAATATCTGAAAAAGTCCTTTTAAAGGTCATGAAAAGAAGAATTCTAAAAAATGTCATAAAGAAAATTCTGAAAAAAAAAAACAAAAAAATTTTGGAAGAAATTCTCCAAAAAAAGAGATTCCGAAGAGTCTTGAAAAAATGTCCTGCAAAAAGGCCTAAAATAAGTCCTTGACCAAATTCCTCAAATAAAAAGTTTTGAAAATAGTGTTGAAAATAAAGGTCCTGAAAGAAAAAGTTCTAAAAATAAGTCTTGAATTTTTAAGTGCTGAAAAGAATCCTCGCAGAAAGGTCTTTTAAAAATGCCCTTAAAAAAGTTCTGAAAAAACATTGTCCTGAAGTACCAAAAAGGCTAAAAGAACAAAAACCTGTTAAGGGAAATATTCGGAAATACGAAATTTTACCAAAAGCTTTTTAGTTCTTCAAATTCTCAAATAACACATGCTCAAAGTTTCATGATTTCATTTCTGGTTTAGTTTTTGAGATACAGCGCGCTCAGACACACAGACGTGTGTAAACTCAGCAATTTGCAGTATAATTGTAAAAAATCCTTTAAATGGTCCTTAAAAAGATCGGAAGAAATTGCCCTGAAAAAGAAATCCCGGTATTGAAAAAAAGTGCTGCAAAAGGCCTAAAATAAGTCCTTAACAAAATTCCTGAAATAAAAAAGGTTTAAAATTGTCTTAAAAAAAATGTTAAAAATATCTAAAGAAGTCCTTAAAAAGGTCCAAAAAAGGTCATGAAAAATAAAAATTCTAAAAAATGTCATGAAGAAAATTCCGAAAAAAATCTCGAAAAAAATTGTCTTGAAAATTTGCCCTGAAAATAACATGTTTAAAAAATAAACAAAAAAAATTCTGAAAAAAAAACCATTGTAAAAAGTCCTTAAAATGGTCCTTGAAAAGATCTGAAGAAATTGTCGTAAAAAGGGGATTCCAAAGAGTTTTGAAAAAATTTCCTGCAAAAAGGCCTAAAATAAGTCCTTAACAAAATTCCTCAAATAAAAAGTTTTGAAAATAGTGTTGAAAAAAAAGCTAAAAATATCTGAAAAAGTCCTTAGAAAGGTCCAAAAAAGGTCATAAAAAAAATTATAAAAAATGTCATGAAGAAAATTCCGAAAAAATTTTTCAAAAAAAAAACCCGAAAATGTCCTCAACGAAAAGTCCCGAAAACGTTCCGAAAAAAAATCCCGCTTTTGAAAATAAATCCTGAAAATAAAGGTCCTGAAAGAAAAAGTCCTAAAAATAAGTCTTCAATTTTTTTAAGTCCTGAAAAAGAATCCTCGCAGAAAGGTCTTTTAAAAATGCCCTTAAAAAAGTTCTGAAAACATTGTCCTGAAGTACTAAAAAGGCTAAAAGAACAAAAACCTGTTAAGGTAAATATTCGGAAATACGAAATTTTACCAAAAGCTTTTTAGTTCTTCAAATTCTCAAATAACACATGCTCAAAGTTTCATGATTTCATTTCTGTTTTAGTTTTTGAGATACAGCGCGCACAGACAGACTGTTATGTAGAGAAAAAATGGTGATGTGGCCATCATGTTACTTTCTCCGACTTGATGGTATCATTTATATTTACGCTTTCATGGTTTATTTTCAATTCAAATCATGTTTTAAATGTACATCGAACGTTTTGTAGAATCAGATGAAACTGACGTTTAAGACGTCAAATTTATGAAAGATGAAAATGACAAATTATACTTTAAAGGGGGGGGGGGGGATTATAAGTAACACTCACCGTTTGCTAAGCAAACTACTTTATATTCCTAAAAGTCAAGAGCACTAGAAGATTATTAAAACCCAAGAGATGCAAGCATGGAGATGCGAACTCTACCACATGATTTATCAAAACATATGAGCACAAACTCGCATGGTAAACGAATATAAAACGCACAGTGGCCGGATTCGAGTATAGTTCTGTATGCATACAATAACTTTTTATCACGTATCCTTATTGTTTGCCGAGGCCATATACTTGGAGCGCCGAGCACGAAATGGACAAAGAAAATATGTGCATAATACTTGTTGCATGCTCGACGGCCGTATTTTCAAGCATGTCCTCTACTTCCTTTTTGACTAACAAAAACACGGCATGTTGCGAAAAGAGCGTGTATTATTAAATAATCCCCGGGTGTGCAGTTATTTATTTAAACAAAATATTATTTGGTTAGGTCGTATCCACGCATGAACGTAAATCAATTGAGGACGTTGAATAATTGAGGGGATTCGTGAAATCTCTTAATCCATTCTATCAGAACTTATTGCTACAGTCACGTCATTTTCTCGCAGAGTAATGATTTATTCAATTTCATGCTTTCCTTCATTTATTTGATATGATCAGTAGAGATAACCGCAGTAATAAAGTTTAGTAATAATAGTAAAATTAACATGAGGAGATAGAAATCAACAAGAGCTTCATTTTAAAATACTTTTACAATTTATTACAATGAAAGATGGAAATGACAAATTATACAAATCAAATGCCGGCAAAAAAATCAATAATTTGCACATAAAAATCAATCACACACGTTCAAAATCTAAAGTATATAGACCAATAAAAAATACGCTCTTAATTAAAGTAAAAAACTAAAATACCCGCCCAAAAGAATGAAAATTTAGACAAATTTAGAAAATTCGCGGTTAAGAAAATTTCAACAAAAAAATTAAAAAAAAAATTGGAACGAAGAAATGAAAAATACAGGCCATAGATCTAAAATATAAGCCAAAAAATCAAGAATGCTGGTCTAAAATAAAAAATTCAAACCATAAAATTGAAAAATCAAGGAAAACGAAAATAATTTGCCATTTTCGGCCCCCAAAATAACTCTTTAGCTCAAAATAAGTTGCCGACCAGAAACTCGAAAACCTCAGTTCCTGGAAGACCCACAACAAAATTTTATGGACAAATAGTGTTCAGAATGGTCTGCCTTTTTTTAAAAAAAAAATAATTTATTCGATTTTAGTCAAAAAGTAACCGAAAAGTAAAAAAAAAATCACCCATAAAAAAATAATAATTCAAGTTAAAAAATCTAAAATCAAGAGCAAGAAATCAAAAACCATCAAAAAAACTTGAAAATATCGGCAAAAAAATAAAAAAAGTCGCGTATAAAAATCAAAAATATAGGATAAAAAATTCAAAACCAGACCAAAACTTCGATCCTAAAAATCAAAATGGCGGACCAAAAAATCGAAAATTTTAACAAACAAATCGAAAATTTAGAAAAAAAATAAGGCTAAAAGTATTCATTATTCTTGTAGGTTTTACTAAAATTTTAGTCTATAGTGTGATATTGAAGTTGTTCAAGGCAATTTATCCTTGTTTTTCTTTATTGATTCATTAAACCATTTGGGCTTGGACATAAATGTGGAACTTGTGCTTATGTACATTTTTATATTTTGTATGATGATTGATTGTAAATGTATATACACCTAATTTAATATTTATGTAAAAAAGAGTTTCCGTGTAAATAAATAAATAAATTAAAAATTTAGACCAAAATATCAAAATTCGAGCTTAACGATAAAAAAATGAAAACAAGAAGATTGAAAATTCAAGTACGAAAATTGCCATATTCAACACTCGGGGTGATTAGCCTCAGAAAATATAGGAAAAAACTCAAAATTTGCTCTGTAGTGAAGGAAATTTGCACTAGACGATTTAAAAATTTAAAAAAATTGATTACTTGAAGGTTTCGCTTCAAATAAACTTCAATTATTCAAAAATAGTCTACTTTTAATTTCCTGAAAACAACGACATGCTCCTGCAGAAAACAAGGGAATAAACTCAAAATTTACTCTGTAGGAAGGAAATTTGCACTCAATGTTTTGAAAAATTGTAAAAAATTAATCACTTGTAGAATTAGCTCCAAAATTACTAAAACTGCGCAGAAAGAGTGTACTTTTCATTACTTGTAAAAATATTTGCAATATTGCTACTGAAAACAACAGGAATTGACTCAAAACTGCACTGGGGGGAACGGAAATTGCACTCAATGTTTTGAAATATCGTAAAAGAAATAATCACTTGCAGAATTAGCTCTTAATTAAAGTAAAAAACTACAATATAAGCACAAAAATCGAAAATTTAGACAAATATCAAAAATTCTTGGTTAAAAAAATGCAGACTAAAAATCTGAAAATTTCAACAAAAAAAAAATCAAAAATTTTAACCAAAATAAAGAATATTTCGGGCAAAAACTCTGAAATTCGGAACGAAGAAATGAAAAATACAGGTCAAATATCTGCAATATAGGCCAAAAAAATCAAAAATGCTTGTCTAAAAATCAAAATTGCAAACCAAAAAAATTGGAAAATCAAGGATAACAAAATTAATTTGCAATTTTCAGCTCCTAAAGAGTTATTAGCTCAAAATTAGTTGCCGACCAGAAACTCGAAAACGGTAGTCAAAAAGTAACCAAAAAGTAAAAATATCCGCCCATAACAAATAATAATTCAAGTTAGAAAACCAAAATGAAGGGCTAGAAATCAGAAACTGTACTTGAAAATATCGGCAAAAAATAAAAAACTTGCGTGTAAAAAGCAATCATTTAGGTTAAAAAACTAAAATATAGGATAAAAAATTAAAAACTTTGATCAAAAATTCGATCTAAAAGTCAAAATTGTGGACCAAAAATCATCCACCAAAGTAATTTTGTTTTATAAAGTGTATAATGAGGAAAGTGTTAATTTTCGATAGCAATTTGAGCGGTACAATGTAAAAATTTAAATTTTGACTTTTTTTTTCAAAATTGATTATTAATAAGTAGTAGTTGTAGTAGTAGTAGTAGTAGTACATCTTTATTTAACATTATATATACATAACAATTTAAAACATATATTTAGAGAGAGAAAGAATACATTTAGTGAGACACTTTTACAAATTACCTCAACAGGCAATTGACCAGCCTTATATATTTAGATTATTATTTACTGTCGTGTCAAAAGAGTTATCGACCGTTGGTCTTTCTGCCCTTACTTATTATATAAGTTAAAAGCTGCTTCAATTTTTTATATATTATACATATTGATTTATCCATATGTAACCCAATTTTTACAATAAATTTTACTGCCTAGTCATTTTTTGCAATTTCATATTATACGTTTCAACTCTGGTTTGTCAAACTGTGAAAAAAAATTTGCTTCAACAATTTCCAAATTTGCTTACAAATAACATATTTTTGACATACCATAAGATAATTGACGTACCTTGATTATAAACAAAATAGCAGCACTATGAACTCGAATTTGAGTGAGTGAAATGTGCACCACCTGATTAAAAAAATTCTAAAAAAATTATCACCCGCGGAATTTGCTTCAAAATTTCCAAATTTGCTTAGAAATAACATATTTTTAACATACCGAAAGATAATTGACGCACCTTGCTTGTAAACAAAATGGCAGCACTATGAACTCGAATTTGAGTGAGTGACACGTGCACCACCTGATTAAAAAATTCTAAAAAAAAATTTCTTCTGAAAGCTGAATTCAATCAACATCTGTATTATTATAGTGGCTGAGTGTATCCTTAAGATCCGAACGATGTTTTAAAATATCCTCTTTTTTCGATACTCTCTGAAATATTCGATAAACTCTGAAATATTGTGTAAAAATCCAAATGTGTTATTGTAAGTTGAAATTGCTCCTACGCAATATATAGTGAATTAAAATTAACATCAACAGGCCACAAAAGATGCGTTACATCCCCGCTAAAACTGATTTTCACCTACAATAAATAAAGGATGTCGTTTTGAATTGAATGACAAATTTGTTTGGATATCCGCTGTATGTATGCGTAATAATTGCTCCCTTTGCTTCGCTATAGTGGAACGTGTAGCGGTTTGAAATATGTGGTCTATTTCCGTACGAGTTTTGGGTGTGGGTTTACAATGCGGTATTCTGTTCAGCATTAAAAACGTATTTTCCATGCAGAGTTACCTACACAACTGAAACTTTTTACTGCATGTTAACAAATTTACCTTAACCGTTTTTTGTTTTTTTTTTCTTAAATATGAAAAATATCACAAAAATATTTAAACAAATATTGAAGACAACAAAGAAATGAGCTTATTTTGTTTGAAAACATTTTTCATAGAATCATTGTTATTCGAGAAAAAAATGTATTTTTTTTTTTTCATTTTTGGTTTATAATTATGAAACAATAATAGTTACAGCAAATTTATGTTAATAATAATTGTAGACAATGCCAAAATGAACAACTTATAAAGAATAAGTTTTTTTGGAAATCCCTTTAGTTTTTGAGTAAACTGAGTTTTTGAATTTAAAATATAAAAATCTTTTATAATTTTGACGTTTTAAACGTCAGTTTCATGCGAGTCTACAAAACGCTCCATGAACATTTAAAATATGGTTTAAATAGAAAATAAACCCTGAAAGTGTAAATATAAATGATGATACCATCGGAGAAAGTAACATGATGGCCACATCACTATTTTTATTTTTGTGCTGGATTCCAAACTCTCATCTCTCATAAATGTAAATTAATTTCTATTAAATGTTCCAATATGGTAAATCGCAATCGGCCATCTAAAGTATTTTGAATTAATTTTTTTTATTTATATGTAAAATTGCTGCTACACACACACACACACTTGAAGTAAAAAATGTGTGCATGTATTAGCCATGGATGCACACTACTATAGTAACTAGACCATAAGTAGCAGCGTTGGATTCACATGGCAGTTAACTTGTTAAATTTAATCCACTACTACACGCCTAAAAACCGTGTTTAGATTTTGCAACATTTTTTTAAAAACGCCGCCATAATCGCCATGAAGCTTCTTCAAAATTGCTGCCAATATTAATGTGGGGAAAAAATCTACGTTGTCGGCTTATTTTCATTCAATAGCTTGTCTTGTAACATATTTCTACGCTTAAAGATTAGTGCGCGGATGATTATAACGATGATTATAACGTATATAAATACTTAACACCCTCTTAAGCAATGCCAAAAATTCAAGAATTTATGATAATATTTATAATATAAGAAGAAATAACTCGCCCAATACTGATTTCGATCAACTAAACGTAGCCGTCATCTATCGTTGACAACGTTAACTATCAGAAAAACGCCAAACAGATTTCTACATGCAATTTTTTCATTCTATGTGATTACTCTCATAAAACATATGATTATCAGTGCGGCCCATTACGATGTAAACGAATGAAAACAAACAGTTTCAATGTCAAGCTGACATTTTTATCAAAACATTTACCACAAGTAATCCCAGCACTTTCATAAATGTCCCATCTGGCGTTTTACCGCATTCGGACAACAAAGGACATTTAGAAATCAATATAAATGGACACCACAGTGAAATAAGTGTGACCTTTACATGGGGGCAGCGATGGACAACGAAGACGTCGGAGAAAATTCGAAAACGGGACGAAAAATCGACGGAGACGGAAACAGGCCCTACAAAAAGGCCAAGTACATATGGCAGCTGAAAGGAAAGTACCATTTGAAGCACAACAATGTGCACCAAGTTAATGACAACGCAATGAGCAAAGTGAACGAAAGCAGTGATTCAGATTCGGATAGCGATGTCAACTGCATAAATAACAACGCAACCAGTGTTTGTAGCAATAGGTGTTGCATCGATGATATCGTGTCACAATCCAATACCATACTGGACCAGTTCGTGTCTATACAAGATCTACCAGACATTACCCAGTCAATTTCGGATGAGATCCCTGTTACCCTGGTGAAGTTCAGCAATAAGAAACACGACGAGTATTTGCAACTGTGGCAGGCGAGGCAGGTCGCGAAAAGTTTTGTGGACAACACCATAAACAGTATACTCGAGCACTGGAAGCTGGCCCCGTTCGACGCGACCGATTTCGTGGAAAACTGCGAAAACGGTGGCCAGGTCGAGGACGAGGGGATCATGATGGCGATACAATCGCACGGTCTGCAGTCCAGCATCCGTGAGTGTCCGATGAATTTAAACAGTGGGGAAGCGAGTCGTTACGAGTGCCATGAAACCCAGCAAATTCCCGCCCCGGAAGTGGCGGAAAGCAGGAAAATAAATAGTGTCGATCAATTGGAGGATATGGACTTCCTGAACGCCGCCGTCTCGGTGGCCATTCAGAAGAAGGGCCTCTCGTCGTATAATTACGGATGAAAAGTATTCTCGTTTAGTGACAAAATTGAAGACTGCAAATTAATTTGCCTCACAAAGCGAAATATATTATTGCGTTGCTATTATGTTTATTTTTGTAACTTGTAGAAAATAAGGTTTTTAAATAAATTGTATTTCATTTATTAAAATACATCGTATCGTACCGTTCATTGTTTTGATATTTCGGGATTTTATTTCTATTAGTTATAAGTTATTTTTTAAATAATCCCATCATTTAGACAACTTCGTACACACTGTACTTTATCCTCTATTTGAACTGTTTCCAGTTTATAATGCATTTCTAAAACTTAAAAGTGTTGCTAATTCCCCCTCATTACAATTTTGATGTGGCCGGTAGCAGAACCAACAAACCTTTAAAAATAGGTAATCATCTATCTACCAATAATAAGCACGTTCAGCTCCATCTGAAAAATTCTCTATAACATTGGAATACCGCTCGGTTATGGTTAAGATGACAGTCTATTTGGTGCGTACTGTGTTGCCTACCATTAATATTTACATTATTAATTAAACCATAACCTATATATTTTGTTCTTCAATCGTAAAATACTAATTCTTCATATAAAACGGAAGAAACATGACTACAAAATCCGTCGTTGTAAGTGGAGAAGCTTCAGAAACCGACAGTGAAGATGACAATCACACACCCAAGCCTTCGGTAAATAAATGAGATAAGCTGATTAGTTATTATAATCTATATTTGATGTATTATTCAGCCACTTCGAATGCCAACATCAATACAAGGAGAGGTTATTACTGGAGAGGACTCAGAATCTGAATACGGTGCCTATATTTTCAAAATCAAGGGAATTTGTGGTTTAAGTTTATTGTTATATCCAGTGAAATTTAAAATTGAACACTAGCCAATATCAAATTAAAATATTTTCAGTTTGATAATGACTAGCTTACTGTGTTTAATTTATATGGAGGGGAATAAATAAGTCCAATTTTGTGAAAACTTAAACTGCATTCTCCTAATGTGGTTTGTGAATTACATGAAGATTTAATTACTAATAAAACACAGTTATATTCCTTTCTTCATTATCCTGCCATCCGAATGTTCGATTAACCCACCCACTCCACCTGCCCCTCATTGCAGCTTAAAGCTACCCGCACACTTGTCGGAATCGGGCGGACGGCACGCATCGGATAAAATTGCTTAACACGTTCGCTGCCACCGCAATTGGGATTGCATTTACGCAAGTATAAATTTGGACGCATTAGCGCGTCGGTGGCAGCGAACATGTTAACACAGTTGTAAACGAGTCAACGCAATTTTATCCGATGCATGCCGTCCATCCGATTCTGACAAGTGTGCGAAAAGCTTTAGAGTCACTTGTAATTCGTCCGACACTACTTGTTTTTATTCATAATAATCCATTGAACTAATGACCTTAAATAACTTGTTATTTTGTAGAATATAATCAAAGTGTAAGTAGTGCAACATCTGCACTTACAAATAACATAAATTCCCCAATGCACGACTCGAAGAATGAAAACATTGACTCTTTACTGCACAAAAAGTTAAGTATGTTGTTAATAGCGTATCATTGAATACAATACACAATGTTATATTTTTAGGGGAAAGTAATAAAGAAATCCACAGGGAAATGGAAACGTTTACGCAAAAAACTGTGGCGGAAGCTAGTGAAGTTCTAAACACAATAGAACAGCATTTACTCAAGTCTCAACTAACCTTGCAGAATGCTCTGACCTCGCTAAAATCGTTGAATAATAATTCCATTGCGATTCGAAACAAGCTGAAGAGTGTGATTTCGTCGAAATTCCTACCTACTGTTAACACGGGATGATTTCGAATTAATTGTGTTTTGAGAGTTAGGATCTTTGCATTGATGTGAATTTAATTGTTATGTGAAATATAGAACATTTCTATATGTAAAAATGTGTTTTTATTGATTGATTGACCAAGTATAGGGTGTGTTATCTATTATAAATTATTAACAAGGGCAGCCTGTTGGTGTAGTGGGTAGAGGCGAGCGCTTGTGCCGGCTGTACCGCGGCCGTGTGGTTTCGATTCTCATCCCGGGCGGAAGATTTTTCGATCGAGTATCCGCTCGGGTAGATGGTTGTTGTATATGTCTGACACAAAAATACAATTAAAAATCTAGCCGTGTGTGACTGAATGGCTCAGCCCAAGTCAAAAAAAAAAATTGTCAACAAGTGATTTGTTTGTGTACGACGATGTTTATAACCCTTTTGTTATTAGAGGTGCCTTAGGTATTCCTGCACCACTATCTCAGTGGATTTATTTTGCATCTCTGAAGATTTATTCCTGCTTAGGCTTGTAGAATAGTGCTCAGTGTTGCATTTTGGATGCTTTGCATTCACACAACCGATGTTGCAGAGTTTCTAACTCCTTCAAGCATTTGTGGCCTAGACTGTCTGTCTGTAATGAAATTCTGTGCATATGTTTGTTCAATGGCGGATTGTCTAAAGAAACCGGCCCTGGCGTAAAGGGGAGATCACTGTCCTTTAGTCCCTATTGATATTAAACTCACCAAAGGATCGTCGAGGGGTGGAGTGTTCTGCAAATTTGAGCTGTCACGAGCGTGGGGCTGGTGCAGATCCCAGACGCATGTACGCAGATTTGCAGGCCCACCGAGCAAATGCCCGGTTGCATGGCTGTATCCGCCACTGTGTTTGTTTAAACCAGTGTCCAGTCATTAGTTCTTTAATGACGGGTTTACACGATGCCAATTGGGGAGACAATTGTCAGAGGTCAATTTACTGGCATAAAATTATTGGCTACGTGTAAACACTTCTGGCCAATTGGCGTGCCAACTGCCCTGCCAATTGTCCTGAAATTTGATTGTCTCCAGGAGTAGACAGAGAACTATCAAGACAATTGGCGCCGTGTGAACGTTGTAGGGCAGTAGATCTCTCGTTTTGGGCCGGTTTGCCTTAGTCAGTCGAGACTGCTACACAACAAACGATGAGCACTCCACCATTTTTCGTCACCAACTGCCGTGGCAATAGTTTCACCGTGTGAACAAGTTCTCATTCAATTGGACTCGGACATTCACGCAACTGGCACAAGACAACTGGTCCCGACAATTGTCTCTTCGATTGGCATCGTGTAAACGCGGCTTAAGTCTTAGTACCAGGCAGGGTTTTAGGTAATGGTCCTGTAGGGAAGAGTTTTGTGTGTTATTCAATGTTTTAGTGCGTTTCTTTGCTAGATTGCTTGGGATTATTTCTTTCACAATCTCATCCCGCACCGGATTCATGTCTAGTATAGGGCCTTATCCATTTTTTTAAGATAGTAAACCTGCCCTGAAGTTAATTTTTATTAACATTTAATGAAAACCTGTGGCATTTATGGAAACCTCCTAAGACTTGGATTAAGAACTCTCAATTAACTGGCTCCACACTCTAAAAAAATAAATATCAGGGATGCCGTCAGGAGTTTACACCGGACATTTTCACCAGTGGCGTTTCGGGAACTTTCATAGTGGACTCAAAAGGAAAATATTAGTGCATCTCAGTGACTCATGATACGGCTGAGGTAGCAGGTAATACAGATAGGTGTGGTCACGCTGCCAGCCGTCTCTGCAACCGACCCTACCTATCTGTATTGCTAGCTCGGCCGTACCATGAATCACACCGCGAGCCGTTACTGATGCATCTTAATAACCACCGCTCGGGATGCACCACTTACTCCTTCAAAGGAGTTTCGTAGGAGTTTGAAGCACATTTTCATCATTTCTGTATTGTTATTAAACCAAGGTTATGGAGTTAGTCGGAAGGAAACCCCCACCAACTGCACAACGAACCTTTATACCTTTACCTAGTGCCAACGTTATAAGATGGTATAGATAGGTATGTGCACAGAACACATACCTTTATGTGTATGTGTTCTGTGGTATAGTCTTTCGGCAAAATTAGCCCTGATTTCAGGATAAAAATCAAAATGTAACATTCATTACATCGTTGATACGAGAGGTCTATTCGATGTTTGAAGTTGGATAAGTTTACTTCGAGATACATCTTGAATGTATTGTCTTTTTTTCACTATTCGTCAATAAATAAACATCATTAAAGGATGATTTTTGCTAAATAAGCCAGCAAATGTTTATTGCAGTCAGGATACAAGCATAATGCAGTGACTTTTCTGAAAACAATTTACATCGTTGAATCTGATGGTCGCTGAGTTGTCTTGCCTTAGCCATCGTTATCTGAAAGCAGAGAATAATTAAAGTGAAAGTATTTTGACTAAACTATATTTTAGTTGATAATTTTATTTATTTAAATATTGTACTTTTTTGGGATGGTTGATGGGAATTCGGGTTGAGAAAGTGCGGTTGATGTAGGAATTTTGGCGCAGTCAACTAGGGCATGCCTATCACATGGCGAAGCCCTGTAAAACTCCAATATGGGTTGCCCCACCTTCGCTTCCGTTTGTCAGGTTCACTGACCTCAGAGGCACCTCAATATTTGGAGCCTTTACCTCCTTAGTATCATTTCTAGCGCCTTTTCCCTCCATCTTTAAAACCGCACACGTTTTCTAGTGGATGGTGAGAGCCATTACTTTGTGATACATTGTAGATATTTTTCAATAAAATGCACTTTGTTGTTATTACATTTGTGTGCATTTTAGCGCACGTTTTGCCTATTCTGCAAGTCCCACAGGAAACTAGTGAAGAAAAGCTAACAAACTAATTTACATTACTATTACTAATAGCTACGACAAACCTGACAAATCCAACAGACCCGCCTTCAGCATATTCTTCTTATTCTCCAAATCCTTCAACTTATCTTTCAAAATCCTATCATTCTTCGTAATCTCCAAATTGGTTTCATTATATCTGAAAACACAAAATGTTAACCTTCCTCAAGTTTTAAATATCAATAAACCCACCTCTCATCTTGCTTGCTCAGATTTTTAATCAAAGTTTCAATAACGCTTTGGGCAGCTTTAACCGCGGGGCCTACACAAACGATACTTTCAGATTCTGATTTATCAGAACCATCCGTCAACATTTCCAACAACTTGCAAGCCTCCACCTTCTGCTCGACCAATATCCTTATATGCGTGTCGCGTTTCTTTATGAAGACACGCAGCGAAATAATCTGTTCCTGCTTATTCTGACTTCTAAGGACGAAACTGAAATCGGTTAGTATATCGTTGCACATGCTCAGTTTCCTTTTCAATTTCGTGTTCTCATCGAGCAGATTGTTCCTCACGGATTCAAACTCGCGATGGTAATCCAATTGGTCTTCGAGGTACTTATTGAGTTTTCCGTTTAAACTGTTTAGTTTCGTTTTGTAGTTGGCACATTCGTCGATCGTGTGTTTCATTTCACCATCGTTGGATAGATTTTGTCGAGAGTTTAGATTTTCATTTTCTTGCTGTAGCGCTATAATTTCCTCTTTACAATGTTCAATGTCGGAATTTAATCGTTTGCTTTCGATTTTGTGAATATTGATTTTGTGCTGATATTGGTATTTTTCGGCTAGTATCTTTGGGAGGTCTAAATGTTGTTTCTTTCGCAGTTCCTCGTTTTTCGCTAGAGCTTCTTGCAGTTCTTCCTGTAGCTGGATTAGGTTTGCGTTAGTTATTTTAAATATTTCTAGTTTTTCTTTATACAATTCCTTTTCCTCTACGGCTCTAGCAATATCTGCCTCTTGTTTCCTTTGCAGCTCTTTAAACTTCTCGAGTTCCTGTAGCTTTAACTTTTCAAATGTTTCTAATTTCTTTTTATAGAATTCCTTTTCCTCTGCGATTCTAACCAAATCTGCGTCTTGTAGCTTTTGCAGCTCTTTGAAATTCTCTAGGTCCTGTAGCTGGGCCAAGATTGCGTTCGATGTTTCAAACGCTACTACTTTCTGTTTGTAGAATTCGTTATCCTTTACGATTCTAACGATTTCTGCCTCTTTTTTCTTTTGCAGTTCTACGAATTCTTGTTGCTGCACTGCATTTAGTTTCTTCTCCTGCATTACTTCCTTAATTCTTTCTTCTTTTTCTTTTACCTTTCGAAGCGCGTCCTGTTTTTCCTCGGTTAATAAACGTATTTCTTCTTTATTTACTTCTGCATTTCTTTTTAAACAGCGATTTTCACATATTAACCCGTCAACTTCCTTTTGCAACGTTTCCTTTTCACCCATTACTTCTTCCATTTTTTCAATTGTACGCTTAAACTCGACCTCCACAACTCCATATCCCTCACTTTGATCTGAGAGTTTATAAGGCGTGGCATTCAGTTTCGCAAACTCTCTCCGTAAATCTGCAACGGTTTTTTCGCTATCTTTAAGTTTCCTCTTGTATTCCTTGATGACGAAAATGTGCTCCTTCATGTATTCGTTTTGTTTTTCTAGTTCAGTGTTTTGTTTGTAGTACTTTTCCATCAGCTCTATGTACTTTTCGCGTAAAGATGACGCTATGTAAACGTTCTCCTTAATTTTCTTTACGTTTTCCCTTAGCATCTGACATTCGCTTATTGATTTCTGAAGTTCGTTATTGTTTTCTAGGATCCTCTCGCGCAATTCTATGATGATGCTTTGAAGATTTTCTTCGTTTTTGCTACTACGTTTTGCATTTTCCAAGTCTTCAAGTTTATTTGTGGTGGTTTTGAGTTGTTCGTTAACGCTCGCGATCTCCGTATCCTTTAATTTTATTTCGGAAACGATTATATCTTTCAGAAGTGTGAAAGCCTCGACGAGTTGCTCTTCTGGGGTATTAGAATCGTCAAAGAAAAAGGGGAATGTGGGAAATGAGACCTCGTGGTTGATGGCCTCAACAAGACTTTTAAAACAAGTCTTGCAGTTTTCCTCAAGCTTGGATTTTTGCAGCAAAGTCGATTTGATCCGTTTGCACACTAAACGGACCTTTTCAGTATCCCCGATGTATTCCTCACACTTAACCACCGACTTGCTCAAATCATTCAGCTCATCTAGACAAGAATCTTTCAATAACTTCCCCTCCCTCAAACATTCGTTTTCTTCCATTAATACGCCAACGGTGCTCCTCAGCCCTTCAATTTGAGCTTCTAATATCTGCCTACTTTTCAATCCCTCGTTGATATTTTTGTAGAAGGAATCCCTGATGTAATTACACACATCTTCGATTTGACTAGCATTGTTTTCTTCTAAAATCTCCGGCTTTTCGAGCTGGTTATCAATCATTAACTTGCTGATTTGTTTTGTCCACATTTCATGTACTGAGGAACTCCGTGCCCTGTATTTGTTAACTTCTTCAACTTTTAAGCTGTGTTTTTCAGTTTGTTGCTTAAAATAAACTCTTAGCTTCGCGCTGATGAACCTAATCAGTTCGGGTAGGTCGTCTCCGTTTGAGAAGATTTTGGGTTCTTCAAGTGAGGCCATTAGGTCGTTTATTTCCGTGAAGAAGGTTTCCTCGATTAAAACGCGTTCCCTCTTTAACTTCGAATTTTCCTCGTGCAACTCCTGAAGCTTGGATCTTACTTCCTCCAGCTGGCGTTTTATAATTTGTTTTTCCTGTGCTCCATTCTCAAAATTCGCTTGGATCTCTCGATAGACACATTTAAAGCTCTCGTTTTTGAATTCAAAACCCTGCACCAAGACCTCTTTGCCTTTCGTTAAAGCAACTAAGTAGTTAGCATCGTCCTGGTTGAATTTTTCGGATCTCAACAGCTCGATTTGCTTGTTTAAATCATTCTTTTCTTTCAACAACTTTTCCTTCTCTAGTTGCACCATTTCCAAGCTACGCTCAAGTGTTGCTTCGTACTTCAAACGGTTCTCATGGCGAGCTTTGATTTGATCGCAAATTTCTTTAACGTTGTGGATGGTGTAATTAACTTCCACAATTTCACCGCAATCGAAAACAGCCATTAAACCCAGCACCTCTTTCATTACGTCCTTTTCGATTGCCTCCGACGTGGAGTTGTTTCTTAGTTCCGCGATTTGTTCGATCAGGTCTTTGTTTAACTTTATTAGCGCAAAATTCTCATTTTCTAGATCATCAGCATGCGCACGAACTGCCTTTTGAAGTTCCGCATATGCTTTCCTCATCTGTAGGTCTATCGTATCCATGTGGTCACAATCGACGGAAATGTTTTTATGATTCAACCGCTTCAGCCAGTTGTTGGTTTCCCGCACGAAAATTTCTAAAATATTCGTGCGTAGTTGACACTTCTTCGCCTCATCAATTTGCTTTAATAAATCACGCTGCTGCTCCTTGAACGCATCGATTTGTTTGGTGTGCCACACCTTAATTTTCGAGCAGATGGTCTTCACCTGATGGACCATATTTTTGTCAGTGAAGTTGTAACATGATACTCCACCCCTGCAGCCTAAGAACACCATCAATTGGATTATTTCTTTAGCGGTGGATTCCATGGTTACGGCGTATTCCAGTTCACTCTTGCGTAATCTTTCGAACTCCTCGAAATCGCCGCTGGGTACATTCTTCAGTTTACTGCAAATCGTTTTGAGTTGGTTTTCAAATATATCTCCCTTAAAATTATAGTCCAAAAGTAGTTTTTCCTCAATTTTGAATGAAGATAGTAAGCTGTTGATTTCGCTAATACAAATTTCCCTATCTCTGTTGCTTTCGTTACATTCCTCGCGTAAAGTACCGTTTTCCTTAAACAGTTCATCGCGTTTATGTTCTAAATGTTCAACTTTCTCGCGGAGTGTTTTAATTTCATTACTTTGCACCTGATAGCACGCTTTCAGTTTTCCGCATATTTTCCTTGCCACTGTTGATAAACTTTCATCCGAAAACCATTCTCGTCGAAGTTTTGTTTCTTCTTCTCCAGCAGCTAATCTAGCTAGGTGATTCAATTCATCTATGATAACATCTTTTGTCGATTCTTTAGACGTTGCCATATTTTGATTCACATCTGCATTATCTTGCATTTTAATCCTTTTCTCTTTCTGTTCGTCACAGGTTTGTTGGTTTAGGAATGTAATTGTCTTTTTACGAATGTTGTTTTCCTTCGATCGTTCGTTATGGTCGTATTCGGAATGTTTTTGGTGCTCTATTAGGGTACTGTACGCGGCGTCTTTCTCTGATTTAGTTTGATTCACCAGCTCTAGAAATTTGGTGAGATACTCGTCGATGTTCTCTATGCATTTCAAATTCTGGGGTTCGCTTGATAGATTCATCCAATTGTCGAGTTTGGCATCGCTGTAGCGTTGCACCTGAAGGAATAGAAGTATGGGTTATGTAATAATTTTACCGATTAGTAGACTGTTTCAGTAGTTTTGGTGAAGATGAATGAGGCTGAAAGATTTCTACAGTAGAAGTATAGAATATTTTAAGTGTAAACGAGAGTTTGTTGACTTTGAACTTGGAAAATTTCGGATTTTTATTCAGGCATACTAAATTTGCTACATTTTAGCATTTAAATCAAAATTATATAACGCATTTAGAAGTTTCGGAATTTTTCAAAATCAAAAACGCGATTTGTTGATATTGATCTTGAAAAATTTCAAAAAAAAAATTGTGATGTGGCCATCATGTTACTTTCTCATTATATTTATATTTACGCTTTCATGGTGTATTTTCAATTTAAATCGTATTTTAAATGTACATCGAGCGGATGAAACTGACGTTTAAAACGTCAAAATTATGAAAGATGGAAAAATTATACTTCAAATTCAAAAACTCCGTTTACTCAAAAACTAACGAGATTTCGAAAAAAACTTATTCCTTAGAAGTTATTTATTTTAGCATTCTCTACAATTATTATTCACATAAATTTGCTGTAACTATTATCGTTTCATAACTATAAACCAAAAATGAAAAAATTAATAATAAAATTTTTCTCGAATAGCAATGATTTTATGAAAAATATGTTCAAGCAAAAGATGTGCATTTCTTTGTTGTCTTCAATGTTTGTTTAAATATTTTTGTGATATTTTTCATATTTAAGAAAATATTGGCAAAAAACAAAAAACAATTCCCTATGCAGGACTCAAAGAACGAAGTTCCTACGACGATTTGGCACCAAGTTATGGGTGTGCATTTTGAGGTTTTTCGCACATAACTCAGCGAATTTTCAACCAAATTAGATAATTCTTTTTAAATTCAACAAACCTTACTTCATTGTTTATTATGAAACCTTTAATCCCTCCATAAATTACCGTTTAAATCATTAAAATGAAAGTAGAATTTCGACGACATGACTTATTATTCCAGGATTTTTACGGCACGTTTATTTGAAAATAGTAAAGGGTTTTGAGATGATTTAACGTTCAAATTATCAAAATCATGCCTCAGAATTACTATTTAAAAGCTTTTAAACATTTTACATTCGCATTTCCACGCCTCGCCGCCATCTATTCGACGATGGCCGAACTACTAAGTGATGTTTTTGAACAGCGCCAAAATGCTCGAACTTTATCCTTATAATCAAAGTGTTGATATTCAGCAATGCGCTGTACACGAAAGGATAGACGATTTAATTCCGAATCGAATGGTGTATAAAATAGCTGAGGCAATTTAGCGGTTTTCTTGTAATTTGCGAATGAAAATTAAGCACGACACACTTACCGACATTTACAGTTCACTGTAACTTAAAACCTACATGCATAACAATTTGCTATATTCTTCAATGAAATACGGGTCCCAATACTTATTACTGATTATTAAATTATTTTTTTATATTATTAATGCATTACAATAAGAGAAATATATGAGGAATCCTAATCTTCAAAGAGGGTGCCCTCTGTTATCGTGGGGATAAACTACGTTTTCATTTGTGGATTTAATAATGAAAGAATATTTAAAAACTTAAGAAGACTGTTATCTTATAATAAAATAAATTTACTTGTAGATATTTTCGTATTTAAATTGCAGAAACAATACATTATAATATATCCACCTAATCACAGGCAACCTGATAAACGCATAACTACTATAAAAAACTTCCAATTTTAAAGGTGACAGTGACCAAACCATAAGTGTAATCCTCAGTAAAGCTTCAAAAATAGTGCGAATATTTGAGTATTTAAATTGCAGAAATAATTATATTACATAAACGCCTACTTACAGACAATGCAATACACGCATACATAATATTAATTTATTACTAAAAACTTCCAATTTTAAACGTGACAGGGACAAAACCATAAGTGTAATCCTCCGTAAAGCTTAAAAAATAATGTGAATATTAAAGTATTTAAATTGCAGAAATAGTTACATTATATAAACGCCTGTTTACAGGCAACCCAATACACGTATAATTAATAATGATTTATTATTTAAAACTTCAAATTTGAATCGTAACAGGGACAAAACCATAAGTGTAATATTTTTAAAGTGCTGCTAAGGATTACACTCATGCTTGTGTCCTTATTATATTTAAAATTAGAAGTTTTTAATAAAAAATAATATTAGTTATAGTATATTGGGTTGCCTACAAGTAGGCGTTTATATAATACCATTGTTTCCGCAATTTAAATACTTAAATATTCCCACTATTTTTGAAGCTTTACTCAGGATTACACTTATGGTTTTGTACCTGTTACGTATAAAATTAGAAGTTTTTAATAATAAATTAATTCGAGTTATGCGTATATCGGGTTGCTTGGGATTAGGCGTGTATATTATAAAATATTGTTTCTGCAATTTAAGTACGTAAATATCCACAAGTGAATTTACTTAATCATGAGACAACATTCTCTTTAAGTTTTTGAATATTCTTTTATTATTACAACAATTATTACATCCACAAATTATTAAGTAGTTTATCCCCACGATAACAGGTAGAGCCCTCTACTTAGATTATGATTTCTCGTGTATTTCTCTTATTGTAATGCATTAACAATATAAATAGTTGAATGATTAATCAGGAATAAGTATTGGAACCCGTATTTGATTGAAGAATATAGCAAATTCTTCTTTATTGGTTTTTTATGTTACAGTGAACTGTAAATGTCGGTAAGTGTGTCGTGCTTAATTTTCATTCGCAAATTACAGGAAAACCGCTAAATTCCCTCAGCTATTTTATAGACCATTCGATTCAGAATTAAGTCGTCTACCGTTTCATGCACAGCCCATTGCTAAATAATAACACTTTGACAATAAGTATAAAGTTCGAGCATTTTGGCGCTGTTCAAAAACATCACTTAGCAGTTCAGCCACCGTCTAATAGATGGCGACGACGGGCGGAAATCCGAATGTAAAATGTTTAAAAGCTTCTAAATAGCAATTCTAAGCGATGATTTTGATAATTTAAGCATTAAATCACCGGCAAACATATAATCCTTTAGTCTTTTGAAATAAAAGTGCTATAAAAATCCTGCAATAATAAATATTGCCGCAGCAATTTTTTAATGGTTAAATTGATTTTAATGATTCAAATTGTAATTTACAGAGGTATTAATGGTTTAATAATAAACAATAAAATAGAATTTGTTGTTGTTGGGAAATTAACATTTACTTACGGAGTTATTTTAAACCCAAATAACTCATAATCACCCTCTCAACCACCTCCCCCTTCTTTCACTCTCCCCTGATTCCTGAACCTAATCCATTTCGGAAAAAAACTTATTCTTTAGATGTTGTTTATTTTGGCATTTTCTACAATTATTATTCACATAAATTTGCTGTAACTATTATCGTTTCACAATTATAAACCAAAAATTAAAAAAAAATTAATACATTTTTTTCTCGAATAGCAATGATTTTATGAAAATATTTTCAAGCAAAAGATGTTAATTTCTTTGTTGTCTTCAAAGTTTGTTTAAATGTTTTTGTGATATTTTTAATATTCAAGACAATATTGACAAAAAACCAAAAATAGTTAAGGTAAACACCCACTTCCGGTGTACGAAATTTTACCAAAAGCTTTTCAGTTCTTCGGATTATCAAATAAAACGTATGTTCAAAGTTTCATATTAACATATTTCACACACACACACACACACACACACACACACAGACAGACAGACACACACACACAGACACAAAATTTTTTTTTACAGAAATTGTTGAAATGGCATCTAGGAACCCCAAAACGGATATTTTCGTAAAAAAAAAATTTGGAAAAAAAATCACGATCACAATACTTTCTCGTACTTCGTAACGGAGAAAGTAAAAAATTCCAGAAATTGTTGAAATGGCATCTAGGGACTCCAAAACGGATATTTCCGTAGAAAAAAAATTTTGAAAAAAAATCACGATCACAATACTTTCTCGTACTTCGTAACGGAGAAAGTAGAAATGTTAAAAAAAAAATTCGTTACTTGTCACAGTGTAAACTGAATAAAAATGATAGTCCTTAAACAGTTATTGTTCTTTCGTTCAAACACATTAACAAAATATTATTATTGTTTCATAACCAAAACAGATTGCACTTACTTTTCTCATTGCGGTGTTTATTTTCATCACGAGTGCAGAAAACTGCCGTTTAAAATCCGCCAACTGACTTTTAAGCCTCTCATTCTCCAAACGCCTCTGCTCAGTATCGGTGTTGAACTTGGAAATCTTCAACTGCGCGTCGCTCAACATGTTCTTATTAAACAAAAAACTCTTCTTCACCTTATCTAGACTTTTCCTCAACAACAAACACTCCTCCTCCAACAAACCAACGCGCTCATCGCATTCCTCGCTTTCGAGAACGGGCGATAAAACGCGCGAAAAGGAGCCCGAATTGTCAATATCACAATGGCCTTGAATTAATTTGGAATTACTCGAGATTTCTGTGTCGATTTCTTGATTAACTTGTTCCTCCGCCATTTCGCACGTCTCTTCGATGAAGAATTTTGGGATCTCGCGGTATTTCTCGATTTGTACACGTAGGGTCTTCAGCTCGATTTCTAGTTTTGATTCGTCCGATGATAACAAGTTGCATTGTGTGTAGGATTCTTGAAGATATTCGCCATTTTTTGATCCTTTGGAGACGTTTAAACCGAATATTGCGTTTAACATGCGCTCCTGTTGTTTGATTACAGTTTCGTAATTTGATGAATTCAACGTTGTCAATTGTTGATTACTAAAATGTGTTCAGATTAATCGTTTAGGGAAGTTGGGGATTGATAATGGGTTTACCCAAAGTCGGTTTGGCATTCGACGTTTATCGTTGGCTTCCTGGACTTTTCGTACTATAAAAAATAATAAAAATGTGTATTTGCGCAAAAGAGATTTCATTTTCAAAAATTCAGAGGAAAATTCAAAACAGCCATTGCTGAATAACCTCCTCGAGACATTTATCTATACAGGGTGTAGAATTTGTTTACGCACCATAGGTATTTCCATGTTAAATTCCTAATGCAAATATTGGCTCCCAAAATTATTTTAGAGAAAAAGTGTAAGAATGTTTCTTGTAGTGAAAAAATACTCTACACAACTGTCTCCTTACTAATATTTTTACTTTCCATACAAAGGGGAAATCGAGGAAATTTAAACTACTATTTTAGCAAAAATATGCGGTGCCTTAGTATTGTTGGAACGTTCCAAAATTTGCGGACCATTCTGTTAACAGTTAACAGTGTGGTGCACTGCAAGTACGCTATTAGCAGAATAGTTCGATTTTACCATTGGGATCTTTTCATTCAACAAATCCATAATATTAACTCAGAATTACTTAAAATACGCCTAAATTTGTGATTAAAACATTAACGTGACAGCTAATGTTCGACAGCTTATTGTTTCAGCAATTCCAAGGCAACACCTATTTTTGCTAAAATAGTAGTTTTAATTTCCTCGATTTTCCCTTTGTATAGAAAGTAAGAAAAAAAGTAAAGAGACGGTTGTGTAGAGTATTTTTTTTTCTCTAAAATCATTTGGGGAGCCAATATTTGAACATTAAGAATTTAACATGGAAATCCCTATGGTGCGTAAACCAATTCTACACCCTGTATATTCTAAATAATATCAATTTTGCTTCAGAAACAATACGTAAATAAATAATAGCCAGTTACTAATACAATTACTACTAGTACTAGAAGTTACCCCTATTAACAACAGTTTCAAGTTTTCTAAATCTTGAATCGCTTTTCTGTTGGTGTAACTTAAAATTTCAATTTCGTTCAAGGATTTTTTATACGCTTCTTCCGACTTCTTCAGTTCATCAGCTGTTATCTTTAATAAGTATTCCTTATTCCAGACATTTTCGTTAGCCTGCGCCAACTCGTGTTCTAGTTTTTTAATTCTCTCCTCTAAACGAGCCGTTGATTTTCTTGAAGCCTACAAAAAATTTAAGGTGCATTACCAAACAAAATCATGGTGAAGAAGGATCACACAAATATCATATACGGTACCGATTATGTTGTTAAAAAACAGTGACGGTTTCTGTAACAGACTGAAAAGGTAAAAGCCTAAAGCGCAAAGTTTATAAAAAGAAATTACGGCTTTTTGATTCGCAATGTTGTTTTTTACAGCGTCTAAAAATAGCGCACGATCTTAGGATTGTTGGCCATAGAAGCAAGTCTCCCTATATTAACTCCAAAAAATTAACCAACAGTATAATGAAGTTATTGGCCAAAGAAGCAATATTTTGTTTGATTCGTGTTGTATTAGTATATACATATTCTGCTTACATTTTTGGTGGATTCTTCCGAATTTTCCATAATTCGTCATACTAAATAATTTGACAACTAAATTTTCTATAAACAAATTGACTTGTCAGTTTTGATTTTACGATGACGTAAATTTCCTTTTTGAACTGTGATTCACAATTATTTGATTCACACAATGCACTCCATGATGACTTTCTTTTTTAATATCAATAGCGATCAAGTGTTAAAATGAGCGTAATTCCGAGATCGGGAGTTGTCGGGCTATTATAATGACGTATGTGTCAAGAATGTTTTCAAAAAGACACTTTGTCGACATGAGATGAGATTAAGGGATCAGAATCTAAATTTATAGAACCACGCTGTTCCAAATTCATAAAATACGATGTCCACATTCATTTCCAGTAAGTACACTGCACACTGTGCACCGTTCCCCGCTTCGTAACAACCTGACAATTAACGTTATTAACAGAATATAAAATTATACAAAAGATCGGTGAGGGATCGTTTTCCGAGGTGCTGAAATGCGAGGATCGCACCACCAAGGAACTCTACGCGGCGAAGATACTGAAGCGAAATTTCGAAAAGTAAGTAATTATATTAAATGCACAAAATTTCGCTTCAGATGATTTAACACCTTGATGACTTCGCTCACATACTCTGTATCTGCTATTCTTATCTATTTTCACACTCTTGCTATTTTTTTTTGTAGAGCTACGTACAACACATTGTCTATATGAAAGATGTTCTACAACGAAAAAAAAGCTCCTCTGACAAACAGATCCCAAAAATCTTGTATTCTTGTTTATTGTTTTCGCTATTTACCAGTTATTTCTTTCAATACCTCTCCAATTTCTTCAATCTACTTAAGGTCTCTTAGAGATCCACCACCAATCCAACCACAGAAGCTTCCTGCTACTTCAACTTTATCTGTAACACAGCAACTTTTTATGGGCATGATCTTCTAGTTGTTATCAGTCAAATGTCTACTAATAGGCCTATTATTCCTCTTTGGTATAACACATATGGGTGCTGACCATAGTTGTAGGTATTCGCATATACCTTTCATCATCAGCACATATGGGTAAATATGTACTAAAGTTTAAAATCTCAGACATGTCAAATATAAATATTGACTAACCCCCATATATCCATAAATTTCAGCTTCAGTTATTTTTGCAACATATAACCAGTAAAAAGCCTTTTGTTTTGCCAAAAGCATTAACTACAACAAAATCTTCAGGATGGAGTTTGGTTGGCAGAACACTCTCCAATTTCTCGTCTCCAGATGAAAAATTGGAACCGCCATCACTTTCATGAAGGGTCATTGCGTCTGAACCCTTAGAAGATAATTCTTCTTCAAAGAGTTTTAGATCTAATCTTCTTTATGATAGGACCTTTTTGCTTCCGTTATCTTCGTTCTGCATTCTTATTGTTTTTAAGTCTGAGGATTGTTTTTACAAGGAAACGTGGAACTCTTATTTTTACTTCACGTTTTCAGCCAACAAAGTCTCAAGTTTTAACTTATTTGGGGTTGCAGTCAACAATATGCACTTCAAATTTTTCGCGTTTTCTTAATTTCAGAAGATGGCTAAGTGTTTGTCAGAAGTTGTTCAGAAAAGTTACCGTATTCATATAACCAGAATCGATAACTGCCATCTCACATCGAGTTGGACCATTTTTTGAAAGGGGGACTACCTTGAGCGCTGAATAGGTCATTTTCGTATTTTATTTTCGGCATGAAAACAAGTCAGAGGGTAAATCGTTTTTGATGGTTTTATTTAGTGATAAACCGGCTAACAAACTATTTTTTTTTCGCGCTGATCGCGGCCACCTTAAGGCCGCTGCACCAGGTGGCGCTGACGTCCTCTTGCGCGAGATCGCCCCACTGCGGGGAGATTCTTGGTCCCCCAAGTCTTCCTGCAATAAAAATCGGTTCGGAATATTATTCTACATAGTATTTCGCAACGAAACACGGGAGCTTTTTCGAAAAAGTTGATTTTTACGAAAAGGGTGACCTTCCGAATAAAAAACTCATTGTCAGCCCCAAAAATTCGTCACAAAAACGTGCACCAAAAATTGACTTTTCAAAATATCGAAAATCCGGCTCGTATTTCGTTAGGCAATTCAATTCTTAATACAGTCGGCAAAACCGCATCGAAATCGGATGTAAACTTTCCGAGAAATTTCCCCCGCAGTTTTGAAAAATACCGTTTCGAGATAAACGCGTTTAAAGTTTTGGGAAAGTTCAAATTGAGATAACTTTCTCGTTTGTTCAGTTTGCACGACGACTATTAGCTATTATATGTTTTCAGCATCGGTGAACACGAATCTGAGGTCAAATGTGCAAAGTTCAATTTGGATATAAGGGTTTTCGCGGTCGCCGAACGTGAACTAATTATAAGATTAGTCAAATTCAAGATGGCGGACCAAAAACTTTTGTGTTTATCAATTTGGAATGTTTCAACTTCACTCGCTTGGCGTCGTAGTTGACGCAAAAATTGTAGCACGTCAGACCGACCTGAAGCTGCTGAACCTGCATTTGGATAATGTCGTGAAGTTCATCATTGTAATTCCAAGCAGCAATACCGGCTGCGTGTCTACCACTGACTTCCCAGAATGGACAACTTTTGGAGCTATCTATCACTTTTTTTTCAAACACCCATAACTTGGTGCCAAATCGTTGCAGGAACTTCGTTCTTTGAGTTCTGCATAGGGAATTGATCAAATCTTAATGCCTTTATGGTAGATCGAGTCGACAAAATTTTTACAACTCCGTAGACATCGTCAAAGTTCGTCATTGTTTCCAGAAAAAACATTTTTTTCACATGAGTTCTAGAGGGGGCGGAAGGGGTTACGCTTAAGTTCGCATGCATGACTTCAAAGAAGACACTTCAAAGTTTTTCGCCCTTAAAGATTCATCAAAATCGATTGAAAATACGCCGAGTTATGGCGGTTTGAAAATGGTCAAAATTTCACGAATTTCAAGTGTTTCATTTTTTTATAATTATATAATTGTTACCGAGTCATCCAAGTTAACAGCACCTTATTTATCGATTCATAGCATAAAAAGGCAAGGCTTAAGCTTTCATTACATTCGAAGTAGCAGGATCCAGGAGTTCTGGTTGTTTTTCTACTAAAAAACTAGAGCCGATTCACTATTTTTGTTATTAGGTTCGGATTCTACGTGAAAAACTTATAAAAATCAATTGTTATTGGCGAGGCAATAAATCTGTGTTGCCCTGTGTAATTAATTAAAGCCCCACAAAGGAGGTCTTTTAAATTCCGAAGAGCCATAATGTATAATTTATGCCCGTGGTGCTTATAATGTTTGATTTCATTTTGGTGTTAAAATTTAATAAATCATACATCGGTTTTAACCCTAAAATTGTCAACAATTCTGTCATCGTTGTGTGATATGAAGTTAGATGTTCTGGTTTCTATGTAAATTGCAAAGGTAAAATGTTGGTTGGTACACAAAAATAAACACGAAACGTGATTTATTAGGGTTACGTTATTTCCAATTTGTGATTATGTTTTTTGAGAACTTACACTGATGCCAGTAATCATTTTAGGCAGCTTATATGAAAAAAAACTTGATACTGCAACACTGTGTGTAATGTTGATTATTGTTGCCCACGGGCCATAAAAAGCACTTAATGCCCTCCAATAAACTAGATTATAGTTGCAAAATAAAATGAAATATATTATGTTAGCAAACTGTGTAAAACTTCGTAAAGAATGATTATGATTGTAGATAATCTAAGACACTTTACAATTATTTATTTTGATGTAGACTTTCTTTATAGCACCAACGATGTCTTGTACTGTGCGGAAATCATCGCCATGCAAAAGTTAAGCCGTCACCCGAACATTTTGTACATGCACGAGTACTTTTTGTAGGTAAGTTTGTCCGGCCAATGGGCGTTTGAAAGAATCGTTCGTTGTTTTCTAGTGAGAGGACTTCTTACAAATTGGTTTTTATTTTCGAGTTGATGGATATGAGCATTTACGAGTTCATGAAGAGCAAGAAACGGTAAGTCATGAGCGAGTGCGGGTTTCGGTGTATTTATTTATGGTTAAGCGGGCAGATGTATTCCAGAAAACAAAGTCAAGTGCTACTTATATCAGATGTTGAAGGGATTGGAGTACCTGCACAGGCACGGCTTGTTCCACAGGGACATCAAACCGGAGAACGTGCTCGTTAGAATTTTATCGAAGGTAATTCGATTTGTGATGCTAATTATAGAAATGTTCACTTACAACGTATGTAAATAGCACGAAGAGTTAGTAAAAATCGCCGATTTAGGATCGATTAGAGGCATTTATAGTAAACACCCTTATACCGAGTATATATCAACTAGATGGTACAGATCTCCGGAATGTTTGCTCACCATCGGACATTACGGGCCTAAAATGGATATATGGGCAACCGGATGTGTCTTCTATGAGATGTTAACGTACGTTGAATCACGCAGGCGTTTCTTTTAATTAATTTAAAAATGGAAATGTTCCAGCATGAAACCGTTATTTCCAGGCACGAATGAGATTGATCAGTTGTCGAAAATACACGCTGTTTTGGGAACTCCCAGCATGCGCATCGTGAGCAAGCTGAAGTCGAGGTATTATTTATTTATTATTTTTTTAAATGAAAACTCTCACTTATTGCAGACGCATTATATAAATTAACCCGCCAGTGGTGACCCTACTGGCCTGTGAGACCGGGTGTGTCGAATAACTTTATTCTCCGTTATTGTTTTTTGTTGCAATTTCGAGTAGCTGCCGCATTGCAGAGCTTAAATTGATCAAATATCGTTGTTTTATTGTCAAAGAGCATACATTAAAAAAAATATATGAACTATTAGTAACACGTTTCGAAAAATCTTCAGTTGAAAACCCCGGTGCGTGAGACCGGCGTCGCCATTAAATTTACGTCACCAATGGCGGGTTAAATAATAATGACAAAAAATAGGCTGAATATGTAAATACCATTAGTTATACATTCACGCTATTTTTAGTTTTTATTTAATTGCTTATGAACGTAAATATTTTTTTTAACCTAAACTTACGATTATACATACAGGAAAAACTTTGGACTACTAGAGTCATGTAGGTCGCTTGGAGGACGTTGAGCCTCCAATATAAAACGTGATGCGGTGAAGATTTGTTGTTACCGCTATTCTGGTCCAACATGTCAGTCATTTATAACAATATTTCTACAGATTTCCAGTTGACTGGAGCTTTCTGCTCTCTTTTATTTAATTCCTTCCCCTAAACCCAAGAAAAAGCCCACCATGCAAGAGAAGAGGAGTCAACATACGCTAAAAACCTAAAATGAACATTTGGTATAAATTAATTGTTTGGATTTTAGATTAGGGCCTACCCACCAGCTTCACCACCTTTAGAATAAGCTCCAGCTTAAGCAGCAAGTTTTTGTTTAGGTTTATTGAAATGTAGTTCATTGACTAGAAAACATGGACTGATAAGAACCACTAGAAAACAATACTTTTAGCTGAAGTTAAATTAAATTTGAGCGAGGTGGTTGGTCCCAATCATATCATCCAACCAATTAAACTTAGAGAGTTGCTACAAAAAGTCTAGCAAACGAAGCAAAAGCAAGTGTGAATTTTGTCTTTTGTAAAAACCCTGTCTTAGATTTAATTGGTTGAATTGTAGGTTAGGGTCCGCTCATCACCCTTAGAATCAGCTTTAACTTAAGCCGCAAGTTTTTGATTAGGTTAATTAAAATATTGTTCATATTGACAAGAAAACTTTGACTGATAAGGAGATCAAAAACATTGTTTGTAGCTAAAGTTATCTGGAATTCGAGGGCGGTCCCTACCTTCCAATCAATTAAACCCAAAAATGGGTTTCTACAAAGTCCATTTTGCAAGAGAAGTAGACGTAAAAAGGAAATTTTGTCTCCCGTTTAAAATGGTTAAATTGTTAATATTACAGCCCATCCACCACCCATAAAATCAGCTTCTGTTTAGGTTAATCGAAAGCCCATAGTAAGGTGTGACCCACTGAATTTTGTTGCCGAGTTGGTCATGCCTGAGAAAGAGAAACATAGCAGTTATGTCTGAGATTAATTCATTTTTTTTTTTAATCTAATTCAATTGAACTAATGACGTAATAATATGCGACATACCTCATTTATCTCGCAGCCAACTCTGAAACAAAATTTTGTGGCTCACACGATATATTTGCTAGCACAACTAGGTTAAAATAGTGCTTGTAGCTAAAGTTTAACTGAATTTAAGGGTGGTGGGTGGGCCCTATACCAGATTCCAACCAGTTCAACCTCAGACAGAGTTTCTACAAAAAGTCCATTTTGTAAGAGACACATTTACACTTGTAGATCTAGTCTGACCACTGCCAAACAGATGTTTTTAATCATCTTCCAAATATTCTTTGGACGAGATATCCTTCACTAGCCTTTGTTCTTCTGTATTTAATATTCATTCGCTGGGTATTACGCTTTTTTTATAGTGAAAAGTAGTTCCTTTTAATTAATTGTGAGACTTACAGAAACTGAGACAAGCAAAATTTATTTTGACATGGATCGCTCTCACATCGACTGGAAATGCCAAAAAACGATTCAATTTAATTTAATTTTGTTCATGAAAATTATTTGTGAGACTTACAGGAATCGACTCTGTGATTTAAACATTATTTATATATACTAATTACGTAAGAAAAGTTTGACAGCCCAGCAAAAACCGCTATAAAGGGGCGTCGGCCGACCGGCACAAAAAATTCGCCCAAAAATATGAGGATTTTAAAAATCGCTTCCCCCGAAACTCACCCTTAAAACGGGGGGGTAGGGTTAAACCTCACCCCTTATCGGGGCCTTATTCGGTAAAATTTTGTTAGTTTTTCCGCGAAGATCGACGCCCAGATAACCGGGCAAGCTTCTAAAACCGGTCCCGTCGTTTCATTTCACCTTCACCCCCGGGGGTGATTTTTCAAACGCAAATTTTCGATTTTTGCACGTTTCCAAAAAAAAAAAAATATCTCCTCCGTAACCGCTGGGACTGGACGATCTCAGTATGTCTTAAAATAATCTTAAAGAAAATATCTAAAATTTATCGAGCCACTTTTTTAAATTTTAGCCCCGTTTCCAAAATATGATTTTTTAAAAACCGGGTAAAAAGAAAAATTTTCTTCTTTTAAGGACGTATTTTTTTCTTTTCAAGTAGAAACGCTGAAACCTTCAGGGATGGCAGAAGGGATAACTGGCTTTCATTGGGATTTTTTTAACATTTTTGGAACCACTCCTACGCGCCACCAACCCAGGGGGTGATTCGGTTTTCTTCTTTTAAGGACGTATTTTTCTCTTTTCAAGTCGAAAAGCTGAAACTTTCAGGAATGACAGAGGCGATGACTAGCTTTCATTGGTGATTTTTTCAACATTTTTGGAACCATCCCTACACGCCATTTACACCCTCTGGGTTCGGTTTTCTTCTTTTAAAGACGTATTTTATCTTTTAAAGTTGAAAAGCTGAAATGTTTAGGGATGGCAGAAGATATTTTTTCAAAAGTTTTGGAACCACCCCTACGCTTCATTTGCACCGTCTGGGTTCGGTTTTCTTCTTTCAAGGACGTATTTTTTTCTTTTCAAGTCGAAAAGCTGAAACTTTCAGGGATGACTGGCTTTCATTGAGAATTTTTTCAAAATTTTTGGAACCACCCCTATGCGCCATTTGCACCCTCCGGGTTCGTTTCTCTTCTTTTAAAGATGTGTTTTTTTTCTTTTAAAGTCGTAAAGCTGAAATTTTCGGGGATGGCAGCAGAAACTTTTTCAAAATTTTTGGAACCATCCCTATGCTCCATTTGCACCCCCTGGGTTCGTTTTTGTTCTTTTAGGGACGATTTTTTTTCTTTTAAATCAGAAAACTGAAACTTTCAGGGATGGCAGAAGATATTTTGTCAACATTTTTTTAAAAATCCCTACGCTCTATTTGCACCCCTGGGTTCGTTTTTCTTTTAAGGACGGATTTCTTTCTTTTAAAGTCGAAAAAATGATATTTTCAGGGATGGCAGAAGATATTTTTCAAAATTTTTGAAACTACCCCTACGCTCCATTTGCACCACTGGATTCGTTTTTCTTCTTTCAAGGACGGATTTTTTTTCTTTTAAAGTCGAAAAGCTTAAACTTTCAGGGATGACAGAAGCGATGTCTGGCTTTCATTGGGAATTTTTTCAAAGTTTTTGGAACCACCCCTACGTGCCATTTGCACCCTCTGGGTTCGTTTTTCTTTTTTTAATGACGTATTTTTTTCATTTAAAGTCGAAAAACTGAAACTTTCTGGGATGACAGAAGATATTTTGTCAACATTTTTTTAAATACCCCTACGCTCTATTTGCACCCCTGGGTTCGTTTTTCTTTTAAGGACGGATTTTTTTCTTTTAAAGTCGAAAAAATGATATTTTCAGGGATGGCAGACGATATTTTTTCAAAATTTTTGAAACTACCCTTACGCACCATTTGCACCCATTGGGTTCGTTTTTCTTCTTTTAAGGACGAATTTCTTTCTTTTAAAGTCGAAAAGCTGAAACTTTCAGAAATGGCAGAAGACATTTTTTCAAAAATTTTGGAACTACCCCTACGTGCCATTTGCATCCCCTGGGTTCGTTACCTTCTTTTAAGGACATTTTTCTTTTAAAATCGGAAAGCCGAAATTTTCGGGGATCGCAGAGGCTTTAAAAAAAATAAAAGAAACAAAAATAAAAAATAAAACATTTAAAATAAAAATAAAAAATGAAAAATAAAAAATGAAAATTGAAAAATTGAAAATTAAAACTTGAAAATGAAAAATTGAAAATGAAAAATAAAAAACGAAAAATTAAAATTAATTTAGAAAAAAATTATGTTTTAATTGATGGCGCAGCGTAGAGGAGCCGTCGATCTTCACCAATTACTTTGCTTAATTCATTATAATAGTTGCTATTACACACGCTGTGGCGTCGTCCGTTACCAATTTAATCGCTTAATTTTAATGGGCCCCGCACGGACGACGGTGCAGCCTAGCGGGGCCGTCGTCCGTCACCAATTTAATCGCTTCATTTTGATGGGCCTCGCTGGACGACGGCGCAGCGCAGCGGAGCCGTTATTGGTCACCCGTTACTTTTCTTAAATTTTTACATTTCACAATTTCACATAAAGAACACAATTTCACATACATCAAACTTAAGCCTAGGAAAAACTAGTTTGATGCTATACATGGAGGTCTTTAGAAATCAATATTCAAATGTAAAATGCAATGAATGGTGATATTATTATCGATGATTTTAAGAATTATTAATTTGTGAATTGTTTGAAATTTAAATTTGCCCTGGAAGGTAACTACCAGGACATTCTGACTGATTTTAGTCTTTATTCGCTCACTCATAGACGTTTTTGCAGTGATGTCTTATTTGTTCACAAACTTCTACACGGCTCCATAAATTGTCCAGCATTACCTAAATCTGTTGACCTATATGTACCATCCAGACACTTAAGATCTAGTCAAACATTTTTTTATTAATACAAATAAGACGGACTATGCAAGAAATTACGGTGTTCCTCGGTTACTTCGCAACAGTAACAACTGCTAAGTCGATCTTTTTAATATAAGTATAAATGGCCTGCGTTTGTATCTTGATAATTGTCAAGATACAAACTTCAAATTTTAAACTGTCTTAAATTGTGCTTCTTTTTAAGTATCTGTATATTGTTTTGAATTCATGACATATTTATAATATTTTAAACTGTGTTTAAATTTTGTTTTCTTTTTAAGTATGTGTATATTGTTTCTAACTCGTGATTTCTTTCTATTATTTTAAATTGCATTTGAATTATGTTTTTTTAAGTATGTGTATATTCTTTTAAATTCGTCTTAAGTGTCTTAGTATTTTATTTATTCTGACGTTTATTTTTAGTTTGTAAGAATCTATTTTACTGTACTTGTTTAATTGCACATGGTCTACCGTTAATAAATACATACAATAATATTACCACGAATTATATTCTGAAAGAGAATACCAAGAGATTGATCGATCGATTTATACTAATTAGACGTTTCTCTCAAACCGATGTGATTCATCGCAACGGAATGAGATATCGTTGCAAGGATTTTTGTAACAATAATATCGTCGATACTTACTGTTAACAGTTACTGTTCTATTAAATATATGTATATTATTACTTTAGATCGAAGAATTTCAAAAATTTCACTCGACAAATTGGATCCGGATTGTCTCCAATGATCAATCAGTTTAGCGATGACGGTCAGACTATCTTGAAGTTGATGTTGCAATACGATCCAGACATCAGGAGTAATGCCAGGCGAGTGCTGCAGCATAAATACTTCGCGTACTTAAGGTAAAATGCTATTATTCAATCGTCCTCTTAATTATTCGATCACGAGCATCTAAATGTTATTAAAAATATTTATTTTTTAGGGACGAAGAAAGAATCAGAAAGTATAGCAAAGCCTTAATGAACCAAGAAGCTGGAGATGTGGCCATCGCTCAATTCCCGTTGAATATCCCTAAGATGAACAATAATTTCAACAAGGTTATTGCTCATTCGAAATACCAAGTTTTTCTGGTTACAAAATAAAACCCATATACTGTACACAGACAACGTTCCCCAAACTAAATAATTAGTCTAAATGGAACAATAGTAATTTACGATACAAGTAACGTTATGAAGGTTTTTACATTACGAGAGAGAAGTTTGAAAGCACGAGCGATGTAGGAGCGAGTGCTTTTAAATTCTCGAGTAATGTAAAAACAAATAAGGTTACGTGTGTCGTAACACGGTTTATTTTATCCTATTTCTATTTTTTTTAATGAGAAAAATGTTTAATGAAAAACGCCATAGGCGAAATAATGTTTGTATGCCAATATCTCCATAGCAACGAGTTGCGTTAAGATAAATATAACAACACTAATGTTGTTAAGAATTCTTAACAACACTAGTGCTGTTAAAGGTACCTTAACGTAACTCGTTGCTAAGGAGTTATTGGCATGATAACATTATAGGATAAAATAAAGTTATTTTACAAAATTATTATCAATGTTATTTTAATCAAGGCTAAACCTGAACTTGCATACCGTTATAATTGCAATCGGAATTACTGGAACTATCAGTAACGGCTCGCGTGGTTACTCATGGTACGGCCGAAGTAGCAATACAGATAGGTAGGGTCCAGTGACGGTTGACGTTTTTTTGGTACGGCCGAGGTACCAGAGATATACCGATACGTAGGAGCGGTTGCAGAGATGGCTGGCTGCGTGACTGCATCTATCTGTATTACCACCTCTTCTACGTCGGCCGTACTAAAAAAAACCCACGCGCCCTCACTGGTACAGTCAGTTACAGTGACGGCCGACGGCGTGACCGCACTTATCTGTATTACCACCTCGGCCGTTCCCCGCAAACTTCACTGGGAACTATATCCACAGAATACATATTCAGATTACAGAAACAACGTAATGCTATTGTCAGGTAACTTTGAATTAAACAACTTTCAACGTTATTTTACCACTATTTAAAACGTCGAAAGTTGTTTAATTCAAAGTTACCTGACAATGGACTACCACATAGTAACGGTCGCAACCATCATCTTCACGTAATGCTATTGTTTATTTATTTATGTCTTACCTGAATTTCAGTTCCACAGCAACTCACTCAAGAGCTTCTTCAATCCTGACGGAATCAAACCCCTTCTAGAATCAACCACAGCCATCGAACTCTTAAATCAGTCGACAATTGAAATGAACGCCAATTCACAAAAGAAATGCAAGTTGACTCCCAGATTTCAGTATCTGATAAAGAATTTGAAAAACACGAGCAAGAAAGTAAATCATGATAGGGTTAAAAAAGACGGATTTAGGAATACAACGAGGTAAGTTTTCCATCTCTAATCGTTTGCGATTTTAAGCAATGAGTCAGCGTCATCTTTCAACGGCCGAATCAACCATAAAAAGTCATGTTGTTCCCTTACATTATTGACTGTTACAATTGTTTACCGAAGAAATAGAATCAATATTATTTGCTAACAAATAATGGTTGAAATTCTTTGAACATAACTGGATCCAAAGTGTGAACATCCACATCTGAAGGTTGCAGGTTCGATCCCTGCCGGAGGCATGTTCACACTTTTGATCCAGTTATGTACGAAGAATTTCAACCATTAGAAGTCGTGTTAGTCCCCTACATTACTGACTGTTATAGTCGGGCCGCTGAGAGCTGCCTGTGACTCATCGCTTAAAATCGCATGAATCAAGATTTAAGTAAACGTATGTCCGTAAGAAAATTTGGTGCCGCGCTGATTTTCATTGGCGGGATTTTTAAAAATTCTCGCGCACAACCTTATATATTTTCAGACCGGTTTATCATTTGGCGAATTGCATTCAAAATAATTAAACACGTTAATCACCATATGTTAAGACTGACTTTTTAGCGATTATATTAGTTAAGTATTAACTCGATCGAAATGAAATCTAAAGCGCAATACAAACAAACTTTTTACGGTTATGTTATTTGACGTAGCGCTCGCCTGTTTTGTATGTTTATATGAATGCGATGCAAGAGTCATGCGTGAGCTTAGACCTACGTTTACGCTGCCCTATTCTTTAACACGCAGACACACGTTTCGTCTTTTATTTCATACTGTTTCGTACATGATAGAAAAAGATAGATATAAAATGCAAAGCAATTTTTAGTACGAAGTCACCGTCAGCTCTCAACGGATGAACTATACTTGTTTATTTTTAAGTTGAATAACTGATCATTGATATATTTCGACGAGTTCATCAAACTCAATTTTATGAAAATCGTTCAATAAATACCTGCTGTTTTTTTTCAACTCACGTCAGTATAATTGGTACTACCAGCCACCTAATAGTAAAATATGCATAATTTCTCATTCTGAATATTTTTTTTGTTTTAGCAATTTATTGAATCAAATGGTTAATAGTGCAGGCCATGTACGAAAGCAATTTCATTCATCGTCCAATATTATTTCGAAAAGGGACGCTTCAGGAGAGAGGAGAAAGCCGCTGGAGGCGAAACGTCCCAAATTTTGATTGATACCATTGTTTGGTTTATATCAATATAGATATATTTATTGAAGTTTATTCCATTGTTTTGTCTTTTAATTTTTTTAATAATTGGTGCATGGAAACCAAGCCGCCTAATATAATCGATTAAACATAATATTTAAAACTAATGGAATGGCAGTGTAGAGATATATTGCCTAACCATATTCTTAAAGAGGTTAAGATTTCTTCTAGTAAACGTAAAAAAATGGAGTGAAACTTGGCAAAATGTCTATTAAAGAATCCTTATTTTTTACAGCTACTTATACATTTCATTACCTAATCCTAACCCAATACAAAAACAATACTATGTTTGTATTATTACAATATTGTTAATTAGAATTTTATAAATTAGATTTACGTAGATACGCTAAAAGACAGATTTCGTTTAACCTCGGCACTGAAACTTTTACTTTCTTATGTATGTACAGGGTTCCCCATAATAGACTACCCATTTTATTTTATTAATTAATTCCCTACGAGATAACTAAATAAGTTTATCTCTGTGGGATTATGTTCTCTAGTCTTTGGGATTTAAGCTAATTATTGATCAAGTAGGCACCTGTCACAAATAAGTTTTGTATTAATAATTTTGTGGAACGTTATTTTTGTACGAGAAGTTTGTTAGTTTCCATCATAATTATTTAACTTTCATGGCTTACTCAGTCCAACAACGTGTGTTTTGTGTAGAAACTTACATAAGAAGCAATTCGATAGAAGAAGTTAAGCGTGCATTCCGGCGTCAGTTTAATAACAACAATAGAGGTCACGCGCCAAATCGTAAAACTGTTAAGTTATGGGTTCGTCATTGGCGTGAAAATGGTTCTGTACAAAATTTGAAGAAGCCTGGACGTCGAAGAACAGTTCGTACACCAAAAAATATTGAACGAGTTAAAATTGCGTTTACGAGAAGTCCTAAAAGGACTACTAATCAACAAACCCTTATCCTAGGAATATCAAAGGGAAGCTTAGATCGAATTCTTCAAAGAGATTTAAAATTTCATCCCTATAAATACCAAATGGCACAGCAACTTATAAATCAAGATAAAGAAGCAAGGTTAGCATTTTGTCAAGAATTTTTGAATTTACATCAAGGAGCAATTCACAGTCTCTTAATGAGCGACGAAGCAAATTTCTATTTGAACGGCATGGTTAATAAACAGAATTTTAGATACTGGTCAAATGAAAATCCTCGTGAAATCTTTACACAGAACCTCCATAATCCAAAAGTTGTTGTGTGGTGTGGAGTAGGATCTTTTTGTATTATTGGTCCATATTTTTTTGAGGATGAAAATAACCGCGCTGTAACAGTAACATCCGAGCGCTACGTAAACATGCTAGAGACATTCCTCATTCCAGAATTAAATAGACGAGGATTACTAAACAATGCCTTACTATTCCAACAAGATGGGGCAACAGCTCATACCGCCAGAAACTCAATGCGGGTTCTGCGAGAAACGTTTAATGGCCGACTCATTTCTCGATTCGGAAATTTGCCTTGGCCTTCGAGGTCCCCCCACTTAACGGCACCCGATTTTTTCCTGTGGGGATATTTAAAAGGCAAAGTGTTTGCGAGTCGTCCAGGTACAATCGAGAAACTCAAAGTCAAAATTCGTGAAGAAGTTGAAGGAATAAACAAAGGTTTGCTACGCCGTGTAATGAACCACTTTTTATCTAATATTGAAAAATGTGTTGAAGTTGGTGCAGGTCATTTAGAAGATTTTTAAAAGTTAGAATTAAATTAGCCAAATATTTATGTTATCATAAATCCCAAAGAGTTAGCTGTAATTTAGTATAATAAAAAGTTTGTTTTCTTAACTGAAAAAAAATTAATTCAAATATTAAAATGGGTAGCCTATTATGGGGAGAAAGCTTTGTTTTTATCCACTCAGTCAGTTGCCAAGGAAACAAGTGAAACTACTTTACACTTACCTACTCTTATGTTATTTCGCCGACTCCATGAGCTAGCTAGAATTCGAGGGGAAACGATTTTCACTCCTCATTGCGAAAAAACTCCCGTGACAGTTCTGGATGAAGAATTGCCACTGATGAAGGTACACCCTCTGTCTTATAAAACAAACATCTCAATACCAAAATTGCCCTAATTAGACATAAGACTGATTCCTCCTGCATCCGTTCGATTCAGTCTTGAACTAAAATTTGGCATGGCGGAAAGAAATGGTTATTTTGCAGCCGAAGAAAAATTTTTCCGACGGGGTGAAAAATTCCTAAACAAGCTGGAGAATAATAAATATTATGTAACTAGGAGATCAAGCGGCAGTTTAAATCTGAGGAGATACTGTAACGCCGAGGCGTTATAAATCTCCGAAGATTTTTTATTTCATTTCGTTTTGAAAGTCCAATTTATTATTAGTCACAATATTACAATTGGTATGATTATTATCGATGATATTTTGAAGTTGAAACTGTGCTGCAGATTCAACTAGTGCGTCTGTACTGCTTTGATTTCAAGTATCTTCCTAACAACAACAAATCCTATTTTATTGTTTATTGTTAAACCATTAATACCTCTGTAAATTACAATTTGAATCATTCAAATCAATTTAACCATTAAAAAATTGCTGCGGCAACATTTATTTTTGCAGAATTTTTATAGCACTTTTATTTCAAAAGATTAAAGGATTATATGTTTGTCAGTGATTTATTGCTTAAATTATCAAAATCATCGCTTAGAATTGTTATTTAGAAGCTTTTAAACATTTTACATTCGGATTTCCGCCTGTCGTCGCCATCTATTAGACGGTGGCTGAACTGCTAAGTGATGTTTTTGAACAGCGCCAAAATGCTCGAACTTTATACTTATTGTCAAAGTGTTAATATTTAGCAATGGGCTGTGCATGAAACGGTAGACGATTTAATTCTGAATCGAATGGTGTATAAAATAGCTGAGGAAATTTAGCGGTTTTCTTGTAATTTGCGAATGAAAATTAAGCACGACACACTTACCGACATTTACAGTTCACTGTAACATAAAAATTCAATAAAGAAGAATTTGCTATATTCTTCAATCAAATACGGGTTACAATACTTATTCCTGATTAATCATTCAACTATTTATATTGTTAATGCATTACAATAAGAGAAATATACAAGAAATCATAATCTAAGTAGAGGGCTCCACCTGTTATCGTGGGGATAAACTACTAAATAATTTGTGGATGTGATAATTGTTGTAATAATAAAAGCATATTTAAAAACTTAAAAAGAATGTTGTCTCATGATTAAGTAAATTCACTTGTGGATATTTACGTACTTAAATTGCAGAAACAATATTTTATAATATACACGCCTAATCCCAAGCAACCCGATATACGCATAACTCGAATTAATTTATTATTAAAAACTTCTAATGTTATACGTAACAGGGACAAAACCATAAGTGTAATCCTGAGTAAAGCTTCAAAAATAGTGGGAATATTTAAGTATTTAAATTGCGGAAACAATGGTATTATATAAACGCCTACTTGCAGGCAACCCAATATACTATAACTAATATTATTTTTTATTAAAAACTTCTAATTTTAAATATAATAGGGACACAAGCATGAGTGTAATCCTTAGCAACGCTTTAAAAATATTACACTTATGGTTTTGTCCCTGTTACAATTAAAATTTGAAGTTTTAAATAATAAATTAGTATTAGTTAAACGTGTATTGGGTTGCCTGTAAGCAGGCGTTTATATAATATAACTATTTCTGCAATTTAAATACTTTAATATTCACATTATTTTTTAAGCTTTACGCAGGATTACACTTATGGTTTTGTCCCTGTCACGTTTAAAATTGGAAGTTTTTAGTAATAAATTAATATTATGTATGCGTGTATTGCATTGTCTGTAAGTAGGCGTTTATGTAATATAATTATTTCTGCAATTTAAATACTTAAATATTCGCACTATTTTTGAAGCATTACTGAGGATTACACTTATGGTTTGGTCACTGTCACCTTTAAAATTGGAAGTTTTTTTATAGTAGTTATGCGTTTATCGGGTTGCCTGGGATTAGGCGGATATATTATAATGTATTGTTTCTGCAATTTAAATACGAAAATATCTACAAGTAAATTTATTTTATTATAAGATAACAGTCTTCTTAAGTTTTTAAATATTCTTTCATTATTAAAACAATTATTAAATCCACAAATGAGAACGTAGTTTATCCCCACGATAACAGAGGGTACCCTCTATGAAGATTAGGATTCCTCATATATTTCTCTTATTGTAATGCATTAATAATATAAAAAGTTAATTGAATAATTAGTAATAAGTATTGGGACCCGTATTTCATTGAAGAATATAACAAATTGTTGTGCATTTAGGTTTTAAGTTACAGTGAACTGTAAATGTCGGTAAGTGTGTCGTGCTTAATTTTCATTCGCAAATTACAAGAAAACCGCTAAATTGCCTCAGCTATTTTATACACCATTCGATTCGGAATTAAATAGTCTATCGTTTCGTGTACAGCGCATTGCTGAATATTAACACTTTGATTATAAGGATAAAGTTCGAGCATTTTGGCGCTGTTCAAAAACCTCACTTAGTAGTTCGGCCATCGTCGAATAGATGGCGACGAGGCGTGGAAATGCGAATGTAAAATGTTTAAAAGCTTTTAAATAGTAATTCTGAGGCATGATTTTGATAATTTGAACGTTAAATCATCTCAAAACTTGTAACCCTTTACTATTTTCAAATCAACGTGCCGTAAAAATCCCGGAATAATAAGTCATGTCGTCGAAATTCTACATGCATTTTAATGATTTAAACGGTAATTTATGGAGGGATTAAAGGTTTCATAATAAACAATGAAGTAAGGTTTGTTGAATTTAAGAAGAATTATCCAATTTGGTTGAAGAGTCGCTGAGTTATGTGCGAAAAACCCCAAAATGCACACCCATAACTTGGTGCCAAATCGTCATAGGAACTTCGTTATTTGAGTCCTGCATAGGGAATTGATCAAATTTTAATGCCTTTATGGTGGATCGAACAAATATTAAAGACAACAAAGAAATGAACATCTTTTGCTTGAAAATATTTTTCATAAAATCATTGCCATTTGAGAAAAAAAAAATATTTTTTTTTTCAATTTTTGGTTTATAATTATGAAACGATAATAGTTACAGCAAATTTGTGTGAATAATAATTGTAGAGAATACCAAAATGAACAACGTCTAAAGAATAAGTTTTTTTCGAAATTCCTTTAGTTTTTGACAAAACTGAGTTCTTGAATTTGAAGTATAATTTTTCCATGTTTCATAATTTTGACGTTTTAAACGTGTTTCATCCGAGTTTACGCAACGCTCGATGTACATTTAAAATATGATTTCAATTGAAAATAAACCATGAAAACGTAAATATAAATGGCTGTGATACCATCAAGTCGGAGAAAGTAACATGATGGCCACATCATCATTTTTTACTATACTTACCAGATGACCCTTTTACATATCTACTTAAAAAAAAAAAAACGTCTGTCCAAAAAGTTTATTTAAAAAACAATACTATTTCACCCATGGTACGTATATAAAAATTTCAAACTTAATTAGTGCTTTACATATCATTAAAAATTTCCTATAAAACTAGGAATGTCTATAATTAATTAAAAGAGGCACATTGTGGTTCTAATGAACTGTACTCGTAAGTCGCTTATAAGCTGGTCGTCATTTTAGTGTTCCTGGAAATCCTCGCGCGGATTAATCCAGAATTAACCCTTTCCATCCTAAGAAATTAAGTTGCATTAAAATTTACACCAACAAACACAAGCAAAATGCCTTTCTTAGATAATAGTTTAATCATCCACTAAAATTATCATAAATTATACACTCTTGGCATTTGTGGTTATGACATGAGAGTAGTTTTTCATTAAAAATGTATTCTATTCAAGAAAAAGTGCAAATTGTGAAGTAGTGCTATGCTGGTAGCAGTTTTCGTGAAGAGGGGGATATGTTTGCCGTCAACTATCCTGACCCTCCAAAGCAACGATCCAAAGGTTGACTCATAAATTTGAAACGACTGGCTCAATATTACGGAATTCTAAGAGGACATCAAATGCAGAGCAGAATAGTTTACCAATAAATAAGAAGTTTATGTCTTAGCTTCTGTAGTAGAAGATCTAAATATAAGCTTAAGACAAATTGCTGACAAGTGTGCAATTCACTGTACGATTGCCCAAAGGTATTTAAAGAAGCAACATTTTCACTCATACAAATACCAGTGCCACCAAGAAATATTACGTGATGACCCGCACTTCACGAAAACTGCTACTAGCATAGCACCACTTCACAATTTGAACTTTTTCTTGAATAGAATACATTTTTAATGAAAAAACTTGTAAACAGTTATGAAGTGTTCGATACATTTGACAGAAGCCAACAAATCAACAGCGCACCGTTTTTGTTTAATTTCATGGCAACTATTATTTTCTTGAAAATGATCATTTTTATTATATCATTTTTTAGGGTTTTTATGAATGTTAAAAAATAAATCATAGCATGACTGCATGCAGGAATTTTTACTCTACAAAACATTTATTTACATGTTTCTTCTAAAATGATCAGGGAAGATAATATTCTAGTATAAAGAAATTAACATTGAAAATCCTATGTTCTGTTTTGTTCCACTACACCCTGTGTTTCTAAATTGATGCGAAAGATTTTAAAGGGCGATTTTTGAGCAAGTTAAGTGCAAAAGTTTAATTTATTGTTAACTATCTTATTTAAATATAGTACTCTAATATTACACTTTAATTTATTGGGTAATACTACATTAACAGTCTAATATTTACCCCCTAATGCTACGCTTATGCCAACTAGCAAAATGACACAAACCACTAGACAAAATAAAGATGGAAAATGTTTTCCCAGAATGTCAACCAATCACTGAACAAGGTCGTATCTGTTGCATCTTTCCTTGTTTGTAATCTTATGAAAAATAGACTAGTTTCAAACAATTCCAAACAAGCGATATTGGTTTTAATGAACTAATATAAAAGATTTACTTACTTAATCCCCCTCTCTCTTAGGCGCTTTTGTACAGCGGGACGGATGCGGGGCCTCCCATTACGGCTGTTCTTCCCCCTTCCGGTTATAATGTGCAAATCCTCGTACGTTTTCTTACTTTCGTTGGCCAACAGCATGATGTTGTTGTCCAAGAAACGGTCCAAAGCCTCGAGGGCCTCGGGCACGTACAGATAATGCAAGTCGATGGTATTGTAGTGATTGTTGTGGTTAAAGTGCTCCGAGAGGAACGCCTCGGCGGCCATATTGTTGTACTTCTCGCACAGGTACGTCTGTTTGCGTGCCAATTCTGAGTAGAACAAAGCAACGGGAAACATGCCCCTGGAGTAGTAGCCGTTGGCCTTCTCCAGGAGTTCCTGGCGCCTTCGTTGGAAATCGCGTGCCTCCTCTCTGAGTTGAGATGCGGATTTTTCATCAATATTTTCGTCTTCCTGTAAGTACAATAAAAAGAAAACTGCCAATCCATACGAGACGCGTTGCCATTTTAACAAATAACTAGTTCACTTTTCAGAGAAGTTTACTATACCTCATTTAATAACCAGGCGGACTAAAGCCGAGTCACATTTATACTATAAAAAGTAACCAGAAATGTTTTGGCGGTAAAATTCAAATTATTTAAAATTCGTTTACACATAACATTCATTCAATAATTTTAACAATACATAAATAAATTTTATGCAAATTTTCTTTCTAATTTTGCGAAACACCGTACTGCTAGCCTGTCCTAAATATTATACATGTTTATGATTTGATTACTACCCTTACCTAATGAATCGACAATTTTGTGTACAACGACAGTAGATTTTAAAGCCTCTTGTATTAAAAGTTTATATACGTTAATTTTTGATTGTTTTTAAACAAGCGTTAATGCTCTCAAATCCAACCTTTTCCGTTTCTTGGGGATAGAAAATGACTCCAAACTAGTGCTGGGCATCTATCCATAGTTAAAAATGAAATATCTATTTCCTAGGAGATTGCAGGATGAGTTTTTGATAGAACCGATTCTTACACTTTCAACGGGAGGAATAACTGGTTAAAAACACAAAAACTGACGCGAAATACGTGGAACCGGTGGGACACAAGTAAACGGTAACAGATCAGCTGATCATAACAGCGGCCATTGCCGTTTTAGCAATTTTGGCCTGTGTAAAAACGGCGCCCGTTTAGCCAATCACAACAACGTATTTTCGCGGCTATAATTTGATTTAGTCCGCCTGGTTATTAAATGGGGTATAACAACGATCAGCGCTTTAATGATATATATTAGCAACTTAGCAACATGTGTTGTATGTAGTAAAATTTTTGAAATCTTGAACATGTTTAGAATTAATTTCTTCACTTTACATTCCAAAATGTATCTTTGGTATTCTGATACAATCTCCAATACTAAAGATTCCGCTCTGTTTTGCCATCTAAAGTGCTATTAAAAATTATTTTCATCAGGAGTTGTTACAAAATCTGTTGCGACTGTGCTGCCTTTTAAGGAGCAATTTTGAACTAAATGTTCAGCGTTCCTAAAAGAGCTATAGTTAAGATCCTTCCATCTCTGGACATCTAGTTTGTACCCGCAGTAGCTTAACCCGTTATTGCCCATGACATGTAAGTATTCAAATAAATTTCAAATTCTCAGATATCTTCTGAAACTCAAAATCGTATATAACCAAATAAAATTGCTGTTATACGATTCAAACAGAATGTTTTTTGTTACAAATAACTTCTCTAGAGTAAATAATATTGCCAGTAATTGTCACTAAAGCCTACAATGTTTGTTACTTGCTTGAGTACAATGATTAATAGGCAGCAAAGATGAATAAAAAGTAGTTTTGCAGGCTCACCATGATCTAGGGATCCATGGAGCCATTGATTGTTATCAGTTATTAAAATCCACTATATTAATTAAAATGGTCGATGCTGCCTTAAAAAATTTACTCACATAAGACTGTGTACTCAAGTTTTACCCAAAATTTAAAGGCACGTGAGCCGTGACATGTATGAAATATTGCCCGACCAAGGACTAAACCACCGAGGTCGGAAAGGAAACAAGTTCAGTCCTGCACTTAGATTGATCTAGGAGACTTATACTCTGTTCACATTTTATTCTCGTCACAGTCGGGGTGTTTTTTGTCCTTATATTGGCATGTTGTATTTTCGATAGTACTAATTGAAGTGTGTTGTTAACATATAATTTCAATAAAACGTTGTCAAACAATATTTTTAGATGTGAATGAGGGATATTATAAAATGCAACATTGCACTACACATAACCAATAAAATGCAACATTGCACTACACATAACAAAAAAATGTAATAACACAATCAAATTGTTAGTAACTTTTTTACTACCAACGAAAATGTCACCCTAACAAAGCCTGCTGTGGCGAGAATAAAATGTGAACAGAGTATAGCTTCTATCGACTTCCCGACATTAAAATGCCAAAGCTCTCTCTGTTGGGCACTATTACGTCGTTTCCAAAAATTGTGTATTGTAATGACCTTGACAGTTTTTACAATACGATCATAAAATACAGAAAACATTTCATTATTCTAATACAAATACAAAATTTTACTTTTCTGTTCTTTTAAGTCTTCTTTAATAATGAAATTTTTTTTTTGAAAGTACTTATAACAAGGGAGGCCCGTGAAAGTTCGGCAAAGGAGACTTCGGAAGAAAACAGTGGCTCAATACTGGCTTCCTTTATAAAAGTCATGGAGAAGCATTAACATCTCTCCCTTACCCTCCTCTATGTGAGTTTACGAACCACCACTGTTTTATAATACATAATTGAATATATACATACCGTCATCACAATATCATGAGAGACCTTCATATCCATCAACAGCGTGTCACTAACGGGGGCGGTCGTATCGACGTCATCCGCCTGTGTCAACCCCGACGAAATCAACGCTTCAACTGTGTCCTTGTAGCAATTATTATGGGCCGCCAAAATTTCAACCAGCGTTTCCGAATCGATCTCCGGGAAATTTCTGCCGAGCTTTTGCACGGTCAGCTTGTAGGCCAGATCGTCCGGCGCTAAATTCTTCCACTCGTCTACCAATTTCTGTTGCCTTCTCATGTCCTTCTCCTGGATCATGATCTGTTTAAGGTTGGGCGTTTCGTCCACCATCTCGAGAAACTCCTGTTCCTGGAGCTTCTTGGCGAACTCCTCATCTTCCTTCAGCATCTGCTCCATGAGAACGCTTTGCATGTCGATTTGTTTGAACAGCGATTCCAGGTAAAGCGCGTGCAGTTGCCTGCCGAGCGAAACGGGCACTTCGATTATGGGCTGGAACCCGTTGGGGAGCCAGAAAGTCGGTTCGCCGAACGCGTTGTCCAGTTGTGTGATGAAGTCGTGCCCGACTTTTAGTTCCATGGTCTCTTGCGAGTCGCTGTCGTCCGACAGGTCGAATTCCTCGTCGGAGTCGATGACAATGACCGGTCCGGCGTTGGTCTCGTACGTTTCGACTTTGGAAGTGCCCGGGGTGGACATTTTTTTCAGCTTTTTTAAATTGTCCGAGTAATGTTCCTTGTTGATTACCACGCTCGTTTCGAGGGTTTTTTTTAGGGACGCGGCCGTCTCGGACGTGCCTTGTTTGATTTTCTTCGGGACTTCCACCTGCACCTTCTCCTCGGGACTTTCCTCAATCTTTACCTGTACATAAAATTTAATGGTTTTATGCGAGGTTCATGGATTCAGTTCGGATGAAGATAAAAACTGATCTAGACACGGATGTTACGTTGTTCGGAAATTTTATTGTAAAACACGGGAAAAAATATTGGGCAATATGAGAAATTACGATAGAATTATCTTCTAGCTCGTAGCTGTTTGCTGCTTTTTGAAAATAGACCAGGTGGTATATTATCAGAAAACAAACGACTTGCTGAGATAATATCGTATGTTCATTAAAAGAAAACCTCAAGTGTGCTATGATTTTTTATTTTTAAAAATTTATGTTGGCACACATGTTAGGAATTGACATACAAAACGTCGGATCTCGGTCACAATGGTTTACAACTTTCCAGTTGAAAGTTATTTTCAAAAGTGGACGTAAATTGGGTGTATTCATTCGACGCACCTTTGGCAGAGTTTCAGGTAGATTTTCCTTACGTTCCCATTATTTATGATGAATTTAAAAATACCTTATCATAAAACTCTGTTAACCAGGAAGTGGTAGACCAGTCAAACGTACTTAGGATGTTATTAACACAGCCCAAGGAATTTTGGAAGATGAACCTACGACTTCTCTGCGCCGTTTGTCACAGCAAATAAATTTATCGGTAGGAACATGCCGCAAGTAACATAACCTCAATATGTGTTACCAACTTAAATTTTTAAAAATAAAAAATCATGGCACACTTGAGGTTTTTTTTTAATGAACACATGGATTCAAAATAAAATCTTTTAACCTAATCAACAAATTCCGTTTTCAGAAATAAAATTATGTCTTAAGAAAGTCGTATTATTATTTAAACCATAACTTTCGGGTGGAAACAGCGAGTATTTTAAGTCTGTAAATACTGTATGCGATTGGACGAATACGCCCGCTATAATCCAACGAAAGTTTAGAGAGTTAGAAATGGACGTGAATTAAGGCCTTGAACAGCGCGGTCCTATAAAAAGGAATTTAAAAAATATAATCACCACAAACTTGCTAGTGTAAAGGTCATGGCTGATAATGCCAGACTGCAGAAGCAATACAAAGCGAATTCAAAGAAAAGGCAATCGCAGAAAGCGAACAATCATTTGCACATTTAAATATAGCAAAGGGATACCCTACAAAAATCTTGTTTGCATCAATAATTATATCGTATGTTCATTAAAAAAAAACCTCAAGTGTTCCATGACTTTTTCGTTTTAAAAATTAAAGTTGGTACACTTGTTAGGAATTGACATATAAACCTCAGATCTTTCTAGAAGTCACAATTATTCCGTGCTCACAATGGTTTATAGCAACCAGCAAAAAACGTTTCTAATTGAAAGTTATTTCCGAAATGGGACTAAAGTGGACAGAAATCGGGCGTATTCATTCGACGCACCTTTAGCAGAGTTTCAGGAAGAATTTCCTAACGTGCCCATTATTTATGATGAATTTAAAAATACCTTATCTGTTGTATTATTTCGTGAAACGGGTAGTATTCTCCGTAAACCAAGAAGTGGTAGACCAGTCAAACGTACTTAGGATGCTATTAACACAGCCCAAGGAATTTTGGAAGGTGAACCTACGTCTTCTCTGCGTCGTTTATCACAGCAAATTAATTTATCGGTAGGAAGATGCCGCAAGTAACATAACCTCAATATGTGTTACCAACTTAAATTTTTAAAATTAAAAAAACATGGCACACTTGAGGTTTTTTTTTAATGAACATACTTTATATTTTTCTTGGACGAGTGTAAACATTGTATTGAATGTATTAACACAATAAATATTATTATTATTATTATAAAATATATCACCTGCGGATGTAAATAGAAAACCAAAACCGGTCGCATATAAAATTAGTTGCTGCTCGAAAAGTTTAAAAAAAAAACATTAAAGTAGAATAGCGATGAGGGTTCCACAGTGGATACGGACTCCAGAGTTAGATCTGAGACATGGTGATTGAAGAGACAAAATTAATAAAATACAAAATATCTTTGAAGAAAATCCAGAACAAAGAAGGACTACGACAGTGGTGGCTGTTATCATGAGTTATGGATGGCTACAGTAATAACGACGGGTGCAGTCGTTTAACCTCTTCACGCCCAGGTCGCCACACGTGGCGACAAACAAAGATATTTTACAAAAAAAAAAATTACACCTTTAGCGCCATCTATAGAATATTTTTTTCATATTTCTTTGCATAAATAAGTAAATTTGTGAAAGTCGTAGAAAAGTGTAACAACAAGAAAAAAGTATTTTTTTAAGATTATCCTATAGCCCAATCAAAGCTACATAGGCGCGAAGCGAAATTTCATTATTGCGGTAGTGGCGACAGATGGAACATCAGACAAGTGCAAATAGAATCACCTCACCAGTAGAATAAATGATAACAAATGAGGGTTGTTTTATTTACATCTGTTTTCCCTTCTTCATTGGCGAATAGTTTATAAGTAGTTTTTACTATAAATTAACATTCGAATAAGATTTGCTATACGTTATTGTAAGGAAATTAATTAATAATGATAATAATAACAAAACTGCTCACCCGTTCGTGGCAAATCTAACAGTGCACTCAGTTCAGATTATTGGCAGATACAATTAGTACAAAACGACTCACAAGAATGAGGCATCACAACTTTCCAGCAGCAAACTAATTAAAAATTGTGTGCTCATTATAATTAATATGATAAGATAAGATAAATAACTACTACTGTTTCGACGGAGTGCCTTCGTCAGGCAGATAACAATTATAATGATTGTTGCGACCAACAATATTTTTTTTTTCTGATTGAAACAATATTGAGTGATATTGCCTTAGTTACGATATGTCATAACACACTCATATTTCCCTAGGGAAATATGAAGTGCTCATATTTCCTTAGGAAAATATAAATATCAAAAAAATGCTTCTCGCAAGAATTGATAATTGCTCTAGGGACAACACCTCCGATTTCTTAGGAAGGTATCCTTTATGGATTTTACAGCTTTGGATTTTACCGGAACCAAACATTCACGGTCTTTCGTCGCTTGCGTTAACACATAGTTTGACATTTCACCAATTTATGAAACAACAAAACAAATCAAACCAGTCAACTATGATATTTACAAACAAGGCCCTTAGCAACGTTACCAATCCGATAAATTTAAAAATTTACAATCCAATATTTTCCCATTTACAGAACAATATTCTTACAATCAGAAAAAAACTATTGATCACAACACGGGAAATATGAATACATTTCCCTAGTTGTAATAATAGCTATAGTCTGGTCTCGGACTATTACTTCAGCAGTTAGAGAATTGGAATGTTGGTGGAAGAACAGATTATTTTTTAGTGGAAAAACAAAGTTAAATATAAATATAGCTATTATTACAACTAGGGAAATATGAAAAGTATATTTCCCGAGGTTGGCTAGTTACATCCCGAGGGCAAAGCCCGAGGGATGTATAGACAACCAAGGGAAATGTATTCATATTTCCCGTGTTGTAATCAATAGTTTTTTTCTGATTGACAGGATATTGTTCTGTAAATGGGAAAATATTGGATTGTAAATTTTTGAATTTATCGGATTGGTAACGTTACTAAGGGCCTTGTTTGTAAATATCATGGTTGACTTGTTTTGGTAGTTGCATTGCTTCATAAATTGGTGAAATGTCAAACTATGTGTTAACGCAAGCGACGAAAGACCGTGAATGTTTGGTTCCCATAAAATCCAAAGCTGTAAAATCCATAAAGAATACCTTCCTAAGAAATCGGAGGTGTTGTCCCGAGAGCAATTAAAACAATTCTTGCGAGAAGCTCCTAATGACAATTGGTTGATGTCTATATTTTCCTAGGCAAATATGAGCACTTCATATTTCCCTAGGGAAATATAAGTGTGTTATGACATATCATAACTAAGGCAATATCACTCAATATTATTTCAATCAGAAAAAAAATAGTTATCATCAATAGTTAGTACCGAAATTTGTTGATTAGGTTAAAACATTTCATTACCAGAAAAAAAAATAATTCACACCCACCTCTTTAGGTCTTTCTTTCGAAGGCGGAGACGTGTAGTTTTCAATGATCTCCTTTTTATCGGCCAAAAGGATATCCAAAGTCCAATCGATGTCCTGCTGGCATTTCTCGTACACATCCTTCAAATATTCAATCGGAATATCCTGGAAAAGTTTAGTTAAATTCTCAAATTCCACGGCATTATTTTCACCGCCGTCCTCGGTCATGGAGCTGTTGTCCAAAAATCCGTCCTTCGGCAACTTGTAAGGAAGGAGCGGCGCGCTAGCGAATTCCTCGTTAGCAGTAATCGACCTCTCGGCTAAATCCCTGAATGGATTGTACTCGTCCGTCATCGTTCCCACCTCCTTCACATCAGTTTCCGTGAAAAACGGATTATTTCGATTAACATGCTCCGGTTCCAGGATGCTCCAAGACTGCATCGCTTCTTCCTCTGGTTGCATAAACAATTGATTGCTAGCATTCGCAATCTTGGTTTCACGAACGGGAATCTTCGGGTAAACACGCGGTTGTGGCGGCAGCTTTTTCCTGTAGCACAAGTTAAATTGCTCAAATAAAACCTCAACAGTTATCCCCTTCTCGTAGCGATCTAACATGTCCCTAATTTTAAGTTTAGGTACGTTGTGAGTATTCCGCTTGACCAGCTCCCTTTCGTTAAAAGCCCACCATGTTGTAGGCTCTAAAATTTCGATGGCGTAACTGTTATCAACCGCCCACATACAGTAAGGTTTCATTTCCCAGAGCTGTGTGTTCGTGTTGTCAATGATTATAGGGCTGACGCCTTGCGATAGTAGGGTTTTTGCACGGTTTTGGTTCCACCTATGAGCATCGTTTAATTTCGAGGTGTCGTAAATGTAGGCGCCATTTCTGTTGAAGAAATCATCAGTGCTTAGGATGAAACTTCTAGGATCGCAAGCTCCGATACTCTTTCTGACAATTCGATGCCCCAAGTGGGATTTTCCGCTACCGGGAAGACCACGGAGCAAAATCAAAATCTTAATACCGCGCCTTGCGTCTGCTATAATTCTGTCTACATTCCTTTCAACTGGAGACTTTACACCCGCTTTGTTTACATCTGCAAAGTGACGTTTTTTCTGCTTTACTATTTGATCTGTAAAACCTATGTCATTCGCTTTCACAATTTGCTCTGTTGTACCTTCCGCCTGGTTCAGATGTTGTTCCATGACACTTTTCTCCTGGTTATTTTCTACTTGTCCCTGGTTCTTATTTTCTACTTGTCCCGTGAAGCTTTTCTCTATCTTCACATTTTCTGCTTGTCCTGTAATGCCTTCTTCCTGCTTTGAATTATTTTCGTCGGTAAGGCAGATATCTTTCTTGACTTTCTTCACGATACTGTTTTCATGCAGAAGGTTTTGTAATTCTACAGTTAGTTTCTGGACGAAACTTTCATTATCCCGGGCGTCCTGTGTTACGTGATTTTCGAAAACACCTTGCGCAAATGGGTTTTCTGGATATTCATTCAAGACGAGCTGATTACTGCCGTCTTGTGTGTCGGTTAGGTCGATGAGATCGTCAGTTACCAGGGGCGATAAGTCGTGGGAAATGTCCAAGAGGTGGCTCGTGGCTGCATCCTCTATAAATTAGGATAAGTTGATTGGATGGATGTAATTAAACGAAGGCAGCCGTGAGCCACACATAAAAAAATCCCCTACAAAAAAATGGGGTTTATTCAAAAATATTTTTTGAACCACTAAAGAATTGTTCTAAAAATCTGAAAAATTTACAAATTACACAGGCCGAAAATTCCAAAAATGGGATTTATTTTAACCACTAAAGAATTTCAATTGTTTTAAAAACCTGAAAAAATTCACATACAGGGTGTTTCAGAGCTCTGGGAACGGTCAATCACGTGCTTATTTTTCAAAATTTCGAAAAATGTTTTATACAAAAGTTGTGTATAATAGTGAGCTGCACGCCCTAAAAATATTAAAATTTATACAGGGTGTCTCATAACAAAGTTACAGACCAAACTTATTAACGCTTGTTACTTTCGGGACGATTTTGCGTAATATGTAGGCGGCCTTGACAAAAACATGAACTTCATTTTTAGTTATGACAGCGCTTGTCATATTACATTTGTGTGTGTTTTTGCTTTTTTAACATAAAAAACCGGCTGCAGAAAAAATATTGTACGTAACGCGTTCCAAAAGTGATTTTACGGAACTTCCAGGATTCTAGGACTCGCCTTCAGCTCGTCCTGGAAACTTCCTACTCATCCCGTAAAATATCACTTTCGGAACTTGTTAAGTAAATTACTATAATTGGAAAATATATTACTTCTCAAGACTCACCATCGTATCCACACTCATAGGCCACTGATTCGATGATCTCCATGTCGAGGTATTTTTCGAACTGTGCCTTAAGATGGTTGACGATTTTTTCATTTGATACCAATTCACTGGTAATTTCCATTTCTACCTCTGTAGGGGGATCCATTTTCAAAAAATCTGTAAAAAAAGACACATGATCTCTAAATTGGGACTAAAAATTAACCATCAGTATCAATTAATTAATACAACCTTTTAGCGGAACACTCCAAACTGAAGACATTCACAAATATTTTCTATATTTTTAGGTCAAGTTATTTTTTAATCCAATGAAAACCACTGTCTACTATTTATTTAAATTTGAAGAAAAGTTTCTAATTATTGATTGTTTTGATTTCATATCCTGACAAAAAAATCTATCCTAGCTGTTAAGATGTTTTTGATTCTTGATTGTTTTGATTTAATTAACAAAAAGCTGCTCTTTTTTTTACTATTTTTAGCTTTTGTGACTTTTCTTTGCAGAACAAACCACCTGGGCTTGAAATTTACGTTTCTAAAACAGGGTAAGAAATTTTCACATGAAATTAATGTCCAAAGTATGACTTCTTTAATCCGATCATGCTCTTAACTTAATAATACAAATTGTCTCGACTTGTCAGTTTGATTTTAATTTAACAATTGACATCATAGAAGACTAGATTAGTTCAGTTGAATAAAAAAAATTAATCTCATATCTCTCTCATGAATGGCAATCTCAGCAGTAAAATTCAGTGGCTCACACCTTGTTGCAAATCAATGAAAAAAGATGCGAATAAATACTCTGAAATGAGAAATAAATCTGCAATACACCAAAGGTTATCACTGAATGATCTGCGCAGGTGATGCCTAGTAAATGATGTGAACGACCAATCTTCTCGCATCTTTCTCTACCTTTGTAACATACCCATACTAATGGGTAATCGACTCAATAAAAATTTTATCTATATTTAATTCATCTAATGTATTTTACCTTTTATTTCACTTGTTAATTATTAATTGTATCACACTGTATACATGTAGTATTAGAAATGTAATTATCTAACAAAAATAACATTGGGAAACAGTTATTGCCAGTTCTTTGAATCATCTTAATAATAAAATAAATATATCCCGTTATCTCCAAGACGTCAATAAAAATGTTCATGGGAAAAGTAAATATTCTTCAAAACTTAACAAAGTCCAATGGAAATTTTCTCCACAGACCAGTTATTTTTCGTCCCCAATGTTAATCGTCAACTTTGAACATTGACTGTATATTTGCTTTTGATAATTGATTTTATTGTACCACTCTTAAACTAGCTCTAGTTCTGTTAACATCATTTTTTGCTCATGCGAGCTCGACGAATTGTTATTGTGATTGTTAACCATTTTAATTCAATTAATAAATAGTTGTAAAAGTTAAAACAACATTCAACGTACTTCGGGTAATAAATCTTAGAATTTATTATGACACTCAACAACACAATACAAAATTTAAAACACTACTTAGGTGTAGCACCTTCGCAAATAAATGCCAATGTCAACATCCTTTTCGCACTTGAAGTCAATTCGCTATTACCCGTTTTCTCAGACTCACACGGTATATGCCTTGCATAAGTGGGTCACGATGCCAAGATCAAATAAGTATGGGAAACACTGCCCTAAAAGAGCATCACACCATCTCAAAGTTGTTTATTTTTTATACATATTAATACTGAATGTATTAACCGAGTCGGAGAAATCATCAAAAATATTATCATCCTAGAACTTGTTCTGAATGTTTTTAATGCAGTTTCCCAAAATGTTTTTCTTAGCATTTTGAAAAAAACTGGTGCAGAATTTGGACTGGTGAAATAAATGGGATGCAACCTGCAATGCACTGATAAGCATTGTTATAACATTACAAGTTTGGACATTACCTGTATTGGACAGAATGAAGCTGGAAAATATGTGAATCTTGCAGGCAGGCACAACCATACACAACTTTTTGCTTATTTAACCAACCTCATATCTCTTAAAATAACCGAGATAGTGTCCCTCGAAAACTGTAAATTGTAGTAGTTATGTGTATGCTGTAAAGGTCTTAAATCTTAACTAACACCAATTACCTTATATTAAATTGTAAATTGTAGTAGTTATGTATATGCTGTAAAGAATTTAAATCTTAACTAATAGCAATTACCTTGCATCACAACTTTCACTCCCTAAATAATCCTTTGTGTTATATACCACTATCACGGCTCCCATTGCAAGGTGCAAACAGGTAATTCCTCCACACAACATAAATAAAACAAACAATGCATTTATACCCCAAAAATATTTAAATCAAACCCATTATGAAACTAGATTATTAGTATCAATATTAATTAGCTTCAGTTAACAGACAAAAAATAAACACAAGAAATAATTCATCACAAAAACAAACTTTGTTTGTCAACAGTGAAACATGTGATCGTGAATGAAACACCCATAATCCAGCTTGCTATTTTTCCTTCAACAAAGCAATTACATTTCTAGATAAACAGATAAAAAAACAACTCAATCGATACGTTATTCCCTCGTAGTAGGTATTTCCACTGTGTCAACAAAAATAAACTGCGCGTAATTTGCATAATTCCCGACCACCAAACTAAGAAGCACGTTTTATGTAACAAATTGCGCACTTACCAGATCAAAATAAACGTAAACTGTTCCAAATCGATCTATCCGCACTTGCTTACGTGAATATTACGTTCAATTGTATTGCAGATAATTGTCTGTGTTTTCATTATAAAGCGCGATAAGCTCATATCTGTTATTAACCTTCGTACGAACGTGACAGATGACAACAATGACAACTGATCTAGGGACATGGGGTATTCCCAGGTTTGGGGCACTGTCGAGTTCCTAATTCCGTAACTGCGAACATTATTATTGTTAACATTATGTTACCCATCGCACTTACTAACAATAATTTATATTAATCGATAATCTAAAGTCAGAATTGAGTGGAATTGATATTAGGTTATGTTTGAAATGTTTACGTTTAGATATCGATAACATGAAAACGTATTTTAATTATGGATAATTACGACGGTATAATCGTTCAATTCATATAATAATTAGAGTTGATTGCTTATAAGAGTGGTGACAATAAAAATATTTGCAATTGGTAATTAAATGCGAAAATACAGCGCGGGAAATTCAAATATAAGTAGCTTATTGTTATGTCGATGAAATCCATGGGAGAAATTTAAGTATTGGCAAAGGAGAAAATAAATTGTAATTGAATATTAGAATAATGACCACGGAAAGCTCTTTCTTCGTATAAATAGCGATTTTATTTATTAAATCATGTTCCATTTAACACAAAGTAAAACATATAGTATAGCCTATTCGGTAGAATCTGGCGGCCGAGGTCGTAAAACGGTCGGTCCGTCTTGAGGATCGGCGCACTCTCGAAGAAAAGGTATTGGTGGTTCGTCTAATTGCATCCCATACATTTATTACTGTCCTTCGCTCCTATTGGTATACGCACTTTTACATCAGTACTTCTCAACAAAGATTGGCTTAAGATAAAAAGTATTACGTCCCCTACTTACCGAGCTCCGACCCTCTTTTACGACCACAGCCGCCAGTTTCCGGAGAACGGGCTATAGTCGTTTCTTGTTAAGGATTGTAAATAAAGAGAAACAAATTAAAAAAAACGAGAAAAAAAATTAGGTTCTTTACAAAAAAGCAGTGAACAGAACACGCCACAACGTTAAAAATTTCGAGAAATTATCTCTCTCAATGATTTTCATTATTCTTACATTTTCATTTCCTTCCTGGTGATGTCAACAAAGCATCACAAAGGATTCGAAGGTTGTTATTCGAAGATGGGAAAAGTCCACCTATGAAGGAGGACTCATTCCATCAACGCTAAAGCCATAATATACTAAAGATTTAGAACAATCATCTGGTAGTCTAAAAGGGAGCTACGGTAGTTGCCATAGTAACATACAACCATTGAAGATTAAAGGCCGATTTACAACAACCCGGGAACGGTAACGGGAACAAAAATATACCAAGCTTCGCTTCCGTTAGTTATGTTTGTCAAAATGCGAATCATATCATTTAACTTTTGGTTCTCGTTCTCGTTATCGTTGCGGGTTGTTGTGAAGCGGTTTTAGAAGAATTATCTAGTAGTCCAAATGGAGCTACGATTGTTGCCATAGGCGGCTCGTGAAAGTTCGGCAGAGGAGGCTACATAAGAAAATATTGGCCTAATCATTACATGCGTTGTAAGAGTGTGTAGTGCATTCCAAGTGATTGTCCATTGTTCTCTCAGCCTCCGTAACGAAAGCTCACGAACCGCCACTGATTCGATCACCTCCAGCAAAAATAAAACCTCTATGTCGAACACTTGATACCGTGGTAGCCAGACCGACCGCACAGAGCGCTGCTAGCAATTTCCTAAGTTGGCAGCGCACATGTTGCCGTTACCAACGGTATAAACAAAATCTGTAGTTTCAGTTCAAGGTTAAATCATGTTCCCAGCTGATGCTTCCAGTAGACAAACACAGCACGAGTCAAGTTCTAGGTGAATAAAAACCACCAGAACACCAAAAAACCCATAAATTACAACCTCAGAGTAGCAGCAAGCCACCCGAAAAATCATTGACTGGAGGTCTCATGCTGGGAGGGGTGATACCAATAAATTAACAATCACACAGGGAAAATTAATCAGGTAACTCAATATATAACAAGTAAAAGCAAATTCCCTTCTTGTTACCGACAAAAAACTTAACAACAATTAATAGACGAAATAAAGAAGGGGTAGATTAGGTTGTGCGATTAAAGGGGTATAATTTAAAGAAACAAGTTTGACAGTTCAATTATATTTAAAGTTAAAATTAATGTTCCAAAAGGAATATCTGGGTGTTTATTCAGTACAATTAATTAATTATAATTAATTATGCGGATCTTAAATAAAGGTGTAATTGGAATCATTAATTACTTAAAATCCATACCTGACAGGTACAAATTATTATTTTATTAGTTTCAACATCCACACACTAAGGCTTATTTTATTCTAATGGGAAAATAAACTTCCAAACGTGTTTAATTCAATTTTACAATTTCATAACCTAAAATTTACAAGGACACCACAATTTATCCTGATGCACACTTTTCCTGTAAATGTAGCCCTTCCTGTTTGTTGTAATGTCACATCCGTGTTTTCAGAGGTTAGCGCAAGTGGCTTGCTTGAAGTGCGATGCCTCGTAGCAAGCGCAGAGCTACAACAGAAATGAACACCGGCGAGGAAGACAGGTACGCTTCAAAGAGGATACGTAATTACAACAGGTAAACACTTTTTCTAATAGTGCGTGTGTGCGAATGGTGTCCGTCTCTATTTTTAGCACCTGGTTTGGATGTATTATTAGAACGATTGGATGTCAGTAGTTTTCTACGATCATGGATGAGTTAGTATGTGTGATTATGAAATTTCCCCAAATTACTTACCAGCTAAAATGATTAATCAGTAGATTGGGTTAACGTCCCGTGAGTGTGTGCTTTATTAATGTGTTTAATTTGATTTTATTTTCGTTTTAATTCAACGGATTGTGTTATGTGGTGGTGGTTATATTGTAGTGTTTGAATCTACATATTTATCTATTGTTAATCATCGACATTTAAATGAAGGGTTAAATATGTTACACATATTTGAAAGTTAACCCAAAAATACTAACCTAACTGTACTTTTATTGATTCATAACTCTGTCATTTTTTTATAAATGTGCGTTCTGGGCGTATATCTTGATATCAGTGGAGGATAAATAAAAGGTTTTTAATACGAAAGTAGTTTACATTGAGAAGGTGTATAACCTAAAAATAATTTACAGGGTGTACCAGGAAAGTGGTGCTGGATGCAATTTTTTAAATGATGCACCCTATATGTTCTTAAATTTTTGGACTGTCTTGTATCTAAATCGTTTTTTTAAATATTCGCCAACTTATCTGTAAAAATACATTTTCAGGTATGTTATCATGCTCGCATGTAATTGTGGAAACGAGGATTTTGCGTCGAAGTTTTATTTAACTTATTATCCCTTTCACTGCTTCAACATGCAGTAAGATGAGAAAATGGAAATACTATAAGTAGTATAACCCACTCAAATGCTTGCATTATTATTGGTTTTAAAACATCTGGTTTGTCGCCAGTGAGTCTGGACAGCAGATAATGGCAAAATTGCGGTGGTTTTCAACGCAAGATACGATGCAGTACAGTGTTTAATTGACCAATTGCTTTAGACCGGGGATAAATAACGCCACATATGAAGTTGCAGTTGTAAGGACAATCCAGTAACTGACATAGCAAATATAAATATATATTTTAATTAACAATTTTACTGACTTATAATATATGTAATTATATTATAATTTTAAAATAATTTATTGTAAAGGTCGTGGTACATTTTATATCAAAATTCTCCTTTAAATCAATAAATTCTTCTTGTAACGAATTGGTTGTGTCAATTCCAAATAGAATTATAATCTGCGAAGGGATACCTAAACTTCCCTAACCTAACCTAAACATTCCAAATCTTTATGACTGACATTGATATCTTCTTTTATTTGTTTCAACATTCGGCTTTGAATTAAAAACTTGGATGACATATACGTAATTAATTCTAAATTCATTGAAAATTCTATAAAATGTAAAAAACAGAAAACCCAAGAGGTCCACTTGGACTACGTTGGGAATCCTTGCTCTAGATGAATTTGTTCGCATAATTATAAAAAGTGGTTCGGGCTGCTCAATATGAATGAACCCCATACAGGCGTTTATACATACGTGTGAAAAATAGGTCAAATTTTGATTGTAGAATTTAAAATATAAAACAAAAGCATAATTTTATTTTTAAATGGCATAACTATACGTCTGTAAGCAGTTTATGTAAATTCAATCCATAAAACTTGGTTACGTAGTTCGTAATTTCATTAAAATTTTCGTTAAAATGTGCAAATGAATATGGGTGCAAGTTTAAGACGGCCGTTTAATTCTATCTGGAACTCGTCTGTCAGACCACTACAACCTCATACACATCTGCACAGTATTTTTAAGTTATATTTATAATTTGCGTTGAAATGATAACATTCGTGAATGCTATCAAATCAACGCTAATTATTTGCGGCTGAGGAAGTCTATTCACCATTTTGTTTCTTTCCTTGGAATTTTGAATTGACCTGATAAGATGGGGGTTTTGGGGTGTAAAAATGGGTTTTTCAATTACCTATTTGACCATTTTTTCCCCAAGATCATTTATAAATAAATAAATAAGGTTTATTTACGGATTCTTCATTACAAAAAAATACATAATTAATTATTACTTAAAAGTAAAATATTGATTGATTACCCATTAACTATTTAACCTGTTTAGTTTTAAGTTTTTGACAATCGACGCGTTTTAAATTTCTTAATATTTCTTCGTGAGACATTGCGAACAAATCTATATTAAAATTAGCGTAAAGGCAATTTGAATAACGCATAAAACGAGACAAGCTGCTATTTACACCATAATTAGTTCTATGGAAAGGTATTCGAAATAATGGGCGTTGGCGAGTTAACTTATTATCTGCCTTAAAATAAAAATTAATTTGAGACAGGATATCAGGACACTGAACATTTCCATTGATCATTTTTTGCAGGAATAATACATCGAAATAAAGTCTTCTACAGCACAAATGATCAAGACCGAAACTATCCCCAAGAGTTTCGATGTCTGTAATGTTGTTATTACCCATTTTAAACAATAGAGATTTTAAGAATCTTTTCTGCACATTTTCAATTTGATTTATGTATATTGACTGATGTGGTGACCAAATACATGTGGCATATTCTAAATGAGAACGTACAAAAGCAACATAGATAATCTTGAATGATAGTGGGTTTAGTTTACTTGACATTCTCTTAATGTACCCTAACATTTTAGTTGCTTTATTGCAAACATAATTAATATGACCAGCGAATGTCAGTTTTGCATCGAACAAAATCCCAAGATCGTTTATTTCGCATAATTTAAATAAATCAGTGTTATCAATTTTATAATTCCAGTTAACATCTGACCGTTTGCGTGAAAAAGTGATTGATTTACATTTTTCAGTATTAAAAAATAGTTGATTTTGACAACACCAAACATAAACTGAATTGAGATCTTCTTGAAGTAAGAAGCAATCATTGGTGGATTTAATTTCTTTAAATAATTTTAAATTTGACCCTAAAAAAAATCTAAAAGTTTCTTAATTGATTTTTAACCTACAGGACCCCTTTGTAACACAATGTTTGACATTTGCATCATATTTACCCCATAAAAATCTACAAAAATATGTATCGAGACATATTTGCATCACGCCGCGGCATCTTGAAAAATCGGTTTTTCAACCTTTTTAAGGGTTTTTACTATTTTTCGTGGAATTGCCCATATATATGTCAACATTTTTTCAGCTTTTTAAAAAACGAACATTTTGGTTTGTTTTTGTTTCATCTTTGTAACTTTAATATTTGTTATTGTTTGTGATCGTGATTTTTTTTTCAAAATTTTTTTTTACGGAAATATCCGTTTTTGGATCCCTAGATGCCATTTCAACAATTTCTGGAATAAAAAAATTTGTGTCTGCTGTGTGTGCGTGTCTGTCTGTGCGGCTGTATCTCAAAAACTAATAGAGCAATTGATATGAAACTTTGAACATACGTCTTATTTGATAATCTGAAGAATTGAAAAGCTTTTGGTAAAATTTCGTACACCGGAAGTGGGCGTTTACCTTAACTGTTTTTTGTTTTTTGCCAATATTTTCTTAAATATGAAAAATATCACAAAAACATTTAAACAAACTTTGAAGACAACAAAGAAATGAACATCTTTTGCTTAAAAACATTTTTCATAAAATAATTTTTATAATTTTTATTGGAAAAAGGGTCAGTTGCAGAGACGGCTGGCTGCGTGACCGCACCTATCTGTATAACCACCTCTGCTACCTCGACCGTACCAGAAAAAAACCCACGAACCGTCACTGGTGTCAAATTATATGCATTTAGAAAAAATAGGAGTAACAATTGGTAAGCTAATCACAGCAACGAAGGTTGTTTATGTGAGCAACTGAAGAGGCACTGTCTGCATTTTTCTAAATAAAGACCATGGGTCATCACATCAAGATTCTAAGAGGACTAACAGAGGGGAATAGACATCACATACAAAACGAAACTACAATTCACAACATTTGAGAAAACTGCAATGTAGAGCCACACATGAAACCAAATTTGTTGAGTAGAAGTAAGCCCAAGTGCTCTGTTATCCGTTGAGAGGTGAAATCGGTTCCCCTTTAGCACAATGCGACTTCAAGCAAGTGCTCCCGCAATAATCGGCAAGGAGGGATAATGATTGTTATAATTCGTATAATTTTTTCTCACAAAATGCATTAGCAACCAGTTTGTAAATCATTGTCAAAACTTGTTGAAAATAATGCAATGTAATCATGATAAAAACCAAGTGATTTTTAATTATAAACCTGTATATTGGCATTAGCAACCTCACTTGTTGCAGAAGCATTAAATAAATTCAATAAAGATGAAAGTAGCCTGAATATATGAATATTCCACCTGTTCGTAACTTTGCAAAATGAAGTCTTATTAAGACAATAGGTTATTTGTTTGTAGTCTTAATAAGACTTAATCAATTCATATATTCAGGCTATTTTCGTCTTTATTTAAAAAAAAACTTATTTAGCAGATCTCATTAATTTGATATTTCAACATAAACAAGAGCATATTTTAGTTTAGTTTGGGAGATATGTGGCCTTTTTAAAGTAGCTCTTTATCTCAGAGTGATATGGAAAAATAATAAGCAAGCGATCCAGAGGCTGGTTTAAATTTTTATTCTGAGGTTTAATTTAAGAATAATGGAACACGGATGTATTTTTCAAACAGAGCACCTTGTATATTTTGGAAACATCGTTTTGCCTTTGTAATTGCCTGTGCCGTAATATAATATAGTCTACATAAAATAATAAATGAAATTTTTTAAGAATATGAATTGTCTCCTCTCGAATTATTAATATGTGACTCGGTGACTTAATAATGCAATGTTTTATTTTTCAGCAGTGCTGAAATGAAACCTGTTTATTGATTTTTGTGGAGAAATTATCTACAATTGTCGCTAGGTTTAAAAAAGTCCCACTTTTTAATAAAAATCTTAAAATGTGATTAACTCAACTAGGGTTGCCATCCATCCCGATATATCGGGACCATCACCATTATGGACCTTCTTGTCCCGACATCCCGACAAGACCCAATTTTGCAAAATTCTATTGTGAACTTGGCTGAAGTACTAAAGTAACGCCATCTGTTAGCACAACATGTAAATGCAGCCTCAGTTAGTTTTATTTATGAAAAAGGTGAAATCTTCCAAAAAAAATGGTGATGTGGCCATCATGTTACTTTCTCCGACTTGATGGTATCATAGCCATTTATATTTACGTTTTCATGGTTTATTTTCAATTGAAATCATATTTTAAATGTACATCGAGCGTTGTGTAAACTCGGATGAAACTGACGTTCAAAACGTCAAAATTATGAAAAATGGACAAATTATACTTCAAATTCAAAAACTCAGTTTACTCAAAAACTAAAGGGATTTCGAAAAAAACTTATTCTTTATAAGTTGTTCATTTTAGCATTCTCTACAATTATTATTAACATAAATTTGCTGAAACTATTATCGTTTTATAATTATAAACCAAAAATTAAATGCATAGTTTTCGCTAAAAATGTAAAAAATAACTTTGAAAAACGCAAAAATTGATACACACATTTTCAATTTACATTTTTAGGGAAAACTATGCATTTTTGGCAAAAATTGCTTCTATTAAGAGTTGTAGAGCGGAACATTTTCAATCGATATGGGCCATTTTAATTTCTCTATAATTTCCCGTTTTTCCGCTAGAGGGTGCGGAAAATAAAGTATAGTGCAATTTATTAATTAAAAATTTGAAAAGAAAACGTTGAAATGCAGATACGGTCACGATTTTGCGCGCTATGGTGGGCAATGCACGCATTATCTTAAAAGTCGATCGGAAATTTTTCGCTCTACAACTTTGATCTCTTATAATTTTTTCTCAAAATGCATAGTTTTGGCTGAAAATCCAAAAATCAGCAGAAGGTGGTAAAAGAAATATGTTTTTATTGATTAATCCCAAGAATCCTTAATATTTTGTTATACAAACTGTATATCATTGGAAAGCTTATTAAAAATGCCATAGATTGGTGGCAACTTATATAGAGTGTTCCATTTGAAAAAAAAATAGTTATCCATTGTTTTGCGAAAATACCAACGCACGATTAGAAGACCTAAACATCACTGCTCTCATGTAAATTCGTTTTTCAGTTCGCGGAGGTACGGCGGGAGTCGGGTGGACGAGGCCTCACAGTTCAGCCAGAAACGATGTCTGACCTGGTTCAGGGAGTACACGACGCCGGACGATCCTGACACCCTGGGACCGGAGGGCATGGAGAAGTTCTGCGAGGACATCGGCGTCGAGCCGGAGAACGTCGTCATGCTGGTGCTCGCGTACAGAATGCAGGCCCGCCAGATGGGCTTCTTTTCTCAGGAGGAATGGCTGCGGGGGCTGTCCGACCTCCAGTGCGACTCGATCACCAAAATACAGGCCCGGCTAGATCATCTCAAGTGTTTACTTAACGATCCGAACCACTTCAAAGCAATTTATAGATACGCTTACGATTTCGCTAGGGTAAGTACGGGTTTAACATTAAGATATTTAAAAATACAAATTTGCTTACATGATATTATAAAGTCATGCCCTGTTTTTAATAACCTATAAAAAACCATTAAACTTTTCTTTTATAATTCCATGAAGGATAAAGATCAACGCAGCATGGACATGGAGACTGCAAAAGCAATGTTAGGTCTGCTACTGGGCAAGCACTGGCCCCTTTACTCACACTTCAGCCACTTTCTGGATCAATCGAAATACAAAGTGATCAACAAGGATCAGTGGTGCAACATACTTGAATTCTCAAGAACTATACATATGGATCTGTCAAATTACGACGTGGACGGAGCATGTGAGTATTTTCGACAATCCAGACGCAACATAACCTTACTTTCCGAAACGCAGGGCCGGTGATGCTGGACGAGTTCGTCGAGTGGCTGAAAGCGAGCAGGGCCAAACCGAACGAGGACGTCAGTTGAGTGAAGTGTGCGTGGCGCCCGTATTAAGCAAGTGCGGACTGATTTAACTAATTCATGCAGGGAAGCGCCCACAAAACATTTACTGTTGTATGTGTAGTGTTGCAAATTGTGGGCCCTTACACCAAAACACCCAACCCCATGTTTTAATTTATATATATTAAAAAAAGAGGACCTGTATCCTGAAATACCATTAGAATAATTAAATTTTATTTCGTATTTCTTTTTCTTGCTGTATAATTGATCTTTTACAATTAAATTAGTCTAATAAAAAAATAAGCATCATTTATTAATGGGTTCGTTACGTTATTTACAGTATCTGTCCGCTTTCATTTTGCTCCTCCTGTCCAGCATCGTCTCGTGGAAGGTGCCCTCGGTTTTCGCCTTGTCCAGCGCCCCGACGTCATCCTTGCTTATTTTCATTTTTTTGTCTTGGAATTTCTGGAATTTTTTTCTGAAACAAAATCATTGGGTACACAAATAATAATCCTGAGTCCTAGCATTTGACAGATAATAGAGAGATTGTGATGATAAACTCCATCTACTCATAGATTACACTTTTTTAACATCTTTAGTGACAAACACTAGAAAATGAAAAGTACTAACACAGCTATGAGAAAAATGTAATTTTGGAGCAAGTTAGGTTAGTACCTGTATACTTCCAATATATTCATACATGATGTCGACAATAGACACATTATAGACAGTTTGTTATTATTGTTCATTTCCGCCATGGAGAACGTTCTAAATGATGTGACAAATCAACTACACACCTACCTGTTAAGATTCTTGAATGCGATTTTCACAATAAATTAAGTTTTGTAAGTACTACTTTTTGTGGCGAGAGTTGTTTGACAATCTATACCCTATTGGAGAAATAGGAAGAGCTATGGAATGCGCATGGAATGTGCTGATGGTCGTTACCAGTGGCGCAGCATAAATTCAGTAATATCATTTTGATTATTAATAAAATATCTTTAGGTATTTTTTTGAATATCACAATATATAATTAAACTTAAAGCATATTTAAATATGTTTATGGTTTAAATTATTTGTAAATAATGGACATAAATGATAAACTTTATAATTCCCATTTCGAAAGACGTCTACGTTCATGGACAACCAGAGCGATAACTTTTCGTTGAGTGGTACAGCGGTCGAGCCATGTGTTCAGCGAGATATGAACGAACCATCACAAGAAATATATTGGTCCACAGCTTACACTCTCGAACACACGGTGAACAGAGCGGCCCATTGAAAATAACATGCCAAAAAAAATAATTATTTTCTATTTCATCGCTGCGCTCACCATTTTAAAGGCGCATACTATTTACATTCTTTAAATTCCATAGCTCTCTGTATTTATCCAATAGACTATAGTGGGATATCCGTCACTCAAGATGTCGAAAAAGTCTAATCTATGAGTAGATGGAGTATATATGAAGCTAAATAAAATATATTAGATAATATAATTGCAAGGCAATTTTCATGTTAAAGAAAATTTTAATACCAGTGAAGCTGTAGACCTTTTCTAATTGTACGGTCCACTTTTTTCCTTTCGCTTTCCTTTCCTCAAAGATATGAATTTTTTAAATCTATTGCTAACTTCACACCAGTAAAACTAACTCACACATAATTAATCTCCACCAGTCTATTGCTAACTTCACACCAGTAACACTTACACATAATTAATCTCCACCTGTTCCAAGGAACCTTGCTCTTCCGCCGGCACCTCCTTACTTGAAGTATCCACTTTCACAGTTTGGCACCTAACTTTAACGAAATTTTCATCTCCCGCCCTCTTATGGACCGCTGTCACAGAATCATCTTCATCGTTCACTGACAGGAAGCATTCTGTATAAGACTGAAATATAAAAACCCCGAGTAGTAAAAAAAGTATTTGTTTGGTTGAAAGATTTTTGTGGTGTTATTCTGAACAAAATTGTTAGCGTTAAGAGGAATGTTATTTGCTAACATCGACAGATGTTATGAATATACGATTCTGTACAAAATGTCTGTCAACTAACATTGATGTATATTAACATTTTTGATGTTAAACAGCACCTGTCAAAATGGTCGATGTTTCAAGATTGTTAATCGTGATATATTTTGAGGTTATACTCAAATGGATAATAGTATTATTCTAATATTCATATACATGCTTAATGAAACACGCATTTTATTTCTAAAAATATCCTCAAAAACTTATCATGAATCACCAATCATAATATACATGAAGTTGGTCGCGCTGTAGATGTTGCATCGTTGCCAATTTGTGTACATCGGTTTGTTCAGAACACATTTTTAAAAGCACTGTTCAATTTCACATAACATTACAATGTTAATAACAGTTATTCAAAATAGCACTATTAGTCTTTAAAAATAATAACAGAAGAATTGTGAAACAAAATATGTTGATAATGTTAATAATGAGACTCTAATTATATGATATGGAAGTCACAGTGATTTTATGTAATAAACAGGGCTAAATTTCATAATTAATTCCAAATCTATAGAGGAGCAATAATTATAGATTTTTATAAAATCATGTAGTAGAATTAGTCAGATTAATTTTGAAAATTTAAGGATGTGCCAAAATTTTAGCCAACGAAACATACATAATTAATTTCATTAACTTCTTGAATCTTTTAGACTTTTTCATTTTAAAAACTATTCAAAGTTGTTCAGGAAGGTGTAAACTTAATGCTGAAAATCACAAGAAAAAATCTATTTACGGATATAAAAATTTTAAATGTAAATCCTTATAAAAAAATGCACTGTATAGCTATTCTTCTTCATAATATAACAATTATTAATTATTATTTGTAATGTGGAAGCTTCTACTTCGTTATACATTTTTTTGTATACAAAGTAAAAAGTGTTTTATTCCATACTTATTCATTCTGTTTCCAATAATAAATAGCACCTGGGGCGGCCCGTTGGTGTAGTGGGTTGAGGCGAGCGTTTATGCCAGTTGCACCGCGGCTGTGTGGGTTCGATTCCCGGGACGAAAGACTTTTCTGTCGAGAAGTATTCGTTCGGGTCCGTGGTTGTTTATATACGTCTCATTATTCATTTAATTTATAACTTATACAAATATAATATGGATGATGGCTAATGGTCATAGCATCAAAGCCAGGCATAACGCCGAAAACAAAAAAATAGCACTTGCATGCAATTTGTAGCGTAATTACCTGTATAGCTAATTTTCCTTCCTGGAATATTGGTTCCCACTGTTCCATAGGACCTATTGCATCGGATCTACCCGTAACAACTCCATCTTTCTCAACCCGTAAATACTTTCCATAACCAGATTTAAAGGCGACCTTCGACTCGGTCACGTTTACAGCAGTCAAAATCTCCTCTGGAGAAGGACCTTCGAAATCACCATGCGGAGCGCCCAGTGTAAACAATCCGTTGTCCAACGCTTTGACGTAAGTGTGTTTACCGAATTCTATGGCTACAGGCCCGCGCATGTCTTCCATTTTCGTAACCCTCCACCAGTTTCCATGCTCCAGACTGTCTTTGTCCACCTCCACTTTTTCCACGTCGTGCTTCTTGCTCTTATGCTTGCGCTTTTTACCCCTGTAAATAAAAAAAAAACATGCTTGAAGTTGCGTCAAAATTTTTAATAGTTGCGATTGTTACTATGAGGTAATCCATAAAAATTTACAACTAATGATGATTAGTTGTGGTTAAAACAATGAGTTTTTCGCATGTAATTAAATAATATAAAAGTTGTTAAATCGTTTTTGATTGAGAAAGTTGTCCATTATTCGGCCGGATCGTTTTCTCCACAGGTGACATCCAATCAAATGATAGCGGTTTCATTGCCCAACAGGTGACGTCCAATCAAATGATAGCGGTTTCATTGCCCAACAGTTTAGTTGTTACTATGGTTACGATTCGTTTTTTGTCAATTTCCAAATAGAAAAATTATTCTTTATAATTTAATACAAACAGAAAAATCTTTAATTATTTAATATGATGCGAAAAAGTATAGTATTCAACTCGTGTGCAAGTTGGCCATTGCCACTCGGGTGAATTGCAACACTCGCCTACAGCTCGTGTTGCAAACTTCACCCTCGTGGCAATGGCCAACTTTCTCACTCGTTTAATAATATACTATTATCAAGTCAGTTAGTTTATAATAGTTACGTTAGCAAAGCTGGTAAACCAAACATTCTATTCAATGCTACTGAAATAAAACCTACTTTTTCTTATCTCCTTTTAGGACCAATTTGCTAACTCTTATATTGTCGTATTCTGACATGGTGCTTAGTAAAGAACAACTTTAATGATGATCCTTCTATTATACGTAATATGCTCTGCTGCTCAGTTACAGTTCTTCTAGGCTTTTAGGCCCTGTCGGCCATTAGTTATATAGTTAATGTTTTATGGATATTTTTGGTAAACACAAACATAACCTATAAATTATTGCATTACAACATGATCCAATGTTGCCATTAGTGTAACAACAAATTCTCCCACATAATTCCCGCTCCAGTTAAAGAACGCCACTGTATGACAAGGCTATTTACGTGAAATTAGTAACAGTTTAGGTATTTTAGTGGGCGTTCAATATAAAGAATTACGCGCATTCGGTTGGCAGCCTCGTGTGAGTTGTCTCATCGAAAATAGTGAGATAAGGTTAGAAAATTATTTGGGTCGAATGTTTTGTGCTCTCGAATTTGAGTCTGTAATCCATATGCAATGAAAAAGTAACGCCAGAAAACTATGAAGTGAGCCGCATCGAACCTGAAAACGTGGGAAAAGCGATTTTGTTAATATAGAAATTGGGTCTGGTGTTCGATAAATGTATTAAAGTGTACAGCCTTAGTGAATAAATGGAGCTCGACAACGCAGACTGCAAACTCTCCTGGTCGGAGTTGAAAGGAGTCGTGAGCGAACTGAGGAGGCAGCTCTCAAGTTTGTCCACCATGGTCCCGACGAACATATCCTTCAGGAATCTCCAAGATGGACGGACTCGAATATACTTCCTCAGTACGCCGCAGAACGGGTGGGAGAACACGCTGCTGTTCACCGACGTGCCGAACGAAAGCCCGAATACCGCTTTGCGTTTGCAGTGGCATTGTGTTATCGAATCGAATTTTCCCAGTGTGTCCAGCAGCAATAAGTTTTCTAGAGAAGAACATTTGTTGTGGGAACGGAAACGTTTAGCCACTTTAGGAATTAATTCGTACGAACTGCACTCGGAGTCTGGGAAGATTATTTTTCCGGCTAGCAGCAGTCTGTTTCAGTGTATCGACAATGGTTATTCAGTAAGTACAGTAGATTGCAAATTTTTATGCCCATGAACTATTTAATAGTGGGACGTTTTTATTGTCATTACCTAATGTGCATGTAATATTGCTCTTACAAAATAACAATGTGTTTTTTTAAACATTTATCACATCTTTCATAATCCCTCATATTTTGTGATGACGAAACATGGTAAATATTACATTAGTCTCTATTTTTTTTGGCTTAGGAAGCATTAGAAAAATATAATTACATTTTTGTCCGTACAAAAAGGTAACGTTGGAATTTATGGTTATAAATAGATAATTTAAGATATATTATCCATTACTGCCAGTATTTGTTACATTACTTCAATTTAAGTCCTTAATTATGTAGAAAATGACCAAAATTTGAAATTCAAATGTAAGAGGTGAAGTTCTTACGCCTGAACTCTGGTTGGTACTGCCTTCGAATGAATAATTGGTTACAAGTATGCGTTAAAATGTGTTTAATTTTTGAATAAAATTTATTCAATACTATTGTTCTAAATATTAATGGGAGTCATTAATTGTTTGTTGAACGCTCAGAATTAGCAGTGAATTGCTGTTTGTCCAGTTAAGATCAATTTTTTTTTTTTAATCTTGGTTTGAAAGATGGCATTTTATGGATGTACCTACTAATAAAACTACATAACAATAAAGAATTGAAATTTATACATGTTGCGCTTTTGCAGTAATTCAATACCATGAGATCAAAAAGTCGAAAATAGTTGGCAGCCCTTAAAACATAACCTTACTCTACCTCATTTAATAACCAGGCGGACTAAACGCGAAAGCCACATATACACTAGAAAAAATCACCAGAAGAGTAACCAGAAATATTTTGGCGGTAAAAATAAATATATTTCAAATTATTTTACCCACAACATTTATTCAAAAATTATACCAACCCATATATTTATTCTAGTGAAACTTTCTTGATTATGTAGTCAATAATTTAGTATGTAATATTAAAATATTATTTAAAACATGTATACTTTAAATTCTAATAAACTTTATCATGAGTTTATGCAAAAATTAATGAATTTAAAAAAAAGTATTCCTTATAAGTTGTTCATTTTGGCATTCTCTATAACTATTATCAATAAATTTAATGTAACATTATGATTTTATAATTATAGACCGAATTATTTTTTCAAAAAATTGATTTTATGAAAAAGAAAACAAGTTGTTAATTTGTTATCTTCAATATTTATTTAAATGTTTTTGCAATATTTTTCTTATTAAAAAAATTATCTGAAAGAACAAAAACAGTTAAGGTAAACACCCACCTCGGGGTATAAGAAATTTTACCTTTTCAGCTCTTTGGATTATCAAATAAAACGTACAAAGCTTCATGGAAATTGCTGTATTCATTTTATACAGCGCATACAGATAGACACATACACACACTTACAAACAAATATTTTCCCATACTTCGTAACGGAGAAAGTAAAAATACATATAATTCTGCAAAAGGTTTGAAATAAATACTAGATTGTCGGAAATTAGAATTTTATTAAATTAAGTAAATTTGCTATTTAAAAACATATAATAACAATAACAGTAATGTACTTTTCATGACAAATATCTCATGAGCCAAAAAGGCGGGGTTACAACTGTTTACAGTCTCACTGTTATATCGTGCGAGCCACAAGATTTTGATTCAGAATTGGCTGAGAGATAAATACGATTGTCGCATATTAAAAATTAGGACATTTAGCCTACAGGCTGTTGGAACTAATATCTACAAAAAGATGGTTATTTGGAGAAAATAAAAAATTGTAAGATGGGTTACATGCCCACCATATTCATGAAAACCATTATTTAATAACACAAATTGTCTCGAGTTTTTTTTTACGCAACAATTCACGTCATGAAAGACTTTGTTCAGTTGAATTAAAAAAAATCACTTCAGACCATGGTGCAAAGATTACATGGTGTGCCTAGACGGCCCCGTTCTCACTCTAAAATCTCCCCCTCTCTCATTTGACCAATGCTCAGTGATGCAACCTTGAAAAATTCCATGCTTAGCTAAAAAAAAAAGGCGATATAACTAATTTAAATGTCTGTTGCACGTACTTTATTTACATTTTATCATATTTTTGCGTACTGTTTAATGTGTATGGTAAATTAAACATCTAAAACCACATTTATTAATTTTCTTACCAACCTAATTGCTTCGAATTAAAAAAAATACTTTAATGCTCGTGATATTTTAATATATCATTGTGGTATAAACTAAATGTTTTATCGTGTTTTTATGTCGAAATTGAATTTTAACATGTTTTGCAATTTATATTCGGTAGTATAGATTTTTATAGTTTCATTTTTCATGGTTAGTAATTGCAGCATCAAAAAAATTCAAAAGGGGCGTGGTGCAGGAGGTATAGGCACACCATGTAATATTTGCACCATGCTTCAGACGTGACTGCTATGCTTCTCTCTCTTAGACATGGCCATCTCAGCAACAAAATTCAGTGGCTCACACCTTACAATAAATATTAAAGAGTTACAACCGCAAGGCTACTCATCAAGATAATCTTCATCGCTGTTAGATTCTCCTAAAGTTATTATTAACGGCTCTAATATTTCATCAATAATTCCATCAGGTGTATACATTTTCTCTTCCTCCTTGATAATATGTCCAATACACTTTTTCCAGTCAACAACTGTGACTTTTGCTACTGCTTCAAGCATTAAATTTTTTAGATCTACTAATTTAAATGTTTTATTCTTTGAAGCTACTTCACTTTTAATTTGAGCCCAAATCAATTCTATAGGATTGAGTTCACAGTGGTATGGCGGTAATCGTAACACAGTTTTGTTATATTTTGCAGCCATTTCATCAACAACATATCTGTCGTAGTTGTTTCTGTGCATTTTAATAATAAAAAACCCTGAAATTTAAATAAAACAGCTAAATTATGAATCCTAAATGTATTATTATTAAATGTTTAAAATAGGCAAAATCGGCAGATAATAACACACAAATTTATTTTTAAAACAAGTAGGTTACGTAAAAAACCAGAAGATGTAAAAATTGGAGAATTCTAGACGTAATAATATAATAATTTTACTTATTATATGGATTTTCATAAAATGTGCAGCCAACTATTTTAAACTTTTTAATCAGTATATGGTTATAATACCATCATCAAGAGATGAGTAGAGAGATTGACAACGAAACACAAACGCGTGAGCCGGTTTTTTTCGTCCCTATGCTAGTGCGACCTAATGACAATCCGAAACAGGTAACCGAAACAATCATGTGATCTTATTAATATGTCAACGTCAATCTATTCATCGGCGTAAAGGCGCTCGTGGATCAAGAGAGAAATGCTCCGGGAAGAAAATTTTAACCCGAGTGGAAAGGGATCTTGTAAGAGAGGAAGACTTATGGTAAAAATTGATTGAAGTAAGATCACATGTTACGGTTACCTGTTTCCGATTTTCCCCTATTAGGTGTCGCTAGCGTAGGGACGAAAAAGTCAGCTCGCCTGTTTGCATTGGTGTTAGCGATCTATCTACTCATCTCTGATAATACTGACAAATGGGTGCTAAGAGAAGCTCAGAGGGAGCAAATGTCTGAAAATGAAAATGAGAATCAAGCATTGGGAAAGAGGTCACAAATAATCAACCACAAAGCAGGGGTAATATGATAAAACTCGTCTAGTGGTAGCAACGGAAGTTGATATTGGCCAAACCAGCATCTCTACTGTACGAATAGAATTTAACCCACTGAGCAAATGAGTCAATCGATCTGCACCCATCTTTATTGCCACCTACCGTGGCTGTTTCATGAGTTACTACAATGATGGCTAGGCATTATCCATTAAACATAAAATGAGATTTTTGCCAATTTGCAAAAGAAATAAAATAAACATTTTTCTTCTTACTTTCTTTCATTCCTGTTTTTTCTTATTCAGCCTTTTTGCATCCACTCATAGGCCTCTCTTAAATTCTTTTGTGCCAACTGGGACCAGTTTTTGCATGCGATCTGCAGAATGCCATCTAGCCAACTTCTTTGTGGCCTTCCTTGACTTTGAAATCACAGTGTGTTCAACGAGAGAAAGCAATCAAAAGTATAAATATATATTGAGGTTTTATGTTTAATTGGTTACGGGCCACGATATCGGATTGCAACTGCAGGATGGCTAGGTGTGGTGCTGTGTTTTCGACGATACATTTCTCTAGCAATAGATACAGGCAAAATCTGAAAAGATGATCCACCCGTATGTTCCTGTACGGAGTGATCTGGTGGTCGTAGTCTTCGTACCGGTGAGGAATTGGATGAAAGTTCTAAATGATGATCCATTTGTATCGTATGTTCATTAAAAAAGAACCTCAAGTGTGCCATGATTTTTTATTTTTAAAAATTTAAGTTGGCGTACATGAATTGACATACAAAACGTTAGATCTTTCTAAAAGTCACAATTATTCCGTGGTCACAATGGTTTACAGCAATCAGCAAAAAATATTTCCAGTTGAAAGTTATTTCCGAAATGGGACTAAGTGGACGGAAATTGGGTGTTTTCATTCGACGCACCTGTGGCAGATTTTCAGGAAGAATTTCCTAACGTTCCCATTATTTATGATGAATTTAAAAATACCTTATCACGATCTGTTGTATTATTTCATGAAACGGGTAGTATTCTCCGTAAACCAGGAAGTGGTAGACCCAGGATGCTATTAACACAGCCCAAGACATTTTTGAAGATGAACCTACGACTCCTCTGCGCCGTTTGTCACAGCAAATGAATTTACCAGTAAGAACATGCTGCAAGTAACATAACCTCAATATGTGTTACCAACTTAAATTTTTAAAAATAAAAAATCATGGCACACTTGAGGTTTTTTTTTAATGAACATACTTTACATACATTTCAGTTTCAGTTAATCGGTGATAGCTTCACTTCAAAAGGCCCGAAGATTGGTGATCCGAGTTTGTACTCTTCACCAGTGAACTCGATTCGCGTTCTGTTCTTTGAGTTGGAAGTCCAAACGCACACGAGAGAGAGAAAGAGAGAGTATTTATAGGTCGGCAATCCTCCTTTTTTTTCGCTCCGCGAGAGACCGCGTAGAAGCGCGGGGATGCCAAATTTGATCCTTGTTTGGATTGACGTGGCTGTTCCGACTTATCTGTCTACCTATTTATGTAAAGGAGGGTTGCGGCTAGTAGCAAGTAATGCGTTTTCAAAAATTTTCGGTAGTCTTTAAAAATTTGTTTTTGATTATCACAAATAAATATGACTTACTTAATTAAGTTCAACGTTGAGTCTTAGATGTTTTGTTAATAGCTGTTATTTAGTTTCGGTATGGTTACTCGTTTATGTTTTTATTAGACTAGTGATGGCTTGGTCGGAGAATTGCGCACACCTCCGGCCTTCCCGAATTATGGGAGCGAGACCCATCTTTGCTTTACGTATTTCTTCAATTTCAGTCTGGCCCTTTGTTTCCCACGAAACTCCGGATGACATCATCTGGTGCCAAACTCAATCCTCAAATATGCCCGTCCAACCCCGACCTGGTCGCGTACATCTGCAACCACGACATCTGGGTCACTCACACGCTCTCCGGATGCAACGTCCGCCTGACTTACGCGCATAAGGGAGGGCGCAACCTGGCCGACGACCCCCTGTGCGCCGGCGTCCCCTCGTACGTAATGCAAGAGGAGTTCTGCAGGTACCAAGGATACTGGTGGCAGCCGAGCAGTGCCGAGGGCGTGTATAGGATACTATACGAGGAGGTAGATGATGGTGACGTGAAGATATTCTGCTTTCCCTCCTCGCAATCGGATTGCGGCGAAATCGAGGAGTTCCGGTTTCCCAGAGCGGGATGCGCGAACTCAAAATCGTACCTTAAGTTAATCGAGTTCCGTGTGAGTGACACCAGGCAGATTTCTGATATAATCATGTTGGAATTGCAGTTCAGTTTAAACATGCTCTTTCCGTGGGTCGAGTACATCGTGCGCGCCGGCTGGACCCCGGACTCGGAATACATATGGGTGCAGTTGTTGGATAGAAGGCAGCAGCGTTTGGAGCTAGTACTTTTATCCCTGAGCAACTTCACTGAAGTGCTACCCATGTACGACGAAGGAAGCACCTCCGATATAGGTAATCCAATGGTGCAAGTAATATACTCTGAGGAATCTTGTGTGTGGATTAACGTTCACGATTTGTTACACTTTCTGCCTAGTGTTGAACATAATGAAGTGCAATTTATTTGGGCGAGTGAAGAGACGGGTTACAGACATTTGTACTTAGTTACGGCTCAGATACTCGCTTACAGTAACGGACTGACGGAACCCATGGACTTCGTGTCGCTGCAGCCGAAAGTCCTGCAGAAGGTGGCTTTGACGCACGGCGACTGGGAGGTGCAGTCGCAGGGGATCTGGGTGGACCACGAGAGGCAGCTGGTTTACTTCATGGGGCTGCGCGAGACCGTTCTCGAGAAACATTTGTACGTCGTTTCGTTGAGGAGGCCGGGCGAAGTGAGGCTACTGACCAGACCTGGATACTCATACGTTGTAGATTTTAATCAGGTATGTAGACAAACAGCATTTTAAAATTCGGTAAAAGTTTAGCAGACGGTCTTGTCTAGTGAAAGTTTTCAACTGTAGAGGGCAGCATCGATGTCAAGCAAGATCAGTAGATTTTAAATCACTGATCATCAGTTATTTAAATCCCATGTTTAATTGTAAATTGATGATTGCTGGTGAAGTGCTACTCTTCTTCGTCGATCGTCAGCAATGACCGCGGTGTGATTCATGGTACCGCAGAGGAGGCAATTCAGACGGCTGGCGGCATGACCGTACCTATCTGTATTAACACTTTTTGAACGGGCGCTATGACCAAGGTTACTTGTCTGTGTAGCGGGTTGGATTTGTAATGCAAGCGGAAACATTGCGCGCGCCGCCGTGTATGATGAACTGTATGCAACCCATTCTGCATGTTTGCGTCTAAAAATAGACGGCCCGCCTATAGCACACAGTTCGCAAAGTGTCTACAGACAGACCTTCCCGCTCAAAGTGTGTTAATACCTCTGTTACCTCAGCCGTACCATGACTTACCCCGCGAGCCATCACTAATCATCAGTTCCCTTTTATTTAAATCCTACGTCTGATTGCAACTGATGTTTCTTGACATTGTTGATGCTGCCATCTGCAGTTAAAAATTTTAACTAGACAAGAGTCTGCTTAATTTTTGCTAAAAACTCCAATTAATTTTGTTTATGCAGGCCACGTGTTTGCTATGTTTAATGTTTATATGATTGCCAGTATTTATGTCTCCCAAGCTAGGGCTGTTTTTGCGAGTTGCGATGGATAACAAACATTAAAAAATTATGTATATATTGTTTGAAGCCACTAACCGCAGTGAGCAGTATGTGGTATGAAATGTGAACCGCCCCCTCACCCCTGGGGGTTAACTTTGAAATCTTAGATAGGAGTCCCAATTTTTTATTGCTGATTTTTTTATTATTTTACGTTAAAAAATATTAGGTTTTTATCCGAAAAATACAGATGGCACAATAATCGGCAAAAACTGCAAAATGACATTTATTAAGTTAAATTGATTTCTCGCACCGAATGACAGTTGATGCACCGAAATCAGTAAATTTTGTTTGTGAGTTCGTGATAAATGGTGCTGTAAGCACAGAAAGTTATTTTCTATCACACAGTCGGCGGTTTTCGCTGAACCTGGTAATCGAATATGTCAGATGAAGTTGGCGCTGATCGGCCGATCAGTGAAAACGACTTGAAAAGTCAGCAAAAAGTGTTGCCAGTCAGTTTTTTTGACTGGGTTTGGTTTCGTACTTATAATTTGTTTTTTCACTGACTCGTCCTGCGCACTCCATTGGAATTAAATTGTTCGCATTAAAGCTTTCGCTCCTGGGCCACTGGATGGCGTAAGTACTTTAAAAACAGGCGGAAAATTGTTACATACATTGACGCTAGATGGTACCACCTGCTAATTTAGGGGCAAAAGCTGGTCTGTCTGAATAACAGTGACGGTTCACGGGTTTTTTTTTTGGTACCCCGCGAGCCGTTACTGTTGAACACAGAGCATTAAGGATAAAGAGGGACAGTTCAATGTTAACTTTTGGAAACGCCATCAGCGCAGTCTGCGAGTCATCTAGCCAAACACATCGAGTCAGCGGGAAATTTAAAATTGCGACTTTACAATTCATTTTTGCAAGTATTTCGAACTTTTTGGTTCTCTTCAGTGCGACGCATCGAAATAAAGGCGGAAATCGCAGACACTTGCTTTATAAAGAGCTTAGACTTAATCAAACGCAAAAAGTAAAGCTCTAAATGATGTTGAAAGGGATTCGCTTGAAATATTTTCCAAACGAATTCTTTTTGGGGTGAGCTACATTCTTGAAGGGGCCGTTTAAAAAAAAAATTGCAAATTGTACTGGAAGAAGTACTTCAAGAAGGTATATTAAAAATTATCCGAATTGCATTCCAATTTAAATATTTTCTACAGGAATTAATAAATACTTAAAAAGTGGTAACTTTTGAAAGTGGATTTTTTTTTTTAGAGTAATACATTCAATGGATTTAACTCATTCATCTCTGCGATTTGGACACTTCGGAAATGTAAAGAAAGCTTTATTTTTAATATTTGAATCGCGGGTATAAACGTTACTGCAATAAGGTGCCTTAAGAGTACTTAATTTACCCATTGCACACTCTTTTAGGTTTAAGAATATTAATTTAAATTTGGATTATAAATACATGGCCGAAAAACAATTCAACTCGTGACGTTAATGAGGTTATGTAAGTCTAAAAAGGCCGGCAATATGATGGGAAATAGATGTTGTCATATCTCATTTGTGAAATTATTCAAAAGTCTATTTTGCTTAAAATTTATCAAATAGATTTAAACAAACAATTAACACTAGTGGACTTTGAATATTACCAGATATTTGGATGTTCTTAAATACCTAAAATAAATTTAACCAACAAAAATATGACCATATTGCTTGCTTACAAAGATTTGTACATGGACTTGGCAGCGTTGCATTGCGTTAGTTGGGCCAGATGACTGTGAGATGGCGTAGATGTCGCGTTTCCAATTCTCCCTATTCAAATAACCATCCCCCCCCCCTGCTGTTGAATAACACCAATAGGTAATATGAAACGGCGAGCTTGTGTAAATAAAAAAAACCTGAAGTATTTGAGATTTCCTCTCCTTTCAGTTTTATTAAAATCTAACACACGCATTAAAACGATTTTGTGACAAATGGTGACATGGTGCAAAAAAAACAAACTTATATGCATCATCTCACCCGAAGGGAACCAGTGAGAATTGCAAGGGCTACATAAGCTAACCCCCTTTGCGCCGTAACCCGCCGATTGCAACGCCATTATTTACCAGTGGCCCTGGGGCTGAACGATAAAATGTTGTGTCCATAGAGTCGCCTATCTATTTAAGTTTATCTGTGGTAGTGGAATTAAACAAAAACAAGTTTGTCGTTACAAACATTCATACATCACCACAATAGAAAAGAGGGGAATGGAATTCAAAATCAATTTTTTTATTCGTTTCTACGAATTATTTTTTACAAAGAATAATTAGCTTTATCCCAGATATCGCACACAAAAACTTAACCCCTTACTGCATGATTTTTTATTTTTATGAAACAAAAATAATTATGAATACCTTTGGTGATACAGTAATTGGGAAAAATATTTAAAAAATTTAATATTTATTTTTTACAAAAATACAGGGTGTGCCATATCTGGCAGGCAATGCAGTAACGGAACCTTATTTCGTATGACATAATAGAAAACGATTTCTGTCTTTATTTAACCCTATGCTGCATATGGGACTACAATTTGAACCACCAAATTTAGGCAAGCTGTGACACATCGGCCTACAAAATAGACCACAACATTTGGGGTTTAATGACTGTCAGTACATATACCGCAAATGATAATTCTGGCAAAAATTTCTTGTTTCCAGATGCCTATGAAAACTAGATATTTTCTTCTAGGTAACCCTATTAGTCTCTAAAATATATCTAAATATAAATTTTTACCACACCAGCCGCTAAATAAAGCTAAAAATATATGCAAACTGCTTTATATATGGCACGGTATGCAGAAAGGGGCTAATGACGACACAAAATTTTTATTCTAAAGATGATTACGAAAAAATCGTCATAATCTGTCATTTAGTGTGAGAAATAAATGTCTTTCAATAAATGTCACTTTTACAGTTTTTGACATTTATAGCGCCATCTGTGTCTAATGGAAAAAATATTTCAGATAAAAACCTAATATTTGTTTTGCGTTAGATCCAAATCTGCAATAAAAAATAGGGGTTCCTATTTAAGACTTCAAAGTTAACCCCCTCGCCGCCACAGGGGGGAAGGGGGGACGATTCACATTTCATACCACATGACAGAGCTTAAAAAAATCTTGGACGTATTTTTTAATGTCAATCAGATTTGTATTTCGCGAGATATTTGGAGTGCACGGGTGGTCTGAAACGCACGATATGTGTGAATTAACTTTATTCCACCGCACACTTCAGATCCACACATGTTATATTATAAGCGTCATTAGAGAACCTCAAAAATGTCAGGTAAGTCATGTTGCCTTTGGTGCGCCGTATGGACAGTGGCTCCATCTTGCTAATACCAAGGATAATGAAGATCAGGAAAATTTTGAAGTTGTTCAGCTACAGAAGCGTTGAGCATATCAACATATCATTCAGATGAAGTAAAGAGAGGGCCAATCACACCTCGTGTTGAAACGGCATACCAAACTGTAATGGTCGTTTGTGCAATTGACAAGGGTTTTTGGCTGCCCAATATCTGCAATTTTGCTTATTTAGATAACCACTGAGATGGAAATGAGCCTCATCCAACGATCAATTTTTCACAGAACCGTTATTGTAGTCTAAAGCGGCCCTTACACGTTCATTAATACCGACATTACTTTATCAGAATGACATTAATAATGATCGTGTAACGTCGACAAAGTTGGAATGACGGGGGCGAATGATGCGAATCCGGATATTCTGATCTCGGCACATCATTTACTGTCATTACTGGTAATGTCATTATTAATGACCGTGTAAGGGCCGCATAATGACTTCAGTTCCTGCACAACTAGAATTTTGTAAGGGTGAAATCCTACAAGATGCCAATGAGTCACATCCGACATGAAAAAAAATTGTCAATAAAATTGGGTTCGTCAATAATCTTTTCATCATTTTTTTTTTATAGAACCGTTGCCGCGCCATGTAGTTTAATGGTTTCAGTTCCTGTACAACTTTAATTTTGTAAGGGTGAAACTTCAAATCACTGTGGAGTACTTGGTGGACGGTTGATCGGTTTATGTTCACTGCCGCTGCGTGTTTTTCCTTGCCAATTGTTATATGCTCCTTCCAATTGAGGCAATTGCTTCAATGTTTTCTGAGGTTTGTTGAGTACGTCGACCTCCTGGTGGTTTAGTTTTTGGAGTCCTCCAAATTTTTAATCCATATTTTGATGGCGTGGCAAGTAGGAACGCACTCAGCATTCTTGTAAAATTACTTCACTGCAAATGCATGTTGTGAACTGATCCACTGGTCCATGGTTACTAAAAGGCAAGTAGGATGCCACTCCCACTTCCTCAAGGCTACATTCAAAATTTCCCGTTGTCATGGCCACCCTGTACATTGATTTATTTACATTTCAGCCGACCCCTACAAGCTGCCCTGGGCCGTGACCGCCTCCCATTTGTCTCAGTCCCAGATCAACAGTCTGACCACTGTGTTGTTGTTGTGTTTTGCCTAGGCTTGTAACTAGTTCCTGCCTTTGTATGCTCCACCCTGAACAGTGTAGCAACATGTGTTCTATATCATCCCTTTCGTGCCCACAATACAGGCATGACCTCTCCTCCACCCATTTGTGCCTTGACAAGAAAGCCTGGAAGCACCCAAGGGGGGGAATAAGCCGAGTCAGCCAGTGGGACTTCTCTTGGTCTACGTGAATAGATCTTTGTCCAGCCTCCCTTTGTGCCGTTGCTCCACCTCACGTGCCAAGGTCCCATGGTCTGGTCTATGGCTTTGCATATCTTTCGGTGGCCTTGAGGTCGCCGGCACCATTCATTGTCGTGAGCTGGAACTAGTGCTTACGCTCTGGTGATCCGAATGCAGCCTGTCCCTGTTCAGGGCGATGCGCGTCCCAGCAGCTTAAGCAGGTTCAGATCTGATCAAGCTGCCCTGCAAGCGCTTCGCTTCTCCTGATCCTATCAATTGCCGCCTCTAATATGTGGGTGGAGTAAGTAGGCTCGCCTCCATCCACACCCCGTGATGCTTTTCGGTTTTCTGAATCCTCTTACCCTAGTACCAGTGACGGCTCGCGGGGTGATTCATGGTACGGCCGAGATAACGGAGGTGGCAATACAGATAATAATTAGTAGAGTCGGCTGCATAGACGGCTGGTAGCCCAAAAATACCTGGCCATTAAAAGAAAAATTTAAGTTTAGTTGCATTATATCACATCTAGAATGCATCAGTGCACACTAGATCTAATCTAACACTTAGAGTGCATTTCAGTTACATGTTTTTGTTTCCCGCGTCTCGGAAGTCACCAGTCACCTGCTTACAAGAACTAAATCATTATTTCGAATAGATGTTCACATGTGAGCAGTGTGACTTAGGGTAACTGTTACGAAGTTTTTATCAAAATACGGCTCTATGGGTAAGTTAAGCCCTTTTCCAACTCGTTAAAACGAATAACATCCACAGTAAACAAGTAAACATTCTAACATCTTTTCTGCAAATGGAATTTTAGACAAAGTGATTACTACAAAATTATCACCGCGCGGCACCGCTTTGTTATTAAGCTTGTATGACGAGTTTTTAGGTATTTAATTAGATTTCACAAAATTTAGCTGCTCGAAGTTGCCCGAATTTATTTTATCGCGACTTTTCGTGAAAATTCGTTACAAGTAACGGCTTAGTTATTTTTGACATGTCCGGATATATAACCTAATAAATTAATATATAAACAATGAATAAGAAATAAATGATTTAAATAAATAAAACGGATTGCATGACAAAATGAACTCTACATAGAATCATTTTATTTAATGTTTACAAAATCACAAATCGCACACCCACCAAACCCTACATCATTGTAATTGTTGAAAAGGTGTCTATTTGAAAATGTAAAAATATACAGGGTGATCCATTTAACGAAAACTACCTCGCCCGTACCATGAGTCATCCCGCGAGTCGTCACTTCATCGTTGACCCCGCCCTCTTGGTGCAGAGCCACACCATTCGATCCAGACCTTTCAAGACTGTCCTGATTATAACGAAAGCAGTTATTCCCCATCGACGCACCTCGAGTATAATTAAAATAATTTATTTCATATCTCTTCATAAACCGCAACAGGAACGATGTTCTAGTGTTACACTCATGTAATAATTAAACAATTAGATTTTTTCTAAAAGGAATGCACGATGTTGGTGACAGTCTACAGCAACATTGAAAAGATCCCCGCCTGTCAGGTGTTCAAGATCACGCACTCGGATTGGACGGTGGAGGGGGTCGATCTCACGCCGCTAGGCTACCTGCAGGAATCTGCGCCGCTGCTCAACAAGAACTACTGCCCCGAACTGTTCACTCACTCGATAACGTCCGGTCACACTCTGTACGCGATGGTCTTTAAGCCGCACTCTTTTCAAGCCGGCAAAAAGTATCCGACGGTGTTGAACGTGTACGGCGGGCCCGAAGTGCAGCTGGTTTCGAACACCTTCAAGGGGATGAGGCAGTTGAGGATGCACATGCTCGCCGCCAGGGGGTATTGCGTCGTCGCTGTGGATTCGAGGTATTTATAAAATGTGGCGTTAGTGTGTGGCGGATATGGCATCTACTTACATTGAATCATTGGTTTACAGCTGAAGTGATTGTTAAAAGTGAATGATTTTTTAATTATATTCATACCTGGTGTGTAGTGATAACCGACTTAAAAAAATTTCTGATGTACATGATTGAACATTCATTACCTTAACAACACCATTTATAATTCATGACGAATGCCGTGTATATCCTAAGATTACCAACAAGTGATGTACATGAGGGTTTATTTTAAAGGGGATCACAGCACCGCGGATTGGAATTTGAAAGTTACTTAAAAGGTAAAATGGGTACTGTGGAGCTAGTAGATCAAGTGGAAGTGCTAAAGTGGCTAGCGAACACTTTGGGTTACATCGATCTGAGCCGTGTCGCTATACACGGATGGTCTTACGGAGGTTACTTAAGTTTAATGGGACTAGTGCAACATCCAGATGTGTTCAAAATAGCAATAGCCGGGGCCCCCGTCACGAATTGGTCCCTCTACGACACCGGATACACGGAGAGATACATGGACCTCCCGGATCACAACCCGCAAGGATACACGGAAGGGTCCGTTCTTAATTACATCAACAAATTCCCCGAAGAGTAATGATTTTAAAAAATACATCTTTCATGGACGGCTGATTTATTTTGGTGTTTTTAGGGAAAACCGTTTGTTGATTATACATGGCTTGATTGATGAAAATGTTCACTTTTACCATACCAGCCAGTTTATTAGTAACATGGTGAAGGCGGGGAAACCGTACCAGTTGCAGATTTACCCCAACGAGAGACACTCTCTACGCCATTTAGACGCTAGTAAACATTACGAGACGACGTTACTGTCTTTTTTACAAAATCATCTCTAGTTTTCCAGTATTAACAAATAACTGTATATATAACGTAATAAAGCTTTTAACGATGCCCCTTTCTCCCTCACTATGATGTAAAATACAGAATTAATTTACTTATTTATATGATTTCTTATGAATAAACTGACTGTTTTATTGTTATGGTCATTTTTATTTCAACTCAAGGACAACAACAAAGTACAAATCAATTTTCAATTAATGTTGTACCCTTTCCACCATCATGAAACTACATTTATGTTATATACATTTCAAAACCTGCCTTTCAAATTTCTACCCTAAATTGATGAGCTTAGTTATGTGAAGGTTAATTCACTTGATAAAATTTTGAGTAAGATACTTTTTTCACAAATGGGAGAGAAATTCAAGTTCTCAGCTATCGCAATTGAGATAGAAATAGCTTTTTTCGCCCAAGGGAGAAAAATAATTACAGGTAGAAACGCCAAAGTGGCGGAATCTATTGCTGAATCAAATCCGGGTGGCTTTAACACCAACAAGATATGGACATTGCCAGCGGTGGCAAATATAACAATATTAATGTGAACATTAAATATTGTTTCCCCATCAGAACACCTACAGACCGGTTTCGACCTTTCAGGTCTCTTCAGTGTAATTAGTTGCTGATTGGGAAACGCAGATTACTATTGGAATATAAGTATTCCAAACACCGTTAAAGGTAGAAACGCCAAAGTGCCACAATCAGCAACTAACTACACTGATGAGACCTGAAAGGTCGAAACCAGTCTGTAGGTGTTCTGATGGGGGAACAATATTTACAAATAATTACTTCTCTCTCTACGATGAGAAGTAAATATTTCTATGCCTACAAGTGGTACAAGGTTCCATTACTTATTTTTACTGTCACGGCTGACAGTGGTTTTTTCTCACACCTTATTCTAGTTATTGATTATTTTCTGCATGCTTAACATGTCATGGAGTTTTTTGGGAAAAATGCAAATAGCAATTTTGCATATTTGTTAAAAATGGTGTGTTTATATCCGGAATGTAATCAATTTTAGGAAAACCAAGATACTTTCAAGTAATTGGCGGTAATGATCCACAAGAGATAATGGCCATGTAAACCATCTTATTTCTGATGCGACGGTCACGATGTTTTCAAGGCACACACTACTCCCAGTGTTTTTGATGTTTCCTCACATTGGGTAAGTTAAAAAGTTTTTGTTACAGCAATGAATTCAGTTTCGTGAACTTAGAAATAATCTAAATGTTTAACATACGATTGACGGAAAATGAAATATTGTCGTAAACAAGTCATACTTGTCAGATTTGACATTCCTTGTCAAACCAACTAAAAAAATTTAAGAATTCAACTTGACCGTCTTCACCTTTGCACTGCAGCATATGATTTTCAAAAACCTAACTGGTGTAAAACTTGCATAAATATAAGAGTGTGATATTTTTTTTCATAATTATCTGGTTCCCTCAGCGAAAGGATTAAATGTCTACGAAACGTTCAGTTATTAATCTTACAAAAAGTGTAAATTATTTTTTCGCCTGCCTCTACCGGAACCATATATTTCGGCCATAAAAATCGGGCCGAAACTACGATTTAGCGTATTTAGTAATAATATGCATAATCTAGACAACCTTCAGCGGAATATGAGTAGGCTATGCAAAAATCTGACAGTGACATTTCAATGGTGCGCGATGAAAAATTTCCTGAAACACTGTTTTTACTTAAGGCAGGCGAAAAAATATCGAGTGTAACTCATGCCAAAATGCTTTAGCAACCCTTCACTTTTTAGCGGCGGGTTGCTACAGCCTATTTTCGGCCCTTGATACACTATATACTAAATAAATGTTTGACCTTATTAGGTTTTAGGTAATTTTAAAATTCTGTAAAAATACATGTTTTTTGCAAGGGCTAACATTTTCAACCTTCTACTCCTAGGAAGTTGTTTAATATCCCAAAATTTTACCAAACGCTTTTCAGTTCTTCAGACGGCTTTAAAATTTCCTTTAGTTTTTGAGAAAAAAAAAACAACCATACAGACATTTTTAAAAATGGTCGGAATCGTCTAAGGGAAATTTCCAATTTGGAAAAATCAGGAAAAGGACAAGAAAGTACTTCTTACAGAAAAATTATCTCGAAAGTTTAAAAAAAAATCAAATGTGTTTCATTATTATTCAAAGTTCTGAGTGAATTAAACAGGTCTTTTCACAGGTGATGATTTTTTGGAATTTGTTCAAAAAAGAGGAATTATTTTTTATTAGAGGTGGGTGAAATGACTCTTTTTGGTGAATTGGTGACAAAAGTGTCGACTCCTCACTTCAAAAATTTTTAGAGACTGAGCTGCAAATTTCCACAGGAGTCACATGAACTTTAAGGAGTTGCCTCTTTAACACGTTGACTGCCACGGCCTTGAAAACTGTATTGAACAACTACGAGTATTCTCATAGTTGGCAGTCAACGTGTTAAGTCGATTCGCTTATGAGTTACCCAACTCTATTCTCTACATTAGAGTCATCAAACTCAAAAAATGTGTCTTCTATTCTCTACCACCAAAGATAGTTCGCCATTCATATCCACAGGCAAAGTGAATTAGGACAATAACTCAATATTGTGATAGTCGGTGTTTTTGCTTCATGATTGGAGAATATAAAATAAGCTTCATATCGTCTTCCTAGCATGCAACCAATATAATACCGAAAAACGGTCTGTTGCTATTTTGGAGTTTCAGTTTCAATATCAGAATTCTTGGCACTAGTTACTGTTTTCCTGCTAAAGTATATCCTTTGCCTTGACTATTCTCAAACAAAATACAAAGTCTTCTGTTGCTAGCAGCTGCTTTACAAAGGGCAAGCTGTATGAAGAGGGTTGATGTGATACAATGGTATTTTCCACATCAATTTTAAAAATGACGGCCCACCCATACGAATCTTCTTTATATTCTGGCTACTCGTTCAATGGTTTTTCTTAGCTTAATGCAGGTAATTACAAGCCTGTAAACTATTTAGGCATGATTATAATAATAAAAATGAATATAGAAATGAAACTATTTCTTGATCCTAAGTTTTTTAGGTTCAACTGGAAATTGCAGCTTAACTCGTTGAGTGCATTGAAATGCAAATCATGACTCATGAGAAGGGATTTGTCTCATACATCATTTTTCCATTGAGGCTACATACATCTTCCCAATTGCAAGCAAGTTGCAGTATTACCGAGTATTCAAGACGAGTGGGGATAAAGTTTGCGCAAAGTGAGAAAGTATTCAGAGAACGTGACATTTGAATTTAAGATGATCACTGCACAACAAGCCTCGAGAGCTCGGTACAACTCTATATGGAACTTCACAAAGCATATAAAGATATTAGTTATTGTGCTCAAACATTTCTGTAGTATTGCAGCACTAAACATTAAACCCCAATGGTGCTTAATTCACTTACATTTTAACATCATATTAACATCAGCCGTGGCTTAATTTCTGTTTAAGCACAAATTTTTTGAATTCTTATTAGCTATTCGAAACCTTCAAAAGACAATTGAAGAGGATGGTTGCAACCGTTACTATGCGATGACCCATAATTTAACTGGATTGAAAACTTATATTAGTTGTAGAATTTTTCATTCACGGATAGTGAAAAATTCTGGGAATTTTTGGATAAAATGGGTGAATAGATAATAAGAATCGGTGTTCATTTTCAGAATGCTTTAAATATATTGCATAGTTAAATTTACAATAAAACATAATAATGTCGTTATAAAACCAAGCCACTTGGATATTTTTTGCATGAACCTGGTATGATTCCTGTGCGATTCACAACCAGTTAACAAATTTTCTTATTTACATGCACACTGGCTAACCAGACCATAGCTTAGACTTACTTACACAATTATAGAATAGGTAGTATTGCTAGTAGTTTTACAATGGCCACAAGGAAGAACTACTAGCAACAATGCTTCAGAGTGGCAAAATAATAAACAGAGAGCAAGTACGAGCACCTCTGACATGTTTATGTTAGTCTAGATACAGTCACTGGAATTATTCATACATTACGAACCAAACCAAACAACCATTAAACCAATTCATTTTATCACATTAATCCACGTGTCATGTAATGTTTTTCCAAAGAAATTACAAAGCATTTTTTTTTAAATTGACTCAGTACGTATAGAATTACACAACCCCGGACTAACGACATTTATTTATTTTATGATTTTTTTTTGCTTTACTATTTTACAGTTTCAAAAATAATAATAATAAGCAAGAAGACAGAATAAGAGTTCATTAAGCATATCTCTAAATATTAAATATATATAATTATATAGATACATGGTACTGTATGTATATATAATTCTTTATATATAAACATGATGAGTCAAGGTCAGGCCAGGTCGTCATCGAAGATCATATTTACAATCACAACCACATCGCTACAGCAGCGAATGACGGACAATCTGATTGGCAGGAACAGCATTGCTACTGGACAATATACAAAAACGCTACCCAGCGGAATGAGAAACAGAGAGAGGACATCACAGTTCAAATATAAAGATTGCAGTTTGTGGAAGGACCGCCCCTTAAAACCCTCTTTTCAAAGATGGAATACCCAAAAAATTAATTAATAAATAGAATTGTACTTTAAAAGTCATCTTAAAGGAGTTCAAAGAAGCAGTGCCTTTACAAAAAAAAAAAACATAACCGCTCTTCATTTATAGCAGGTATGGCTATTCAATAACAAAAAAAAAAATATGATGCGGCGCAAATATAACAAAAATATGTCTTTACATTAGAAGTAAATTTATAATAAATTAACTAAACGGGTATGTACATTTCTCTTTAAAATATCATTTGGATTTGGCACAGTTTCTAATTGTAAAATAAAATGCAACGAAATGGAAGCATCAATTACAGTAAACACGTGGAAGCACAGATGCACTAGGTAAAACAATAAAATTAAAAAAAAGAAAGAGCAATGGTAACTGTAATAATGGCAAATACTGATGTGAATTGATTGAACTCTAAATCAGACTCTTGCGAATTGAATTTTTTAACCACTGTATGGCACAATCTGATTTGGATCTTTTGAAGATTTTTTTTGTGCGCAACTTCCGTTCAGCACAGTGTAATTTAAAATTAAAAACAATGACTCATTACATCTAGAAACCAGATTAAATACGGATAATACTTTTTTATTTCCACGAAAACTCCAGTCATACACATTTAAAATTAGTTTATTATAATTTCTTAGGATAAAAACAGCAAGTTTAACTAAAACGTTAACCATAAATTACAAGTATTTTCATTTAACAAGTACAGTATAGCCGGTTTATAGTAGATAATGATACGATCCAAAGAGGTTTCTAGAAATGAAAAAAAATCACTGCATACAAATTGACGAGCGATTTTTTTAAAACAAATTTTTGATTGGGGGAGAAGCACTGTGCCACTAACACTAGATTAACAGTATAAATAATAATAATAATAAAAAGGTATCTACATGTTAATTATTAACCATCTAAAAATGTCGTTTTAAGATATACAGGATTTGCCTAAGGTCGGTAAAACGTAGTTTAAAATAATTTTAAAATTTATCACAATCAATGAAAAAACTTTCGAACCAGTTGCTAATTTAGTTCCAGTATGAGATAATTCCAATATATCAATTAATTATTATTTTTGTGATTTTCTTTTATATTCCAGGTCCCACGAATGATAATATAATAATTAACATGATTTATAATTTATAAACAAAACTAAAAATTAACACATGTAATTAATGCCTTTTTTTTTAAATTCATCGTATGTACAAAGATTGAAATGAAACTTTGTAGCACTTTTTCTTAACTTAATAAAGTTTTTTTATACTTTTTTTTTTAACTGAAAACACTTTAAACTTGTATTAATATAGGTGATGTATAAATGGAGTTGCCTGATGTTACATGTCCATAGCAATGCAGTGGGATAGAGGGAGAGGGCCAAGGGGCCAAGATCCAGGGTCAGTACCGACTGTCCGCCACTTCCTGGTCGTACTCACAAACTAAACGTTTTATATGGGATAGCTTTTCGTGCAGATAGAGAAACCGCCTTTTTGCCTTTTGGTGCTCCTTGTCTCGCTTATTCTGCTGGTACTCTTTCACTATTTGCTTCTGAATATCCTGTAAATAAAAAAATATCGTTAATGCATCAAACCCTTAATATTAATGACATTTATTTAAAAATCTTTTCAGCCTTTACAATGAATGCACGTGTTCATTGCATTATATATATTTTAACAAAATGGTTATGTGGCCATCATGTTACTTTTTTCTCACAAAATTTCTTTGTAAATTCATCTTTAATGTTGGAAGTTTGACAATCGCGGATAACAGAGTTTATAGTTGAGTTACAAATGATACGGTGGGCGGTGTCCGAGTCTTATCCTACCCTCCAAAGCGGTAAATACAGACGAGGGTCTTACTGACAGAAAACAATGGATGAAACACTCAACTATTGCCTTTTATTTTTGCTCCTTTGTAAACTAGTTCATCCATAGAAAAACTGGGCTTTATTCAACAGGTTGGATTGTAGGATAGGGCCCACCCACCACCAGGATAGGGCCCACCCACCACCCCTCGTATCCACTTTAACCTAACCTATAAAACTCTAGAGTTTTTCAACAAAATTTCTTTGTAAATTCATCCTAATGTTGGAAGTTTAACAATTGCGGGGAACAGGGTTTGTAGTCGTGTTGTAAATGATACGGAGGGTGGTGGGTTTGCCTTATCCTATCCTCTAAAGAGGTAAATACAGACAAGGGTCTTACTGACAGAAAACAATGGATGAAATGCTGAACTATTGCCTTTTATTTTAGCTCCTTTGTAAATTAGTTCTTCCATAAAAACTGGCCTTTATTCAACAGGTTGGATTGTAGGATAGGGCCCACCCACCTCCCTCCATATCCACTTTAACCTAACCTATAAAACTATGAGTTTGTCAACAACATTTCTTTGTAAATTCATCTCTAGTGTTGGAAGATTAACAATCGCGGAGAACAGGTTTGGCAGTTGAGTTATAAATGATGCAAAGGGTGGTGGGTGGTCCCCAAACTACCCTCCGAAGAGGTAAATACAGAGGGTTTTACTGACAGAAAACAATGGATGAAATTGCCTTCTATTTTTGCTGCTTTATAAATTAATTTTTCCATAAAAAAACACTGGGCTCTATTCAACTAGTTGGATTGTATGATAGAGCCCACCCACCACCCTCAGTACCCATTTTAACCTAACCTATACAACTCTGAGTTTTTCAACAAAATTTCTTTGTAAATTCATCTCTAATGTTAGAAGTTTAACAATCTCGGAGGGTTTGTAGTAGAGTTATAAATGATAAGGAGGGTGACGGGTGGGCCCTATCCTACCTTCCAAACCAGTAAATAAAGGCGAGGATCTTACAGACAGAAAACAATGGATGAAGCGCTGAACTGTTGCCGTCTATTTTCTCTGTAAATTATTTTATCCGAAGAAACCCTGGGCTTTATTTAACTGCTTGTATTGTAGGATAGGGCTCACCCACCAACCTCCGTAACCACTTTAACTTAACCTAGAAAACACTGTGTTATTCAACAAAATTTCTTTCCAAGTTCATCTCGAATGTTGGAAGTTTAAAACAATAACGAATAACAAGAGTTTGTAGTTGAGTAATAATTGATACAGAGGGTGGCGGGTGGGTCTTATCCCAAAATGCAACCAGTTAAACACAAAACCAGGGTTTATTTAGAGTGCGGAGAAATTAAATCATCGTTGATTTCAAAATTTGTGGGTGTCAATAAAGTAAAAAAGACACAAAATGTAGAGTTTGTTACTTCTGTAAATTATTTCAATTGTTAGATTGTCAGATGATAAATTTGCTGTAACTATTATCGTTCCATAATTTAATAAATTGTTTTCTTGAACAAAAATGATTTAATGAAACAAACAAAAGATGTTCATTTCTTTGTTGTCTTCAATATTTCTTTAAATGTTTTTGTGATATTTTCCATATTTGATAATGACTCGGTAATTTTTAAGGCTGAAAGAGTTTTAAGTAAATTATGGACAATACTTACTTTGTATTTTGGACTCGAAGTATCCTCTTGCTTAAGTCTCTCTTCTAGTTCTGCGAAACGCCGGGACACCTTCTCCACAATACCGTGCAATTTCCTATACTCTGCGTAGTCAGCATTGAACTCTGCTTTGTATTTCCTTCGTTGCTCAATATCTTTAATGCTAGTGTATTCGCTGCAACGATGAACAATGGTTAGGTCTCGTTTAAACTCGAGTTTTGTGACTACTTACTTAAGATAATCAGGGAATTCTATATTATCTAGAGCGTCATTCCTGGGAGGGCCCGTGTCCGTGGCGGAGATCCTGTCCGACTGACTATCCGGACTGACTCGGGCTATTCTATTATTCTGAGTACTAGACGTTACCTTGTTCCACCTCTCTTTCTCTCTCCTCTCTCTCTCCTCCTGCCGATTCTTACCGTTTACGACGTTGACACCCATCGTGTCCGGCAACAACATATCTTTGCTCCGGACTTCGTCGACGATCTTCGGCGGCGACATACTCCTGCTGTCCACCACCGACGATATACTCCTACTGTCCACCACCGACGATATACTCCTGTCCATCGCTGATGATATACTCCTGCTGTCGACCACCGACGATATACTCCTGTCCATCGCCGACGATATACTCCTGCTGTCGACCGCCGACTTCTCAACATACACACCAAAGCCTACATTATGACTATCACAAGCACGTTTCCTATTGGAAGAATGGTCCTCATCATCACTTATGTTGCTGCGTTTGTCATTGAGCGTGGAATAACCATTTGTTGAACCGTAACCGTTCGTCGGCGATTCCCTGCTGCGGGGGTTCATGTTACTAGCATCACGTGAGTCTGTCATGGGACGTCTTTGACTATTATTTTCTACGGGCGAACGGTATATTTGTTCTGATGGCTTGCGATAGTGAGAAATGCGCTGACGCTTGGTTGGCAGCCCGTCCGCGCCGTCTACGTAGCCGGGCCTCTTCGAGGAGGATACAGATACAGGTGGAGGGGAACCGGGATGCGTACTCGTGGGGGAGTGGCCGCTGCCGGAACTGCCACCGTCGCTGCTACCCGGGGGTGTGAGATTTTGTGGTTTCCGTCTAAAAAGAAAGTACACGAATTAAAAAAAAAACATTTTACTATTTGAAAATGTAATTTTTTTCTTCATCTAATAACTAAACAATCTTTATACATTAAGCATAAAATATATAAGTTTGGAAGTGTAGCATTGAGAATGAAATAATATTGACAGTTATTAATAAGACGAAAAGGGAAATGAGAAATGCGGTGGGAGAATGTATACGGAGTAGAGGGGAAGACAGGAAGGTGGGAGAGAAAAAAAAATACAATAGGATATGTGAGAGGAAGAGGATGGAGAAGGGGGTTGAGTGAGTGCAGGAACGAGACAGAAATGTGGAATATACTCAGAAGAGGGGAAAGGAGACAGATAGGTGTATCGATACAAGAATGGACAAGGAAGTGCAGAGAAGTGGATGGCCGGGTGATGTTGGAGAGGGAAGGCGAGATGGAGAGAGGGAAGAATTCGCAGAATCAAATATAGATGGGAGGAAGGAGTGTGCCGGCGGCATGGAGGGTGGGTATGATGTGCCCTACTTCCCATTTTTTCCTGTTTCTTCAATATGAAATTCTGAATAAATCTCGCAAGCCTCAATTTTCTGTACCATTTCAGGAACAAACTCCTTCATTTCTTTAATTTCATTGGCATCAAAACATGAAGGCTATTTGAATGCTTTTTAAACCTTCAAACGCTCTTTCAGGATCTTGTCTTCCGGTAGTTTTCGATGTCCTCAAAGGGTCTATCGTTTACCACTTTGTGGAGGTTGACAATTCAATTAGAAAGAGGAAACAATTGAAACACTGAGAACTATGTATTGTTACCTATGATATTGATCGCAGGAACCTTTAGTTATTAAATAAGGGTACATAACTCTGTTACCTTTCCAGATTGTACGCATGGCCCATTGGAGATGAAATCCAATGAGTCGATGGTGCCATGGCAGGAAGGTTATGACTCTTGCCTAGACCCAATTTTTGTTATGAAATTCAATGGATGATGGTGTAATGGCAGAAAAATTATGACTCTTGGTTACCCACAATTCAATTATATCTATCTGTCTGCTTTCTTAAGGCAAAGCAATGAGTATATTTCAGTAAATAAATGTTAAGATATACTGCACAGTATAAAATACCATCCACAAAGGATTAAAATATGTTGCATCCATGATCATGGCCCGGCAACCATCACTGAGGATCTGAGTGGAAGATCACTTCGAGGAAGTGAAAGTGAGCTCTAAAGTCATGTATGTTTGGATATTATAACATGTAACAGGATATCGACACAGTAATAAAGATAATGATTGATGAATAAAAATACTTACCTTTTGAGCATCTGCCTTTCAGATTCACTATAAAATGGCCAGTCCTCGTGAACATCATTCCACATGCATCGGTTGAGGTGGAAGGAGTTATCCTTCAAGCACGCGATCTGTTTCAAAGCAGTGTGCATAGTCATCTTATCCCGGAGACCCTCTGCAACGAACACGAAACGATAGAATATAGACGATTGAATCGTGATATGAAATACAAACCTCGAGTTAAGCGTTCGTAAAGCTCAGGCTTTTTAAATGGCCTCAATGCTAGTAGATGTATTATTCGCTCTCTGTAAATAATTCAACTGTAGAATCATTGAGAACAAGAACTACTCGAAAATATATATGTATATATCTAAGGACATTAAAATTTAGAGGATGATGATGATCGCATGAGATGTGCATTTGGCATAATTGAAAGGTTTACGTACTTGGTGGACCGCCTCGCAATGTCGGGCAGGGAGGGTTTGTTCTGGGGTTTTGAGCTGCTGACATGGTTACTGCCTAGACCGTTGGACAATCCATTGCTGGTATGCAAGACGGGTTTGGATGGCTGGTTGGGCGGGTACAGAGACTTGGAGATATTCTCCCTTATCCGAGGAGCTTCTCGACGCGTTGGAGGGACTACAGATCCTGGCACTTGTTTTACTTTTACCTTACGTCCTATGTCTGTCTGGTTCATCTTTATTTCCCTCGCGCTACAACACAAACAACCGCCGTTAATAAAATTCACCGGTCACCGGCGGCGCCATGCTGTGTGGGTACCATTTGTTCTTGGTGTTCTCTTCCAGCACCGACATTCGGTGTCGGGTGGTCTCGTAGACATCGTCGTTGGCATGAATACGGATTTTGTGAGGAATGGGGCCCAGGACGTCGACCGACCCCCGGGGTGGCTGCTGCAGGCATTCAAAGCTGCCACCGGGTCCCTCCATGTCCGATGTGCTTGACACCGAGAAATTGAATGATGTGTTTCCATTGTTTGTTGGGAATGATAATAGCTGTAATTAAAAAGAAAATATCACATTAAACACAAATATAACATTTATGTATTTATAATTTGCTTTTAGTCACATTTAAATTTGTATTTAATTCATCGAGAACCAAGCGATGGTTTTGTGTGGAGGGGGATTTGGAGCATTTAGTAACATGTATCAATGGACTGAAGCATTTTCTGTTATTGAACCTAACTTTATGACAATGCAAAACATCTTTGTAGTGTCAAGCTACTCCACTCATTATTGATGTTTTGTTATCGCACCTTAATTGCACTGTAGTTACATGGATAAAGAAGTATATGTACATCCAGAACCGGTCCAGGGTACTTACGCTTATTTGAAAACTCATTTTTTGCTACCCCTTAATTTATAAAAAAAGTCGGCATCACCTTATGCAGCGTTATCAGAAATGCAACGGTGCACCCTTAACCGGATGCTACCATGTGTGACTTGCATTCTCCCTCTTCTAATACCCCTGCCACACACTCATCGAGGCATGGGAATCAGCGAGGAAAGGAGGCAGACACGTAGTATGGCAACATTACTCTTCATGCCGCATATCATGCTCCTCGTCATGCCCACTGCTCCCTGTTTTGTCGGTTTTTGGGCGCGAGTCAAAGGACTGGCAATATCAACCCATACAACCTAATGCGGAGCGTTGCGATTAATCGCGCCAGTAGAGCAGTGTGTGGGCAGAGATGGCAACATCGCGGCAGAGCGATGAGCATCGTGTGGCTGAGACATAAGGGCAGCCCTGTCTACGCCAGAAAGTTTAGAGACTGTCAGTGAATGTCTTCAACTATGTTTTCACAAGTGAATATTCGTTGAAAATCTTTTGGATAAAAAGTTTGAAACAATGGAATATCTAAAACAGGTTGCAATCACTTCAGATTGTGAATTTAACAGATCAACCTCTATGTGCACAATTTGACCAAAAGAGAAGCTAAAATTTTTTTTCGCCTGCCTCTTCCGAAACCATTTATTTCGGCCATAAAATTCGGGCCGAAACTACGATTTAGTGTATCTAGGGCCGAAAAAATAATATGCATAATCTAGACAACCTTCCGCGGAATATGAATAGGCTATGCAAAAATCTGACAGTGACAGTTCAATAGTGCGTGATATAAAATTTCCGGAAACACTGTTTTTACTTAAGGCAGGCAAAAAAATATCGAGAGTAACTCATGTTGAAATGCTTTAGCAAACCTTCACTTTTAGCAACCCTCGCTCGCTTCGCTTGCTCATGTTGCTAAAAGCGGTGGGTTGTTAAAGCTTATTTTCGGCCCTTGATACACCATATACTATAGAAACGAATTTGTAAATTGTGTTCTCTTACAACTCTATGACAAAAACAAGTTTGCTGCATCTTGTTTTAAAGTTTTGATATTATATTCGATATTATTAGGTACTATTATTATACCGTATGTTTGTTATAATTTTTGATAAGGCGTGGCAGTGAAAAGATACGATTTTAAAAAGTTGTGTTTTACTTGGTTCAGAGGTAACCAACAGGAATACCCAAGTATATTGGGTTGCCTATGGTTAATACACTTTTTTATTTCATAAATGATAATTTTAAAATCTGTAAACTGGCGAAACAAATAATTTATTACTAAAATACCAAGAAAATTTTATGGTCTGCGGTGGACTCCATAATTTCTTTTAATCCAGATTTTACTTATGACAGTGACACTGTTATCAAGTGAATCAATTTAGGTGCTACGTTTTCAAAATTGTATTTTTCCACCGTCGTCCCTTATCAAAAATTATAATAAACATACGTTACAATGTGTTAAGATTGTAGTATTATCTTTAGGAAATATGACCGATGTCGCAATGAAAATGTGACAACAGTCACCAGCTCAATGTGGTTCATACTTTTTTTAAACAGTTAAACTTGCGAACAGATGTAATTATACCAATATATGAACCTCAATAAGCACGACAGCAAAAATATATAACATGTATTCATAGAACTAACACTAGAAAAGGGCCAGAGTGGATTCAGAATACGAAGCAGTGCGCAAGCGACTCTAACTTTAAATTCATGCGATAAAACCTTCCTTATGAAACGTGTGTTTTAACCTTTAGCTAAAGGGTTAGTTTATTATAACAGTTGCAACCATCACTTTATAGACAAAAAATGAGCGCATTTATGAATTTATTTTATGGCGGATGCGCCGGGAACGACACATTTACTTAAATTTCAATCTTGCGAAAATAATTTTATTGTCGCGAATACGGCGATCTTACGGATATATTTTTTATACCTTGGGTTAATATGCTATTAGGTAACAATAGGCTGACTTATTTGAATAAACCTTGACTATATACTAATGGACTGCTATTCTCCCTCCATTTCCTGCTCCAAAAGTTGTCTACGAGCTGGAGCCCGATATAAGTCCCGCCCCGGAGCCGAAAATGGAGCGTAATTTAAAAACCGGAAAGCAAAAAAAATATTTCTCGATGTAATCATCAGCAACGTGGAGAATGCAAATGCGAGCATATTTCGGCAACTCGGGTCCATTTTCCTGCCTCTTCTTTACAAGCAAAGCATCAACCCATAATTTGCGAAGTTCCGGATTTGATGGAAATCTAATTCAGAATTTTAGGTTATAAGTCAAAAGTCAACTGACGTGTACATCAGCTGACGAGTATTATAACCGCGTTGGCATATATACGTGGACATATTGCACCCTTTCGCATAGCAATATTTTGATATAGTGTGAATATTTGACAATATATATTCAAAGGTGCAAATAAATTGCAGGGTATGACAATATACAATGCGAGCTCATAGAGTCATATGTCATAGACACAAAATAGCTACCAATTTAGTAACATACCGCAACCATTTAGGGTCCCGCCGCGCCACCGTTGCTTGGAGACACACATGAAGCGGCGCTAGCAGTCCAATAGTATATAGTCAAAGGAATAAACAAAATAATCGATAATTTATTTAATTTAGGTGATGATTTATAAAAGAAACCATAATTAAAGTAATTGAAATGGTGTAGAATGAACAATAAGCAACTGTAAAGATAAGAGCATGAAAAATCACAATCGATATGGTGCATACATAATTATGTAGAACATATAAATAATTTTCTGGCTATTGTCAGAATTTGTATTGTTTTGTTTAAATTATCATGCTCAAAAGATAATATTAAGTGCAAATATATAAATATTTATGAAACACCTTTTTTAACAAACTTATTTATTTTCATTAATTATGCATACACAAAAAAATTAAAAGTAACAATGACAATAATTGTAAAACTTTTCCAATGGAATTGTTTAAAATTTGATTATAATAAAAGCATGATTAGTTTCTTTGTACAACATTTATATACAGGGTGTCCCACGAGGTAGTAGACAAGCGATATCTCGAAAACGAATGTAATTTGGTGGCTTTAAACGGTTTGAAATGAGGGCCCTTTCTGAATACATAGCTTTCATTCCCATTTCTCCATTTTCGGAAAAATGACATCATCAATTTTGCATGACTCAGGCCAATAAGGTATACCTCTAGAACAGCGGTTCCCAACCGAGGTGATTACCCCCTGAGGGGTAAAGAAGACTAGGATTGATCATCACCAGTCACAAAACCAAATTTATAAACGATGCCGCTAAACCCTCTCCACACTTTGACAGGCGTCTGAACAAGGTGGCTTGAAATTTGCGCCCAGTTGATTAGCCACTTGGTGACATAAGACGCGCTATAAGCGAACGAGCCATAGCTGATATACTTGGCTTTTATTTTAACTCTGAATATATGATCGCCAACGCCTATGTTCAATCGTTGAACACCTCAACACATTAATTGGTAGGCAACCATACTTACTCAATTTTATTTAATTGTCAAAATTGTGTTATTAATAAAACTGTATTACACATTTGCTTGTAATTGTTTGTATTGATTACAAGGTAAGTTCGGGGTAAAATCAGTCACAGGGGTAACAATATTGAAAAGGTTAGGAACCCACTGCTCTAGAAGGATCTCATCGAGTGTGTGGATGTAAACACTGGACTTATGATGACCTCGCAGAAAAAAAAAAAACGCAAGCGAAGATATCCGGAGAATGGAGATTCTTCAAAGCAGGAACTGGGATATTCGGAGGACATGTTCTGCAGAACGTTTATTGAAGTATTTGCTGGGTGGGCCCAAGCACCTTCTTATATCTGTTTCCAATTTGAGGTCGCAAAAAGTTGTTAACCATTCTAATGAAGCGTTTTCATGTTTCTGCATCAGGCAGGTCCAGTTGGTTTCTTTGTTATTAAGGATCCAGTAGATTTTAAAGTTAGGGTGGTGTTGCACATAGGAATATTCCAAACGACCAAGGGAATGGTCACTGTGTTTTGGTAATTGATTCTTTACTTTTCATAAGCTTGGCATAAGTTATGTAGAGCCAAGGAGCCATGGCACCACCTCCAATTTCAAGCTCAGCAAGGATTTTTAAATAATAGAAGATCAATAAAATTGGTTCTTTACGGAATAAGTCTTTGCTCGTCTTTATTTCATTTATTCAATGCTTCTGCAACAAGTTTCCTTAAAAGGAAGGCATATATTGTATGCCAAGTGGCTCTACCCTCAAAATGTTTTACAAGCCGCTACTGTAAGCAAGTACCAGGTGTTCTAAGGTTAGTGGCGTATTGGTAAAATAAGAAGTAAGGGAACGCATGGTGAGAGCAAAAAAATAGTCTGCGACTTTCTCGGAGATCATCTTATTTTAAGCAAACTATTGTTTTACTTGTAAGCTTTTTAATTTTTTTTATTCTTACTATACAAAATATTAATAAACACAAACGTGTTCCGTTTCTGAAAAAAGGTGCTGGAACGTCGGTCACCCACGTTCCCCCTCCAATACACCACTGTCTAAGCTCCAGAGTTCTATTGTAGCTGAAACAAGATCTCACTACCCGACATCCCTATTAGCAGAGTACGTTTTTTTCAAAAACACCTTGTTCTCTGGTGTCACTCTGTATATGTATTGTACAAACAGAGGAAGTGTTTTTATTTGTCTATAAGTACTCAGAAGCAATTGTTCAAACCATTTTGACATTTATCGTTCAACACAAATTATTTAAAAATTGCTGTAGCAAATAATATTTAATCATGAAAATTTAAACAAAAACATTTTTTTTTGCTATATGAAGAGCTTTTTTCAATTCGCAACATGTCCATTATTACTTTGTGTGAGATATTTAAGAAAATGTGGTAAGCAAAGCATTCAACTCTATCCGCTGAAACTTTTACTGGTTATAAAGTTGTGTACAGCAATGGAAAAAACGAGTATTTAATAAATCTATCACAATTTATCTGCTTAAAAAAAATATAGATGCAATGGAAATGTTTCATTTTCAAAACAAAAGGCGCACAATGTGTTCAAGGTTCGCTTTAAAAAAATGCTTTAGTCCTTTCTAACAATACCGAAAACTTAATAAACAATTGAAAAAAGAACAAAAATACTTTCTTAAGGAATAAACATTGGTAGATGTTGCACACATCTTAAAAAGTATCTTTAAACTTGTAATTCCGTTTCTTCTCGCAAACAATTACATTCTTCGGTATCGCTGCACCCCTCTGGTCGGTCGATTATGAAATCTCGTAAAATATCGAAGTACCAGTCAAGGTCGTCTTGAAGGTACCAGTTCTCTCCAAATCGTTGCTTGAGCAATTTATTAACTGCCCGTCCTTTATCTTGAGTGATACCTCGAATGTCTTGAACTCTTGACAACGAAACATGGGTCATGTTCTTTCCTCGTTTAAGAAGAGACGCAGGTACCTTGCTATCATTATTCATATGGTAATTCATTTCAGTTTTCATTTTTACAATCGCTTGTCTATTAGCGTAGTTTTGTAAAAAAAAATTTGTTTCTGACATGATATTCCATCAACTTTCTTCGGCTCATTTCCCAAAGCTTTCAGATTGTAAACTTCCCATTCATCATTTTGCAACGAGTGAATAGTACCAAACTGTTTATAAAAGTTTTTATAATCTTTAGGTAGTATTATAGTAGAATGTTTCTTTAGCTCTTTTTCTACCCTATCGGCCGACAGATACGAATGGCCACGTACAGGAAAAATGACTTCAATTTCAAGAAGATCTTTTGGGGACTCGTTACGTAACCACCACAACAGCAGGAGCATTAAGTGGGCACTTTTATTTTGCCCCCCTGCAACCGTCGCAGAAGAGTCTTAACTTTCGTGGGGTATTGTCATCGGTAAAAGCGCAGTTGCGCAAAAAATGCACAAGTGCAGATCCAATTTCGTTTGATCCCCTTCCGGACAGATTTTCCGTCCAGGTGTAAAAATGTGGGTTTCTTGAAGAGATATCAACAATACAAAATGCATAGAAAGCAATCTGGAGTGAATAGTATGCTTCTTGTATTCGAAGTTTTGGTAAGTTGTGAACCTGCTGGAGGTCAAAACAGAATGAAAGTGTCTCTTCAGATTCTTCTTTCATAATTAAATGAAATTGTTTGGCTCTCGTTTGATGAACTTTCAAATGTCTCTTAGGCTCAGCTGCGGATTCCTCACATGTTCCAAGTTTGATTTGATTCTTAAGCCTCTCACAAAGCTGCAAATATCGGTGGCAGGACTTCCAAATCCCAGGTTAAACTGTGTTGAAAATATCTTGTGAAAGAAAGCGTAATTGGCTTGAAGATCTTCAGCAACACTGTCGTTATACATCTTTAACATTTTAGAAATGTTTAACTCGGCGGGTAAGTAAAGACGTTGTGATCTTCCTCTACCATAATGACTTTCTCGCGCCTTGAAACGACCAATGAAGCTCCTAACCCTTTCGCGTTTTGATAACAGTTTATCTCCCCATTGCGACCCCCCTCGAGATGCACGCATTTCGTAGCCTTGTTGTATATGTTACGCAACCCACAAAATTCTTCGATGACTAACTTCAAATAATTTGGAAAAAAAAGTTTTGCACACTGTAAACTGTTTGGTTTTATAGCGAATTTTGTAGATATTTTGAATGCTGTGTGGCTTACGAGTCTTGATATTTTCTCGCCCGTGATGTCTTCTTGGCAACGCAACACTTATTAGAGTACTTAACTGTGAGTTTTGATTCATTTTGTTATTGTCTTTGAAAACGATTTTCTTTGCCAGAAGTAACACTTTTCGGGCAATACGCGAACAATAAAAATGGTGGGCATTATTTTTTGGATGCTTGCAAGGAATGCGCCATCTTGTTAAGTCCAAATCTTGAGGTTGATATCTGAGTAAACCGGAAAATAAAAATATTCAGAAATCGTAACCTCAAAACTAAAAATCAACTTAGTTGCTATTTCTAGATATCAGCCGTTTTGATTGTTTTACTCTTTTTCTTTGTCTGCTGCCCTGACTGCTTTCGGCTACTAAAACACCCTCACCATCCATTCTTGGCACAAATTTGTGGTTTTGCGTACTTAAAATATGTAGCGCAAACACTTCCCAACTATTCCAATACTTCAATAAACTTCTAATGGGTATTTTGTGGACTTTTTCACTTTGAATACAGCGAAATCGATGTTGCACTTTGAAAACAAATTTTTGTGGATATGTTGCGGTTTGAACTGAGGACGATAGTTTTTATACGCGAAGTCTAAAGGGCTCGATGCGCTTTGAAAAGAAAAGAGTTTTTTAAAATGTGTATTTTAATCAGTACTAGCAGCGACATCTCTTAGATAATTTCTGAAATATTGTGGACATGTTGCGCATTGAAAAAAAGCTCCTCATATATTATGTGCACATATCTTTAGAAATTCTTGTTGTAGTCCACTTGTTAGACAATGCCTGTGCACCTACTATAACTATACTTAATTTTACATAAGGTGATAGTTCGTGAGTGATATTAACCTTAAACCCAAAATACAAATTAAAGATCATAGGTGGTGCTGCCGAGGTAGATCAGTTTAGACCAGGCATGGGCAAACTACGACCCGCGGGTCACATCCAGCTGGTGGCACTAACAGCAAACTACATCTGGCAGCACTGCACAGTGTCAGATAGAGAAATGGCTAGTATATTTCTTTAACAATTTATTGGAGAGGTGTAAACTTTAAGAAACAATAAGGAACGTGATTTTGAAGTTCAAATAAAATTGAAAACGGGGGTGGTGGGTGGCTGGGACCTATTCTACAATCCAACATGTGACCCGCACGCCCATGTTTTGACCACTTATTAAATGAATTAAAAAAAAAATTCTCCACTCTCTTTCTTACTTGTTTAACTTATTTATTAGTAAAACCTGGATGCGTGAGCAACGGATTGGATTGTATTTCTCTCATTGTTTGTTTACTAATAACTTTATATGCTAACTATTTAGTTTCAAGATTACCTGATTAACCACTTGTGTTGTAATAACGCAAATAAAATTAGTATTACTATAACATTACCTCTTATTGTATAACAAATTGTTAAAACATTGTCATAACTACGATTGGAATAGAAATCCTTATTTTGTTCCAAGTTTATTTGTACAGGATCTTGATAAGTGCTTCCTCTAATTGAGGTTTTTAAAGTTGTTATTTTGTATTACTCTCCTTAACGATGAGACTTAGTAATATTTTTTGTCTCTATTTGTGTATATTTCCTACGACAATGAAAAACTACTACACATTTCATCTTCTACAATTAGAGCCTTACCGTAAACAAAGTATTATATTTCTCCGATGTAATTTTATTTATCTGCAATCAAGTAATAAAATTTTACTTTAATTAATTTCCATTTATTTCATTGAAGCTCTTCATGAATCTACAAAATTATGTCTTACGAAGACTAAAAATTTATTTTTATTAAGACATAAATCTCTTGTAAGAGATTGATAAAGAGTTTAGTATTAAAATATGTAATAAATGTAAAACTGGTATAGAATGACATAAAGTATAATGAAATATGCATTGTTTTGCTGAAGTTGGTTATAATATTTTGCATATTTCCTATGAATATAATTTAAATCCCATTAGGAATAATATTAATATTATCACTCAAAGTCAATGCACTTTTCAACAAATTTATCAATGCTCGAGTGGCGATTTGATGTTGATCTCTTCATAAAAATAGTAACGTAAAACATGACAGTCGCGCCACCTGTTGTTTTAGTGGCCCACTATCTACTCCTTAATCAGGTTGATGCATACATTGAATTTAAATTTAGGAAAAGCATCTTTCAACTTGGAAGACATAGTTACTGTGTCTCATTTCCAAATTATATCCAAGATGTACCAAGAAGTAAAAGCTTTCAATACTTACAAAATACATTTTGAATTAAAGGTAGAAACGCCAAAGTGGCGGAATCTATTGCCTGAATGCTGTACTGAACCAAATCCAACTATCCCATCAGCAACTAACTACACTGATGAGACCTGAAAGGTCGAAACCGGTCTGTAGGTATTCTGATGGGGGAACAATATTTAATGTTTACATTTTGAATTGCTTTTACTTCTTGGGTATAATTTGAAAATGTGACATTGTAACTTGGCTTTCTGAGTTGTAAAGATGCCCTTCTAAAATTTAGATTCAAGAAAATTAAGTGGATGATTAACAAAACCAGTAAATCCCACGGAATACAGGATTTGCTCTCGATGCCTTCAAATTATAAACTAAAAATCAGTGTCAAGAGCGACATGTATAATAGTACACACCTAATTCTACTCGTTAAACTACAGAAGCAGTAAGTTCTAACAAGCAAATTAGAATATCCAATGGCATACAACGTGCAATTATAAAATCCGAAGAATGCTGAATTACGGTTAATGCGCGGGAGAGTGACAAAACGCGATCGCGGGAATTCAGAAGGCGAAAAATTAGTCCTTGCACGAATGTCTGCATTTCAAGAATGTAGGACTAGGCCATAAATTTGCCATCATTTTGCAATTGTTTAAATGTGCATTTTAATCGCGCCGCTTGCACAATCCGTTTCGACGTGCGGGCGAACATTTTACTTGTACACAATGACGGATGTAACAATAAATAACGTTCGGTGGCGTGATACATATATTATTGATGTATTATGAAAACAACATCGCGTATCCTTGACATTTTGTGGAACTGGTAAAGAACACGATTCTCTGCAATCACGTGCGCCGCGGAATTGTACACAGAGAAGAGAGCGCGAAAAAGTATGGTATTTATTTAGTTTGCGGTTTATATATCAATCCGTTGAATTAATTCAATTAAAACAATCACCCAAAACCAGGAAAAAGTGGGTCGCACGTATTGTTTTCAAGAATCTAGTTTAATTAGCATGGTAAAAATTTCCGCTGACGTACATAGACAAATCAGGGAAAAAGAAACGGAGCTAACAACTTCCCAGAAACAATTGCGTGTCGCCGATTTGGCAATTGAAAAGAGTGTACAAAAATTTTCACATTCCATCCGCCCAGATCCCATTCTTCGTCCCGTTAGGAGCATCCGTCATCATCTCTCTCTCTGTGCCATTTGCTCTTAAAATATTCGCACCCGTATTATTGCCGGTGCTTGATGAATTTGATGAGATATTCTGGTGTGTCACGCGTAATTGTAATAAATGATATCCGGATAACTCTAATGCCTTCCTATGTAATAAATAGCTGACGATTATGAACGGTGGGGGCGTTCGTCCGACGTGTATTTAAGCTGCAACATGTGGTGTAACTATTATGTTAATTTTGTCCGTCAAACTTTATGAATCACAGTTGTTGTCCTAAAGTCATACTTGCCTATTTTAATGATCCCATGATTATAATGTTCATTAACATTTACAGCGTCAGTTTTAAGACTTTAAAGTTTGGGGTCTCGGTTATCTTAATAGATACGGCGATTAAATTGGATTAAAATTGGGTATTTTTATTCTGAACAACAATCTGATAAGAAATTATTATGTGGTCATCATGTAATCCGATTTAATGGCATAAAAGGGATTATGTTTCAACGATTTCTTCAAGAGCTAGGGTGATTAAAAAAACTTATAAATTACAATTTCTTTAGGTTTTGTTAATGTAAATTTAAACTATTTGCATAACATTGGCCAAAAATGGCATAAAAAAATCGAGTTTATGAACAACATTACAAAGAGATATGCAGTTTTCTTCGCTATTTTCAACATTTATTAAATTCAATTCAATTCTATTTATTGATACTAACAGTGTAAAAATCTTTTCACATTTCTGGTACGTAATATCGATATCATGTATCCATATACATAATGTAATGACACCCCTACCAAAAACCGGGATATAAAGTGCAGGGGTATGACAAGAGATATGGAAAACAGGGCATAAGAAATCGAGCTTGACGCCGCTAATATTGGATGGCGCCACCATTAAAATTCGACTAATTTCTGTAAATTGTGTTTGTTGCTAACACCTGACGGCGCTTTTCCGGTAAAATGTGTGTAATTCCCCGTGTTATTTGAAACGTAAATGTCAAACTACGAAAATCGAGGATGAATAAAACAATCATTTCTTGTGTTGGCCTTATAGCACAATATGTACAAAATATATGTGTACATCACCCGATGAAACGTTATTAACAAGGTAAATATTGGTAAACAAAATCACTATGTTTTACTATTTATATTAAGTAGAATAAATATTATACAACTTGCCCAAGTGGTTTTGTTCACACGAACATTCTCGAAAGGAGAATGCACAAAACTTGTGGAAGTATAATGTTTAATTAATATAAATTGTAAAACAAGTAAAACCAAGTGTTTTTGATTACCAATTTTTAACTTATTTTAGTGTAGTACGAAAGAATATACACACACACACGTATCGGTTGTGTGCATTTGGTGTTGGTTCACGCCGCTATTCACAGATGGCGCTTATCGATTCCAATCTAACAACATGCCTTGTCGCTTCCAGTTATTCCATGATAAAGTGTAAAACAGGATGCACTAGTGCATTTTACTTTACCTAGTTTATGGTAAAGACGGCCAGATGTCTCTGATGCAAAAGGTGGACAAAAAAAAATTGAAACTTATTCAATATTTGCAAACTAAGGCTTACTTGTTTAATCACGCCTGCGGGATATTCATACAAATAAGGACATCACTACCGTTTAATCACCGCTGATTCCACCGGATTTATTTTCACAAATTTGATATATAACTTATGGCGCCATCTAGTAATGCTTATGTGTACATGCAAATGAGTTGATAAAATAGAAATTAGAATTATCAACAATTCGTGAAAACAAATCTTTCTTATTTTCAACATAAAAATTCCTTAATGTGAAAAATATTGTACAATATTCGTGCGTTCGCGGACATTGCTGCCCTCCCGCTACGCGGTCGGGTAAGTAAAACAGGCGATTACGCACTTATATTGTAAATATATGTTACCCAAGTCACACACGTCAAAAGGTAAAAAGAGTGTGCCTTGTGATTATTTTAAGAAAAATAAGTTGTATGTATACAAAAAAGTTAATTTTATATTCTCTTGATACATAACGTTTTTAATATCTGTAGCCGATACCGATTCTCGGCTTAGAGGTTTATACAGGGTGTTTCAGATGTCTGCAAACGGTCAATCACGTACTTATTCACGTGTATAATAGCAAGCTGCACGCCCTAAGAATATTTAAATTTATACAGTGTGTCTCATAACAAAGTTACAAACCAAACTTATGTTTTTTTTAACACCCTGTATTTTTTGTCAATTTTTAATTAAATGGAGCAAATAAAGGTGAGTTACTTCAATACTCCCTATACCTATTGTTTGCCGTTTTCGAAATATTTGAAGATTTGTTGAAATGCATGGTCTGGGTGAAATTTTATTTTTGGCCCAGTGATTGACGTTGAACGATTAAAATAATTTTAATTATTTGCTTGAAGGTTCGAACTATAGAGCCAACCATGATTTCACACAAAAAATTATACAGGGTGATAAAAACAAATGCGGTAGAAAAACCCAACTTATAAAGTTGAATAACTTCGTTTTTTCAAATGGCACACCCTGTATTTAGTAACGTATCTAATTTCGAGTGTCTCTATGAAAAATCCGAGAGTCCGTGCTGTCCTTTATACAGTGAGATCAGAAAGTCTAAAATAGTTGGCAGCACATTTTCTGAAAATCCCTGTAATAATTCAAGTACAATTATATTGGCTGTCTGAAAATCTCTAATCCAGTGCAGTCTACATTTTGTTAATTTTGATATCTTGTGGTTTTTAAGGTTACTTGTTTTAAAAATAGTTTTATCTGCCGATTTTGCCTATTTTAAAAGTTAGCAGTTATTTCTAGAACTGATCATCACTATTAACACACTTTGCGAACTGTGTGCTATAGGCGGGCCGTCTATTTTTAGACGCAAACATGCAGAATGGGTTGCAATATTTTCGCTTGCGTTGCAAATCCAACCCGCTACACAGGCAAGTCATCTTGGTCATAGCGCCCGCTCAAAAAGTGTTAATAATAAATTTAGGATTAATAATCTAGCCGTTTTATTTAAATTTTACGGTTTTCCATGCCAGAATTCCCATTCTTGATGGCGCCATTGTACTTCTGTTAGTTGGGTTATGTTTTAAGGGCTGCCAACTATTTTCGACTTTTTGATCTCACGGTATAAAGTATTGCTGTCGAAACATATATAGATGGCAGTTTTGGAATTGAAATTCTTTGAAATTTTGAAATTCTTTGATGTAGGCAAAACAATCAGCTTGATATGGTATACCTACGATTATCCATACTGTTCTTCTTTGTAATGCAAATAGACCAGTGACGGTTCGCGGGTTTTTTTCTGATACGGCCGAGGTAACAAGGGTGGCAATACAGATAGGTAGGGTCAGTTGCAGAGACGGCTGGCGGCGTGACCGCACCTATCTGTATGACCACCTCTTGTTCCTCGGCCGTACCAGAGAAAACCCCGCGAACCGTCACTGAAATAGACGCTCCAAGCAGGTAAAATGTCCCCAGCATAGAATCGCATATTCAAGAGATGTGTTTGTATAAGAGCAGATGGACCACTTTGACAAATGACAAAATGACTATTGACACTAGGCCCCAAAGCCATCGGGCCCGGGTTCCGCTGAATCCCTATGAATACGCCACTGATCGAGGCTGTAAGCGTTTCAGGCTTGAAGCCCACGGCGTTCAGTTTGCAAGCAAACATCTGCGTCGAATTTTCAATTTAGACTTAAAATTTAATCCGTACAAACTGCAGATCGTGCAAGAACTTCCTGAAAACGATCATAATTCTGGCAAACATTAACGAGAACGACGACTTGAGCAGAACTATCGTCATTGGGTAGACAGCAACCAAAATGAACTTCATTAACGCTCTTTATACAGCATGGTGTGCAGTTTGGGACAGTCGGACCATTCTTTTTCAAAAATGAAAGAGCATCACGACGACTGTAACTTCGGATCGGTATGTTCAGGTACTGCCATCTTTTGTTGCACTGCATTGAACAATTTCCCACAACTTTACCAAACCTGGTTTCAACAGGATGGTGTGACGTCACACACTGCAAGGCAATCAATAGCTGTGTGAGGATTGTTCTTCTCCAAATTCGGTGACATCCCTGGCCCCAAATCATCGGATTTGTCCGTTTGAGCTTTTTTCTTAGTTAAGTTACTTAGATAGTCTTGTGGGGGTGTTTCCTGTAAACATTTAATGTTTAAACTTTCACTCGTATTGCGGGGCAGGTAGCACCTCGATGTGGGAAGGCAAGTTCTGCCTCTGCGTATTGGGTAGAGAAAGACACACAGCCCTGCCTCTAGATCGGTTGTGATTGGGCGTCGCCCTGTCCGAGAGTGGGTAAGCAGTCCATAGGCGGGAGCAAGGGAGATTGTAGCGACGGGGTCAGCACTCCCTCATTTTGGGAATGTGTGCTGTGATTCTTCACTATACAGGGTGCCCAGACTTCGTAGGGACTACATGGGCAACTTCTGCATTTGAAGAGTTAGAGAGATGGTCGAATTAGCAAAAAGGGGCAGGTTCGATGGCTCATTGAGAATCTACCCCCAAATCCCACTTGTCACGGCCTCCACAATAAAAATTAAAAGAAAATCTGAAATTGAAGAAATTGGGAGATTTTGTTTTAATTTTTATTTTTAACAAGTGAGCCATGACAAGTTTAGTTTAGTTGTTTATTGATGCTTGACAATAATGTCTTGCATAAGTCACCATATACAATGTAAACATACAGTAATGTACTTAGCAAATAGAAATACAAAATTACAAAAAAAAACATAATACAGATGCAGAGTATAATATTAAATACAATAATGCCTAAACAGACATGTATGAAAGATAAACTTCTAGAAAATATAATAAAACAAGCAACATCATACTAGCCCATTTCATATCCAAAACCTGTCAGCATCATCAGGTAAATGCAATTTATTTGCCAGAAGAGATAAAGATAAAAACATAAGATCATTTTTGATTATAAGTTTATAGTGAATTAGTAAGTAATACCGAGTAAATGTGAAAAATACTATTCGTTTAATTGTAAAAATCAAGTTAAATATTAGTTTGCATAAATTCGTCAAATGAATAGTACCCATTCTTTATCAAGAGATTGGATACCACCATCTTAAATTGTTAACTGCTTCCAGGTATCAGGTAATTTGTTGTAGAATTTTATTGCCAAATAATTTATACTATTGCACGATTTTGATAATTTTAGTTTCTTTTGTTGTAGCTGTCTTTTATATCTCGTTTGGTGTGAATGTTCAAGCCCAGTATACTTGTGTGGATTTTTAAATACACATATATATATATATATATATATATATATATATATATATATATATATATGATATAAAGAGATGGTAATGTTAAAATTCCAAGACGAATAAAATATGATCTACAATCATCTCTATATTTGATATCACCCAGTATACGGACTGCTCTCCGCTGTAGTCGAAATATCCTGTGTCTACATGCAGCATGACCCCATGCCAGAATACCGTATCTCAGCCGCGATTCAATGAGGCTATAATACATGGTTCTGGTTATGTTTCCAAGGACCCTACCGATCAGGCTCCGCAGGCAAAAAATATTTTTTGCAAGCGATGCTGCAAGGTGAGTTCCATGATTCTCCTAACAGAGCGATGAATCAACATGGAAACCCAGAAAACAGTGGGTGATTTTCGGTGTGCCTTTCTTCAGACTGAAAATTATTTTTTTGTTTTATTTTCATTTAAAATCAATTTGTTCTGTGTAACCCAGGTATTTACAGCACCCATTGTTTCCTCGTTTACCATGCTTGCCTCCTCCGCTGTTTTGCCCTCATTTATGACAGTAGAATCGTCAGCAAATAATATGGCATTCGGTATATTTATAAATATTAAGAATAACAAGGGTCCAAGTATTGAACCTTGTGGGACGTCGTGAGTTATCTAGTGGGATCTGGGGTGGATTCTCAACGAACTCTTGAACCTGCACCTTTTTGCTAATTTGACCATTTTTCTATCTCTTCAAATGCAGAAGTTGTCCATGTTGCCCCTTCGAAACCCGGACACCCTGTATATGTGCAGACGTACACCCACATCTAAGTAAGGTGTTGGGATAAATAGCAACAGGCCTCGCGAGATGAGCAGCAGGACCCCATCAGAAGCCATGACTCCCACCAGTTGAAGAGTCCTAAAGGAAGTGACCGCTTAGCCTGAATGCCGTCGTGCCACGTGGAGGCAGGCCACCCCGACCTGAACGAGTTGCCCAGCTCAGGCCATATCAACTGACCGATGTTCAGATCCTAGCGGTACCACGAAGAGGTACACGTGAGCACACTCACATCATTTGCAGTCCGGGCTTTCTTAACTATACCACGTGCCGGAAGCCCACGATTGGTTGAGTTTCAATCTTGAAGCGGTCTAAGAGAGTCATAGTTACTTCTCGTTACGTTATTTAGAGTGTGGTCTATACCAATCGTCGATGAATGAAGGCAAATAATTCAAGAAGAAATTCGTGGCATCCTTGCTAAGATGTTGCAGCGAGGAATTGTATTGTAAACTTCATGGGCAGATTGCCAGAATGCGTACGTAAAGGAGGACGTAATGCGAGTTGTTATGGTTTTACCCTTAAATGCATAATGTTGCAAATTTATTTTTCCACATAGAAATTGTTAAACAGAAAGAATAGCAAATAAAAGCGCATAGTTGCATATCGACAACAGTGTGTTTCAAGTATATAGCACGCATGGGTGGTTCGTTATATAGAACCAAGGAACCATGGTACTACCTGTAGTTTCAATCTCAGCAAGAATTTTTAATTAACCCTTTTTCGCCAGTTACTTTGGTCTAGTAAGATAAATCGTTCTTTCTTTCTTACAAATATGATGGGGGGGGGGGGGAGTATAAGTGGCTCTACCATCAACATGTTCCACGAGCCGCCACCGTACGGAGTTTTTGTAAATGCTGGCAGTGGTACCACATGACTCTTATGAGTGAGCGCTACCATTTGCAGTATCATGTTTAAGTGCATTTCTACATAAAAAGATATGTTTTATAACTGTATTTGTATGTTGCGGATTTGCAACATTGTGCTTTCAGAGTTCATAAAGTTTTAAGCAAGCGGTCATTGACTGATAGAGAATTACCCGAGATCCAAAGTAAGTGCCAGAAGAATTTTTTATGAAGATCAAAATGAGGATCAGGAAGAAGGAATGGACAAAGAAAATGATCGAAGTAATAAAATACAAGCAAATGAAAGTTATCAAGCGGAAACACCAACAAAAAATTTTCCAAAAGAAATGATCTCCAGTTGACATTCTATGGTAACCCTTAATCTTTATCCTTAGCAACTCCTTACAATTTCTTCAGTTACTTTTTCTCTGACGGATTGTTTGATAAAATTGTTGAAGCAAGCAACTTATAGGACACCCAAAAAAAAAAAATCCAAACAATCAAGTAAACTTATCTGTAAGCGATGTGAAACAATTTATAGGAGGTTATTTCATGTCTGTGATACATTTACCAAATGTTAGATCTTACAGGAACGTAGATATAGGTTACCACCTGATTACGAATTTGAGAAATTTAGACCCAACATTCATTTCAGTAAGAATGCCAAACATCAACCCAGAAATCATCTGGATCATGACAGACTACATAAGCTTCCACCTATGGCTGATCATCTAAGCGTAAAATTCGCCAGCATTGCTCTAGAATCTGAAATCCATCGACCCAAGTCTTTCAATCAACTTTATATTTTTATTGGTTTTATTGATTTTAAAAGTTCACGTTTTTCTGGTTGACCTGTATATTCAATGAACCGTCTTTTTCAAAGTTCACGCTTTCACGTCGACCTGCATTTAATACAATATTTAATAATTATAAGTCGAAAAACGAGCTCCCGATTTCAAGACTTTCAAATCAAAGGAATATTATGCAACTCGAACCACACAAATATCTAAGAAAAAAAAATACGATTATGTAGATCTAAATAAATTGGCCACTTGCAGGGCTTTTCTATGTAAATGCTATTGTTGATTACAAATATAAACCAATTTTAATTTATCACTCTTCTAATCCACGAGGTCTTCAACATTTTGTCGGAGCCTAACATCTAATAAAAAAAATACTCATCCTAATAGAAACTTCTAATAAAATTGGTGTCGCACACATTTTCTTTGCTTTGCGTCTACAGAATTAATGATGTGTGTTATACCAAACGAAAGTGATTCTTGATTCAAAATGTATCACAAAGTAATGGTTTCCAGCATTAATCATGATACCCTGCGTTCAACATTGTTTGATAGGCATTTGAATTTGGCGCATTGTTTTTCATTTTGCAATGTTGGTACCTTGCGTGCGAGAGTGTCAAATCGATCATTAGCGCCCGCAGAATTAATATATATATCTATATCTATAATAATTTATAGATATTTAGTTTTATATTTGCGTTTTATACCATCTCACCTTACTGCAGATATTTTATTGTCAAGTTAAAAAATAACCACATTAACAAATGCAAATCTTAATTATGAAAGGTGATTTTAGGTTAAGAATGCCGTTCGAAGATCACCACAACAGGTTTATCCTTGAAGCATATTTTCGAACAAGGACACGCAACGCAGAAAGGAGTTGGAATTATTCCTTATCATTCATGAGCGGTTTCCTGATGTTGAGTTTGGTCACAATTACTTTGTGCAACATGTTCGCCGTATTGTTACCAGATTCCATGAAACCGGCAGCGTTTCCAAAGGAAAATCTACAGGCCGACCTACTGTCCTTACGGAAGCAGGCGTTGCAGATATTCAACAAAGACTAGATGTGAGTCCGAAGAAATCGCTCCGATGTTTGTCTGCTCAGACAAATTTATCGCTCGGTACATGTCAGAAGGCTTGCAAAATTTTTTTACATTTACATCCGTACAAGGTAACTGCAACTCAACAGTTGCTGCCGCCTGATTATCCTCGCCGAGTGTAGTATTGCAATTGGTTTAACGAGTTCCTGAATGATGACGATTTTCTGCAGTGACGAAGCTTGGTTTCACCTTAGCAAAACCATAGAGTGTGGGCTGCAGAAAACCCCCATATATTTGTTGAGGTTCCGTTACATCCTCAGAAGGTTGGTGTATGGCTGGCAATGTCCCGAAGGAGAATCTATGGCCCTATTTTTTTTAATGACAATATTAACGCAGCTCGCTATCGGGAATTACTCTTGAATCATTTTATCGAACAACTTCATGATGATGAATTGCAGCAAGGATACTTTCAGCAGGACGGAGCTACTGCGCATACTGCAAATACAACGTTAAATCACCTGCGGCAGTTCTTCGGAGATAGGTTAATTAACAAAGATCTATGGCCACCTCGCTCACCAGATTTGACACCGCTGGACTATTCTATGTTCGGATATTTAAAAAATAAAGTGTATACTGATCGACTCCACACTGCGCAATACAATAACAGAAGCGGTGCACAATGTTACACCTGAAATTCTACAAAATGTCTTTAACGACATGAAACGCTGGGTAAATTTGTGTTTGGATCAAAATGGGCAACACTTTGAACATCTGTTATAGTTTAGTTCAAAATAAATTCCCTAATAGTCCTGCCACTGGTAAGTACCAGCATTCAAAGTTTTTTTTGGGAGCGGGAAATTCAAACAGCTATCAAACAATAACGAACACAGTGTATAATAGACCTTAACCTTTAAAGTCACTTGTGTTTTGTATATCTGTATTTGAAATTCTTTATAATTATAATAATTATTAAGTAAGTCATTGGCGAACACACTGTTTGTTTTGTTTTGAGTTTGTTTGATCGTAATAATAGGTGACGTTTTGCAAACTAATATGTACATATGGTTGCATACGATTGAATCCATTAGCAGTATTAGTGGGGGGGGGTCTAGATACAAACTTATTTGTATATATATACATCGTGTCACCCATCCAAGGGTAACCTATAATGAAGCTCAAGGCCCATAAAGTATTTATAGAAAATTCCATCCCTATCGCTATCAACGCGGATCGGCAGAAACCTACCAACAGAAATTTAATTGTATTTATATTAATTTTAAATCAGAAGAATGTATATATTCTAAAGACTCATAAATCTAAGATATTGGCGTGGTGCGCAATTTTCATTCTTCAATGATAAATAATGATAATGCATTCCTTCGTTCGACTTGTGTGAAAAAATCATGTAGAACGATCCATTATTTGAATAATTTCAAGTATTTTGCAGCAGGCACGCATGCACTAACATGATATAACGTTACGATCGTACACGTGGTGCCACGATTATGCAAATAAACATCATGCGGCTTGATTAATTGCTCATAACCAAACAATAATCAGCTGCCGCTGCTACACGAATTGCATCACCACCACACCGACGACCGGCAAAAGTGTATCGAATGATATCCCACACAGGTGGTACCGCGCACTAGTAATAATCCTTCAGCTTGTATCCAGACGAGTCGTACTTTGGAACTGACAACAGGACGGCGGCACGCCGGTATTTATACCGTACGGAGCCGCGGTGGGGTCGGCCACTCCACAACTTTCAAGAAACGATTTACAGGTACCACAAATGTGAAATCCGGATTCTGACGTAATAATTCGCTCGGTTTTATAATCAAAACACGCCAGCCGACAAAAGAGAAAACACCGCGGCGCGCTTGAGGTCGGATATTTTAGATATCGAAAAATTCCCGTAACCTTCAACGCGTGTACTATCAATTCCGATTGTTACCAAACGGGTATTCGTTGGTGGTAACAAAGGCTCGGTGCGTAAAACATTTCCGCGAAATTTATTATTTGCAATTTGCAAAAAGTCTGGGAAATGCTTGACATTAATGAATTCAACAAATTCACAAAATTGCTTGATTCGTGATTTACTCTTTGGCTAAATCTGACATTGATCCTATAATTCTGATGTGTAGTCATTCGCCTATATTTGTAACGTATTTTGAATTCTCAGAAGTTTCAACAGGCGTAGAGATAAATGCTATAAATAGTTTAAAACGTAGCAAAAGCAGACATCCGCGGAATCCCATATGATCTGTGCTTGTAACAATAATTTTACCACCATATACAGTGCGCGCACAAAGTATGGAATATGAAACTGATTTTTATATAGATTTTTGCTTTATATCGATGCCTAAGTGGTATATTTCCTTATCTATCCAGATGCATCATCTTCAGATGAAAACGAAGATCATAACAAGAACCCTAACAATGAAAAAATCCTACAGCTGAAGAGTTGTGCTTAGAAGTACCTCATGAAGAGACTCAAGAAAACATTGTTTCAAGAAAAAGAAAAAGGAACTTTGAGTCATAGAAAATGAATAAAGAAATCTGGGACAAGAATACTCAACTACAACAGGAAAAATTACGTCTGCAAGAATCATCCAGCCATTTTAACATATCTGCCGATATGAATGGAAAACTTTCACAGAAGAAAGACGAAGAATTATCCAAGAAGAGTATTGGAAAACTTGTTCCTGGCAACAACAAACGTCCTTCATAGTAAAATGTGTTTCAACTACTAAACCAAGCCGTCCAAAACGAAATTGTAACAAGTCAAAAAAACGAAGTACTGCAATTTTCCTGGATGGCAAACGAGTGTGTAAGGAGTTCTTCCTTAAGACACTCGCCGATTTACTACAGCTGCATTAAACAAATCAAGTGTAGAAGGCCTATCTCCTGTTGATAAACGTGGTAAACATGCTCCTGGAAATAAAATACTAGAAGATCGCCTCGCTACTACAAGGAACCACATAAAAAGCTTTCCTCGTTACACTCTTCTTGTAAAGATAATCCTCACAAGAAATACCTGTTGCCAGAGTTATCAGTCTCAAAAATGTATAAGCTGTATATTGAGTGTGAGGAAGAAAACATTTTGCCAGTGAAGGAGTGTATTTACCGTAAAGTGTTCAGTTCAGAATTGAATCTAGTATTTTATAAGCTAAGAAATGGCACATGCAATACTTGTGTCCGTTTAAAAAATTTAATCAAAGCAAAGGAAGATACCAGTAAAAGAAACAATCTAATGCTGGAGAAAGAGCTTCACCTAAGAAAAGTTGATCAAGCTGGAGCCGCTAAGAAAGGAGATATACAGAAGTCGAAAGAAGGCTCAACACAAGTAATTACTTTCGACCTGGAAAAAACATTGCCAACTCCAATGCTAACAACCAATGTTATCTACTACAAGAGGCAGCTTTGGAAATTTAATCTAGGAATACATGACTGCAGAACAGATCATGCTTTCATGTATATGTGGGCTGAAAATACTGCCTCACGTGGACCTTCAGAAATTGGTTCTTGCTTACTGAAGTACGTAAAATCCTTGCCTTCTGAAATTAAGTATGTTATTGCCTACAGTGAAAGTTGCGGTGGGCAAAACAGAAATCAAATAATCGCCCGATTTTAGCTCTATATTGTTGCCCATACATCTATTGAAATTGTTGATCAAAAGTTCCTCGTGCCTGGATATAGTTACCTTGAAAATGATGCTGATTTTTCTCACATTGAGAAGAAGAAAAAGCAAACCCAATTTATATTTGTGTCACGGGATTGGATGAAGCTCGTAGAAAATGTCGGGGTGACATTTCATGTGAATGAAAAGCAAGAGGATTTCCTATCGACAGAACCAATTGCAAATCTTGTCATCAACAGAAAAATAGACACTGAAAAATTGACAATGAGATGGATGCTACAGAAAAGCTGAACAAAGAGCTTTCTTCTTCAAGGAGACACTTAATGAAGACATAGAATTTCGAAAATTGAATCTTGCACGTCCATGTAGGTCTGGAACATTACCTGGACATCTTCCACTACTTCCACATGGACCAGTATGTTTAAAGCAAGCAAAAATTGATGACTTGATGTCGTTGTTACAGTTTATTCCTTCAGTGTACCACAACTTTTATAAGAGTATCACCGATTCAGAGTTTACCGGAAAATCAACCAGGACGTCGTGGTCGTGGTAGAGGTCAGCATCGTCTTTCACACTCTCCATATAACACTGCACAGCCAAGAGTAAATATGACCTTGGAACAAATTGATTAAATAGGTAAATTTAGATCAGGAAAAAATGGTGATGTGGCCATCATGTTACTTTCTCCGACTTTATATTTACGTTTTCATGGGTTTATTTTCAATTGAAATCATATTTTAAATGTACATCGAGCGTTGCGTAAACTCGGATGAAACTGACGTTTAAAACGTCAAAATCATGAAAGATGGAAAAATTATACTTCAAATTCAAAAACTAGGTTTACTAACGAGATTTCGAAAAAAACTTATTCTTTAGAAGTTGTTCATTTTAGCATTCTGTACAATTATTATTTACATAAAATTGCTGTAACTATTATAGTTTCATAATTATAAACAAAAAATTTAAAAAAAATGGTGATGTGGCCATCATGTTACTTTCTCCGACTTTATATTTACGTTTTCATGGGTTTATTTTCAATTGAAATCATATTTTCAATGTACATCGAGCGTTGCGTAAACTCGGATGAAACTGACGTTTAAAACGTCAAAATCATGAAAGATGTAAAAATTATACTTCAAATTCAAAAACTCGGTTTACTCAAGAACTAACGAGATTTCGAAAAAAACTTATTCTTTAGAAATTGTTCATTTTGGCATTCTGTACAATTATTATTCACATAATTTTTCTGTAACTATTATCGTTTTATAATTATAAACCAAAAATTAAAAAAATAATAATAATTTTTTTTCTCGAATAAAAATGATTTTATGAAAAATGTTTTCAAGCAAAAGCTGTTCATTTCTTTGTTGTCTTCAAAGTTTTTTTGAATGTTATTGTGATATTTTTCATATTTAAGAAAATATTGGCAAAAAACAAAAAACAGTTAAGGTAAACGCCCACTTCCGGTGTACGAAATTTTACCAAAAGCTTTTCAGTTCTTCAGATTATCAAATAAGATGGATGTTTAAAGTTTCATATCAATTGCTCTATTAGTTTTTGAGATACAGCGCACACAGACAGACACACACACACACAGACACACACACACACACACACAGACACAAAAAAAAAATTCTAGAAATTGTTGAAATGGCATCTAGGAACCCCAAAACGGATATTTCCGCAAAAAAAAATTTGAAAAAATTTTCAAGATCACAATACTTTCTCGTACTTCGTAACGGAGAAAGTAAAAAAAGTTAAAAACCCTGTTTCGACCCCAGTGTCGAGGGGGTTCGATGCCCACTGACCACAGAGACCTTAATTTTACACCCAAAAACACCCTATTATCGGGTAAATAAAAAGAATGTAGGGATAGGGTCATTTTGACTATCTTAACCGTAAGCAGAGGCGGCTCGTTATGTAGAGCCGAGGAGCCATGGCACTACCACTAATTTTAAACTCAGCACGGATTTTTAAATCGTTCTAAAAATAAAGAAAAGTTTATTTGATTTATTTAATGCTTCTGTAAAGGTTTTCAATTTCAATTATCGTTCTTTTTCTTTTCTCAAAAAGAAGGCATATATTGTGTGGCTCTACCATCAAAATGTTCCACCAGCCGCCACTGACCGTAAGTACCCTTTATTAAAAAAAACAACCGATTGTTTTAAGGAGAAAATCCTTATTCCTAGATCTGTCTAAAGTTTTCCACTGCAACTCCCCAAGAAAATTGTATTGTTGCAACTTGCAGCTGGCTTAAAACAGTGTGTTCCCTCAACAGATGCCATTTCAATTGTACCAGGGGTACTCCAAGGATCGATTCTGCGACCCCTTTTATTTTCGATATTTACCCACTAAGCACGGTTTGTTTTACGTCATGAATGCTTACTTAATGAATTTTGAAATCATCTGATCTCAACCGAATCCCGCCTACTGATTCATGTGCAAGAATTTATTTAATTTAATTTGTATTAAATCTTTGTAAATTCAATTGTATTTTATACAGTGTGTATCGGCCAAATGGAATAAATGCGATAATAAATAAATGGGGGCATGTTCGGAAAAACGCTCCGATACGTCGATTGGTATTTTTAGTTATGCATTTTTTTTTAACTTTTTATACACGGTGTGTCATGTAACAGAGGCCAACACCAACTTTATTATTTTAAATGCAACACCCTGTATATTTATCAATTTTTGGATTCTTTTGAAAATTCTAGACATATTTCATGTATCATGTCCTATACGTATCTTCAACTGTTTAGGAAACAAAGACACACTGACAGACGCATTTTTCTCCAAAAATTGTTGAAATGGTGCATCTAGGAACCCCAAAACGGATATTTTCATAGAAGAAAATTGAAAAAATTGTCACGATCACAATAGTTTCCTGTACTTCCTAACGGAGAAAGTAAAAAAAAACTATTATTTGATTACAGAAATTCGTTACAGTACACTCAAAAACTAATAAATAAAAAAAAAACAGTTGAAGATAGGTATAGGACAGGGTACATGAAATATGTCAAGAATTTTCTGCACAATCCAAAAATTGAATAATATACCGGGTGTGGCACTTAAGACGCCTCGGACCATAGCTCCTTTATGATAAAAGCCATCGACAAAATCGCCCTGTGCGGATATCTCGCAGCGTACACTCGTGATGCCAAGAAACAATTCTTGTTACATTCTCCAAGAATAAATATTATGTCAACCATTTCCTCTTGAGTTCGGAACATTTTTAGAACGTTTATCAAAAATGACTTATGGCTGCTACTGACGTCTAATAATTTACTTTGACAATTACCAATCTTTTGTTTTCTCATGGCACACTTGGGAACGGAAAACGTTTCCCGACATTTGCGATGAAATTCCTTTTTTCTCCGAAATTTTGTTATGCAATGTGTAATTTTTTTTGCACCAATGAAAAATTTAGAGTTTTGGCTGTACAACGCCGTAATTTTTTTAGGGGGGTGCCATTTGAAATTTTCGGAAAAAATGACAACATGCGAAGATCAATCAAAAAATTTTTTTTTTCCATAAATTATCCGAAAAAAAATTATGTGAAGGTATACGAAGTCTTAAACTGTACCTCAATTCAAAATTTAGGCGCCGGCGTCAATTAGTTTCTCTACAAAAAAATCTCAAAAATGGGGCGCAATTTTGAAAGAAGGGGTTATAACAGCGAAACCGCTAAAGTGAAGGGTATAACATGTTGGATAAAAAAATAAGTACTCGTCGAGCACTTTCCAAATCTGCAATAAAAAATAGGGCATTCTATTTAAAAAAACATAAGTTTGGTACGCCACTGGAGTACGTCACGCCACTGATGATTAGAAATATTTTTGAAACATAGCGACGGTAACTATGCACCACTTTGTTCTTAGATTTTTTTCGATAGCTTTTATCGTAAAGGAGCTATGGTCCGAGGCGTCTTAAGTGCCACACCCGGTATAGGGTGTTGCATTTAAAATAAGAAAGTTGGTATTGGGTTCTGTTACATGACACCCTGTATAAAAAGTTTTTGTTGAAAAAAAATGGGCAACTAAAAATACCAATGTAGGTGTCCGAACGTTTTTTCGAAGACGCTCCCATTTATTTATTATCGAATTTGTTCCATTTGGCTGATACAGACTGTATGTGAATAAAGACCTTATAATTATCATTATATACAGGGTGTTTTATTTAGAAAAAGATATTGTACTATTCGCGAATGCACATATACTAAACGCGTAAGGTCAAAACGTGAGGCTCCGAAACTACAAATCCTAGAGAGTTGAAATTTTGCAGACGTATAGAGGACGCTAAATGAAGAAAATTATTAGATTTTGGTAATCGACCCCCATCCCCGAGGGGTAGACCTCACCCCCAGGGGGTGCGTTTTAAAGTACGCTCGAAATTTTTTGACGGTTTCTAATAGACAATTGCCGATCGAGTCGATCCCGACCACTCCGACCCCTCTCAAACCAGCAGAGCCCCCTGGGCGAATTTTTGAAAATCGAAAAAAAAAACATCAAAACGCGCCGGATCAGAAGTCCGTCGGCGACCGAGCGGGAGGGTGGCGGCCGTATTTTGTAGGAATTAAAAACGATTTCAAAGCGACGCTCGGTGCGCGATTTTGGAATTTTTGCCCCAATCAGGCCACACCCCCTTTTTTACTTTCGGGCATACTTTCGGGGACGTATTTTTTCTATGGAAATCGAAGAGATGAAACTTTCAGGGTAGGCGGGGGGTGAGACGAGCCGTGATCTATAATTTTTTCAGAACCTTCCAAACACCCCCCCGCCCCTCCAGAGCACGTTATTTGGCCCACCCCGGACATTTTTTTCTTTCTTGTTTATTTCTTTCGAGGACGTATTTCTTTCTATTTATATCAGCGAGTTGAAACTTTTAGGGGGGGCTTCAGGGTAAGACGAGCCTTTACCTGTATTTTTTTCAAAATTTTTAAAATACCCCCTACCCTTCCAGAGCCCCCCTTGAGTGATTTTTGAGTTAAACTATTTGATACTTACACTTGGCGACATTACCCTAATAAAAGCTTACATCAAATGATGTTAATTGCCACTGTCGCGAGCTACAGCTGATTCAATACATTTTAAGGAGCTTCAATTTCTGCCAACCAAAAAAACAAGATTTCAAGGCCAACTTTGCGGAAAAAAACTACAGAATGGAGTATAGTACCCGGAAATTATACAATCAATTTAAAAGTCTGTTCCTCAATTGTTGTAGATATTTCTTTATAGCTTAGTGTAAGGATCAAGGACGTTTTAAATATTTTAGTCAAACAGCGCCTGTGGCAGAGAGCATAGAAAGTAAAATAGCAAAAATTGTTTGTGCTTCGGGCCTAAAATTTCTGGCGCCTCTAAAATTGTGGCGCGTCCTTGATGGTGACTAAAGTTTCGTAGCTTTTGCGTTAGCATTTTCCTTTATAGTCGATATTGGTTGCGATTCCACTCCCGATTCACGTGCCATTTTCTTTTTGGAAATTAAAATTACTTCCGACCGACTAGAAATCGATTTAGGAATGTGTGTGTGTGTAACTTAGCTCACTTTAAAAATATTCAATAATACGAACATAAATACATAAACTATAGTTTCCAAGGTAATATATGAATAGCTAATGTAGAAAGCCTCTAAAAGAGTTCAAGGTTAAATAACAGTAGCAAAATGATGTCCATAGTCCATATCCACGTAAAAAAATATTCAATATAACATTGAATTATGTATGAACAAATTTAATTTAAAGTTGGGGATGGTTTTACAAAAAGTTTTTATAGCTCTTAATTTTAAGTAATAAAGGGTTCCCATTTTGATACGATTTTTTTATTTATCAATGCACTAAAGTTAATTATTTTAGTTACGATTTGGATTGACTGCAAATCAACTAAAGGAGTAATAAAAGGAAACGTTAGTGCTGAGGTAAATACATTTTTTTGCAATCGGAAATGCCTCATTTGTAGCAAGAAATGGTATATTTTTTTATTGGAGAATCGGAATGTTTGGATGCCGAGATCGCAAGGCGTTCAAATACCGACGAGCCACAAAAAGTTACTTCTACTCCGAATAAAAACATTATTTTTTTCTTCGAACGCCGATAGTTAAAATGGTAAAAACTAACCAAAACCGCAACTTATCACCGCTAGTTTTTTTTTATCACCAGCTTGATACACATGGCCCTAGTGCATTCCTTACATCTCATTGGCTGAAATACTTTTAATGCCGCTATAAGCGCCACTACAAGTTTGTACTTAAGGACATTTAATTTTAAAACTGAGTACAATTGCTGTGTGTAGCTGCCATTAGGGCTCGTTAATACACGGATACACGTGTACACGGATAAACATGTTCTTAGTTAGCATGCGTTTTTTAAACGTTTAAACGGATATTCGCGTTTAAACGGATATTCACGTTTACACGTGTAGACGTTTAAACGGATTTTTGCGTTTAAACGTGTTGACGAAAATCGTTTAATATAGAAACGTATAACCCACCCTGCAAATATCTGTTTCGAAGTTCGTTCGCCGTGTTTTACAATATTTCCGGTAGCGGAAAAAAATGAATAAATTATTATTATTTGGGACACCTTAATAAGCAAATAGTTTCTCGAAAACCGTCTGAAACGCCGGCATCCGAAGTTTGTAGGGTTCAACCCCCTATAAACCAGGTGGTTCCTGTCTGAATCGAATGTGTCAAAATATTGGGTATCTTACGAAACGCCGAGATGTGACTTTTGGACTCTCAATAGTTTACGGGTTGTAAACGTTTATTAAGCTAAACGTGTTGTAAACGTTTATTAGACTAAACGTGTTGTAAACGTTTATTAAGCTAATTTTTAATCAATAAATCTTACTACACGTTTAACGAATTTTTAGAGGACATGTAACATTAATACAACTTTTAATTTGTACATCATTGTAAATACTGTTGAATGTATTTACGTGATTTTTTTTTAAATATTTTTATATATTTATGTATTTATTTTAATGATTTGAAGTCTCACATCCGCTCAAATGTTTACCTATTTATAAATGTTTTATGTAGTGGCTGTAGTGAATAAAGAATACTTTACTTTACTTTATCGGTTTTTCTTTATTTGTACCCTTGGGAATGGGTGGGTTAACCCATAATTAACGAATTTGTGTGTTTTAAATATTATTTGTTGCCAATATTTTTTTTAGCAATAATATCATATAAAATGCCTTCCAATTTTATTAGTTAAATTAACCAAACTTATTCTCAAAAACCTAATAGAACTAACCATGAATAATAATAATCACACATTTAACAAAATGTCAAGTTTTTTTTTTTTGAGGCTAGCTTGCATAATCCGTAACTTACTTGGCCAATCCCGGCAAACGAGCGGCCACCCACATATAGAAATTTGCCAAAAGGCCAGACGGGAAAATGTCCAAGAATAGAAATTCTGTGTCCCGTTAACAAAAGTCGAATTTTTGCGCGAGGCGGGGGCAAAAAGAAAGTTATTTGTTCGTCACCTTGATCTAATTGATTATCTAGAAATAAAACGAACGGTTATAACAATCTCATCTTTATTTACATTTTCACATTTGTTCCACATTAAGCAACGAGAGATTGTAAAAAAAATAACTGGAAAATGAGTGATTATCTAAAAAAAAAAATCCATAAGAAATCATTAAATTAAATTTAAAGTTATTCGTGTATATCCGATACCTGAACATCGTTATTATATCGTGTGAGCCACAAAATTTTGTTGCAGTGTTGGCTGTGAGATAAATGAGGTATGTCGTGTATTATTACGTCATGAGACTAGAAACACTGAATAAAATACTATGTTTTTTACCACAATTTATTTGATGTATGTACAAATATTACATATACATACATATCACGACTTAAGTTTCGACGTTTTACTGTCATTATCATCATATTATATTAACGGTCGCAACCATCACCATGGTCATGAGACTAGATTACTTCAGTTGAATTAGATTTGAAAAAATGAATTAATCTCAGACATCACTGCTATGTTTCTCTCTCTCAGACATGGCCAACTCAGCAACAAAATTATGTGGCTCACACCTTATAAAAATAAAGTTTTTTTTTTGTAAGGTGAAAAAAATTAGTGAAAATCTTTTAAACCAAAGATTAACTTCAATTCAAATTGAATATGAAATAGAATTTTTTTCTGGTATTTTCCGATAATCCGTCGTGTTAGACTTGACTGAAATAAATAGCATGCTAATCTACAACAGACATAAAACTTGACCCCACTTTGTTCTTATTATTAACAGCTGATTATACTTTGTAATCGCATGGTAATGTCTTTGTGGCAAATGCCGTAACATTGAAAGTTTTACAATCGATGATACATCGTAATTATGCACTGCAGTGTGGTTTAAAATTTATCAACTCGGCAACTACCGTAAACACTGTTATAGCGTGACCTCTAGAAGTATGGAGCAGATAGGTTAGTGAAGAGGATTGTTGCGACCGTTACTACTACGTGGTGATCCATAATTCAACTGAATTGAAAAATTCCCTAAAATAATTATACTTTGATCAATGGATTTTTCGCATTACCGAACAATACTTTCATGCGTTTACTCCCTCTGCGATAAGTCAAATGAGTTTACGTAAGTCGTCCAAGGCCACATAAGCAAAGATCTGTTGATCACTATACTTGTGGTTAAAACATAGTGAATTTTTCAATTAAGGAAAGTAAAGTTTTCATAGATATTTCAGTAAATGTTATTCCTTTGGACCCCGCACAAATCTTATGGAAATTGAATTTCGGTCAAATGACTTGAAATTTTCAGAAGAGTATCTTCAAGTCATGCCGAGAAAAAGTCCTAATGGGCACAAAGTTTTTAGATGCTTTGGAGCCGAGATGTAAGAGATGGAAAGTTGAAAAACGCGTTTTTTATGTCTCAGACACCTACAAGGTGTCTAAAAAAGACACCACCAAAATGATATGGTGTATTCCTGAGACAAAAAAAGAGCAAATTAACTAAATTTATCTATATGAAAAATTACATACTTTCCAAGATACAGCAAGTCAAAGTTTAAGATTTTTAAAATATTTTAATCTATATCTCGAAAATGGCAGATGAGAATGATTTGATTATTTTTTTCTGACAACTACATTAGGTGTACTACATTGTTTGAAAATTTCAAGAAATTTCTTCAAGTACAAAGGTGCTCCAGAGGACATGCTGTTTACATTATTACAAAGAACTTTTTTGTTCTTCATATTTTTTACGATTTAATATTTTTTTCAATGCAACTCATCACTTTTAAAGAATTTATAACTCTTAAAGTTTTTTTGTTTACGCCCTATTTTTAACAAAAAATAAATAAAAAAGAACTTATTGTTCATTGTTCAATTGCGCTCGTCCTGCAAGAAAAGTCTTAAAAATAACTATAATCCAAAAACTGCTTTTATTTTAACATATCAAATTATTTAACAAATTACAAAAATTGTTCAAAATGACCCTCATAAAAAAAAATCACAGTACACATTGTATGCGCCCGCGCGTCGCGTCGATGCGCTTCAACCACCGGCGATACTTCGGTCACCACCACTCAACGTGTTAACCAGTTTTACTTAAATTGAAAGTTTTAATTGTACTGACACACGTTTTCAACGAATTACCACCCGCCTACTTAGATTATTTCATTTTTTAACACGAAATTTTCCAAACAATAAGTTTTATTTATTTTTTTTTTATTAAAAATAAGACGTAAACAAAAAAACTTTAAGAGTTATAAATTCCTTAAAAGTGACGAGTTGCATTGAAAAAAATATTGAATCGTAAAAAATGTGAAGAACAAAAAAGTTCTATGTAATAATGTAAACAGCATGTCCTCTGGAGCACCTTTGTACTTGAAGAAATTTCTTGAAATTTTTAAACAATGTAGTACACCTAATGTAGTTGTCAGAAAAAAATAATCAAATCATTCTCATCTGCCATTTTCGAGATATAAATTAAAACAATTTAAAAATCTAAAACTTTGACTTGCTGTATCTTGGAAAGTATGTAATTTTTCATATAGATAAATTTAGTTAATTTGCTTGTTTTTTGTCTCAGGAATACACCATATCATTTTGGTGGTGTCTTTTTTAGACACCTTGTATAATTGTTTTTGCGGAATTTTAACATTTTTCTAAAAAAAAAAAACGTATAACTCAATAAATGCTAACGTATTTTCTATAAAAAAACTATTTTTTAAATCATTTCATACCTAATAACATTAAAATCTTACAAAAAATAGGCTTTTAAAAACGTTTAATTATTTTTTTCTTTAATATTATTTAAATGAATGAAAATGAAATGAAAACATAAAAAATGCCCCTATGTTTCTTTTTTTTAAGTACTAAATATTAGGTATTATAACTATAATACTAAATATTATAACTATTCCAATTATAGGTGTCTGAGATATAAAAAACGCGAAGTCCTGAAAAACGGCCTTTGGCAAGACCTGTAAAAATGGCCTTTGAAAAGACCCAAAAAACGGCATTCAAAAATTCTGAAAATGGCCTGAAAAAATAGTCCTGAAAGAAAGATAACAAATCATGAAAAAAAGTCTCAAATAAATGCTTCTGAACAAAAAGTCCTATAAGAAAGTCTTTAGGAACAGTACTGTAAAAGAATCTTGAAGAAGGAGTTGAAAAAGATTGCTGAAAAAAACTTTTGAAAATAAAGTCCCGATAAAAAAATCTGAAGAAAACTCCTAAAAAAGTATTAAAAAAAGTTCCAAAGAAAGGTCATAAAAAACAGTCCTGAAAAAACTTCCGACAAAAATAGTCCAAAAAATTCCTGATAAAAATATACTGAGAAAAACCGACAAAATTCCTTAAAAATGTTCCAAAATAAATCCAGAAGAATGCCTTGAAAAATTATCCTAAAAGAAATTGGAAAGATAGTCTTGAACGAAAATTCTTAAAAAAAGTTGTGACAAAAGTCCGAAAAAATTGATTGTTTTGTATTATTTCAATTGCTAAATGCGCTTATGTACTTTGTTTAGAACTTTTCTTCAGAATTTTTTATCAGGACTTTATTTTCAAAACTTTTTTTCAGCAATCTTTTTTAACTCCTTTTTCAAGATTCTTTTACAGTACTGTTCCTAAAAACTTTCTTATGGGACTTTTTGTTTGGAAGCATTTATTTCAGGACTATTTTTTCAGGCCATTTTCAGGATTTTTGAATGCCGCTTTTTGGGTCTTTTCAAAGGCCATTTTTACAGGTCTTGCCAAAGGTCATTTTTCAGGACTTTTTGTTTTTACTTTCTCCGTTACGAAGTACGAGAAAGTATTGTGATCGTGATTTTTTTTTCAAAAAATTTTTTTACGGAAATATCCGTTTTGGGGTCCCTAGATGCCATTTCAACAATTTCTGGAAAAAAAAAATTGTGTCTGTGTTGTGTGTGCTGTGTGTGTGTGTGTGTCTGTCTGTGTGCGCTGTATCTCAAAAACCAATAGAGCAATTGATATGAAACTTTGAACATACGTCCTAATTGATAATCCGAAGAACTGAAAAGCTTTTGGTAAAATTTCGTACACCGGAAGTGGGTGTTTACCTTAACTGTTTTTTGTTTTTTGCCAATATTTTCTTAAATATAAAGAATATCACAAAAACATTTAAACAAACATCGAAGACAACAATGAAATTAATAGCTTTTGCTTGAAAATATTTTTCATAAAATCATTGCTATTCGAGAAAAAAATTTATTAATTTTTTTAAATTTTTGGTTTATAATTATGAAACGATAATAGTTACAGCAATTTTATGTGATTAATAATTGTAGAGAATGCCAAAATGAACAACTTATAAAGAATAAGTTGTTTTCGAAATCTCGTTAGTTTTCGAGTAAACCTAGTTTTTGAATTTGAAGTATAATTTTTCCATGTTTCATAATTTTGACGTTTTAAACGTCAGTTTCATCCGAGTTTACGCAACGCTCGATGTACATTTTTAAAATGTACATTTTTAAAATATGTTTTTTTTTGAAAATAAACCCATGAAAACGTAAATATAAAGTTGGAGAAAGTAACATGATGGCCACATCACAATTTTTCTCTTTGGATTTCAGGACAATTTTTTCTAGAACCCATCTTAGAATTTCATCAGGTTTGTTTTAAGGACTTTTACTTTCTCCGTTAGGAAGTACGAGAAAGTATTGTGATCGTGAACATTTTTTCAAACATTTTTTTACGGAAATATCCGTTTTGGGGTCCCTAGATGCAATTTCAAAAATTTCTGGAAAAAAAAATTGTGTGTGTGTGTGACTAAAAAGTCTTGAAAAATTCTTTATAAAAGAACCTTAAAAAATACCTGAAAACTATAGAAAAAAATCTGAATAAATTGTCCTGAAAAACCTCGAAAAAGCCATGAAAAACGTTTTAAGAAAAAAAAATTATGAAATAGACTTGAAAAAGTGTTGAAATTTGTCCCGAAAAAGAACCAGAAAAGTTTTGAAAAAGGTCACGAAATACAGTCTTAGAAAAGAAGTCGTTAAAAAAGTTCTGAAAGCAATGTCCTGAAAGAGACTCTAACAGAGTCCAGAAAAAATGCAATTAAAAGAATCCTAAAAAAATGATGTGGCCATCATGTTACTTTCTCCGATAGTATCATCTTATATTTACACTTTCATGGTTTATTTTCAATTTAAATCGTATTTTAAATGTACATCGAACGTTTTGTAGACTCAAATGAAAGTGACGTTTAAAACGTCAAAATTATGAAAGATGAAAATGACAAAATTATACTTCAAATCCTAATAGCCACTTTACTCAAAAACCAAAGAGATTTCGAAAAAAACTTGTTCTTTATAAGTTGTTTATTTTGGAATTCTCTACAATTATTATTAACATAAATTTGCTGTAACTATTATCGTTTCATAATTATAAACCAAAAATGACAAAAAAAAAAAAAATTTCTCGAATAACAATGATTTTATAAAAAAATATTTTCAAGCAAAAGATGTTTATTTCTTTGATGTCTTCAATATTTATTTAAATATTTTTGTGATATTTTTTATATTTAAAAAAATATTTTTGTCTAAATTTTCTTAATTTGGACCTAAATTTTCGATTTCATTGTTAAAATTTTCACCTATTTGGTCCGCATTTTTTATTTTTCCCGACGAAGTTTTAGTTTTTAAATAATTTTTGACCCGTGTTTTCGATATTTTTGGTCAAAATATTTCAACTTTTGCCATAAATATCCTTTATTTTGACCTAAATGTGCGATTTAATTGTTTAAATTATCGACTTTTTGGCCCGTATTTTTAATTTTTCCACCGAATTTTGAATTTTTAGATTTTTGACCTGTATTTTCAAATTTTTTGGGTCTAAATTTTTGATCTGTTGACCTAAATATTTTTTATTTTGACAAATTTTCTATTTACTTGTTAAAATTTTCGTTTTTTTTTGTCCGTATTTTTGATTTTTCGAGCCGAATTTTTATTTATTAGATTTTTAACCTAGATTTTATTTTATTCTTTATTTTGACATAAATTTTCGATTTAATTGTTAAAAATTTTGATTTTTTGGTCCGCTTTTTTAATTTTTGTTCCAAATTTTTGATTTGATTTTGGTTAAAATATCTATAGCCTGAATTATTGATTTATATGCGAGATTTTTTAATTTTTTCCGGTATTTTCGAGTTTTGTTTGTTGAAATTTTTGATTTTTTCATCTGCATTTATTATTTATAGGCCCGAGTTTTCGATGCACTGTCTAAATTTTTGATTTTACGGCCAACATTACAGATTTGTATTATTTTTTTAAATTTTTTGACCTAAATTTTTCGATTTTGTTGTAAAATTTTCGATTTTTTGGCCCCCATGTTTGATTTTTCGTTTAGTCTGCATTTATTACCTTTAGGGCTGAGTTTTCGATGTTTTGTCTAAATTTTCGACTTTTTGACCAACATTGTGGATTTTTTTAAATCTTTTGCCATAATTTTTTTTTATTTGTCTGTTCAAATTTTTCTTTCCTTGGTCCACTATTTTTATTAGAAATACTAATAGCATTTAAATTTTGTTAATAATAGGCGATACCGAATTATTCTAAATTTAAGACAGTAATCAATTTTCAAAATCTGCTTTTGCCCATGAGCGCCTATAAAATGGAAAAATATAAATCGTGTGAATAAAATTCTTCAAAAATTCAACCGCCTTGAGGAAAGGTTTACTTTAACAAATTATATATTGCTTTTTGAAATATAATGATTTTCTAAGTTGATATGAATTTTTGAAAATAATTTTTTTCAACCTCACAGCGAGCAGCGTTTTCTTCTAAAGCCCTTGATTTATTTTTTTAGTTTAGTTGATAATATATGATACAGAATTAAAATGGCTTCATTTTTATTAGTGAAAACTGAAATTCTAAAGTAACATTAATGTAGTAATGGATTTTCAAAATTTTCTTTTACAGATGAGTGTATTTGTAGAGTAAAAATCTTAAGAAAACATTAAACTTGTAAATAAAAATCTGCAAAAATGTAACTGCATTTGAAAGGTTCACTTCATAAAATTATATCTCGTTTTTCAAAATATACCAATTTTTTTAAATAGCTCTGCATAGGCCGTTATATTCGCAACCTTAAAGAGCGAGCGTTTTCTTCCAAATAATAATAATAATATTAGTCTTTATTTCCTCAAATAAAACAATACAATAATAATATACAGTACAATATATGCAAAAAGACATATCGAGGAAAAAGGCGGAGTTCAGCATTTGTGTCCTTTGATTCCTATTTTTTTGGCCGCAATTGTATATACCACAAGCAGTGTTTTTTTGGCCACAATTGTACATGTACATTCACAAAAACTTTTCTGGGAAACATACTGCTTATTTAAAACAAAAGTGTAACATTACCATTAATGAGCGTGTACTTTTATTACCTTTAAAATTAAAGGCGGAACGAGTGTTACGCCAGTTGTTATCGCAGATCAATTTAGACCATTAAGCAGCACTTATTGTCACAGTTTTAAATGGTCGTTAAATAAATCGGGTACCGGATACGCCATAATCACACACACATGCGACGTTTAGGGCTTTTTTACCACCGTTTCACACTCAACATTCGCATTATTTCATCATGCTCATGCTAATACACCAGCAAGCATTAATTACGGCCTGTCTTGCGTGCGCGACATATGATAATTCATATTTTCGGATTCGAACAGGTGAATGTTTACTGCTTTTTATACATGGGGTTGTTTCGGTGCTGATTTATTGCAATTAGTTACATATACAGGTGCTAGAGTTTCACGGTAGAAGCTTTCCGGAAGATACGTATCGAATTGGAAGTTTCAAATACAGATGGATTAGTTTACCGAAAACGCAGGCATTTAAAATTATAACTTTAGAGGAGGAAGGTTTTTCAATAGGGATGATATGATTTTGAAGTGACGTTTCGGCCATCTGTAATATGTCATGATCTGTCAATTATTTTTCATTGTATTCAGTAGTGTTTACAATTTCATCATGGAGAGATATACGCAAGAACAACATTTACAAATTATTCAGTTTTATTATCAAAATAATCGTTCTCCAATTGCAACTTTTCGTGCGCTTTTGCCATTTTATGGTCGTAATAATCGTCCAAGTGTGCTCGCTATTCGTCGAATTGTTGAAAATTTTGAGCGTACATTTTCTTTACATAATGTAAAAGTGCCAATAAGACAAAGAACCGCTCGAAGTAATGCAAATATTGCTGCCCTTCAGGCAAGTGTTGCTGAAGACCGCAATTTGTCGATTCCAAGACGTTCTCAACAATTGGGACTGTCTCAAACCACAACCTGGCGGATTTTGAAAAAGGATTTGGGTTTGCATCCGTATAAAATTGTTCTCACTCAAGAACTGAAGCCATTGGACCACCGTAAACGTCGTGAATTTGCTGATTTTGCCTTGGAACAACTTGAAAACGATAACGAGTTTTTTAAGAAAATCATCTTCTCCCATGAGGCTCACTTTCATCCGATTGGTGCGGTAAATAAACAAAACTGTCGATTCTGGTGCAAAGAAAATCCACAAATGATTCAAGAAAAAGCATTACACTCACCTAAATTGACAGTTTAGTGTGGTTTTTGGTCTGGTGGAATCATCGGTCCGTACTTCTTTCGAAATGAAGCTGGTAACACCGTTACTGTCAATGGAGAGCGGTATAGATCGATGCTAACCAACTTTTTATAGCCGAAATTGGAAGAAGTCTTGACAACATTTGGTTCCAACAAGACGGGGCTACGTGCCACACAGCAAATGCAACAATTGAATTATTGCGAGAAAAGTTTGGAGATTCGAGATTATTTCAAGAAATTGTGATATTGAATGGCCTTCAAGAAGTTGTGATTTAACACCATTAGACTGTTTCTTGTGGGGTTATTTGAAGTCATTGGTCTTTCGAAATAAACCAGACTCTCTTCAAGCTTTACAAGTCAATATTGAACGTGCCATTCATGACATACGACTTGATTTAGTGGAAAAAAGTGCTCGAAAATTGGGTTCATCGAATTCGTTCCTGCAGAAGAAGTCTTGGAGGCCATTTGAATGACGTTTTATTTAGAACTTAATTGTATCGATTGTACTTCACATTAAATAAAAAACATTTGAATTTCCTTAAAAATAAGTGTGTGCTTTTTTTTTAAAGAAATCAAATCACTCTTATTGGAAAACCTTTTACTAGTTAATGACAGCGGCGGCTCGTGGATGATCGGCGAAGAGGCTACGGATTTTTTTTTATAAAAACTGAAATCCACGAGCCCACGATTTTTGTTGTAGGTACTTAAAATTCTAACATTAGAGGAAAAAATAGTAGTGGTTTGTTCTCGATTAAGAGGGTTAACACATGAAGAAAGACGGGTTTACAAGGGAAGCTGGAAACAAATCTAGAACGATCCAAAATTGAACTGTAGAAACGAAAAATGCATCCAGAAAGTTAATATATCGTGAAAAGATAAATACGGTTCAAAAACTCAATTCCCATGACAAAAAACAATGCGTATTTTGTTTTCCGCTAAAAATAATTGTCATTTTCCAGCTGGAAACGAAATCACAACAATCCAAATCTAAACCAGGAAAGCGAAAAATACAACCAAGAATTTGATAAATTGAACCAAAATATTGTATCCGGATTCAAGCAGCTTTCGAACAACCGGCTCGATTGTGCTAATTATTATCTACGATACTATAGTGTGAGTTATTTGTTTGCGGATTAGAATTTCGTTTTTACTTGATTAGCAGTCACCTATTACCGCGAGCAAAAAAAAATTTCTCGCAACATCCTTCCAAGAATAAATAAGGCGCCGCCATTCAATTAGTGCATCAAAACTTTCGTTCGAAATTTACAGTTATTAGCAGACACTGCCCTGTCCCAAATTGCCACCACGTGTCTAATTGGACAGAATGAATGAATCAACAGTACACCGTTTGTTCGCACCCAGAAAACCACCTGAACATCTTAATTACAAAAGAATTCCTTTCAAGTGTTGCTTGGCCGTGTAGAACAATTTTAAATTAATTTAACGCAGTATTTATACAGTTGTATTCTCTTGATTCTAATTATAAGCATCGGTCCTTTCTCGATGCAAGCTTAAAAGTTATGTTAAATTTGAATTAGTCAGAGATATACACCCAGCCATGGTCGAAAAATTTCAATTTTTACATTTTCTTGAAGTTTGTGATCTCAAGAATTTCAAGTCAATATATCAATAAATGACGAAGTTATAGCTATTATATTTATTCTATGGAAGTTGAAAAATTTCATCATTTACTCATTGACTAATTTTCAAAAGCGTTTTTCTCGAAACCACGTTTTTCAAACCGGTACCCAAAATTTCTCGAAAACCACTTAGCCGATTACCTTGAACTTTTTTGTGGTTATTCTGTAGGTACATAATTATCTAGTTTTTGTCGCAGGATTATTTCCTTTGTCACTTAGTTTTTTTTTTTTTATAGACAAAATTAGAACTAACTGTTGTATCGAAAATCGCTATGCTTTGTTCATACGCCCGCCATTTTGTCGAAAGTTTATATTTTCCAAATCTGCTACGACTAAGACTGCATTATAGTATCTAGTTTAATAATATTTTTGGTTTTTCGTTTCAAATGATTTTTGAAAAACGCCGATGGGACCGTTTTGATGGATGTTTTTTTACGGCGCTTTGAAAAAAATACCATAATACCGACAATTTGGGAATTTTTTATTAAAAAAAAAAAGATAGAAAACTCCAGATCCGATATTTCAAATAGTTATCCTTAAAAAAATTACAAAAATAACATTTTTCGCATCTTATTAAATAATATAAACGTTGTTAAATCGTTTTTGATTGAGAAAGTTGTCCATTATTCGGCCGAATCATTTTCTCCACAGGTGGCGTCCAATCAAATGATAGCAATTTCATTACCCAACAGGTGACGTCCAATCAAATGATAGCGGTTTCATTGCCCAACAGTTTGGTTGTTACTATGGTTACGATTCGTTTTTTGTCAGCGAACTGCCGCAATTTCCAAATAGAAAAATTATTCGTTATAATTTAATACAAACAGAAAAATCTGTAGGTAATTATTTAATATGATGCGAAAAAAGTATAGTATTAAACTCGTGAACAAGTTGCCACTCATTTAATAATATACTATTTTCTACGTCCGTTATTAAAAGTATAGTTTTTTTCATTAATTTGGGTTCATAAAATATGTGATTCCTGAACCCTACAAACAGCGTAAAAAAAGTGCCATAACGGTTCATTTTTTAACGCTACTATAAAATTGTTTGCGCAAAGTGTGTCATGAACGCTTCGCAACACGCCGCGAGTTTCTTCCGATAAATGTCAAACATTCGTTTCCGATACAGAAAACTTGATGATTATTTTTTTTTTCATCTAAAAAAAAGTATTATTACTTATAAAAATTGATTAAGGTTTTATCGAATTTATTTAAAGTTACGGACGCAGAAAAAAAATTGTATGAAACTCGAGAGTAAAGCAACTTTTTTTCACTTGTAGGAATTGCCGCACTCGCCTTCGGCTCGCGTGGCAATCTTTCCTACTCGTGAAAAAAAGTACTACTTTACTCACTTGTTGCATAAATAACTATTTTTCCGGCTCCTAGATATGTATTCATGTTTAAAACTGTCTTAAATAAAATTGTTGCTGCTGATACTAGAGATGGATAACTCCTAAGTGAGTCGTCTCAAAGAGTCAGTGAAGTGATTCGGCGAGCAAGTGCCTTAGTGAGAAATATGAAGGTCATTTTGAGTCATGACTTTTGCTTTCAGAGGTGTATAATGGTGAAATTATAAAACGAGGACTTTTTTGGCCTATTGCAGCACAAAGTTTTGATATTTTGTAAAAATAATTAATTTAGAAAGCGATGACCCAATTTTGAGGTCTTTACTCTATGTCAGAGTCAATGAGTCGAGTCTTTAAACGCATGTTTTGTGTACTTTGTGCACGGGAAATACATATCGTGTGAGCAACAATGTTTGCAGATAATTTAAATTTCCCGCCGAAAAAACTGGCGTATTTGAGCGCTCCAAGTAATAAAGAGTACAGGACGGCAAATGTAAGTTGGCCAGACGCGCAGAGAGCAAGCGAAATCTCTCTCTTTACAGCCGGCCGAGTACAGTCTCTGTAATAAGCAAGCACAAATTCTTCACGTGCGCTATTCATTTACAACTCTATCGGGCGCTCTCCTCCACATAATTGAATATACCAGCCGCGCGAACTCTTCACGAAATCTGTCGAGAGCGCCCTTCGAAGGTTCCGCCCACAATTTTGCCACTGCGCAACGGCAAGTTACGTTTGCCGTCCTGTAACTTGATTCGGGCAGCGTCGTGCGTCGTATTCTGCCATTGTGTTCATGAATTCTTCGAATTTAGTTATTTGACCTTCTGTTTCATAGACAGCAGTTCTTATCAGGGCTACTTTGCGTAAATCTTTGTTTTGTGGTAAGTAAAGAAAATTATAAAATTTAAGTTTCGTTCGGGAAAAAATGTTTGCTACGCCAATGGAAAATCAATCCAAGGGATTTTCTTTTCATATGATAAGTTCTACCAACATGCGTATTTGGTTGCCTGCCTATCAATCTGCACCTATTGTTGCTCACTCTGTAGTAGGCAAGGCAAATTAATAAAGTTTTATTTTTTACCTCTTCACTTCATGTCGGAGGCGTTTTAATGTTTTCACGATGAGTGGATATTGCGGACCAGACCAATTTTTAACCCTTCTTTTAGCACTTCTGTTTATTTGCAAACGATTATATTGTCATGTCAATTATTCAAGTGAGTCATGACCTGACTCTCCGACTCGACTCCACTACTGATCACAAAAAAATCATCAGCTAAAAAGAAATAGAATAGTGAAACAGGTTACTGTTTAAGACTCTTTGGCCATGAATATGAAATTGTTTTATTCGAGTAAGCTATGGTAGGCCTAGGTGAGGTAGTGCTGGAGGCACTACGTAGTTTGCTCTTAGCTTTTATTTCATCGCCAGATACTGAACAACAAAAGCTAGGGTTATTCGTAGACTTATCAAAGGTTTTATTATTATTAAGTCTTCTGGTCTTATATTCTGACTTTTTATGTATAATTTGATATTAACCTAAATGTCATCTACAAACACAGTAGGAGAGAATACTCGAAGCATTTTGAAGACAGTCAATATTACCTGAGTCATTCAACCCTTCCAGCTAAACAAGATTATATCTTTTATATGAAGGTCAGCAGGTTTTTTTCGATTACACGCTTGAAATTAGCACGTGGATGTTTCCCTGCCCACCTTGCTTAAATATTACGATCTAGTGAATGCCAATGTGGGGTAAGTAACGGAGACCTAAATCACATTTTGTTCTTTAGCAGTGTATATAGCCTCCTAAGAACAATATTTATAAAAAATATATCAACATTGAAAAACTCGCCCACTATAAATACTGTGCATCCCTTATCTATTAGAAACTTAAGCATTCTTAACTACATTGTTGCGTTTATTTTAAGAAAGAATCTAATCTTAAAATATAACATGCCCTTCCTTTGTTGCATTCCTTTTGTATCTCATTGCTTTCCATGGTCGAGTTTTGTGTTGTTATTTTGAAGTCATTATGAAAGACCCCTTAACGTGAAGAACTGTTTCATCCTAATCACCTCGAGCTGGCCAGATGGACTTGTTTCCGAGGCCGAAAGAAAAGTGAAAATTGTTACTACATTTTGAGTAATTCTAGAAAGTTTCAAGTCGGTGGCGATTGTTTTTCTATTTTTATCGAACCGCCAAAATTGTTACAAATTTTCACAAGTTAACCATTCGATCAATTAAAATTACAACAAAATCGAGTGATCGAATATATGCAGTTTCTTACAAAGTCATTCTTTAATGCATTTTGAGTAATTCTAGAACGTTTCAAGCCCGTGGCAATTGTTTTACTATTTTTTCAAACCGCCAAAATTATTACAAATTTTCACAACTTAACCGTTCGACCAAATAAAAAAACAACAAAATCAAGTGATAAAATATATGCCTTTTATTGCGAAATCAGTTTTTAATGCATTTTGAGTAATTCCAGAAAGTTTCAAGTAGGTGGCAATGGTTTTTCTATTTTTTCGAACCGCCAAAATGATTACAAATTTTCATAACTTAACCGTTCGATAAAGCAAAATTACAACAAAATCAAGCGATAGAATATATGCAGTTTTTTACGGAGTCAATGCTTCAATGTATTTTGAATAATTTTAGAAAGTTTCAAGTCCATGGCAATTGTTTTTCAATTTTTTTCGAACCGCCAAAATTATTACAAATTTTCACAACTTAACCGCTCGACCAATTAAAATTACAACAAAATCAAGCGATAGAATATGTCCAGTTTTTTACGGAGTTAATGCTTCAATACATTTTGAATAATTTTAGAAAGTTTCAAGTCGGTGGCAATTGTTTTTCTATTTTTTTCAAACCGCCAAAATTATTACAAATTTTCACAACTTAACCTTTCGATCAAATAAAATTACAACAAAATCAAGCATTAGAATTTATGCAGTTTGTTACGGAGTCATTATTTAATGCATTTTGAGTAATTCTAGAAAGTTTCAAGCCCGTAGCAATTGTTTTTCTATTTTTATCAAACCGCCAAAATTATTACAAATTTTCACAACTTAACCGTAAGACCAAATAAAATAACAACAAAATCAAGTGATAAAATATATGCCTTTTCTTGCGAAATCATTCTTTAATGCATTTTGAGTAATTCCAGAAAGTTTCAAGTAGGTGGCAATGGTTTTTCTATTTTTTCGAACCGCCAAAATTATTACAAATTTTCACAACTTAACCGTTCGATCAAATAAAATTACAACAAAATCAAGCGATCGAATATATGCAGTTTTTTACAGAGTCATTCTTCAATGAATTTTGAATAATTTTAGAAAGTTTCAAGTCGGTGGCAATTGCGTTTCTATTTTTTTTCAAACCGCCAAAATTATTACAAATTTTCACAACTTAACCGTTCGATAAAGCAAAATTACAACAAAATCAAGTGATAGAATATATGCATTTTCTTACGAAGTCATTTTTTAGTGCATTTTGAGTAATTCTAGAAAGTTTCAAGTTCGTGGCAATTATTTTTCTATTTTTTTCGAACCTCCAAAATTATTACAAATTTTCACAACTTAACCATTCGATCAAATAAAATTACAACAAAATGAAGTGATAGAACTTATGCAGTTTTTTACGGAGTCATTCTTTAATGTATTTTGAGTAATTTTAGAAAGTTTCAAGCCTGTGGCAATTGTTTTTCTATTTTTTTCAAACCGCCAAAATTATTACAAATTTTCACAACTAAACTGTTCGACCAAATAAAATTACAACAAAATCAAGCGATAAAATATCTGCAGTTTCTTACAGAGTCATTCTTTAATGCATTTTGAGTAATTCTAGAAAGTTTCAAGTCGCTGGCAATTGTTTTTCTAATTTTTTTCTAACCGCCAAAATGATTGCAAATTTTCACAACTTAACCGTTCGACCAAATAAAATTACAACAAAATCAAGTGATAGAATATATGCATTTTTTTATAAAGTCATTCGATAATGCATTTTTGATAATTTTAGAAAGTTTTAAGTCGGTGGCAATTGTTTTTCTATTTTTTTCGGACCGCCAAAATAATTACAAATTTTCACAACTTAACCGTTCGACCAAATAAAATTACAACAAAATCAAGCGCGGCAGTTTCTTACAGTCATTCTTTAATGCATTTTAAGTAATTCTAGAAAGTTGTTATAAGTCGGTGGCAATTGTTTTTCTTTTTTTTCGGACCGCCAAAATTATTACAATTTTTCACAACTAAACCATGCGATCAAAATCAAATGTTGGAATTAATGTAGTTTTTCCACGAAGTCATTCTTTAAAGCATTTTGAGTAATTTTAGAAAGTTTCAAATCGGTGAAAATTGTTATTCAATTTTTTTTCCAAACGCCAAAATTATGACAAATTTTCGCAATTAAACTATTCGATCAAAATCCAATAATGGTGTTTATTTAGTATTTCCACGGAGCTATTCTGTAATGCATTTTGAGTAATTTTAGAAAGTTTCAAATGGGTGGGAATTGTTATTCAATTTTTTTCGAACCGCCAAAATGATTACAAATTCGCCTTCGCCATACGAGTGTTTTCGTGTGATTCATTACATTAAAGACACTTAAACACAGTTTGTTATTTTGCTGGGAGACATTACTTTTGCAGAATAAACAGACATGCTTTTAATGTATGGTAAAGTGCATAAAAATGGCGGTGCTGTTGTTCGAAGATACCGTGAAAAATTCAAATGATACCAAATCGTAAAACTTTTGTAGCCATTGAAAGAGGTCTTAGGGAAACAGGAGAAGAAATAAATGAATTTGAGACAACCTCAATGCAGATGCATCAGATAAATGTAATAAAGACGAAAAATAGCTTGAATATATGAATATTCAAGAAATACCTAAAGCTGTTTAGTGTTCTCCTAGTTCTAGCACGAGAAACAAATGTCACTTCGTTTGGATTGTAAAGTAAATATTTCGCCAGCAACAATTGTATTCATTACATGTTACGCCTGTGTAAAATTTGTTACCACAAGATTATAACATAATTAAATTAAGTTGTCCTTTTTTTGGTTCTTGTAACTGTTGGGCTAATAAATGAATTATTATTATTTTAACAAACACAGAAATTTCTCCCAGTGGTTACCAAGATTCTAATTTCTTGAGCTTGAGCTAACACCTATACTTGGAACAAAGGAAACCCTCATACGATTTCTTCTAAACATTACCAGAATACCTTTTCAGTGGTCTTTTTGCTGACAATCTCATCGGTCCCTTCTTCTTGCCGATTAGGCTTTCAGGGTTAATTTACTTGCATTTCTTGCAAAATAAACTTCATGAACTTCTAGAAAATACTCCCATTACCAGTAGGCTAGGGTTGTGGCTTATGTATGACGTTGCTCCGCCCCATATTATCACTGATTATTTATTATTTGTTCGCCTGAAGAAGCCACAGTGTGGCGAAACGGTTGTAGCGTGTAAAATAAACAATTTTGAAAATCAAATCGAACTTATTTATTCTACATAAAATCTGAATGTTTTGGTGTTCAATAATAAAAATCTGTAACTTTCAATAAATATCTCGGTAATAATATACTTTGAGACTATTTTGCACTGTTAGTACTAAAGAAAACACTTCACTAAAATATTGCCTTGCAATTTTGGAACAACCTAGCCACGTTAATTTTTCAACTTTTGAATGTTGTGCTTTTAATTTACATACATCAATTCTGATAATTAATGGTGGTACAAAACGATACCCTTCATACGCATATGTGTGCTGGTCTGTCTGGTTTGTGTGCGCTATTTTTTTGTTTTTATAATTATAATTTAATCGGATTTAAATACACTACTAATTACGTAACAAACAAAAAATCAATCACATAAATGTGGTTTGGAAAGTGAGTAGCCTAGGATGTATTACAATTATAAGAAATTAACGGAAAAGTACTTACCCCACCATTCCCTAGGAACTTTATCGTTGGACTTTTGTTGAATTTGTTCTGAAACAAAAGAAGAAAACTTAGTTTTACACTCATTGATGCATTTAAATTGTGAAAATAATTGCGCGGATATATTAATTGCCATTTGTTAAGTTTTACTTGAAATTTATTTGAACATTAAATATTGTTCCCATCAGAACACCTACAGACCGGTTTCGACCTTTCAGGTCTCATCAGTGTAGTTAGTTGCTGATGGGGAAACGGAGATTACTATTGGAATATAAGTATTCCAAACACCGTTAAAGGTAGAAACGCCGGTCTGTAGGTGTTCTGCTGGGGGAACAATATTTAATGTTCACATTAATATTGTTATATTTGCCGCCGCTGGCAATGTCCATATCTTGTCGGTGTTAAAGCCACCCGGATTTGGTTCAGTACAGCATTCAGGCAATAGATTCCGCCACTTTGGCGTTTCTACTTGAAATTTATTTATTCAATTTACGATAACCAAACAACAAATTGTAGTCGATGAGTAGAACGATATTTATTTTGTTATCTGTGAATGCTTTTCGTTCCGGTTACGGGAGAAGAAAATTTTGGGCGTGATTTAACAAATTTGATACCGCTAATAGAATTTAGTTTCGGTTTTCCAGTTGTGCATTCTTTCGTCGCGGTTTCGTTTCTACCCAAAATCCCAGGTATTTGTTCATTCATTGCATTTATTTGTGTTGGTTACCATGGTAACAGGTATTGTTTATAATCTGTCAAAAGTAAATTTACTTCTCTCTGAATCTTTGAATCCCTGGTTTTGATTTAAAACTTTAAATTAAAAAAAAAACATTAAATCGTGACATAAACATAACTTTTATGCAGGATGGTGCACCTCCCCACATTTATACACCAGTTAAGTCAGTGAACCTGCCCCTTGTGGTCCTTTGTACCATTTTGTGTGGCTGCTTGCTTCACAAAAAAATTCAGCAACGATCACAGTTATAGAAAGAACTTCTAACCTAATAAATTTGATTTCAAACATTTTTTGTTACACTCTAAAATTAAAAAAAAAAAGTTATTTAAGATCATGACCAATTTCAAAGGGACCCTACGGTTAAGATAGTCAAAATGCCCCTATCCCTAGATTTTTGAATTTACCCCTTAAGAGGGCGTTTAAGGTTGTAAAAATAAGGTCCCCATGGTCAGTGGGCCGACAACCCCGTCCGCCTTCTCTGGGGGTTAATTTCTTTTTTAAACATTATTTTTTTACTGACGAACGAGTGAATGAAAAATTCTGAAAAAATCATGAAAATAGTCAACCAATTTTTTCCAAAGTCATTTAAGGTCACAAATTCTAAAAGTTTATAAATCGATTTTTAACCTAGAAGGCCCCTTTGTACCCGGTTTTTGACATTTGCATCATTTTTATCTCATAAAAATCTACCAAAATATTCATCAAGACATATTTATATCATGCCGCGAAAAAAATAGATTTTTCAAGTTTTTTGAGGGTTTTTAACATTTTTCGTGAAACTGCCCATATTTCTCAACATTTTCTGGCAACAGGCGAAAGCTTTTTCAAAAATGGACAATTTGGTTTTTATTTCATCTTTGTAACTTAAATATTCACTGAGATATCATATTTTCCCCTAAAATTTCAAAATGTGATATCGGAGCGAATATTTATGTTACAAAGATGAAATAAAATCCAAAATGTTCGTTTTTTAAAAAGCTTCCGATGTTGCCAGAAAATGTTGACATATATACGGGCAATTCTACGAAAATTGATGAAAGCTCTTTAAAAAGTTGAAAAATCGATTTTTTTAAATGCCGCGGCATGATATAAATGGCTTGATGCATATTTCAGTAGATTTTTACGGGATAAAAATGATGCAAATGTCAAAAACCGGGTACAAGGGGATATTCTAGGTTAAAAATTGATTTAAAAACTCTTGGAATTTTTTTAAGGATATAAACGACCTTGGAAACAATTGACCAAATAGGTATTTGGGTAGACTATTTTCATGAATTTTTTCAGAATTTTTCATTTACTCGTTCGTCAGTAAAAAAATAATGTTTACAAAAATCCATTTTTAACCCCCAGAGAGGGCGGAGGGAGTTGTTGACCCACTGACGATGGAGATCTTATTTTTACACCTCAATCGAGTAAATTAAAAAAAATCTAGGGATAGGGGCATTTCGACTATCTTAACCGTAGGTACCCTTTCTAATTCAAATTCGTTACATTCTTGCAAAAATACTTAACCCTTTCAGCCCTGGATTTTTTAATTTGAAAATAAATTTGTTTGTTAATTATTATTGATGGGGAGCTTCTTAAGACCATAAATACCAAATTTGAACTGATTTGCTTAATTAGTATAGGAATTAATTAGTGAGGCTTTGTTGAAGTGACATCTAGTGATAAACAGCAAAAATATGGATTGTCATAGTAAGTAGAGACATGTAAATGTTGCGGTGGCAATTGCCACCAGCAGGGCCGAAAGGGTTAAATATTAAACGATTTGATTGGAATTTAAAATTAAACTCTTGTTTTATTTCATGATTTTAGTTTCAGTTCTCTGACACATGTTTCGACAATTGCTTGCGACAAGACGTGGCAGGAAACTGAAAATAAAACCATGAAACAAAACAAGTGTTTTAAATTCCAAGTTTCATCAAGACTGTAGCAGTGAAAGTATCAACCATATTAATTGAACCATTTATTATTTTATAGATTTTCTAATTAGCTTCGATCGTATTCGAAATCCTTCACTTGGATTACTTAAAATATTTTAGACTTTGATCTTTAAGTGGGAGAAATGAGAGAGTTTATGGTTTTGAAGAATGGTAGATATCTAACAAGTTAATGATTTATTAATTTGGGAAAATGTATAGCTCGCTGCTGTTGCATTTTAACCTTTGCGATTAGAATTAGAGACTTTTACAAAAAAAATGTCGGTAATGAGAGAACCATTTCTTAATAGTCATTATATTGACCAAAGCGACAGTGGAAGAAAAGACTCATAGTTTTGAAGAATGATCGTACTCTTTCTCCATATTTTCGGCAACTTTAAAATTATGTTCTTCCAGAATATGTCAGATTTTTTTAGAGAAAAACTTTTCTACGTAATTTTTTATCTCGGGCAGAGTTGAAGTTTTTTCCATAAGGGTATTTTGTGATGATCGAACTAGGTGGAAATCAGAGGGCGCGAGTTCTCGTGAATATGGTGGATGGCAGTGACGGTTCGCGGGGTTTTTTCTGGTACGGCCGAGGAACAAGAGGTGGTAATACAGATAGGTAGGGTCAGTTGCAGAGACCGCACCTATCTGTATTACCACCTCTTGTTCCTCGGCCGTACCAGAAAAAAACCCGCGAACCGTTACTGGTGGATGGGGTAGAACAACCGACCTCCAACAACTTTTGAGGAATTATCAAAGACGCATGAAACAGTGCATTGGCTTGATGAAATACGACGCCCTTTCGATTCGCTATTTCTGGACGTTTTTGTCAACTGCTGTCATTAATTCGTCTAATTGGGAACAATACTTCTCCGAATTGATCGTATCGTACCTACCAAAATCTTCACGAACTTTAAAGACAACCCAATAGCTTCATTAAAAAATGCATATTATTATGATATTTGCCTTTTATTTTGTTTTGCGGTATTAAAACAAAAAATAAAGATTTTGATTACGACACTTCAACAAAATATGCATTTTCGATTAATCTATCTACAATTCTACGATACAATCGCGTTATAATTGCTAGATAAATACATTTTTATTTGGCAAGACACATGTGTGGGTTTCATGATAACACCATCACTTGTTTATCCAAATGCAAATGACCTACGCTAACAAAACAACTTATTGAAACCGCGCGCGGGTTTAAAGGTGAACAAAATTCCTTTTTATACTTTCATGTGTTAACTATTGTACTCTTTCATTTTAGCTCAAAATAATCATTCGAATATCTATCAGGGTCTTATTTAAAGGTTTTGGAAGCATTGCAAAGTCATCCCACATGACGTGACTAGTGTCTCGGATAATCCGACCTCACTTTCATCTATCAAAAGGTTAATAATTTCACGACTTTTATTTCACACAAGTCATAACAAAATTAACATAACTCTCCGCCCTTTACGAGCACTTTCTAAAATAAATGTGTCAGTGCGAGCGGTGATTTTGTAGAATTTTCGACGCCTTTTGGACGCAATTGCGAAATTGTTTTCGAATTTGAAAGTGTGGCGGCGTTAACGTAACAGATCATTCGATTATTTTCGCGTCGGAAAGTACGGACGGAGATTAATGATAAAAACACTTTCTAACAACCATCGGCGAAACAGGAAACCCAAGGACGTTTCCTCCGGGCAGTTCCAGTTTGATTGTTTTCCTCGAGAGTCTTGGGTATTTGTGAAACTCGATTACCGCGCGCAGAGTCGGACGCTTAATTAGATACCGGTGCGGCCGGCTAATCGATTCCTGTACGTATGTAAAATTAATTGCCGGCTGGAAAATCTAATGAAAATCAAACAGCCTTCACACACATATTTAATAAAGCTGGGTCGATACAGCAGCGCCGACGACCCTGTTATTGACCAAAATATTGACAGTAAAAGTTATCTATACACGCGCAGAAAGGACGATCGGTGTCAATGTCAAGATTAGGAAGCCCAAAACGAATGCAAGGCATTTAATCCAAAACGAACGTTTCTAAAGATTTACATAACTGTCTTCATACGTTATATAATCTGTACGTTAACAAGAATTTTATTTTTGATAGTTGAGGCAAGCGTAATAATTATAAGCGATGACAGGCTTGAATATTAAGATTTGCGAGAGGATGCGGAGGAATTGCAATTTGCATGTGGGAAGGAATTTCGGGCAAATAGATTTCCCCGCCGCAATTAGTCACACAGCCTGTCCGGATCAATAATGTTGGCCATTTGTCAGTAGTAAGAGAGGCACGATTGTTCTCGGCTTTGTAATAGGGCACTGATCTGAAACGCAGACTAGAGAACACCTTCACATTGAGTAATACATCCTTGAGTATTCACTGGGAAAATCCAATGCAAACAAATAATATTCCAGTGTTCGGTCGCAAGGCTTGAAAGTCTACACCGTTTAATTCGGAATCAGGACAGTAAAAATATATTAAAATGAAAAAAATAGTCATTATTGCGTATAAGATTATATTAAAGATTATCTATAATAATTTCCTCGTCAACTAACCTTTTTATCAGCAACAGAAATTTAAAGAAGAGACGGGAATGAAACGCAATAAATCTCCACCGCTGTATATATGGAAAGAAGATGAAGACCAAAACAAGATGGCTGATCGATAGACTTTTAAAATAAACATAAATGCTATTTGTATATATTATTGTCTATATAAATGTAACAAAGAATAAAGATCATTTAATTGTAATATAATCTCGAGTAGATGGGAAAAATATTTACAGACAGAATTAATTATAGAAGAACATAGCATGGCCCCGAATAAATGAAATTACGAGGGACATTGAAACGGTCAAGAACACGAAATTAACAGGCCCTGACGAAATCCCGACGGATGTTCAAAATCCTTGCGGGAGGGAACAATTAAAGTATTATATTAATCTCTTCAATGCTATCTAAGATTGTTAAAATCAAAGTTTATTCTCATCATCAAAATGGAAAACTTTCGAGTCGAGTTATTCTTACGAATTGGTTAAAATACGCAACTTCTTGTACAGTGAGATCAAAAAGCAGAATAGTTGGCAGCCATTCAAAAATTAGGTAACTGTCAGAAGCTCACTGGTGTAAGAATTTTTGAACCTGAAATGTAAATAAAAGAACTAGAGAATAAACCTTAAAATTATCGATTACAAATGCAGAAAACTCAAATAATTGTCAGTCAAGACATTCAAACCAAGTAACCTCAAAAAAACACAGGATGTCAAAATAAACAAACCTTCATGCAGATAAATAAGGAACAAAATTATTATAGGGATTTTAAAAAATGTGCTGCAACACCACAAAATACATTTTTTTTTACTTAGGCTGAGCCATTCAGTCACACACGGCTGTTATTTTTGTATTTTTGTATGAATAAATGAGAATAAATGAAGAAATTAATAATGTAAGACATATACAACAAGCACGGACCCGGGCGAATACTTTCGATGACCGAAAAAATCTTCCGCCCGGGAGGGGAATCGAACCCACACGGCCGCGGTGCAGCCGGCACAAGCGCTCCTCTACCCCCAGAAAAAAAATGGTGATGTGGCCATCATGTTACTTTCTCCGACTTGATGCTATCATTTATATTTACGCTTTCATGGTTTATTTTCAATTTAAATTTACATCGAGCGTTTTGCAGGATGAGATGACACTGACGTTTAAAACGTCAAAAAAGATAAAATTATTATTAAAAAATGCATTCAAAAAGATTTCTTGAAAAAACCACCGGTTCGGGATTTCTATACGTCATTCGAAAGATCTCATTAAGACGCTTCAGAAAAAGTACTCACACACGAACAAATGTCAATATCAACCGCGTGAGGCGCTCGCAAAGAAAATTTGAAAATGGAAGGAATCGATTGAACTTTTTTGATAACCTTCCCTGATCATCAAAGAGCACTTTTTCTTCATCAGAAAAACGAGACAAATCGGAGTAATCCAATTTCAGCTAGCTATTAAAATAAAAAATGGTGATGTGGCCATCATGTTACTTTCTCCGACTTGATGGTATCATTTATATTTACACTACCATGGTTTATTTTCAATTTAAATCATACTTTAAGTGTGCATCGAACGTTTCGTAGACTCGGATAAAACTGACTAAATTATGAAAGATGGGAAAATGTACTTCAAATTCAAAAACTCAGTTTACTCAAAAACTAAAGAGATTTCGAAAAACTTATTCTTCATAAATTGTTCATTTTGGCATTCTCTACAATTATTATTAACATAAATTTGCTGTAACTATTGGCGTTTCATAATTGTATACCAAAAATGAAAAAAAAATTTACAATTTTTTTCTCGAATGACAATTTTATGAAAAATATTTTCAAACCAAAGGTGTTCATTTCTTTGTTGTCTTCAATATTTGCTTAAATATTTTTGTGATATTTTTCATATTTAAGAAAATATTGGAAAAAAACAGTTAAGGTAAACACCCACTTCCGGTGTACGAAATTTTACCAAAAGCTTTTTAGTTCTTCGGATTATCAAATAAAACTTATGTTCAAAGTTTCATATCAATTGGTCCATTAGTTTTTGAGATACAGCGCGCACAGCACACACACATTTTTTTTCCAGAAATTGTTGAACCCAAAACAGATATTTCCGTGAAAAAAAAAATTGAAAAAAAATCACGATCACAATACTTTCTCGTACTTCGTAATGGAGAAAGTAAAAAATGGTGATGTGGCCATCATGTTACTTTCTCCGACTTGATGGTATCATTTATATTTACGCTTCTATGGTTTATTTTCAATTTAAATCATATTTTAAGTATGCATCGAACGTTTCGTAGACTCGGATAAAACTGACGTTTAAAACGTCAAAATTATGAAAGATGGAAAAATGTACTACAAATTAAAAAACTCAGTTTACTCAAAAACTAAAGAGATTTCGAAAAAAACTTATTCTTTGGAAGTTGTTTATTTTGGCATTCTCTACAATTATTATTAACATAAGTTTGCTGTAACTATTAGCGTTTCATAATTGTATACCAAAAATGAAAAAAAATAAAATAAATTTTTTTCTCGAATAACAATGATTTTATGAAAAATATTTTCGAACAAAATAATTGAATTTCTTTATTGTCTTCAATATTTGTTAAAATGTTTTTGTGATATTTTTCATATTTAAGAAAATATTGGCAAAAAACAAAAAACAGTTAAGGTAAACACCCACTTCCGGTGTACGAAATTTTACCAAAAGCTTTTCAGTTCTTCGGATTATCAAATAAAACTTATGTTCAAAGTTTTATTTCAATTGGTCTATTAGTTTTTGAGATACAGCGCGCACAGACACACACACACACAGACACACACACACACACACACACACACACACACACACACAAAAAATTTTCCCAGAAATTGTTGAAATGGCATCTAGGGAACCCAAAACGGATATTTCCGTAAAAAAAATTTTTGAAAAAAAAATCACGATCACAATACTTTCTCGTACTTCGTAACGGAGAAAGTAAAAATAGATTTATTAAGCCAGAAAACGTGCTGCAAGAGATGATCTAAAGGCCTTTATGCAGAATTTTCATAAGCCACAAATTGCCGTTTTGAAAATTTTGACGAAAAGCGAGAGAAGGGTAAACTTTTGTCAGATATTGCACTTGTGGAATGATTCCCCTAAAAAAAAACCTGCTCGTACGGCTCTGATGGTCTACTTATAATTATGTAGATCTATTTGTGACCAATCAGAAAATATAAATGCGCGTGAACAAATCTCATTATAAAATATCAATATATTGCTTTTTCTGATTCGTCTCAATTAGATCTACAAAATTGATGGTCTACATATAATTGTGTACTAATTGAAACCGAAATTGAAAGAAAAAGCAATTGTGCGTGAACAAATTTCAATTTCAAGCCTGTCGCACGCTTCAAAAAAAAATGCAGCTGAAGAATAAACTTTCTTAACAATGTTCCTATACTCGGCGCACCGAATAGGTGGTGTGATCACGTTGCGTTCACCCCGCGTCCTCGTGATAGTTCGTGGAGACGTTATGAAAAGCCTGATTCCCACAGCCTTGCCACATTTTAGTTCTGTAACGGATATATAAATCTTTCTACTTTAACTGATTGAGGTTGATTGAGGTGATACATTTTTAGTTAAATAAAACACACTTTTACTTAATTAGTGACTGCAGTTTCGATCAAACAATGATCATTATCAAACTATAAGTAAAGTAAATACAGAGGAACATCTTATTTATACCGCGTTGAATAGAGGCGAGAACATTAGGTTAGTTTGTTCGTTTGTTCTACTTTAACCAACAAAATCTAACTATTTACCACTTCCTAATTAATTGTAATTGAAAAAGGCTGATTTAAGGATATAACGTAATCACTACATTTAAATAAGACAGAAAAACGAGAACACATGGTAACCAACGAGCGTGATTAAAAATTTCGGCTGCGTGACATACGCTTCACATGCGTTTGCGTTGACCAGTCACCGAACATCACGCGAAAATCACGCAAATCCATTATACCACCGATTCGGTGCGCCGAGTATAGCCCCAGAGGCAGTGGCGTAGTTAAAAATATCAGGCCCTTCAACAGGCTGGGTCGGAGGACGCCAACCTTCTGAATTATAATTTAAAAATGGTGATGCGACCATCAGGTGTAACTTACTCCAATTTGATGTTTATGTAATAAGGGCTTTATTAGACAAATCGACGTAAATTCGGCGAGTCGATTTCAGGACTTTTTAAAAACTTTTTTAAAGACTTAATATCTGGATTGTTTTGCATGACTTAATGATAATTAATCTTAAGACTTTTGAGGACTTTTTTCAGGATTTTTTTTCAGAACTTTTTTATCAGGACTGTTTTTACAGGACTACCTTTGAGCTCTTTAAACGACCTTTTTATTTTAGGATTTTTTTTTCAGGACTTTTATGGAGCTCTTTATACGACCTTTTTATTTTAGGATTTATTTTTTCAGTGCATTTTTAAGGTCTTTTTTCTTTAGGAATTCTGTCAGGACTTTTTTTAGGGATTTTTTTTTGTAAAGTAATTCCGAAATTTCCGCCGAAAGTAGAAACACCGATGCTTATATTAGTGTAACATTCTGGCTTATTTAAACAGAAACTTTTTGCGGTATGCAAGTGTTCTGAGCAAATTTTGTTTAAAGCGATGCGATTTATTTTTATTTTGACATTTGATTGATTTTTTTTTACTTTACCTCGCAAGTGGATAGAGTGCCGGTTTCTTGCATCAAAACTGATTTATAATGACATATTTCATGATAAGCCGAAAGACCGCTCGCCAGCCAAATTGGCTTCCACTAATACCATATAACGTGTTGTATTGTAAAATTATTGTATTGTAAATATTTGCCAAATAAATGTATGTATGTACTTTATGATAAAGTCGTACATTATAGTTATTTATAATACAAGTGTTAAAAGTGAGCACGGAATTTCCGGAATGACGGCGCAATGAAAATATTTCTACTTTCGTGGTTTATTTTCAATTTAAATCATATTTTAAATGTACATCGAGTGTTTTGCAAGATCAGATGATGCTGACTGAAAACGTAAAAATTATGAAAGATGGACAAATTGTACTTCAAATTGTAATAATCTTCACAGTCAGTTTACTCAGAAACGAAAGAGATTTCGAAAAAAAATACTTATTCTTTATAAGTTGTTCATGTCGGCAATCTCTACAAATATTATTAATATAAGTTAGCATTTTATAATTCTAGACCAAAAATGACAAAATTTTCAATTTATTGTTTGTTTTTTAAACAATGATTTTTACAAATGAAAATAAGTTACTGGCGAACCGGAAGAAAAGTTTACTTTCACCCTCGATACACAAGTGGGAGGTGGGTATAAAAAGTTGAATAACGCTGTTCTTGAATGAATGAAGAAACCATACACCGATTTCAGACTATTACTCCTCATCAGTATCGTACGGTCGCTGACGGGGAATCCAACCGTGAGTAAAATGATCCATTCAGGTACCAAAAAGGAATCGATTAAATCTCACAAAAAAAAAATTCAAAGACGAGTAAGGAAATTTGGAAATTTTCAGCTTTTTATGCCACCCTTGGCTAGTAGTAAATCCATTGCTGACAATTCATGTTTTACAGATTTTTATGCCATCCTTTTCTATTAGTAAATCCATTGCTGGCAATTCATGTTATTATTACATACGAGGAACTTCCACAATATTACATTTCACTGTGTTAAGTGAAGGTAAACAATCACCTGGACATATATTATTGTATATTTATTTAATAATCAATTACAACAGGTAAATATTTAACAACATGCAGATCGCTATTTGCCTTAGCACTTAGCGATATTAATCAAATGTGTCAGAGATATCATCTCTAACATAAGTAATTGTGTTTGAGATAGAGATGGGCGAAATGACTCTTCATAGTAAGTCGGCTCATGGAAAAGAGTCGTTTGAAATGAGTCGACTCTTGACTCTTTGGAAGAAGTGATAAAGTATGCCAGGAAAAAAAAACAAAAAAAATTCCTCGCACATTTCAACAGTTCACTGCTGTTAACCTTATTTACTTGCAAAGAGGCAACTCTTTCTTAAAAGAGTCAACTCTCTTCCCCGTCAAATGTCTAAAAGCAAAAAAAGGTCCTCACCTACAAAAATTTATATTTAAACACGCTAACAAAAACTGTTACATCCATGATTCATTTTGAGACGCACATTTCAGGACGAGTCACTTTACTATACTCGGCGTACCGAATCGGTGGTATTATGGGTTTGCGTGATTTTCGCGTGATGTTCGCTGATTGGTCAGCGCAAACGCATGTGAAGCGTCTGTCACGCAGCCGAAATTTTTAATCAGGCCCGTTGTATGCCATGTGTTCTTGTTTTTCTGTCTTATTTATATACGTTCTACTCTTAGATCAGCCTTTTTTAATTACGATTAATTAGGAAGTGGTAAATAGTTAGTATTTGTGGGTTAAAGTAGAAAGATTTATATTTCCGGCACAGAACTAAAATGTGGCAAGGCTGTGTGAATCAGGTTTTTTATAACTATCACGAGGACGCGGGGTGAAGGCAACGTGATCATACCACCTGGTCGGTGCGCCGAGTATAGTCGTCTAATTTCCATGAGTCGACTCTTTGAATCAACTCACTCATGAATTACCCATCTCTAGTTTGAGACCGGTTGAATTTTATGTGGCCAAAGTGAATAAATAAATTTGAATTTGAACCCAACTGGCCAACTGGCCTTTCGGTATTTAGTCGTGTTATTTTGTATGAAATTTGTCTCAAATTAAATTGTAAAATTTACTGTTTCAACCACAAATAGTTATTTTGTATACTACATATGAGGATCGAAGTTATATAAATCTTAAAAAAAAAAATCGGAACGTGGTAGCGTTTTTTTTTGTATTCAATGCTGGGGGCGTTTCTTTCGTAGTACTTCTTGGATATAATTTTTAAATGAGACTCAATAAGTTTGAATAACCACTAGAGATGTACCGGTATGTCGGCAATTAAGCTCATAATCGACAAAATATCGGCTAAAAATATGTTAAGTATCAAGGGAATATAAAATAAATGACCAAAATTAAATTCTGAAAAAATCAAAAAAATTCTTAAAATTAAAATCAACAAAATATAAAATCAGAAAAATATATTATATAATTCTAATAATAAAAACAAAAATTGAAGCAATACATAAATAACATACTGATTATTAATATTTAAGTCAAGTTATGGTAATGTGTAATGTAAAAAAAAAATTGGGCACTATTTGTTCATGAAAATTATTTGTAAGACTTACAGGAACCGAGACAAGCAAAATTTCTTTTTACGTGGATCGTTCTTACATCGGCTGGAAATGCAGAAAAACGATTAAATTTAATTTTGATTTAAAAATTTATTTTTGTTTTTTTTAAGTCTAGAAGACCATTCTGACCACTCTTTGTTCATAAAATTTTTTTGCGAGACTTACAGGAACAGAGACAAACAAAATTTCTTTTTTCGTGGATCGTTCTTACATCGACTGGAAATGCCGAAAAAAGATTAAATTAAATTTTGATTTAAAAATGTATTTTTGTTTTTTTAAGTCCAGAAGACCATTCTGACCACTCTTTGTTCATGAAATTTTTTTGCAAGACTTACAGGAACCGAAACAAGCAACATTTCTTGTTTCGTGGATCGTTCTAACATCGACCGAAAATGCCAAAAAACGATTAAAATTAATTTTTCTTTTTAGTCTAAGAGACCATTCAGGACACTCTTCGATTTAATCGCTTTGCAGCATTTCCAGCCGATTTAAGAACGATCCACGAAACAAGAAATTTTGCTTGTCTCGGTTTCTGTAAGTCTCACGAAAAATGTTCATGAACAAAGTGTCAAGAATGGTCTTGAAAAAAACGAAAATAATTTTTTAAAGACTCATCTATTTTCGAGGTAAGTCTCCTGGCTTCTAGAACAGCTGAATGTTAACTTCGTCAATATATGTATGAAAACGATCTTTTTCCCCAAAATCTGATTTTTTTCGGAAAATCACAGATGTTAAACGGTTCTACTAAACATATCTCATGACATTATTACTAATAAGGGCAATGGATACCTCACTGCGTGGTGTAACTCGATTTCAGTGAGGCATTTGGCGTTATAGATCATGAGATATTCTTGTCAATTCTTTCGTATACCGGCCTTGCTGGTGGTAGTGTAGAGTATTTATAAAATATTTAAATAATAGAGTTCAATATGTGCTCAGCAACAACAGAACATCCGATAAAGCTCAAATCCGTCGGGTATACCTCAAGGATCTATTTTAGGTCCATTATGTGCACACTGAATTTCGGGACAGCAATCCCATATTGCAAGCGAACGATACCCAACTCAACATGTCCTTTCATCAATCGAATACTAACCAAGTTTGCCAAGAAATAAATCATGACCTGATTTCTCTGAACAGCCTTGTAGAATATCTAAACTCTTATTTTTTTGTCATACTATTCGGTAGGGAAGCTTCACTTGAAAATATTACCGGTTTCGTTGTAAATGTGAACAACAGGACTACAGAATTTGTTTCTGAAGTCAAAAACTTGCATGTAACACATTATAATCGTTATAATTCGAAGCTTCGCAACTTCGAAGAAACGAAGGAAACATCGAAAAATCATTTTCGAACTTTTCGAAGAATTCGAAGCTTCGCAACTTCGAAGAAACGAAGGAAACTTCGAAAAATCATTTTCGAACTTTTCGAAGAATTCGAAGCTTCGCAACTTCGAAGAAACGAAGGAAACCTCGAAAAATTATTTTCGAACTTTTCGAAGAATCGAAGTTTCGAAGTTTTCGATATTTGCAATCCCAAAACCATAAACAGTTAGGGATTTGAACTTTTTTGTAACTTTAAAAAAATTTTACCCCGAGAATCCAAGACGAAACATAAGTCGCTGTAACAATAAATTAACATCAAACTAATGTATTGGTAAGGTAAAAAATAATAACATATCTTGCAAAATAAATGGTCTCTATTAGTTTTGAAATAATATTTGATATAAATTAACTTTTTCACTTGTCAATATTCGCGAAATGATACAACGTTACGTTTTCAATAAAGTTATACAATAATTTTTTTAAAGAAAACTATCGTTAGGTACACATTTTTGTAAAACTATTTTTGTTTGCATTTCGCACTGTGAATCAACAATTTCGACATTACGAGTATAAAAAACAAACGTACACAAACATATTTGCCCAATTACACATGTAACATGCATTGAATCCAATGAAATACATTTTCTGCCATTAACATTTTGTCTTATTAACTATTTTTTTTACTATCGGTATAATATTTCTTTAAAAAAATGCCTGTTCCGTTAAAACTTCGAAAGTAAAAAAAATCAAATCTTCGAAATTTCGAAACTTCAATCTTCGAAGATTTTCTATGAATTTTCTAAGCTTCGAACCTTCAAAATTGAAAATCTTCGAACCTCCGAAATTGGCAATCTTCCAAAAAAATTCCAGCCCCACTGTATCCATGCATTATTTTCATCTGGTTTACTTCTCGATGCAAGAGAGGAAACTGAATATCGTTTACTTCTCTCGACTGGCAACAATGGCCCTGGCATGGCATCTTCCGAGTCCAAATCTCCTTCATATTTTGAGTCGGTATATGTACCAGTTGCAATCAAATTCGTCCAAATGATCGATTATATCCTGTAGCTCTGCGTCACTAAGAATTTTTTTGTCAAGCATGTTCAGAATCATTGAAAAAGTAAACAAAAAAACTGTAGGTATTGCTATTTTGTTAGCAGAGTAGGAATGATTATGTGGCTAAAATGATTTTTATCTAATTCTTCATTATCTCTTATGCTATTTACAATATACCGTGTGTCCCGTCTCAAGACGCATCACACGTTATACAAGTTAAATATAAGCAATAATATACGGGTGTGGCACTTAAGACGCCTTGGACCATAGCTCCTTTACGATAAAAGCAATCGACAAAATTCTAAGAACAAAGTGGTGCATAGTTACCGTCGCTATGTTTCAAAAATATTTCTAATCATCAGTGGCGTGCCGTACTCCAGTGGCGTACCAAACTTATGTTTTTTTAAATGGAATGCCCTACTTTTTATTGCAGATTTGGAAAATGCTCGACGAATACTTATTTTTGTATCTAACATGTTATACCTTTCACTTTAGCGGTTTCGTTGTTATAACCCCTTCTTTCAAAATTGCGCCCCATTTTTGAGATTTTTTTGTAGAGAAACTAATTGACGCCGGCGCCGAAATTTTGAATTGAGGTACAGGTTAAGACCTCGTATACCTTCACATAATTTTTTTTCGGGTAATTTATGGAAAAAAAAATTTTTTGATTGATCTTCCCAAGTGTGCCATGAGAAAGCAAATGCAAAAATACGGTCAACATAATAGTATGTACCTATTTATTCAACATGATATGAAAAATGCAGATAAAGAAAATTTAACAACTTAAACTAAATGTTCGAAATGACGACCTTCCTGCTGGAGGCATAACCGCAACTTCGACTCACAGGCTCTAGACACTGCCCTAAGGACTTCTGGTGATACCGCGGAAAGCCGCGCGGATTTTCTCCCTCATATCATCGATAGTAGTTGGTACCGTCCTGTAAACCTCGTCTTTGATATGGCCCCAAAGGAAGAAGTCAAGGGGAGTGAGGTCAGGTGATCTTGGCGGCCACCTCACAGGACCCCCACGACCAATCCAGGAGTCCGGAAACGTTTCATCGAGAAATTCCCGAACGACACAGCTATTATGTGCAGGAGCTCCATCGTGCTGGAAAACTATCTGTCGAAGAGCGGCCAGAGGGACATTTTCCAAGATATTATCCAAGTCGTCGCGAAGGAACCTCAAATAACTGTTGCCGTTCAGGTGCCCCTCGATGAAATAAGGACCCAAAAGGTGTTCTCCAAGTATGCCTCGTCAAACATTCAGCGACCATCTTTGCTGATGGTTTATCATTCGCATGGCTTGTGGGTTTTTATCGGCGTAATAATGGTAGTTGTGGCGATTGACATGCCCATTTCTATGGAACGTTGCTTCATCAGAAAATAATACGCGCATAAGAAATGATTCCTCCTGCTCAATTTTGTTGATAGCCCACATGCAGAAATCTTGCCTCGCATTAAAATCTTGAAGTTGCAATTCTTGGTGCAGTTGAATCTTAAATGGACGGAATTTGTACTTTTTAAGAACACGATGTACGGATCGCGTTGAAATATCGTGATTCCTACTAATATCACGGATACTGGTATGAGGATCTTCAATAACTGCCTCCAGAACCTGCAGTTCATTATTTTCGGTAATAACTGCCTTCTTTCTAACTCTCCTTGGCCGTTTCACACTTCCCGTAGTAGTAAATCTCTCCAACACTTTTTGAAACGCACGTTTATTTGGATGTGCCATGTGCGGATATCTCGCAGCGTACACTCGTGATGCCAAGAAACAATTCTTGTTACATTCTCCAAGAATAAATATCATGTCAACCATTTCCTCTTGAGTTCGGAACATTTTTAGAACGTTTATCAAAAATGACTTATGGCTGCTACTGACGTCTAATAATTTACTTTGACAATTACCAATCTTTTGTTTTCTCATGGCACACTTGGGAACGGAAAACGTTTCCCGACATTTGCGATGAAATTCCTTTTTTCTCCGAAATTTTGTTATGCAATGTGTAATTTTTTTTACACCAATGAAAAATTTAGAGTTTTGGCTGTACAACGCCGTAATTTTTTTAGGGGGGTGCCATTTGAAATTTTCGGAAAAAATGACAACATGCGAAGATCAATCAAAAATTATTTTTTTTCCATAAATTACCCGAAAAAAAAATTATGTGAAGGTATACGAGGTCTTAACCTGTACCTTAATTCAAAATTTAGGCGCCGGCGTCAATTAGTTTCTCTACAAAAAAATCTCAAAAATGGGGCGCAATTTTGAAAGAAGGGGTTATAACAGCGAAACCGCTAAAGTGAAGGGTATAACATGTTAGATAAAAAAATAAGTACTCGTCGAGTACTTTACAAATCTGCAATAAAAAATAGGGCATTCCATTTAAAAAAAAACATAAGTTTGGTACGCCACTTGAGTACGGCACGCCACTGATGATTAGAATTATTTTTGTAACATAGCGACGGTAACTATGCACCACTTTGTTCTTAGATTTTTTTCGATAGCTTTTATCGTAAAGGAGCTATGGTCCGAGGCGTCTTAAGTGCCACACCCGGTATATTTTTTTATAAAAGTTATATTCGTAACCTCAAACAAAATTTTTTAAATAATAATAATTAAAAATACTCGACTACTTTCGCCTTATCAAATCTTAGTTTTACAGAGACTTTTTTATTTATTTTTTGCAGTCTTTGTAACACTAATGTTGTATCGTAATTATTATTATTATAGTCTTTTTTTAAATAAAAACAAATGTTGCATAATTTTGTGAAAGGGTACCGTGTTGTTTTTATAGCTATTTTAAAGTCTGACATAATAAATTAACAGATGTAGGTTATTTTCAAACAACAACCCAGAATCTAATAAATTGCGAATAAAAATCAGAACACTGATTTTATCAAAATCTAATTTGCAAGTCAAATTACGCAATTAATTCGTTTCGCAAATCTATCTCGCATTACATAATACCGCATATTTCGAAGGAGTGCGCATTGTTGTCATTCAAAAATGTTGACCATTGTGCAAAAAACTGCAATTCATAGGCGACTGCGATTAATTTCTTTTTGAAACGCGCTGCTTTAATATTGAACCTTCACGTTCTAGGAAAATTGTCAATTATTCGCGAAATTCTCAATTGAACTTTCGCTCCGCGTGAAAGTATCCACTCGAGATAATCCACTATTTGCTAATCTTATCTGCGCACCGATAAACCGGCTTGTTGATTGCTTGCAGACTTGAGGGGAAAAATCAATTGTGTTGGTGCGAACTGCGGGGGCAACGCCGTCATAAATTATCGGAACACACCCTCGGCGCTCGCGTGTTACAGCCGGAGACAAAAAAATGATTTTTCCGAGAGTGAAATATATAAGGATACGGTCATTGGTCATTTTCAATTTATTCACGACCAGCGTTTCACTTTCACGTTTCAAGGCGCCCCTTTGTAATCCCGTGACTTATCCCAAAACTTGCGCAATGCTCCGATCGAACGTGCTGCGCGCATGTCGGACTTTATTTTTTTTCTTTAGATTTCGCATTCTTTCCTCAACTTTCTCATGGTCATACGACGACGGTGAGAAAGTGCGGTCCGAGAAGCGCTTGAGAAATGCATTTATTTTCGGAGCGGCGCGGTTTGGTTTCCTGGCTTCGTTGTAGTCTGGCGAGGAAACGGTCTTACCATGGAAATGCGATGTTTTTTTTTGGTAGATATGAAAGGTGTCGATGTTTACACAAGTGTCAATGTCATTGTCGTATGTGCGATCACGTTAGCTTTTAATTTAGTAGATAAGATTTTAAATATTGTTGTTTGAGAATTGGCGAGAAGCAAACGACGTGTATGAATTAAATGGTTAAAAAGCAATGTATTGAGTAATCATTGAAATCTTGCCAGACAAAAGTGAAGGTACATTGGCTTCCGAAAAATATTTACCACCGTAGTAATTATTTCTGCTTGATGTAGTCGTGCAAAGAAGTTCAAAATATTTTTATTTGTGCAAACGTTGTGAAGCAGTCGTGTGTACGTTATTCCTTTCTTTTTCTAAACATTTTGCAAAAAACAAGTCAAAAGCAAAGAGATAACGCTGATGAGAGATAACGCTTATACAGTGAGCATAATAATAATAATAATAATATTTATATACACTTAAATAACATAACAATCTAATTACAACTTCTTACAAACTAGGATACGCTCAGTTAATCGCTCTATAAAGTATGTTCATTTAAAAACAAACTCAAGTGTGCCATGATTTTTTATTTTAAAAAATTTAAGTTGGTAACACATATTGAGGTTATGTTACTTATGTTATGTTCCTACCGATAAATTCATTTGCTGTGACAAACGGCACAGAGAAGTCGTAGGTTCATCTTCAAAAATTCCTTGGGCTGTGTTAATAACATCCTGAGTACGTTTGACTGGTCTACCACTTCCTGGTTTACGAAGTCAACAGATCATGATAAGGTATTTTTAAATTCATCATTGTCAATTCCTAACATGTATGCCAACATAAATTTTAAAAAATAAAAAATCATAGCACACTTGAGGTTTTTTTTTCATTTTTATTTTGCCCTGTGATTTATAACAAAAGTAAGTAATTCATGGATTTATTTTGAAAATTTTAAAATATGTAAATTAGTGATTATTATTAGTTATTTTCACTTTGTTACTGTGACATAACAGTAATCGTTATTAAAAAATTCCACAAACAGAGATTTTCCTCCTAAGTTATTTTATATAACGAATCACTTCTTAGTAACAGTAACTGATTCAATAACGTATTAGTTCTTATCTAACCGAATCAATAAAGAATCACTTCTTAGTAATAGTAACTGATTCAATAACGTATTAGTTCTTATATAACCAAATCAATAAAGAATCACTTCTTAGTAACAGTAACTGATTTAATAGCATATTAGTTCTTATATTACCGAATCAATAAAGAATCACTTCTTAGTAACAGTAACTGTTTCAATAAAGCATTAGTTCTTATATTACCGAATCAATAAAGAATCACTTCTTAGTAACAGTAACTGATTCAATAACGTATTAGTTCTCATATAACCGAATCTATAACGAAACTCTTCTTAGTAAAAGTAACTGATTCAATAACGTATCAGTTCTTAGTGCTCATACAACCAAATCAACAACGAATCACTTCTTAAGAATAGTAACTCTTCTATCCGGCAGTGAAAAATAACCATCTGACATCGGAACCGTCGTAGCAGTTCAATAATGTCGTTTTCTTTTTGCTGTTGGCAAGTTATTTTTGAAAATACAAATTTTTACAAGCGTCTTACTTCTGAATCATCAATGGATTTCGTCAATTAAAATGTCAAAATTTAGGTTATTTAATATTCTTTATAAAAGCGTCCAAACACTATAAAGTAATTTTTTTGCAAGTGTTCAAATTGCAGTTTTTTCGCCGTAAGCTGAATATTTTTTAAAAATCCAACTTTTAAATCCTCCGACAGATTTTTGCAATTCAAACATCAAAATCTTACCTTCTTTAACACGTTGACCGCTTTGTCAGTCCCGGCGACTGACACTGAAGTCCAATGGGGCCGCGTCAGTCACAGATGACTGACAGTGAGTATCTGCTTTGAACTTACTATTCAACGCTGTCAGTCACCGTTGACTGACAGTGAGTACCTACTTTGAACTTACTATTTAACGCTGTCAGTCACGAGTTAAATTAAATAAGCATGTTCTTATTCATATTATAAAATAAAACTTAAAAATAGAAAACTTTTTTTTCACATTTTACAAAAAAACTTGTTGGCAGCCAATGTGTTAAGAACCATTCAAACACTTTGTAATAATTTCTTTAAACATTTTGAAATTGAATATTTTTCGAAGTGAGCTAGTAATTTCGGAAAATCCAAATTTTACAAGCGTACAACTTCTGAATTCTCGGACGGATTTTCGCAATTGAATCGCCAAAGTCTAGCGAATTTTACGTTCTTTAAACAGGCATTTAAATACTTTGTAGTAATTTTTACGAAAGAGTTGAAATTGCGGTTTTTTTCGCTGTGAGGTAGGAATTTTCGAAAATCCAAATTTTACAAGCGTGCTACTTCTGAATCCCCTGACGGATTTTTGCAATGAAAAGGACAAAATTTTACGTTCTTTACAAAAGCATTTAAACACTGTAGTCATTTTTATGAAAGAGATGAAATTACAGTTTTTTTTTCGCTGTGAGGCAGTAATTTTTGAAAATCCAAATTTTACATGCATGCAACTTCTGAATTCTCTGACGGATTTTTGCAATTGAAGTGTCAAAATCTAGCGAATTTTACGTTCTTTAAAAAAAGCATTGAAATACTTTGTCGTAATTTTTACCAAAGAGTTGAAATTGCAGTTTTTTCGCTGTGAGGTAGTAATTTTTGAAAATCCTAATTTTACAAGCGTGCAACTTCTGAATCCTCTGACGGATTTTTGCAATTGAAGCGTCAAAATCTAGCGAATTTTACGTTCTTTACAAAAGTATTTAAACAGTGTAGTAACTTTTATGAAAGAGTTGAAATTACAGTTTTTTTTTCGCTGTAAGGTGGAATTTTTAAAACTCAAATTTTGCAAGTGTGCAACTTCTGAATCCTCTGACGGATTTTTGCAATCAAAACGTCAAAATTTAGGGAATTTTACGTTCTTTACATTTTTGAAAATCCAAATTTTACAAGCGTGCAACTTCTGAATCCTTTGTCGGATTTTTGCAATTGAAACGTCAAAATGTAGCGAATTTTGCGTTCTTTAAAAAAGCATTTAAACACTTTGTAGTAATTTTTATGAAATAGTTGACATTGTAGTTTTTTTCGCTGTGACCTAGCTATTTTTGAAAATCCAAATTTTACATGCATGCAACTTCTGAATCCTCTGACGGATTTTTGCAATTGAAGCGTCAAAATTTAGGGAATTTTACGCTCCTTAAAAAAGCTTTTAAATACTTTATGGTAATTTTTACGAAAGAGTTGAAATTGCAGTTTTTTCGCTATGAGGTAGTGACTTTTAAAAATCCAAATTTTACAAGCGTGCAACTTCTGAATCCTCCGACGGATTTTTGCAATTAAAACGTCAAAATTTAGGGAATTTTACGTTCTTTACAAAAGCATTTAAACACTGTAGTAATTTTTATGAAAGGGTTGAAATTTCAGTTTTTTTCGCTGTAAGGTGGAATTTTTAAAACACAAATTTTGCAAGTGTGCAACTTCTGAATCCTCGGACGGATTTTTGCAATTGAAACGTCAAAATGTAGCGAATTATTTTGCGTTCTTTGAAAAAGCATTTAAACACTTTGTAGTAATTTTAATGAAAGAGTTGAAATTTTAATTTTATTTAAAAAATATAAAGAATTTTACGTTCTTTACAAAAGCGTTGTAGTAATTTTTATAAAAGAGTTGAAATTGCAGATTTTTTCGCTTACTATGTAGAAGTAAATTCCTAGACGTTATACTGTTATTTCCGTTAATCGCTATTCACTTTTTGTGTGCATTGTGGAAATTAATGAGAAAAATATTGTAATCGCGCAAATTGCAAATAATTAACTTACGATTGTTATTACTACGGCAACTATAACAGTACATTTAAGGAATGCGAGTACATAATCCGCTGTAAAAATAAAAAAAAACTGAACTCTTTCTCTTTCCTCGGATTGCATCACAAAATTTAGAATTCTACGTATCGCTTTGCATAATCGATTCAATTACAAACGAGCCCAAATAACAACGAAACTACACTTCATAAAAAAATAGATTTCTACGTATCGCTTTGCATAATCGATTCGATTATAATCGAGCCCAAACTCGAGCCCGGAAACTCCCTTTACAGGAAACTTCGGATGATGACCTTTAGTTAGACATTTTTGGCCCACTTTCGGAACTCTTTCCTCAGATTACATCACAAAATTTAGAATTCTAAGTATCGCTTTGCATAATCGTTTAAATTACAGACGAGCCCAAACGATAACGAAACTCCACTTCATAAAAATTACATTTTTATGTGTAGCTTTGCATTATAGATAGAACGAGCCCAAACAACAACAAAACTACATTTACTGGAAACTTCGGATGATGACTTTTAGTTAGATATTTTTGGTCGCCTTTTGGAACCTTTTTTAGTAATTGAAAACTGTTCTTGGGATGTTTTGGAATCTGGAAAAAAATTATTTATCCACCAGGTCCAGAGAAAGTTGTAACAATTATATTTTTTTGTTGTTGGCATAGTCATATGAAGTTTTTTAGAAGCGTGTTATTTTCAAAAGTGTGTGTAAAATACAATCTATTGAAAATGTGTGTTGGAAACTGTGTAGAAAATGTAGAGGGAGAGAAAGAAGTTCAATTTTCACCAATGTTTGCGTACGTAAATTGTTTTTCTTTTTCCTTGCCAAAATTCATAATTTTTTACGCCCTTTCCGAAAATCCATGTTGCCCATAAGGTTAAAAATGAAGTAATACAAATCGATCCACCCTATTATAAGGTTTAGAAAAAGTGTGGAAGTCTAATGTTCATGCTATTTCGAAAAATACGCGTTTTCGGCAAAAAGTTTCATACAAAAGTTATAGTATTAACTGAAGCTTTACGTAGTTATAAGATAAGATAAGAATTTATTAGTCTGTTCATTGCTTATAGAACAATATTAGACACGTCATAATTGTTATGTAATTATATTGGTATAACCTTGAAAAGTCACGTGAAGGTCACCTTCAATAAATATTCCTTTTTTCCATGTCCTAAAACACTCCAAGAACAAAAAAGTTTTATACACAAGTTACTGTGTTAACTGGCGCTTGATGTAGTTGTATTTTGTATTCGTATGACTTTGAAGTGATGTGAAGGTCACCTTCAATTTCCCCGAACCTGGTAGATGAAAAAATATTTTTTCCATGTTCTAAACCATCCCAAGAACAGTTTTCAATGATTCAATTGGCCTCTTTTTAACATCCTCCTTTCTCGGTCGCTGGCCGAACGGAACAGTGAACTCTTGTAAGAATAAAAAGTGAAAGATTTCTCTTGCTCCCGAAAATCCGGGATTTACCTAACCACCGTCGAGGATTAACAAGCGACAATTGCGCTGATGCAATATCACAAATTAATTACATCTGGGAAGCCGCAAATTATGGTTTGCACAAGACAATTAACTGAGATGATTGGGTTCGGTGAGATAATTCACCTTGTTACCAATTACTGTGAGGCTCGAGGAATGAACGGAATACTTTGTGTGTTGGTGTAAATAGGAGTTAGCAGATCTTGGGTTTACTTTGAATTGACCTTTAAAATGTACCAACGGGTGTTTCATTAAGAGGTTTCAATTTAAGTGTTGTAATCCAAAGCGCAAACCATGCGATTAATAATGGAATGCATTATCTGCCAAATGGCCGTCGCGGCTGATCTTACAGGTGGCCATTCTTTTGAGCAAGCTCTATTTCAGGAATAACAGCTCTGATGTTGTCTTCGATGGTTTCCGGCGCATTGGCGTGGACCTTATCTTTGACATAGCCTTAAATAAAAAAAAGTATAACGAACTGTCTGGGCGGGCAATTGAAGTCTCAATTTCGAGTAATTTGCGTTCAGGAAATTGGTGCGCAATAACGCGATTTTTTAATTATGGTAAACGAGAGCTGGGTCTCATCCTGTATGAGAAATGCCCTTCAATTACATCACATCACTTTCCATATTATATTTGTTAGAAATAAATAACAATATTGCACGTACTTCGACTGCGCATTACAAAACGTACGTCGTGTTGTAGTACAGCAGCGCAGACGCCATCTAGAATGTAACGCCAACACTAAGTAATAATATGTATGTTGGCACTAAAACGACGTTAGAACACGTTCTAATAAATGATCTATTCAGTTACGACAAAAATTAATATTAAGACACTGCAATACCTAACTACAGGCAAAATCATACAAAACCACAACGCCAACTTTCTTTCAAAATAAAACTTATTAAAATATTTGCTTAAGCCCCGTTTTCCCCCATAGGCGTTATATTTTGCAAATTGCTGAAATATGTAATGCATTTTTTCTATTTCAATTAAAACTCTAAATCGTCTATTGACGACTGCCGAAATACAAGAGAATTACCAAGGCATTAACAGTGCGCTATTTGTTAAAGCATGATGCCAAAATGAAATTTTGAAGAAAGCTTTTAGAAATATGAAATAATAAATAATGTTTTTTTTTTAATTTTCACTATTATTTTTTATTTAATTACTTCTTAAAATGTTAAATTTTGTTACATAACTTAAAAATTAAAAATGTCATATTAATAAAGCCTGTGAATTTCTGAAGAGAGAGATATTTTTAATTTTGAAAGATCTCAATTCTGGGCTTAGCCTTTAAAATTTTTGTGTAGTCCGGAATGGTCTAAATAACTTACAAACCGGATGAGTTAAAAAAAGCAAAAAAAAAACAATAAATCTCTTACAGTAAAATTAGAAAACTGAAAATGAAAGCAACATAAAATGGTAACGCAAGTCATATTTTCTTCAAGCGCTTTATAAAACTGAAAGCTGCTTGTGGAAGTACTACTAAAATAATGAAGCAAAAACTGCCAGCGAATTAGTACCAAATTTTCACGTTAGCGCCATCTGCGCGTTTTCGTAATTTGACAGAGACGTTAACGCTGATTAAATTGTGTGTCGTGTTACGTTGTTATTATTAATGTCATAAAAAATTCAAAGGACGCCACCGGAATTAGCAGATCTTACTAATGCAACTATAAAACCCTAATTTAATTAAAACTGTTAAAATATATTATGTCGGTAATGTAGATAACTTCTTATTGTGTAGAACGCATAGGCGCCTTATTTACCTTGGCTAATTAAGTTTAGTTTATGTATTAGTGTAATCAACAATAAACAATTATTACTTTCATTATTATTTAACACCGGTTCTGTCAATTCACAAAATCATGTACGACGCACAGTGTTGAATCTGGATTCAACTTCTGGACGATAAAAACTCTGAAGATTTCTGATTCGACCAAAAAATTCTAGCGAAGATGTGAAGAATTTCGTATTTTAATTTACTGTACGCACGTTAAAGTTGTCGAAACTATAGTCACTATAATAATACATTTTATAAGTTATACAAACAAAGTAATAATGTTTTATTTATGATGTGAAGAATGGTTAAAAAAATATATAATATGTGGGGGTAGTATTTGAGGGGGTTGAAATAAGTTTTTTTTCGAAAACTATGGGATTTATTAATTCACCTAAAAATTCCACTCAACGCGTGACAAATAGTTAAAAAATGTAAGGGAAAGAAATAAATTTGTTCCTTGAAAAAATATGAAACTTATTAATTCGCCTAAAAAATCCCACTCATCACGTGAAAAATAATTTAAAAATTCTTTAATGTGCGGGAGTAGTTTTTGAGGGGGTGGAAATAAATTTGTTTATTCGAAAAATTTGAAATCTATTAATTCGCCAAAAAAAAAGTCCAGTGAACACGTGAAAAACAGTTAAAAAATTCTATGATATGCGGGGTTAGTATTTGAGAGGGTTATATAGTTAAAAATTCTTTAATGTTTTTGAGGGTGTAGAAATAAGTTTGGTTCTTCGAAAGATATGAAAACCTATTAATTCGCCTAAAAAAAATCCAAGCAACGCATAAAAATTAGTTGAAAATTCTATGATGTGCGGGGTAGTTTTTGAGAGGGTAGAAATAAATTTGTTTATTCGAAAAATTTGAAATCTATTAATTCGCAAAAAAAAGTTCCAGTGAACACGTGAAAACAGTTTAAAAATTCTATGAAACGCGGGGTCAGTATTTGAGAGGGTTGAAATAAATTTGTTCGAAAAATATAACTTATTAATTCGCCTAAAAAAAATCCCACTCATCACGTGAAAAATAGTTCAAAAAATTCTTTAATGTGCGGGAGTAGTTTTTAAGGGGGTAGAGATAAGATTGGTTCTTCGAAAGATATGAAAACCTATTAATTCGCCTAAAAAAAATTCCAAGCAATGCATGAAAATTAGTTTAAAATTCTATGATGTGCGGGATAGTTTTTGAGAGGGTAGAAATAAATTTGTTTATTCGAAAAATTTGAAATCTATTAATTCGCAAAAAAGTTTCAGTGAACACGTGAAAAACAGTTTAAAAATTCTTTGATACGCGGGGTTAGTATTTGAGAGGGTTGAAATAAGTTTGTTCGAAAAATATAACTTATTAATTCGCCTGAAAAAATCCCACTCATCACGAGAAAAATAGTTTAAAAAAATTCTTTAATGTGCGGAAGTAGTTTTTAAGGGGGTAGAAATAAGTTTGGTTCTTCGAAAGATATGAAAACCTATTAATTCGCCTAAAAAAAATCCAAGCAACGCATAAAAATTAGTTGAAAATTCTATGATGTGCGGGGTAGTTTTTGAGAGGGTAGAAATAAATTTGTTTATTCGAAAAATTTGAAATCTATTAATTAGCAAAAAAAAGTTTCAGTGAATACGTGAAAACAGTTTAAAAATTCTATGATATGCGGGGTTAGTATTTGAGGGGGTTGAAATAAGTTTATTCGAAAAATATGAGACTTTATTATTAATATTATTAACTCGCTTAAAAAAGTTCTACCCATACGCGAAAAGTCGTTTAAAAAATGTATGATGGATAAGGGGGTAGAAATATGAAACTTATTAAAACGCCAAGAAAAAAAAAAAAATTCCGGCCACACGTAAAAAATTGAGAGGGTAGAAATAATTGAAATTTATTAATTCGCCTAAAAAAATTCCAGTCAACACGTGAAAAATAGTTAAAAAAATCTTTGATGTGCGGGAGTAGTTTTTAAGGGGGTAGAAATAAGTTTGCTTCTTCGAAAGATATGAAACCTATTATTTCGCCTAAAAAAATTCCAAGCAACACGTGAAAATTAATTAAAAATTGAGAGGGTACAAATAAGTTTGTTTCTTCGAAAAATATGAAACCTAATAATGCGCCAAAAAAAAATTCCAACCAACACATGAAAAATAGTTGAAATTTTTCTTATGTAAAGGTAATCAAGTTTTATGCCATTGAAAAGAGAAAAAAAACAACAAATGAGTATAAAAAATATGTGCCTTGTCATTTAAAAAAAATGTAAGTGTTATTCGTTGCGCTTTTGTTTACAGCAAAAAATAAAATTGATATATCCAAGGTGGTGGATAACCAAGTGTCAAATAACTTCTATTTAAAACTTTTTTCTCTAAAGTGGATATTTACTGAGCATACTTTTCGGACACCCTGTATATTTTTTTTGTTGGCGTGGAATGTCATAATTTGTTCCTTTATTTACGCTTCCCTGTCTCCATCACTCGCTAATATTACTCCTGGATATTTAAATTGTTTCACTTCCTCAAATTCGTGTTCATCTATTTTAATCTCTCTGTTTCCTGGCTGTTTGTCAAATTTCATAATCTTAGTTTTTTCCTTGTTTAGTTTAGAATAGATTTTTTTTTGCTATTTATCACGTGTTTGCAGAATTTTTTTTATGAGAAATAATAAGTTTCATATTTTTCTAAAAAAAGAAGCTTATTTCCGCACATCAAAGATTTTTTTTGCTATATTTGCTAGAAAAGTTTTAATCGCCTAGAACTTATAACACAAAAATAATCGAAAGCGAAAACAATAATAATAATCAATTTAAGACCAATCGTAAACAATCCCGGGATTCCTGGTCTAAAATTCGTAATGGAAACGGTAAAATTATCACGAAACGCATTATTTATTTTTCAAAGAAATTTACACATATAAATAATAATCAGAGATAAAAACTATAGAGGACTGCTTAAGTAACTAATTACATATATTAATATGCATAAAACTATTGTTTGGAATATTTTGTCTAGAAATCTTTAACATATTATAATAACTAATATGCTACTTTAACTTTACTCTATAGTCTGTGCACGGAGAAGATGCAGCCGGTGTAAACACAATCACGTGAGCGGTGCGATTGCCGCGCGCCCTCTTCTAAAATGTACGTACAAAATGCACTGCAATCGACGGGCACAAAATATAAACTGAATCTGATCACTGATTCTACTCCCGGTGGTTTGTGTCATCGGTGCTTTTGCGCATCATTTCGGTGAGTCACGACCGAATAGAATGCGGTACTCGGCTGACAATGCGTCATATCGGTGAGATGACATCGGCACATGACAAAAAGCAATCAGGCGTCATCCGGCGAGAACTCGCATCACTGAACGGACCATTCGTCTCCGTCTAATGAAGTGGCCACGCGTTGTTTACACCTACTGCATCTTCTCCGTGAACAGACTATAGGTGTGTTATCTCCATAACCACATATTCACGTAGTAACTGTCTATTATACCAGTTGAAAGTTAGACCTCGACTAGCTCGTTCTCGTTCACTAGCAAGTGCTGAGAACAATGTATTTCTACCTTTTCTGTAAAAACACTCCGAAATAAGAATTGTAAACGGACTTTGCCTCCGCGTTAGTTGGGTATTGGAAGATGATGGGTTTGATAACATATAAAAACCAATAACACGCAATGCAATGGTATAAAACATGAAAAGTTAAGTTTCTTTTATCCCTACATATGCCATTAACATTTTCTGAGCTTTGAACGTTCAAACTGCCTATCGGGGCTAATCTGCGACGATGCGGATGTTAAATACATTAGAAATAGCAAAACTGCTACTTTTGAATCACTTTGCTACCTGTGATTGCTACTTTGTAATATCAGTGATTTTAAACTGTGTCTGTGATCACGGTTAGTAAACGTAGTAACACCTTCTGAAACTGTTAATGGTTTCTCAAAAATATGTTTGATATGATTCTGCTAATATTTGTCCACCTGTTATTCCTTTTGATATTATACCTATGACTGAAGGTAATATTTTGGCTATATTATCTGCTATACCAAATAAATATACGACTATCCTTGATTCAGTTCAAAATTCGAGAAGTGTTTGGAGATTTTCGCAGAAAAACAGAATGTTTGTTCAGTAAATTCGAAAAGTTTAGGGCATGCGCAAATGTTTTCTTATTTTGGTTTTACCTCTGGCAAAACGCATCTTTCGAAACATTATTTGCTCTGTTCTCGATTATTTTGAAATGAAATCATTAACCAATGGAGATTTGGATTTTCGTAATTTTTTGAGCACTTTGTCAAAAACATCGCAGAAAAAATATAAAACGTGCACGCAAAATTCCATAAAAAATTATCCTCAATAGCCGAAGTACCGCTTATTCGAAATCAATTTGATTTTTGTAAATTCAACGATTTTCAATACAGAAAATCTTTTCTTTTCGTTTTAATTTTTTAACACTTGAATAAAAACATCGTAAAAAATAATATAAAACGATTAGAAAAAATATCCACAATGGTCGAAGTACCGCTTATTCAAAATCAATTTGGTTTTTGTAAATTCAACTATTTGTAATGGAGATATGCATTTTTGAAAATTTTAGTTTTATTTTTTTTGAACACTTGAATGAAAACATCGCAAAAAATATCAAACGCGCAGACAAAATTCCATAAAAAATCATCCTCAATGACCGATGTATAACTAATTCAAAATCAATTTGGTTTTTTAAATTCAATAATTTTTAATGGAGATGTGGATTTTTGAAGATTTTCGTTTTAATTTTTTGAGCCCTCAAATGAAAACATTACATAAAATAATATAAAACGCGTAGAAAAAATTCCTTAAACTAATATCCTCAATGGTCGAAGTATCGCTTATTAAAAATTAATTTGGTTTTTGTAAATTCAACAATTTTTAACGGAGATGCGGATTTTTGAAAATTTTAGTTTTATTTTTTCGAGCACTTGAATGAGACAATCGCAGAAACAATATAAAACGCGCTGACAAAATTCCATAAAATATATCATCAATGGTAGAAGTATCGCTTATTCAAAATCAATTTGGTTCTTGTAAATTCCGCAGTTTTTAATGGGGATATGGATTTTTGAAAATTTTTGTTTTAATTTTTGAGCACCTGAATGAAAACTTCGCAGAAAAAAATAGAACGCGAAGCTCAACATCAAAAGTACCATTTCTATGCTCAGTAATATAATATTTTACTTGTCATGGAATGGCCCAGTTAACCAGCTGTAGGTCGTTATTAGGGATGTGCGATATTTCACGTACTTGAGATTTTTCACTGGTATTGAAAAATCACAGGTCGTTATTGTTACTAATAGGCGTGACTGTGATTGTGAGTGTTACTTAAACCGTGATTGTTATTTAAAACCTCAACTGTTACCCAAATTGTAACTGCTAATTAAACGGCGATTGCTACTTAAACTGCAACTGATACGCAAACTGTGATTGTTACTTAAACTGTGACTTACCTAAAAAGTAATTTCTACTTAAAGTGTGACTTAGCTAAAAAGTGATTTCTACTTAAAGTGTGACTTACTTAGCATTTCTAAATATAATTTTCTATTCATTACTTTGTACTTGCACAAGTATTACTTTTATGCTCGATTTTCATGAACTCAAAAAAAAAAATAACTGTTACCCAAACTGTAACTGCTAATTAAACGGTAATTGCTACTTAAACTGCAACTGATACGCAAAATGTGATTGTTACTTAAACTGTGACTTACCTAAAAAATGATTTCTACTTAAGCATTTCTAAATATAATTTTCTATTCATTACTTTGTACTCGCATAAGTATTACTTTTATGCTCGATTTTCATGAACTGAAAAAAATAAAAATAAATACTAAACTTCACAAATTTACTCAAAATACATTCTACTTTAAGATTCCCATTATATAAATTTTGAAATAATACCACGAAATCAACACCAATTTTCAAGTTACAAATTTCACGAACCGAAAAAAGTAAATAAAAACAATTGCTACAAATCTACGATTTTCTAAATTTACTCAAAATATATTCCACTTTAGGATTCTACATAAATTTCTAAATGTTTTTTGGCTAGATTTGAAAATAATCCCTCGAAAACAGAGCAAATCATCATTCTAAAGATGCGCTTTTTATGAAAGCAAAACAATAATAGAAAAACTATTGTGACATACTTGAAACTTTCTAAATTTACTCAAAATATATTCTACTTTAGAATTCTACAAAAATTTCCAAATGCTTTTTGACTAGATTTCAAAATAATTTCTCGAGAACAGAGCAAATCATCATTCTAAAGATGCGCTTTTTCGGAAGGAAAACAGTAATGGAAAAACTATTGTCACATACGTGAAACTTTCTAAATTTACTCAAAATATATTCTACTTCAGGATTCCATAAAAAAAATTCAAATGTTTCTTGACCAGATTTTAAAATAATCCCTCGAGAACAGAGCAAGACATCATTCTAAAGATGCCCTTTTTCGGAAGCAAAACAACAATAGAAAAACAATTGTCACATACTTGAAACTTTCTAAATTTTCTCAAAATATATTCTACTTCAGAATTTTAAAAATATTTCCAAATACTTCTTGACTAGATTTTAAAATAATTTCTTAAGAACAGAGCGAATCATCATTCTAAAGATGCGCCTTTTCGGAAGCAAAACAATAATGGTAAAACTACTGTGACATTCGTGAAACTTTCTAAATTTACTCAAAATATATTCTACCTCAGAATTCTACAAAAAAATTTCCAAATGCTTCTTGACTAGATTTCAAAATAATTTCTTGATAACTGAGCAAATCATCATTCTAAAGATGCGCTTTTTATGAAAGAAAATAATATTGGAAAAACTATTGTGGCATACTTGAAACTTTCTAAATTTACTCAAAATATATTCTACTTCAGAATTCTATAAAAATTTCTAAATGCTTCTTGATTAGTTTTTAAAATAATTTTTGGTAAACGGAGCAAATCATCATTCTATAAATAAATATTCTATAAACATTTCCAAATGAATTTTTGACCAGATTTTAAAAGAATCCCTCGAGAACAGAGCAAATCATCATTTTAAAGATGCGCTTTTTCGGAACAATGGAAAAACAATTGTCACATACTTGAAAATTTACTCAAACTATTTTCTACTTTAGGATTCTACAATCATTTTTAAAAGTTTCTTGATAAGATTTTAAAATAATCTCGTAAGAATAGAGCAAGTCGTCATTCTAAAAATTATTTTTTTTGTCGGAAAAAAAAATAAAAAATAAAAAAACACACATATTTGAAACTTTCTAAACTTAGTAACAAGATATTCTACTTTAAGATTCAGCCAAAATGTGAATCCCTTCTATAGTTTTTGTAATTTCATAACTATAACATATAAAAACAATTGCTGCAACGCTGGAACTTTCCCAACTTATTTAAAGTATGTATATTGTAATAAGTTCAAATAAAAATCTAAAAATGCTCCTTCTTTAGAGTTCAAATTAATCGTACTAAAACAAAATTTGTGTTAATTTAAAAATTGCACACAAATGGAATGCAATATAAAAAAAATTGCTAAAAATTTGAGATTCAGGAAGACTATCAAATAATCATCTCTATAACTTTTGAAATGATTGTACATGAACAGCATTTAATTTTAATTATAAAATTATTACTTTAATGAGTTATATAAAAAAAAAATGGTGCAACTCTGATACTTTCCAAATATACTCAAAATGCATTCTATTTTTTTATAAGAATCTGTAAACATCCCTTCTATATACAGGGTGTCTCGTTTCGAGTGTGCCAAACGAAAATACCAAGTAGACAATGTTATTCTGAACAGAAAAGTTCAAATAAACATATGTCCGATTTCTTAGCGTTATGGAGATAAATAATCTTAAAGATTTTTCGTTCTTACAATCTTACAAATTTTCAGTATAAATTTCTATGAATTTAAACAAAAATATTTGAGCAGGTTAATGTTTATTTGGAAGTTGTTTATATAAAATACCAGAGCAGCCTATCAGTTGCTGTCAGTTACAATAAGTACAATTACTGTCATTTTTAGCATTTTCTGAGCATTTTTAATAAAATGAATGCAATAATCAATAATCAATTTAATTTTATTACGTTATGAACAAAAGTATTTCAAAGAGAAAGAAAATACGGCATTAAAGTAAATGTTCAAATTGCGACCTACACTAATGTAACAATTACATCGCCGGCTAAACAAACGATACGTTGTTGCTATTATGTCAGGATCATTTCTAATTTCCTCAACAGCGTTAATTATCCACACATTGTATTTATTGGAACGCTATTAACTTTTTGTTCCATGTGGCCATAGGTGTAAGATCTGAAGATCGTGGTGACCAAGGAAAAGGTCCTGCTTGTCCAATTCATCCATCTGGAAATTGATCTTGCATAATGGGGAGGTGCTCCATCTTGTTGGAACCACATCCTAAACCGTTGTGCAAGCGGCAAATCATCTAAAATTCCTTCAAGTCATTTTGAAGAAAATTGAGGTAGTCAATCGCATTAATTATTTTTACTATCGAAAAATAAAAATAAAAGATCATTTATCTCGACAACGGTAAGCAGATAATTTATCCAAAATATCATCTTCGGTGTTTAATATCAGAAAGAACACTATTTACATGTTCAGTTGGACGAATATTAGCAGTCATAACAAAAATCACTTTTTAAAGAAACCATTACCAATTTCAGAAAGTGTTATGATGTCACTGTTTTGCCTATCTCTAGTCCTTATACAAGGTCGACAATAAACACTAAAAAATTGGTGAATGATTCTATTTAACTAAGTGGAAAACTAACATTTTTTGTAAAAAGCTTCCAAAAACTGCAATCTCCATTCACGTGGAAAATGTCCAGTAATGGGCCTCGTATAAATTGAAGCTCGTTTACTAATAGAACAGAACCTTAGTATATTCCGTTGGTAAGTGTCGAATGAAATAAAACATCGGAATGTGAAATCTGTATCGAATTCACGTCGACATCCTGTTGTAATAGAATCCGACGACTCGTCACCACGCCAAACCGCACTTCTTGCTAATAGATTTATAATCTCTGCGCTCTCGAAAACTGTGTAATTACACCAAATCACCGCAAACTTTTCACAAGTATGCCGCGTCTGTGTTTTTCTGCGTTTTAGCATTGAAATTAATTAAAATAAGCACGCGCGACATAATTTATTCATTTATTCCAATCGTAGGACTTGAACTGGTTTTGATTCGGGCGGCTTAGGCAATTACCCACTGATAAATTAACGATAATGCTCACCTAAATTTTTAATACCCAACCACCGTGTTCCCATGGGTCTGCTCATAAAACACCATGAATTATTCAATTGTCACTTAAGCCCATGTAACCGTTAATTGTGAACAATCACCGGTTGCGCATTCCTCGCGTCGATTTAAATTTAAAAAAAAATTACATATAATAATTTCGTCGTTTAAATAATTAAATTGGATTTGCGCTTATAACTTTCACTGGAATGTTTTCTTGTTCGTGTGCTATTTAAAATCGCTTTTTGTGGCACTTGTATGCGGTAATTAAAGCGTTCTACTTTTCATTCCGAATTTATACTTAATGCCATTCGTTTACTTCCAAATATTGAAGCTGTAATGAGGTAGTGAAAGGGAGGATATCGAAAAAGATAAAACGTTGGCTCGGAAGATCTTTAAGGTGTAATGATGGAAGAAGTAAAGATAATTTTGAAAGTTACATATTTTCTCTAAACAGGGAAAACTCAAGTCGCAAGGTCTATAATATTTTTTTAAATATTTATTTATCAATTTAGGTCTGGTGACAGAACCTGCCGGTTAGTGATGAGATAAACGGTTATTTTTCAGTAATGGTTATAACAGTTACTGTTACTAAAAGTCAGGGGCGGCTCGTGATATAGAGCCAGGGAGCCATGGCACTACTTGTAGTTTCAAGCTCAGTAAGAATTTTTAATAAATTCTTAAAACACTTTTTCGCCAGTTACTTTGGCCTAGGAAGATTAATCGTCCTTTCTTTCTTCAAAAGAGGGTTTTATAGGTAGCTCTACCACCAACATGTTCCACAAGCCGCCACTGAAGTTAAGTACAGTTTTTGAAAATCCACGGGTTGCGAATTTTCGAATTATGTAATACTCGAGCAAAAAAATAAAAGAAAATATAAAACGTGTCGAAGAAATTCTACAAAAATTAAATTAGATTTGCAAATTATTGTTTTATCAAATTAAATGGAGATTTTGAAAATTCACCAATTATTTCGCGAATTGTGAATTTTTGAAAATTTTAGATCTCGAATTGTGTAATACTCGAGTTAAAAATTTAAAAAAAACATATAATACGTGTCTACTAAATTCTACAAAAATTAAATTAGATTTGCAAATCATCGTTTTATCAAACTAAATAGAGTTTTTGAAAATCCACCAATTATTTCGTGAGTATTGAATTTTTAAAAATTTTAGTTTTCAAATTGAGTAATACTCGGGCAAAACAATTAAAAAAATATAAGACGTGTCGACGAATTTCTACAAAAATTAAATCATATTTGCAAATCATCGTTTTATCAAACTAAATAGAGTTTTTGAAAATCCACCGATTATTTCGAAAGTTGTGAATATTTCAAAATTTTAGATCTCGAATTGTGTAATAGACGAGTTAAAAATTAAAAAAAATATATAAAACGTGTCGACGAATTTCTACAAAAATTAAATTAGATTTGCAAATCATCGTTTTATCAAACTAAATAGAGTTTTTGAAAATCCACCAATTATTTCGTGAGTATTGAATTTTTGAAAATTTTAGTTTTCAAATTGGGTAAAACTCGAGCAAAAAAAAAAAAAAAATGTATAAAACGTGTCGGCGAATGTCTACAAAAATTAAATTAGATTTGCACATCAACGATTTATCAAACTAAATGGAGATTTTGAAAATTCAATTATTTCGCGAATTGTGAATTTTTGAAAATTTTATATTTCGAATTGTGTAATACTCGAGTTAAAAATTAAAAAAATATATAAAACGTGTCTACTAAATTCTACAAAAATTAAATTAGATTTACAAATCATGGTTTTATCAGATGGAATGGAGTTTTTGAAAATCCACCGATTATTTCGCGAGTTGTGAATTTTTGAAAATTTTAATTTTCGAATTGTGTAATACTCGAGTGAAAGAATAAAAGAAAATACGAAACGTATCGACTAAATTCTACAAAAAAAAATAGATTTGCAAATCATCGTTTTATTAAATTAGGTGCAGTTTTTAAAAATCCATCAATTATTTCATTTTTTTTTACAATTGTGTAATGCTCGAGTGAAAAATTAAAAATATATATATATAACGCATCGACTAAATTCTACAAAAATTAAATTAGATTTGGAAATCATCGTTTTATCAAATTAAGTGAGGTTTTTGAAAATCCACCGATTATTTCGCGAATTGTGAATTTTTGAAAATTTTAGATTTCGAATTGTGTAATACTCGAGTTAAAAATTAAAAAATATATTTATAAAACGTGTCTACTAAATTCTACAAAAATTAAATTAGATTTGGAAATCATCGTTTTATGAAATTAAGTGAAGTTTTTAAAAATCCACCAATTATTTCGCGAGTTGTGAATTTTTAAAAATTTTAGTTTTACAATTGTGTAATACTCGAGTGAAAAAATAAAAGAAAATATGAAACGTATCGACTAAATTCTCCAAAAAAAAAAATAGATTTGCAAATCATGGTTATTTATCCCTTACCACAAAATCACACCACAATCCCCCACCATCATATCCAGTAACGTGACAATCCATCCCTCCCATACCTGTAAATACCTAGGCATCCTATTTGACTCCAAACTATCCTTTAAAACTCATGCCCAATCCATTAAAACTAAAATCAACACCAGGGCCCGGCATTTCAGATCCTTAACATTTAAACAACAAGGCATATCAACAGAAACAGCTGTTAATATTTACAAATCGATATGCCGGCCCTTGTTAGACTACGGTGCAATCCTTTTTACCCAAATCCGACCATCCATCCTATACCACTTCCAAGTTGCTGAACGATCAGCCCTAAGAACCCTAACCAAATTAAGACACCCGACTAATCCACTCCATAATCCCTCAAATGACCTATTATATGAAACCACCCACGTCACACCTATCTCCCAGCGTATACTTAGCCTTAGCGTTAAATTTGCAAACAATCCTTTTAATCAACAACTTCTATCCAAATTCTGTATTTCCCGAAACCCGAATATCCCTTCTAAATATCAGCATCCTCCCATCACAATACATCAATTCATTTGCGCGAATCATCAGGACAATTCAGCTAGCTAGCAAAGTATTATATGTTTTCACCAGTAGAATCAAGACAGGGCAGAAAGACCGCAGGTCGATAGCCCAGACGGACTAACACCCTTTTTGTTTTTGTATATTTTGTATATTAATCCAACTTACTGTATAGTCTGAATAAAGATGATGTATATATATCATGGTTTTATTAAATTAGGTGCAGTTTTTAAAAATCCACCAATTATTTCAATTTTTTTTTACAATTGTGTAATACTCGAGTGAAAAAATAAAAAAATATATAAAACGTGTCGACTAAATTCTACAAAAATTAAATTAGATTTACAAATCATGGTTTTATCAGGTGGAATGGAGTTTTTGAAAATCCAGCGATTATTTCGCGAGTTGTGAATTTTTGAAAATTTTAATTTTCGAATTGTGTAATACTCGAGTGAAAAAATAAAAGAAAATATGAAACGTATCGACTAAATTCTACAAAAAAAAAATAAATTAGATTTGCAAATCATGATTTTATTAAATTAGGTGCAGTTTTTAAAAATCCACCAATTATTTCAATTTTTTTTTACAATTGTGTAATGCTCGAGTGAAAAATTAAAAAAATATATAAAACGTGTCGACTAAATTCTACAAAAATTAAATTAGATTTGGAAATCATCGTTTTTTAAAATTATGTGAAGTTTTTAAAAATCCACCAATTATTTCGCGAATTGTGAATTTTTGAAATTTTTAGTCCTCGAATTGTGTAATACTCCAGCAAAAAATTTAAAAAAATATATAAAGTGTGTCGACTAATTTCTACAAAAATTAAATTAGATTTGCAAATCATCGTTTTATAAAACTAATTTTTTTTTTTTTTTTGAAAATCCACCAATTATTTCGTGAGTATTGAATTTTTGAAAATTTTAGTTTTCAAATTGGGTAATACCCGAGCAAAAAAATAAAAAAAATATATAAAACGTGTCGGCGAATTTCTACAAAAATTAAATTAGATTTGCAAATCATCGTTTTATCAAACTAAATGGAGATTTTGAAAATTCACCAATTATTTCGCGAATTGTGAATTTTTTAAAATTTTAGATCTCGAATTGTGTAATACTCGAGTTAAAAATGAAAAAATATATAAAACGTGTCTACTAAATTCTACAAAAATTAAATCATATTTGCAAATCATCGTTTTATCAAATTAGGTGCAGTTTTTAAAAATCCACCAATTATTTCGCGAGTTGTGAATTTTTAAAAGTTTTAGTTTTACAATTGTGTAATGCTCGAGTGAAAAATTAAAAAAATATATAAAACGTGTCGGCTAAATTCTACAAAAATGAAATTAGATTTGAAAATCATCGTTTTATCAAAATAAGTGCAGTTTTTGAAAATCCACCGATTATTTCACGAGTTGTGAATTTTTTAAAATTTCAGTTTTCAAATTGTAAAAAATTAAAAAAATATATGTGTAAAACGTGTTGACGATATTCTACAAAAATTAAATTATATTTGCAAATCATCGTTTTATCAAATTAAGCAGGGGCGGCTCGTTATATAGAGCCAAGGGGCCATGGCACTGCCTGTAGTTTCAAGCTCAGCAAGAACTTTTAATTAATTCTTAAAACACTTCTTCGCCTGTTACTTTGGTGTAGGAAGATAAATCGTTTTTTCTTTCTTCAAAAAGGAAGGGAGATTGGGTATATTTATAAGTGGCTCTACCATCAACATGTTCCACGAGCCGTCACTGCTAAAAATAACTAGTTATTTAGTAACGGTTATAACAGCTACTGTTACTAAAAAATAGCTAGTGATTTATTAACCGTTATTGAATGTAATTAGCAAATTTATATACAGGGTGCCCGTTTTTGGGGCTCAAGCATGGGGATCTCGATTATTTGAAGAGATATAAGGTCGGTTAAATTAGGGCAAAGTTGCCCAATCTGGAGTGTAACATAATGCCGTTTTGAAACATAAAATATTCCGACTACTTCCGAAGATATCCGAAAAAAATCTAAATTTCCAAAAAATGTTCTTATTATTTTGCAAGACTATTTATAGAGGTGGTTCAAAACAATTGATACTTTATCATTGCCACTTTGTACGCTCTACAACGTGGTGATATAATTATACAAATTCGACGTTTCGATTTTCAGGAAACATCATCAACTTTGTTTTTTCTTATGGGCGTCACCTTGTATTTTTACATTTTTAAATACAGTTTTTTTTTTTTATTACGGTAGTGTGTCATGTGTTGGGGTTTAGTCTAGCAGTTTAGTGGAAATGCCAAAAATCCTGTTTTTGCAAAGAGTTCCTTGGAAATGACAAACAAAAAAATAAAAACATTTTTTGAAAATTTCGATTTTTTCGGATATCTTTGGAAGTAGTCGGAATATTTTGTTTCAAAACGGCATTATGTTACACTCCAGATTGGGCAACTTTGCCCTAATTTAACCGACCTTGTATCTCTTCAAATAACCGAGATCCTCATGCTTGAGCTCCAAAAAACGGGCACCCTGTATAGTACATTTTTAATTTTTGTAATTGACATTTCAAAAGATATTATTTTTTAACTTTATAGCAATTTATTAATTTAGCCGACAGCCATCAAATTCCAGGATTGGTGCAAGAAACAAAAAGTACACCGAAAATACACAAAAAGTACACCGAAAATACCTACATTTAATTCAAGCGTGCGAGAAAGTACTTTCCCGCACTTTATCAGTCTACTTTGCGTTGATAAATGAATGCGCAAAGGCCCACTTTATTTATCGGCAATAGAATAACATATTTATCGCGAAAATTGATATTTGGAAAGTAAATCTCAGTTCGATATATAAAACTTACTGCCATTACCACAGCATTACATCGCTTCTGAAAATGATTTTATAGAACTCCGAAGTATGTAAATCCGTTGAAAACACTCGAGGGGAATATACGCGATACTGCATAATTTATTAAGCATCCGGCGAGGGTGCACAAAATATGGGGGAAGGGCACCAGTGGAAGGTCTCAATTGAAATCTACATTCCGATATTTCCACGCTTTGATATCGGGGCATTGAACTTCTTTCTTATGTATCCTCTCCAAAAAGAAAAATAAACAAAGAGATTTGAAAATACAATAATTCATTTGTTGCTATCAAATACTCGTATTTACTCAGCGATTGTAATTTTAAAGCTATTTTTCATAATGAATTAAAATGAATGGATTAAATGTTCCAAGCCAATCGTCACAAGTAAAATTTCACAATAAACAGTCGCTCATTGATTTTGGATGTAACAATAAATCCATTATTAAACCAAAGTAGAACACGTGTTTGACTGCTGGGATAAATTATTTTTTTTTGGGTTGAAGGAGTGCCCTTAACGTTTTTTTGACTTTTGTTTATGAAAATACCTTTATTAGTGATAAGAATAAGAATTTTTATTTAGTTATGGCTAATTGCAAACTTGTTCAAAAATGGAGATTAATATCCCTAAATGTAGATTTCTGCGACTTACGGAGAAATTATTTTTTTCTGGGTTGAAGAAGTGCCCATAACGTTTTTTTGACTCTTGATTAATAAAGTACTTGTATTAGTGACAAGAATACGAATTTTTATTTAGTTATGGTTGATTGCAAATTAAAAAAAAATACTTTTTTGAAAGGGGTGAAGAATATAAAGGGTCAAAATTAAGGGTTGATTCTTTTTGTGCTATTAATTTAGACCTTTCTTAAGCATACACAGATCTATATTAACTAATCAAGCTTGTTGTTCAAGGTAGTGTTTTGGGGCCAATTTTATTTTTAATATTTTTAAATGACATTTTCACCCTAGGAGAATGTTGTAAATATTTTATCGCCAGTTATGCTGACGACACAAACATATTGGTGTCAGCACAGGACATTGAAACACTAAAAAGCAAAATAAAAATAGCTCTAAACTCTATTAACGAGTGGTGTTTAAGTAATAGATTGATTTTAAACTCACAGAAAACAAATTTTATATTGTTTCAAACCAGCGAAAAAACCGTGTTGGAAAATATTAAGATAGATAATGCATTAACAATTGATTGCTCTACAGAAATCAAACTATTGGGTATATACTTAGATGGAACCTTGTCTTGGAAATATCATCTAACAGATCTAGGGAAAAGAGCAAGCAAACAATGCTACGCTTTACGCACCTTAAGTAATACACTAAGTACACATGTGATAATCAGTGCTTATTATTCTTCAATAGAATCTATAATAAGGTACGGTATTATTCACTGGGGCTACTCCAAATATGTACATGATATCTTTATAATTCAAAAGAGAGCAATTCGCATAATTCATGGTGCCAAAATGTTTGACTCCTGTAGAAATGTTTTTAAAAAATATAACATACTTACTGTGTATGCTTTGTATTTTTATGAATGTGTCAAATTTACTTTTAAAAATAAGAGAAATTTCAAATTTACCGATAGGGAGGAATCTAGACATAAACTAGATATCTTTTTCCCAAAACATAAATTAGCCATGACTGAAAAATGTGCTTTTTATGCATGTGGTCGATTTTTCAATATGTTACCCCAAGAAATAAAAGAAATTAAAAATTTAAATACATTTAAAAAACGTGTGAAGGAACTTTTAATTAAAATTGAGCCGTATAGTATTAGTGAATTGATTAATAAAATATAAATTTAGTTTGTAAAACATTTAAATTTAAGCTTTTTTTATATGTGTATAGAATCCTTTAATATGCAAGTTATCATGCAATATGTTTTTCTTTATGACCTTTTCAATAATTCTGGTGCATGTATCCTTTTTAAAGTAATGTATCATATCTATTGAATAAATATTTTGTTTGTTTGTTTGTTTGTTTGTTGATAAAAAAATAGATTTTACAATAAACTTCTTGTGGAAATTAATATGTCTACCAATTAAGGATTTTGGACAGTGACGGTTCGCGGGTTTTTTTTTTCTGGTACGGCCGAGGTAGCAGAGGTGATAATACAGATAGGTGCCGTCTCTGCAACTGATTCTACCTATCTGTATTACCACCTCTGCTACCTCGGCAGTACCAGAAAAAGAACCTCGCGAACCGTCACTGATTTTGGATTAACTCTATGTAAACGGAAATTTTGTTTGTGCGAAATATGCAAAAACTATTATACAGGGTGTCCCAGAAGTCGACGTCAAGCCGAAATCTTTTAACAGACTAAGTCATGAGAGTTATCAGAAAAATATTTAAAAAAATCCAAATAAGGTATTTAAAAAATTATGGCCATTAAAAAAAAAGTTTATTGTAAGCCAGTAGAAAATTTAGCTGAGTTAAGGCAAAGATTAACTCAAGCGGCTGAATCAATCAAGAACGGAAGATTCGCCCGTCGGATAACAAGATCATTTTTAAGAAGATGTCGAGCCTGTATTGAGGCTGAAGGAAGGCAGTTTGAACATCTTTTGTAATTTTAATTGATGTTAAACATTTGTTATGCTTGTAATAAATCAAAGACCGTCACAGGCTGTAGATTTTCTCGTTTTTTTTTTAAATGGCCATAATTTTTTTAATACATTATTTGGATTTTTTTTTATATTTTTCTGATAACTCTCATGACTTAGTCTGTTAAAAGATTTCGGCTTGACGTCGACTTCTGGGACACCCTGTATACCAGATTATTAATACCTTCCTTACATCTTACAAATATTCGTGATACGAAAATATTTCCTCTAACCCTGCACATCGCAATAAGACATACATAAGTAATAATTATTTAAATGATTGGCGGTATAGTTTAATCACTATATTTTTTTCTGTTGTTGGTGGAAGGTCGTTGATTGTAAGCAAAGGCCTCTCTCATCCTTGCAATCGTCATGAATATTTTGGCATTTCCTGAATTGCTTAACTACGCTTAATAATCGAAGGCCGCCATTAAAAGAGCACAAAGAGACGGAAATCATAAAAAGATGAGAAACAACTGGTACTAAGTGCATCGAGATTAAAAAAACGTTTACTACGTTTTAAGCACTAAAATTAATACTAAAAATATTATGTGACATAAAAAGAAATTTTTGTAATTTTCAATTCAGGGCCATTCCATGTGAAATGGCATTTTTTGAAGTCGAGTCGTGGCTCAAAAATTTTTTTCTATGTTTGGATTCCCGATAAATTTTTTTTTTAAATTTTTTACATTGGTATTTGCAGAGATAAAGCTCCTTTAATTTTGGCCGTCGTGGTTCCACAAATGGTTATAGAGGAAGGAACACCTAGGACATTTCTCTATGAACCGATTTTCATGTATTTTGCACCAAAATAAAGATATTAAAGTGGATAAAAATAACAATAATAATTTTATTGGTGCTAATAACAAAGTTTTGCACAGGTCAAGATAATGTTGATAAATGAACAGTTTACGCATGGATTTATAAATACAAACGTGTACAAAACATAGATGGCGAGTTTATCAGCATATACTAGTTTTGAACATACACTGTGGCACTAGTGAGCCGCAACCCATAGAAAATATAGTTTCATGCAATCTCATATCTCAACTGTCACACCTAACAAGCATTTACTTTTTTTTTTTAAGATGTACAGGGTTGGTCCGTTAAACCGCACTATTTAACAAAGCTTGTATAGTGTGAGCGTATGTGGTGGGGCAAGTGGGTACTGCCCACACATTTGGATTTTTTTGAACAAGTATGGTTGAACTAGTGAACAGCGAGGCTTCGCTGTTACTGCATATTTAGAAAATGGCAGATTACATTTTCATCATACAACTAGTGCAGGAAAGCCATTTCTGATTGGACAAAGAGGAGGTGGTAGTGTAAGAACTGTTCGGACACCTGAGAGTGTGGAATCTGTGAGAGTAGCGATTACAGGAAGCCCTGCCAAGCGCTACAGCCGTAGAGCACCGACATTCAACTTATTTCCAACAAGATGGAGCAACTAGCCATACAATACAAGTGTCAATGGACCTTCGGAAAGACCTTTTCCAGTAGTAATGGGGATATTCTATGGCGGCCACGATCGCCAGACTTGAGTTCTTGTGATTTGTTTTTATCGGGATTTATGAAGTCAAAGGTTTTTGAGACTCGTCCAGCAATGATACAGGACTTAAAACATGTCTACAGTGAGTTTAACAGCGTAAAGTTGGTTTTGTAAAGAAAAAGTTGCGGAAGAGTTCATTCAGTTTGTGGACGTACTTAGCACCAAAATATAAAGTTTTTTTTTTTTGTAAAAATAGGAAGGATGTTTGATGGAATTGCGGGTTAAGGAGAGTGAATGACTATAAGGGAATTGGCGTAAGCGATTTGCTGTTCGGCCACTAACGTATATAAGTTTTGAAGATTTCATTTTAATAATGAATGGGACATACACTACACATCCCGCACGGCCACTTCTTCGTTCTGAAAAAGTGACCGCACGGATGGGATTCGAACCCACGACCACGAGGCCCAGAAGCAGGAACACTACTCACTAGGCCACCGCGCCCCCCGAATATAAAGTTAACCCATTACTTTCCATGGTACTCAAACAAGTACAACAAACATCAAGGGCGTTCGTGACATTTAGTGGCAATATTATTTATTTTAGGGAATGTATCTGTGAGACAAACTCTTCTGTATTAGTGGTAGAACACATATTTAGCAGTGATTATATTCTGTTTCACCAAATTTTGTTTTTAAAGACATCTGAGGATCTGAAATTCTTTTGGAAAAAATTGTATATCATGGGCTGTAATGGGTTAATGATACAGGGAGTACTATCCAAAATGTCATACAAAGAGCTAATGTTAAAACGTGTTCTTGTTTGTTCTTTGGATTCAGAATGCATGCTACATCGATGTCCAGGTGTTGAAGTTCTTCGTGAATTTTTGTACGGTTTGGATGATATTTTTTGATGAGGATATTTCTTATAAACAGTGGCTTCAAACAGAGTGTATATTTCTAAAAACTCTGACTGAATCTACTGAAGAATTCATTGAATCGTTGAACAACTGTACAAGAATCATTTTATTTCCGATGTTAAAGTAAATTCCTTTAAATTGTGAAGTTTAAATCATCTGGATGAATCAACTTGTGTGACAATTGTAGACTTTGCTGTTCAGGATGTCACCCAAGGTTTTCATTGGCACAATATTCAGATCACCTCACACCCATTTGTTTTCTATATCGAAGAAGAAGGTGAACTGACTATCTCTGTGTTTTGTGAGTGACAATCTGCAGCTTGATACTAATTCTTGTTATTTCTTTCGACGAAGAGCTATAGAATACCTCAAGGAGGCTGTACCTCAAACAAACAAAAAATAGTGTATTTCGGTGATGGAGCTTATTGAAATCGATTTAGTGATATCAGCAAAAAAAAAAAAAATTAGTTTTGCACCATTGGTTTAAAAAATTAATAAAAAATACAAATAATGCCTTGTTAATAAAATCATACAAGGTACTTATTAAATAAGGTCTGATAGTCCTGTTAACAAAGTTTGATTGATATGAATTATACAGGGTGTCCAAAATTTAGCGTCAAACTTTCCGGAATTAAAAAAACAAACATTTTTCCTAATAACTTTATTTTGGTGCAAAATACATGAAAATCCGTTCATAAATAAATAAATGGCTTAAGTGTTATATCCAGAGTCAAAATTCAAGGAGCTATATTTTACGGGGAAACCAAACGCAGATAAAAAAAAATAGGCAAGTTGGAAATTTTGAAGAACACTTCATTTTTTATTTGACATGGAATGACCCTTAAGTCCAATTATAAACGATCGTAATCACGAATCACGTTTCCAAAGAATGGAATCGTATGCTCATGAAGCTTAGTATAGTCCTATAGCTTTATCTAAACTTGTTATAAAATAAATATTTGATTATAAAATTCTACCAAATTAAAACTTAAATTTTGAATGTTTAAAAGAGATTATGTAGTTTTAAGAGAATTTATTTTAAAATCCTTAAAATCCATCCTTAATCCTTTCAGCCCTGGATTTTTAAATTTGAAAAAAAAAATTGTTTTGTTAATTATTATTGATGGGAAGCTTCTTAAGACCATAAATACCAAATTTGAACTGATTTGATTAATTAGTATAGGAATTAATTAGTGAGGCTTTGTTGAAGTGACATCTAGTGATAAACAGCAAAAATATGGATTGTCATAGTAAGTAGAGACATGTAAATGTTGCCACCACCAGGGCCGAAAGGATTAATGTTTACATTATTATTGTTATTTGCTGCTTTCGATAACTTTACACAAATTAGAGAAATGTATGCAAGGCTTTAGAAGTAGATAGCGCCGTAATGGTGTAGGATAAACTACATAAGCTACAGTTATGTTTTTTTAACCAAAAATTATACACTTTCACTTGTTTGTAAGAAGCACATCAAGCACGCCTCACTAGTTAACCGCATTTTTTGTAATCAGTACATACACTTAATACAAAATATGTTCGCGGTTAACCAAATACCCGCTGGAAATTAATGTAGTAAATAATTTTGTAATCAATAAAAAGATGGCTCTTCATGGTATGGTCACGTTATTAAAGTGTGTACAGTGAATTGCACAAAATGGTTATTTACGAACCAAGTGCGGGAATACAACAATGTTCCGCGCAAATGAAGGCATTCGCTGCCGCAAAAATGAGCTTACGCGGGATAATTCTACACGCATGATGTTTTTGAAACGAACAAAACCTTTACAATAAATATCAAATAAAAATAGGAATTTCGAATTTAATTTCAAAATATGAAACAAAGTAAATGTCTGCATAGCAAAACAACTTGACAGTTGACGTTTCTAAAGGTTTGGAAGCGTCAACTGTCAACATACCGTGTATGCCACAAATTAGGAATAGTTCTAAAACAATAATTTATGCAAGTTGTACAAGGGCCGCCATCATCTCAAGGTAAAAATTACACAGCCACTGAAAGTGTAAATATGGCACAGTCAATTTCCGAGCGTTTCCTGGCGTAGTAAACCAGAAAACAATGCTTCCTGGGGTAGTGGACCAGGAAACAATTCGTCAGAATTTTCAACTGTCAACATGTTTATTTCGATTTAAGATGAATGTTGGTATTTGATGAACGCTACTTTTGTAACCTCCATTTCGGCGGCAACTTCAACACTTGTTTCCAACACCAATCAGTCTAATTTGTACGATTGGTAAAATGGCGACCGCTGGACGAACTTATTCACGATCAACAGTGCGTTGGCAGTAAACACCCAACTGTTTAGTCTGACGAACGCGCCCAATGTTTCCCGGTGTAGAATACCGGAAAACACTGTTTCCTGGATATGCACAGAGTGCGTAAAACTTTGTTTTCGGGACGGTAAGTTCAAAAAATATATTCGGTTATAGAATATATTTATTTACAGTATATTCTATTCATTGTCTAGCCTAATATTATATTGACATCTTTAAAAAAAGTTATCGATCTGTCGGTCTTTTTGTCTGTGTTATTATTTTTGTTGCTTGGCAAGCATTAATTATGTCTGTAAGAATTTATTAAATATTATTATAATTTCCAGTTAAGTAAAATATGATTAATATTTGAAGTTGTCGTAGTGAAAGGCACTATTACACCGTTAAAAAAATAGTGTTAAGAAAATTAATTTTCATAAATTTAAGTGTCTGGGTGAATACTGACCCAATTGTTTTCACAACAGTCTATTACATTTTAAGATTCGGTTTGTACCCACGTGGCTGGTTTCTACACATAAACACAAAGGAAATACGTCAATACCGGAGGGGCGATTCTGAATGTAGGGGTTAAAGTTTTGGCTGTCATGACAACCACCGGAGATATTCATGACACGTTAAAGACATAGCGGTAACGACACGAGGAAATCCTTTTGTTGGTTGCGAGCGCCTTAAGATAAAACAAAAACAAAGGGCATTTTAAACATCCATTTCCTTCAAATAATAAATAAGGATAAACTTTAATTTTAAAATGAGGAAATCGTATTACCATCAACGGCAATAATTTAAAAAAAAACTAAATATATCCTGTTCGCAAATATACAAAATTAAGTCTTACAGAGACATTTATTTAAGAGTTTACAATTTCAGTCGAAAATAATTCATTTCTATAAGATTCCTTGCATGTTTTATAAAAAAAAGGTGTTAGCTGTTAAATAAATCAATATTAGTTAAAGTCACTATGTTTAACCACAAATAATATAATTAATTGTTTTAATATTTACGTATTGGTAATTCCTTCCTTAATTTGGCGGTTAATGTGTAATAATCCTGTGCAATCATGCTTCTTTGCTTCCCTCGATTTTATGGAGCGGGAAAACACAAACACTAACACACGAAAGGGCGTAATTCCGAAATGTATTTTAAAATTAAATCCTAAAGATTTATATGTCTTCGCGGACAGCGTATTGTAAACTGAGTTGATATCAACAGGTACGCCGCGGATTAGTGATAGGAATTCAATCTCGACAAAAAAAAACGAATATTTTGATTATCTTCACCTTGTCAATCACCGGTGCAGAATAAAAACTGCTCGCGTTTTAACACGGGGACCGAGGTAAGATGTAAAAAGTTAGAAACATGGATAGTGTCGAGTTTAAATGAACACCGCCAAAAATACTAGCCATTGCAAATAATGCAACATTAAATTTGCTTCCGGAAAAGAGTACACATTTTTACGAAAAAACTTACGTAGAATTTATTTCCTGGTGCGAGGAGTAACAGGTAAGACGTCATTCGGAATCTATTCGCATGTTTTGCCGATAATGCTGCAAAGGGCTTAATAGCAAGTTTATTTGTTTGCTTTGTTTGGATTTTCTCTAATCTAATTTCTAATGTTGATCTAAGTTACGATCAATGGAAAAATCTTGTAACCAATTCGTGTGTTAATTGGCGATGATCGCTATCATTAACACACTTGTTGGTTAAATAACTATTAAGTTATGCTCGTGGGGAGCGAACAGTAGTGCCAAACATGATCTGCCATCCGACATATAGGTTATCTCTTCCAGATAATAGTTCTCGCACCATCAATTACCTACTGTTGTTTCTGCACGCGGCAAACAATCAGATTGGTGAAAATCAGCTAATGGAAGGGGTCAGCACCTTCGGATGTAAATATTGATGCGACAGGTCATCACCATATAATGTAAATTTTAGGGTCAACTTGCGAAAGCAGCATCTTAATCACGGAGATTCCCACAGACACTGACCATTACAATAATTATTCCGGAATGCCAGCCAGATGCCGCGCTTTTGTTAATGAGGGTCTTGCCCGAAAATTAGCATAACGACCACCAATCATTTCTCTTGGAAAATGTGATGATATGAATGATCAACAAATTCGAAACGCTTTATCAATATTTATACATTGGCTTCCTATAATTGGAAATTAACTAAAGAAACAATAAACAAGAGGATGGTTGCGACTAATTTAAAAATTATAAAAGTATGAAATTTGGGATTAAAACACTGGCGGTTCGTGAACTTTCGTAGAAAGAGATGTTTACTCGTCTTCATAACAACTGATGTAGATTACTACTGAGGGCATAATAGTTGGATGGTTTGATAATGAATACGCTCTCTTCATTGGAATAACTCTGATTATTGTTCATAGTAATTACAATGCGTAAATTTATATTTGAGTAGTAAAATTACTAATTTTTCAAGCTTAAGTTAAAATTGTGTTCTTTATGTGAACTAATTCTGAATAATGCTTCTTTACAAATTTTCAAAGAAAGTTTACCACAACAAAAATGGTTTCACTAAAAGGCAAATTTTGATCACCAAAAAGGCAAATTTTTCAGAAATTCACTGGAGAATTCCACATTTCTTTCGACAGATGGTTAAAATTTTGACGACCAATTTTGAATAATGTCCCTTTATAAATTTCTTCAAAAAATAATCACAAGTTTACCACAACAAAAATGGTTGCACTAGAAAAGCAAATTTTGATAACAAAAAAAGCGCAATTCTACATTTATTGCTACAGATGGTTGACATTTTGACAAACTAATTCGGAATAATGTGTCTTTACAAATTTACAAAGAAAATAATCGCAAGGTTACCACAACAAAAATGGTTGTACTAAAAAGCAAATTTTGATGACCAATAAGGCGCATTTTTCAGAAAGTTGCATGGGAATTCCACATTTATTGTAACAGATGGTTGAAATTTCGACAGACTAATTTTGAATAATGTGTCTGCAAATTTCCAAAGAAAATAATTTTCTACTAAATTTTCGTTTTTTTTTGTTAAAATTTTCGGATTTTTGGTCCACAATTTTGATTTTTAGGATCGAATTTTTGATCAAAGTTTTAAATTTTTTATGCAATATTTTAGTTTTTTTTTACCCAAACGATTGCTTTTTATACGCAAGTTTTTTTTAATTTTTTGCCGATATTTTCAAGTACAGTTTCTGATTTCTAGCCCTTCATTTAAGATTTTCTAACTTGAATTATTATTTTTTATGGGCGAATTTTTTTACTTTTTGGTTACTTTTTGATTACCGTTTTTGAGTTTCTGGTCGGCAACTAATTTTGAGCTAAAGAGTTATTTTAGGAGCTGACATTTGCAAATTAATTTTGTTATCCTTGATTTTTCAATTTTTTTGGTTTGCATTTTTGATTTTTAGACCAGCATTTTTTAATTTTTTTGGCCTATATTGTAGATATTTGACCTGTATTTTTCATTTCTTCGTTCCAAATTTTAGAGTTTTTGCCCGAAATATTCTTTATTTTGGTTAAACTTTTTGTTTTTTTTTTTGTTGTTGAAATTTTCAGATTTTTGGTCTGCATTTTTTTTAACCGCGAATTTTTGATGTTTTTTCTAAATTCTCGATTTTTTGTGCTTCTATTTTAGTTTTTTACTTTAATTAAGAGCTAATTCTGCAAGTGATTATTTTTTTTGTGATTTTTCAAAACATCGAGTACAATTTCCGTTCCCTCCAGTGCAGTTTTGAGTCAATTCCTGTTGTTTTCAGTAGCAATATTGCAAATATTTTTACAAGTAACGAAAAGTACACACTTTCTGCGTAGTTTTAGTAATTTTGGAGCTAATTCTACAAGTGATGAATTTTTTACAATTTTTCAAAACATTGAGTGCAAATTTCCTTCCTACAGAGCAAATTTTGAGTTTATTCACTTGTTTTCTGCAGGAGCATGTCGTTGTTTTCAGGAAATTAAAAGCAGACTATTTTTGAATAATTGAAGTTTATTTGAAGCGAAACCTTCAAGTAATCAATTTTTAAAAATTTTCAAATCGTCGAGTGCAAATTTCCTTCGCTACAGAGCAAATTTTGAGTTTTTTTCCTATATTTTCTGAGGCTAATCACCTCGAGTGTTGAATATGGCAATTTTCGTACTTGAATTTTCAATCTTCTTGTTTTCATTTTTTTATCGTTAAGCCCGGATTTTGATATTTTGGTCTAAATTTTTAATGTTTTAGCCTTATTTTTTTTTCTAAATTTTCGATTTGTTTGTTAAAATTTTCGATTTTTTGGTCCGCAATTTTGGTTTTTAGGATCGAAGTTTTGGTCTGGTTTTGAATTTTTTATCCTATATTTTTGATTTTTATACGCGACTTTTTTTATTTTTTTGCCGATATTTTCAAGTTTTTTTTTATTGTTTTTGATTTCTTGCCCTTGGTTTCAGATTTTTAACTTGAATTATTATAAACATATTGTTTATAGTCTTAGTAAGACTTAATTTTTGCTTGCAGAGTAACGAACAGGTTGAATATTCATATATAATAATAATAATAATAAACTTTATTCTTCCTTTATGGTACAAATAAAAAAATTAATGAACATGAATACGAATGTAAAATCACAAAAGGAGAACCCCAAGGCGGGATTCAGCATTGGATGATATTCAGGCTACATTTCGTTTTATTGAATTTATTGAATGATTTTTTTATGGGTGATTTTTTTTTACTTTTCGGTAAACTAAAATCGATTAAATTTAATTTTTTTTTCAATTTTTTTTTGAAGACAGATTATTCTGAACACTATTTGCCATAAAATTTTGTTGTGGGTCTTCCAGGAACTGAGGTTTTCGAGTTTCTGGTCGGCAACTTATTTTGAGCTAAAGAGTTATTTTGGCGGCTGAAAATGGCGAATTATTTTCGTTTTCCTTGATTTTTCAATTTTATGGTTTGAATTTTTTATTTTTAGACCAGCATTTTTGATTTTTTGGCCTATATTTTAGATCTATGGCCTGTATTTTTCATTTCTTCGTTCCAGTTTTTTTTTTTTTAATTTCCGCATTTTTTTAAACCACGAATTTTCGAAATTTGTCTAAATTTTCGATCTTTTGGACGTGTATTTTAGTTTTTTTTTTAACTTTAATTAAGAGCGTATTTTTTATTGGTCTATACTTTGCAAATTATTGATTTTTTTGCCGGTATTTAATTTGTATAATTTGTCATTTCTACATGTTACAGGTAAAATCTAAAAAAAATACTTTTTCACTAAATTCCCAGATGGAGCTAATTGTAATCCTGATGTTACGCCTTTTCTTGTTCGGGAAACAATATAACAACAATTGCCGCACCCTCGGAACTTTAAAAATTTACACAAAATCGATTGTTGTTCATGTTATAGGCAAAATCTAAAAAAAAAACCTTCAGTACATTCCCAAATAATTACAAGAAAACAGAGTGCGTTATAATCCTAAAATTGCGCCTTTCCTTGGTTGGTAAAAGGTACAAAAACAATTGTCGCTCTCTTGAAACTTTAAAATGTACGCAAAATCGATTGTACTTCATCTTCCAGGCAAAATCTAAAAGCATTCCTTTAATAGATTTTCAGACGATTGACGAAAATGGCTCTATAATACTCCTTCAATAGATTTCCTCATAATTGGAGGAGAAGAGCACCAATCCCAAATTTTGAATTTCCAACATCATAATTAACAAAAAAAAAATACAAAAACAACTGCCAGAGACTGTAAAGTTAAAAAAATTACTTGTAATAACCAAAATCTAAAAGCATTCCTTTAATAGATTTCCAAACGATTGACGAACATGCAACTCATCGTGAAGTCGCGCCTTGACTTCATTGGTAAAAAAATACAGAAACAATTGCCACAAAATCAGGGGTCGCGAATATTTGCTCGATTAAAAGGAACCATGCGTAATTGTCGAAAGTTTGAGAAGCTTTGACCTGCTTTTCTGCTTCTGGGCCTCAAGGTCGTCCGATCGGTAAATAATTTTGAAAAAAGTGACACAAGTAACTTTGTTAATACCACATACTTTATTTATAATTAGTGACTATAGTTTCGACATAATTACGGTCATAATTTCAATCTGAAAATATTTTAGTTTGAGGATGACAAGCTTAACTTTGCCTGAAAAAAGGTGATTTTTGGTTTTTTTTTGAGATGCCTAATAAAGTTACTGTGACAAGGTTTTCAATTTTAATTAATTATGATTTTATTGCCACGTCCTGTAGAAACACAATAACTATTATTGCCAAAAATCACATGAAAGCTACTCGACATTTGACTCAACGCTTCATGGAAATGATAACTTTGTGCGTAGCGCGAAAAATACGTCTTACGAAGAACCGGGAATTGGTCTAAAAATAGTCGGGTTCAACCTGTTGGAAAAACCATGTCTGGATGATACGCTTTGGCGGTGTAATTGCGGCAATTGCCATAAATTCCCGTGTTTCAGTAATCATACATTTAAAACGAAATAATTGCAGCACCAAATAATATTAATCGCCGATTATCTCTCTACGAACCATTCGTGTCATTGAGAGTTCAGATCCGTATTAATTGGTGTTGTTGAACTTGCAAGTCTAATATTTCTATCTGCATCGTTAATCCCTCCAAAAACAACATAAACTACGGGTAACATCTGAAATAAAACTCTTGTTGTATTTAGGCGCCCTAGAAAACTTTGCCCCTCCCCGCCGTGTCGCGTCGAAAATTGATGCATTTTTGATGGTCAGCATATACATAATTCTGAAGTTAATATCAAATATTAAGAAATGATATTTTGCACATTTAGAGAGAAAGGGTTAAACTATTCGTATATAGAATTTGATTTTTTTTTAAATCATCAGACAAACTGTATAATCAGACAAACTGTATAAACTGAAAATTACCAATATTGGATGGATGTCTGAAGCTTTTCTCTGCAAAGAACTAAAAATGTAATGCTACAGAAAAATAGTTTGTACTTTTGAAAACAATATGTACGAAATAAAATTGTCATTCGTTATCAAATAAAGTCGCAAAAACGTAAGAGCTGCACCTCTGCAAACACGAATTTGCTTCATTTTCGCCGTTCTAATGAACGCCACCTGCATGAAACATTTTGTATCAACCCTGGAGGCGTGTACAAACAAAAAAAAAACCACCTATGGTATGCCACTGGTTGAATCGGACCATTGTTATTTAGCATTTTTCATGGTGGTGACTGACTTGTGTAACCGAAATTCTATGGCTGGTTCATGTCGTTACAAGAAAGTGAGGTTATATAACAACATACCAACTACAGCACCAAAAAGTTAAATAACCAAAGTCCAATAAAACGCCCGCTATCCACTAATGGATTAAGCAACATTAGTAATACATTTTAGGTCAAAGTGAAAAGTTGGTAACATCTGATGATTATTTACATGTAAAATGTAGACAATACAAAATTCGACATTGAGCCGCGCAGACACGATTATCTCCGATTTTGTTTTTAATGAGGATTTTTTTTGTGTTGAATAAAAAAAAAATCGAGAGAGGATGTGAAATCGCAAGGACGCAATTACAGAGTGTGCCTAGCGGAGTGTTAACAATTCGGCCAGATGACTTTGAATCAGAGCGTGCAGGTATACTATTGCCAAACGAAAACTGCGCAGACACGCGAAAATTCAATAACGTGCGAAATGTGACGGCGACCCCAACAAACGCTCTAATTGGTGTCACATCGGTTTTCCTCGCGAAAACATTCTGCGCACGTGACTGCGCCAGCGGTTCACGTCAGTGTCGCAGCAGAGCGCGGATTATGTAATCCTCAAAAATGTTATCTCGTAAAGGTCAAGATGTATCAGAAATACCTTCTTCGATTTCGTTCTATTGGTCGTGATCCTTCGATCATGTGTAGTTCCTCGTTACCGAGAAAGAAGTTTTGCAATGAGTAAAAGTAAGGATATAATGAGGTTTCTCCAGTGATTTGTTTTGATGGGTTTTACTGAATATTCGCTTATTAGGTGTATTTGTTTATCACTTAATACTAATTTTAGTAACTCTTATTATTGTAATTAAATTAAGTTGTTTGTGTACCGTTGACCTACATAGTGTTTATTGTGCTGTTGAATTTGTGTAGTGCTTATTTGAAGCAATTTTTTTATACGTAAAATAATTTTTTAACTCACTTTTAAATGTATTTGCTTATTTTCATTCTATTTTTGTTCGTCGTGCGTTGTATTTAATTTGATAAGAGATGATAGTGATCTGTGATATAAACTATTCTCATTTCGTAATTATAAACATTCATTTTATAAAAAATATGTTCAACAAAAGATGTTTATTTTTTTTGTTATATTCAAGATTGGTATTATTTTTCATAATCACGTAAACACCCACTTAACGTCTAAATTTTAGCAAAAGCCAAGGTTGAAAGTTTAATTTGAAAATATGTAGATCCAGACACACAAAGAGACACAGATATTTCCAAAAATGGTTGAAATCGTCTCAAAAGACCTCAAAACGGTTATATCCGTTAAAATTTTGAATTCGAAAAAAACACGTTTGCAATACTTCTTCAAAAGTAAAAATCATAAGAGTATGCAAAAAAAAACCTTTCGAAGAAATCTAAAATATTTTATAAATTTCGAATTCGATAAAAATCAGGTTTGCAATACTTCTTCTAAAGTAAAAATCATAAGAGTATGCAAAAAAAAACGTTACGAAGAAATCTAAAATATAGAAGTATAGAACAATAAAAAATTTGCTCATTAAAATAAATAATTAAGGTAGAAAACTAAAATATAGGCTAAAAAATGAAAACTTAAGACTAAAAATCGAAAACTCAAATTAACAAATTTAATAAATAACCTAAAATTAATTCAAAAACTTTGAAAACACAGGCCCAAAAAATTTAAAAATTCAGTTTGCAAAATCTAAAAGAAAGGGCAGACAATCCAAAACTTGGACAAAAAAACTAGAAAATATCACTAAAAATTAAAAATTTGCTCATAAAAATCAATAATTCTCGTTAAAAATTTAAAATATAGACCAATCAAAAATTTGCTCAACAAAATGAATAATTAAAGTAGAAAACTAAAATATAGTCTAAAAAATAAAAATTAAGACCAACAATCAACAACTCAAACTATCAAATTGAATAAATAACCTAAAATGAATTCAAAAAACCTTGAAAGAACAAGCCCAAAAAATTAAAATTCAGTTTGCAAAGTCTAAAAAAAGGGCAGAAAATAAAAAAAACTAAAAAATACCACTAAAAATCAAAAATTCTCTCACAAAAATCAATAATTCTGGTTGAAAATTTAAAATATAGCCCAATCAAAAATTTGCCCCTTCTAATTAATAATTAAGGTAGAAAACTAAAATATAGGCTAACAAAATAAAAATTTAGACCAAAAATCGGAAACTCAATCCATCAAATTCAATAAATAACCTAAAATTCATTCAAAAACCTTGAAAATACAGGCCCAAAAAAATAAAAATTCAGTTTGCAAAATCTAAAAAATGGTGATGTGGCCATCATGTTACTTTCTCCGACTTAATAGTATCATATATATTTATGCTTTCATGGTTTATTTTCATTTTAAATCATATTTTAAATGTACATCGAGCGTTTTGTAGACTCGGATAAAACTGACGTTTAAAACGTCAAAATTATGAAAGATGGAAAAATTATACTTCAAATTCAAAAACTCAGTTTACTTAAAAACTAAAGGGATTTCGAAAAAAACTTATTCTTAATAAGTTGTTCATTTTGGTATTCTGTACAATTATTATTAATATAAATTTCCTGTAACTATTATAGTTTCATATTTATAAACCAAAAACGAAAAAATATTAATAAATTTTTTTCTCGAATAAAAATGATTTTATGAGAAATGTTTTCAAACAAAATAATCTCAATTCTTTATTGTCTTTAATATTTGTTCAAATGTTTTTGTGATATTTTTTATATTTAAGAAAATATTGGCAAAAAACAAAAAACAGTTAAGGTAAACACCCACTTCCGGTGTACGAAATTTTACCAAAAGCTTTTCAGTTCTTCGGATTATCAAATAAGACGGATGTTCAAAGTTTCATATCAATTGCTCTATTAGTTTTTGAGATACAGCGCGCACAGACAGACACACACACACACACACAGACACACACACACACAGACACACACACACACAGACACAAAAAATTTTTTTCCAGAAATTGTTGAAATGGCATCTAGGGACCCCAAAACGGATATTTCCGTAAAAAAAATTTTTGAAAAAAAAATCACGATCACAATACTTTCTCGTACTTCGTAACGGAGAAAGTAAAAAAGGGAAAAAAATCCAAAACTTGGCCCAAAAAACTCGAAAATACCACTAAAAAATCAAAAATTCGCGCATAAAGATCAAAAATTCGCTCATAAAAATCAATATTTCAGGTTAAAAATCCAATAGACCAATAAAAAAATCGCGAATTAAAATGATTAATTAAGGTGGAAAACTAAAATATAGGCTAACAAAATGAAAATTTAGACCAAAAAACGAAAACTCAAACCATAAAATTAAATAAATAACCTGAAGTTAATTCAGAAACCTTGAAAATGCAGGCCAAAAAAATTAAAAAATTTAGTTTGCAAGATCTAAAAAAGGGCAGAAAATTCAAAAAAACTAAAAAATACCACTAAAAATCAACATTTCTGGTTTGAAAAAAATTTAGACCAAAAAATCGAAAACTCAAACCATCAAATTAAATAAATAACCTAAAATTAAAAAAAATCAAAAATTCGCTCATAAAAAACAATAATTCAGGTTAAAACCCTAAAGTATAGACCCATCAAAAACTCGCTCATTAAAATGAATAAGTAGGGTAAAAACTAAAATATAGGCTTTGAAATTTTACATCATACATTGAAAACTTGCGGTTAAAAAAAAAAACAGAAAATTTCGGTCAACATAAAGAATAAATTGGGAATAACCTTACTTGTTGCAGAAAGCATTAGATAAATACTATTTATTTTAAAATAAAGAATATTTAGGCAAAAAACTCTAAAATTTGAAACAAAAAAATCGAAAATACAAGCCAAAAAATCAAAACCTCTAGTCTAAAAATAAAAAATGCCTACCAAAAAAATGAAAACAAGCAAAGAAAAAATAAATTGCCATTTTCAGCCTTAAAAATAACACAAAATAAGTAGCCGATTAGAAACCTGAAAATAATGGCCAAAAAATAAAATAAAAATCGCGCATAAAAAACAATAATTAAGGTTAAAAAAATTAAAATATACCTCTATATACAATGATACGTAATTACCATGACCCCCAATATTTTGTTTTTTGAAATTTGAGTTAATTCACAATTGATCTGAAATCTTGTATCTTTTGATAATATCATGAATTTTATTTTAAGAAGAATTTTGAGGCAACATTTAATCAGGAGCGATCACCAAAATGAATCATTACGTTATAAAAAGGCAAGATAATTGACATTTAAACATTAGACCGTGATTAATTCACGGCAATCAGCTCATGCTGCAGATAAAGTTTTCGACTTCACTTGAACACAACAGGGTTTTATCGGAAAACAAATTTGAATTGACGCTATATTGTGACGATAAGTGCATTACACGAATATTTACACAAAAAATTTCAAAGTGATAACTCATATTGTTATCACAAATTCGTATTTAATCATATTTTGTAGCGGTGTTTGTATTTGGTGGGATAACATTAAATAATATGTAGTCACCTGTGGAAACGAATGACTCTTGAACGCGTCATTAGATTTTGAAAATTATCGGAGAAAACTGTTGTAATAATCTAATAGATAATGATACAGTAAACACATTACGAATTACGACTTGTTTCGGGTCAATTGTTTTTCGGGTTTTTGACAGTAACTTAATCGCATCATCATATTTTGATCATTTTTGGTGCAACATAGTAGTAGTTTTAATCGAGTAGATAACAATTCGTTAAACAAATTGAATTCTTTATTTTTTATTGTTTATGAATAACACTTAAAAGAATCACAATATTTTGAAAATTCTTGGTTCAGCAAGTTTTACTAATCGAATAGATATCGATACGCTCAAAAAATGAAATTGTTTTTCGGATTTTTAAACGCATCATCAGGTTTTGATAACTTTTGGTGCAACATGTAGTTCTAATCAAATGGATAACGATTCGTTAAACAAATTGAATTGTTTTATTTGCTTGTTTTAACTCTTGAAAGCATCACAAGATTTTGAAAATTTTTCTTATAACAAGTTTTACCAATCTAATAGATATTGTAATAATAATAAAAACACTTTTACTTTGTTGGTATAACACAAATTTTTGAATAGAAATGAATGCGCTTATAAAATTCAAATTGACTTTTGATTGTTTCATGGGGTTTTGACAGTAACTCTTGAACTCATCAGATTTTGAACATTCTTGGTGCAACTAATCAAATAGATAACGATACGTTTTCGTCAAACCATCAAATCGAAGAAAGTAACAGTAACAGTATTATTTTATATTTAGGTATATCATTCTAAATTCAATTGTTTATTTTTGTTTATATATTTGAATTATCTTTTATACACGTTTTGGTATGTAAAGTGTTTAAAGTGCATTTAAAAAAAATTGGCCAAATATTATTAGCGATTTTCTAGAATCCTTTTTTTTGTAAAAAAATCTTCCTTAATTAAATAAGAAATTATGATTTCAAGATGGGCATGTTTTTTTAAATTGTGGCGGCAGGGACTTCGTGGTTGATTTTGATTTTGAACAATAGAAATAAAATAATTCACTTTGTTGTTATCGCCCTTATCATTTCACTTTTTTTGACATCAGTTTTGACAACTTTAGCTGGACATGACTAAAGTTGTCGAAACTGCAGTCACAAAAAGTGAAATGATAAGAGTGATACTAACAAAGTGTATTGTTTTATTTTGAATTATTTTTAAAATGAATTTGACTTTTTTATCAATTAAAAAGAAAATTTTACAAAATGTTTTTAAATTTCAATGTTGACGAATGTATCCGTACTATGGTATGGCAAAAACATAATAACATTTTGTATTATATATAATACAGTAAATATATTCTAAAAATAAATACTTTGTTTAAATATATAACATATATAATTTTTGAGGCTAATTTAAAAAATGACAATTTTGGCAATGGAAATTTTTGAACCAAAAAAAAAAGTTTTGTTTGCATGTTTTATTATTAGGCCTACATTTTGATTTTTTTTTCCTATAATTTAGAATTTTATTTAATATTTTCGATCTTTTTGGTGTAATTTTTTTATCTTTTGGCCTAGACTTTATTTATTTTGGTCCAAATTTTCAAATTGTTTGTTAAAATTTGCAATTTTTGGGTCTGATTTTTTTTATTTTTAGCCCCAAATTTTTGGTCAGTTCTTTTCCCAAAATTTTTATTTATTATTAATTCCCAACAGGCATTATTCCTAATCACAGAGAAACGACAAAGGTTTTGTTTGCATTTTTTATTGTTGGGCCTAGATTTTGATTTTTGTTAGCCTATAATTTAGAATTTTGACTCATATTTTCGATCTTTTTGGTAATTTTTTTATCTTTTGGTCTTGATTTTCTTTATTTTGGTCCAAATTTTCGATTTGTTTATTAAAATTTGCGATTTTTTATTTTTGGTCAAATTTTGTTGCCAAAATTTTTATTTATTATTCATTCTCAATAGGCATTATGCCTAATTACAGAGAAATTACAAAGGTAACTTAATCTACAACATCAAAATAAGATTAGATAATAAAAATAAAACAAAATGCGAAATATTAGATAACTACAGACAAAGTAATAATTTATGTTACAAATATAGAAATAATGAGTTCTATATTTGTAACATAAATTATTACCCAAAGCTTTTCAGTTCTTCGATTTGTCAAATAAGACGTATGTGCCAAATTTCTTGAGATGAAGCGCGCACAGACACATTTTTTTTTGTTGCCAAAATTATTGAAATCGACTCTGGGTTCCTCAAAATCGATATTCCCGCTTAAAAAAATTGAAAAATTTCACGATCACAATACTTGTTCGTATTCTGTAACGGGGAAAGTAAAAAACAAAAAACTGCTTCAGATATACGAAATTTTATCCAAAACTTTTCAGTTCTTCGGATTGTCAAAGAGGGCTTATAGTCGGAGTCGTGTTTATGGACCCCAAATCTGATATTTCGCTAAAAAAATCACCATAACAATACTTTCTCGTACTACGTACAGAAGGTATAAATAGTTATTTATGCAACAAGTGAGTGAAGTAATACTTTTTTTCACGAGTAGAAAAGATTGCCGCACAAGCAATTCCTACAAGTGAAAAAAAGTTGCTTTACTCTCGAGTTTCATACAAAAATGTTTCTATGTAACTTTAAATAAATTTATAAATTTGATAAAACCATAATCAATTTTTATAAGTAATAATACTTCTTTTAAATGAAGAAAATAATAATAATCATCAAGTTTTCTTGATCGGAAACGAATCGTTTATCGGCGGAACTCGCGGCATGTTGCGAAGCGTTCATGACACACAATTTTTTAGTTGTGTTAAAAATGAACCGCTACGGCACTTTTTTTTCACGCAAAAGAGTGAAAAAATGAACCGTTATGGCACTTTTTTAACGCTATTTGGAGGGTTCAGGAATCACATATTTTATGAACGCAAATTAATGAAAAAAACTGTACATTTTATAACGGACGTAGAAAAACAAAATTATGCGTTAAGAAATTTAAAGCGATGTATAAACCCATACAAAATCATTTTGGTGGAGGACCGCGTGGTCGATTACCCTTCAGCGTTTTGCCACAAAATACAAGCACTACTGTTATGGCGTGATATAAATTATCAACAGTGCGTTCATTACGACAATGCAGGTGTTGAAACTTACTGAAATAAACACTGGGGAAAAACCAAATTAGTGATGAGTCAGAAGTACAGAATGTTTTGTTGCATTATTGGTTGCAAAATTCCATTGTAATAGTCCAGTGGCACCGTTACAGGGGTGCTTCGAAGTATTTAAAAAATACGATCTTTTTTATTTTTACAAAAACCACTAGGATCGAAAGTGTGGCTTAGCTTAAAGAGATTAATTTACTTTTAATCGATGTTTAATAGAAATTTGGGCTAACAAGGTGCGGACGATATGGGATATTGGCATTCTGTTTCAATCAATATTAAATGAATTTTACAATAGCGTTCAATGTAATGATAACGATATATGTATATTTTTTTGTTCAAAGCTCAGAGCTTTTTCCTGCAAATTATAATGTATATAGATCTGATAGATTGGGTAGCAGAGGCGGCGCACAGTGTGTTAAAACGTGAGATTCTGCCCAGAGGTAGAGGGGGTAAGAAAAATAAAAATTAAAACTAACGGAAATAAAAATAACTAGCACATTCTAAAATGTCTAAACCTTCACAATTTAGGTTATTTATATTTTTGCAATAACTCCTTGTTCTGAAATTAATTCCTAAAGTTGAACATTTTCATATTGTGAGCGGTGCGCGAAAAATGTACATTGTCTTAACAACGGATTACTTCGTTCTCGTTTTATCAAGTACTATCATTTTGATACACATTATTAACATTGAATTAATGCTTCATTTGGTGTTGATTTTATTTTAATAGACTTATTGGAAAAAATGTTACATTTAAATTTTTAATTTTTAACTTTAACAAGACCCAAATTAAGTATATTAAAACGTAGCAATTAGCGAATACCACCAAAAAAATAGCCCAAGGTGTTCTCTAGTTACCCTGTAAAAATTATTCCCATATCGAACCAATTAAGGGTTTTAGAATGTATTCTTAAATCTGACCGCAAGCGACGCGCCGAAAATGCAATTGATTACCTTTTCTCGTTTTTTGTCTATTAAAATGAAATCAACACCAAATAAAACCTCAATACAATGTTAATAATAGACATCAAAATGATGGCATTTGATAAAACGAGAAAAAAAGTATTAAATTTCACCGCTTGCGGTCAGATTTAACCTATCTCGTGGAACTAAATAAATTCTAAAACCCTTAATTGGTTCGATATGGGAATAATTTTTACACGGTAAGTAGAGAACACCTTGCTGTGTTAAACAATTTTTGCCAATGCGTGCCGTCAATCCGATTCCGATAAGTGTGCGCGTAGCTTTACTCGCTAATATTTATAGTCAACGCACATTTATCGGTACGGCACGGAACGGATAAATTTGAGTTGACTCGTTTATAACTGTGTTAAGCAATTTCCCGATGCGTGCCGTCCGTCCGATTCCGATAAGTGTGCGCGTAGCTTAAAACGGCATTTTATAACCTTAAAATATTCAACACCTCGTTTTTAAAGTAAGCTCTGTTTAAGCTGCCTGCGAACAACTGGTCCTTAAAGGACCTTCAGGACCCAGCATTAAATCGGCTAAATTTCACATATGTTGTAGCTTATAACGTGCTGAATAAAAAATGTAATGGGCTTAAGGCATTCCCATACACAGCTGTTTTAACTGCATTGTCAAAAAGACCAACAATTATAATCAATTTTGTCTGAAACTGTCATGATTCAAAAAAATGTTTCATAAAAGCTGTTCGAGATGGGACGTATAATACTGACCTAGGTTTGACCTTGTGACAACATCGAATTTGGGCCGCTCAGTGCGGTCATTAAAGAGGAAAATAACGGGATTAATCCTGGCTTTGCTTCCTGTAGATCCATTGTAAGAGGAAAACCCATCCTTTTGAAAGTAAACTTTATTATTAAAAGAAAAACAATTATGGTTTAGAGTAAAATTAAGAAGCCCAAAAAATGCTGAATATGGTCCGGAGAGGCAATTGGGGCAATCATCATCCATTGATTTGAGTGGAAGACCACTTCCAAAAAGTGAACTTGGCCCGTTGATCCAGTTGATTTGTGTTTAATATATTGAAATATATTATTATTTAAACAAGATTTCAACAAGATATTAAAAGATTCAAAAGTTTAATGGTTGAATTAATGCAATCATCAGGAGGGATATTTGCAAATATATTGGAGACATCAAAGGAACATTTTGTACTGAAAAATTGTTGAGTCAGTACAAAATAATTTTTAATTTGAAAAGTTTGCTTTACAAAAATTGGGTTACCAGGACAACATAAAAATTGGTGTAACACATTATATTTCTACCAGATAAGGGAGTGTATTATTAGGCGTTGATAACGATTCACCGCGATATTTTATTATCTACCTACTCATTTGCATTCAGACAGGTTTATGGTATTTTTGATGTATTCTTTGTATGTTTATGATAAGCTTAAATGTATCAATCGTTAAGCTTCAGAAACGTCAGCAGGATTCTTAACCTCATTTAAGGGGAGAATCTGATTTATCGGGTCAAGATATTCGATTTTTTTTTTGTTTGTTTGCTTAATCGATAGTTACACTATTTAAGAATATATATTCCCAGAGTTTCAGAGCCCAATTCGATTTTTTTTTTAAATTATGGATAGTGAGTCGGCGTCGCATAGGTCAAAGCAGGTCGTGCGCTCTGCTCCTAGGTCCTTTCGTGCAGATCTGATACTCGGCATGGGTCCGGGACAAAGTGCGGAATGCCCAAAGTGCTGAATCGAAATTTTGCCCAAAGTGCCGAATTTCATACTAGCGACCATGCCCAAAGTGCCGAATCTCATCCGTGACCCGCGCCCAAAGTGCCGAACGACGCTAAACGACGTCTCATCGTTCGGAAACAAGGCGTCGCACTCGAATGCGAATCGGCAGTTTGGACATTCGGCACTTTGTCCTCGCACCGACATAGGAGTATGGACCATAATGCCGAACGCACGCCAGTTCGGCACTTTGGTCATTCGCCAGAACGTCCCCGCACGCATCTACGAGCAAGACCCAAAATGCCGAATGCACACCCTCATGTATGTGCGTAATGTGTGAAAATAATTTTTGATAATACACATCAATGAAAGGTAGAATTTTTTTTTTCGCATTATATAAATGGTACGAAGGTATATAAAGGTGTACGAGTTTACTTACACATGTTAGGAACAGTAAATTCAAGTGTTTTGATTATAAGGCGTTTTTAGTTTCAGCGGTCAGTTTTGCTCCGATTTTCGACGAGTAGAACTTCTATTTAGCAGAAATTGTTCAGTCGTTATAAATATGTATCCAAAAAGCTCAAGAGGTACTTGGCATAGCATTTCGAAACCGCTGAAAGGAAGATATCATGACTGTATTGCTCCGGCTCCACACCCCTTATGAACTACCAATACGTAAAAATAAAACCAATAACACTTAACCACTTCGCGCCCATGCTGCTTTGATTTAATCCCATGTTTGATGAAAAATTACTTCTTTGTTGTTGTTAATTTTTTCTACGAAATATGATTTCACTGTCACAAACTTTTCCATTTATGCACAAAAAATATGAAAAAATATTCCATAGATGGCGCTAAAGAAGTAATTTTTTTGTACAATGTTTTTGTTTTCATTTTTTGCTTGTTGTCACATGTAGCGAACCTGGGCGTGAAGAGGTTAATAAAACACTGACGCAGTATAAGCTTTCAAAACACTTTTTTATTGTTTCTCCACACAATAAAATATTACATTTTAATAAAATCACTCTGTATACATAAGTATCTCGAATGATCGCAAAATACATCTATTATGTAATATAATCAGCCTGCATAAGATACATGTTCAAGATTCAGTGTTTTTAATGAGCTTTATTGTAAAATATTTGAATTAAAAAAAAAAAAAAGAAAATGTGTATAAAAATTCGTATGCACTGACGTAGTAAAAATTTCAACTTTATTAGTCAATCGATACGTTTAGAAAGTAACCGGCCAGACTGCGGCAGATCCGTTTAGAAAGTGCGGGCATTCTCTAAATTTAACAATTGCGCTCGGCACAATATCCCATCTTTTTAAACGCTTCTAAATTGTTCATACGTGAATTGATTTTATCTAAATATGCAAATTGATCGTAGTAATCATTAATAAAAAAAATTAATAGTTTTGATATTTGAATTCAATGTATTGTCTTACAAGGAAGTTTATACAGTGCGAACGTTGGCTGTGGAACGCTCCATATAAAGAATTCCCCGATCATCTGCGACCAAAATCCTCCGAAACGTCAACCTTATTTTTTGAACGCGCATTTTTTCTGATAGTTGTCAATTTTCCATACCCCCACCCCTTTGCGTAATGACTTCATCACCATTTTTTTATTTCACTAATTTTGTAGCCCTTTTTATTCTCTTTACGACTGTGTAAAAATATTTTGTTTTTTTTATTTAAGAAATTAAATTAATTTAATTTATAATTATTTAAGAAATTAGACAAATTCCACCAGAAATATTTCAAAATTGGTTTTATCACCGGTTGGCTTTTTGCCAAGAGAGGAACGTTGCGCATTTTGAACATTTGATACATTAAATAAGTTTTAGAAAAATAATTAGTTTTTTCAATTTCTGAAATAAAAAAATAAAGAGAATAAAAAGTACCTACTATAAATTTAGGTAAATAAAAAAAATAGTTTCCATTTAAATGGCGATGACGTCATTACGCAAAGGGGTGGGGGTATGAAAATTTGACAACTATCAGAAAAGATGCGCGTTCAAAAAATAAGGTTGACGTTTCAGTGGATTTTGGCCGCAGATGATCGGGGAATTTTTTATTTGGAGCGTTCCACAGCCAACGTTCGCACTGTATAGGGTAAGTACAGTAGATGCAGAATGTCAAAAATGTAAATTTTGAAGTGACTAAAAAGTAAAGTAAATAGGATGGTTTTAACCGCTACTACGTAATTCATAGTTAAACTGAATTGAATTCTTTAAATCTTCGAAGATTTTGTAAGAATCTTCGAAAATTCCAGCCCTAGTGTATACATTGCGCGCCTAAAGTATAAAATATATTCAATAAAACCGAAATAAAATGTTTTTGGAAAAAAACAGGTCGATTTTCTTTTATAAAAATACACATTTTTGCATGAAAGTCGACCTTCAGTCGTCATTTGTTTTTTTTAGTAATGACGTCATTTATTTTGTTTTCAAATGTCAACCCCCTATTTTTGTTCTTGATTTTGAGAGATCTTTTCATCGTCAAATTGGGAGTATAAAAACATTGCTATATTTCATAAGATATTTTTCGAGTAAATTTTTCCATCTCAATTCATTTTCAAAATTTGTGTCGATTCAATGGCTCGTGCAAAAAAATAAAATTTATCTGGACAAATTCTAACCTCTTGTGGTATTACCCCTGTAAATATTTTATAAGTATGGAAATAGATTTGCACACTAGTGACGACTCCATTGGAGTTACTTGACATATGAGTGTTGAAAAATAGTAAAAAAAATGGTGATGTGGCCATCATGGTACTTTCTCCGACTTGATGGTATCATTTATATTTACGCTTCCATGGTTTATTTTCAATTTAAATCATATTTTAAGTGTGCATCGAACGTTTCGTAGACTCGGATAAAACTGACGTTTAAAACGTCAAAATTATGAAAGATGGAAAAATGTACTTCAAATTAAAAAACTCAGTTTACTCAAAAACTAAAGAGATTTCGAAAAAACTTATTTTTCATAAATTGTTCATTTTGGCATTCTCTACAATTATTATTTACATAAGTTTGCTGTAACTATTAGCGTTTCATAATTGTATACCAAAAATGAAAAAAAAGAAAATAATTTTTTTTCTCGAATAACAATGATTTTATGAAAAATGTTTTCAAACAAAACAATTGAATTTCTTTATTGTCTTCAATATTTATTAAAATGTTTTTGGATATTTTTCATATTTAAGAAAATATTGGCAAAAAACAAAAAACAGTTAAGGTAAACACCCACTTCCGGTGTACGAAATTTTACCAAAAGCTTTTCAGTTCTTCGGATTAACAAATAAAACTTATGTTCAGAGTTTCATTTCAATTGGTCTATTAGTTTTTGAGATACAGCGCGCACAGACACACACACACACAGACACACATACACACACACACACACACACAGACACACACATACACGTCCCTACATATTTGTGGCACCGCATGATATATCCCCATTTGTGGCGCTTTTGTTAAGATACTGTCGTTCCGCTGCGCTTCTTTCCATTATTTCTGAATATGTGGTTAATTTTACGATACCCTCCATATAACAAAAGTTATTGCAAAAAAATCAAATGTGCCACAAATATTATGAAACGTGAAAAGTTAACACATGGTGTCACAAATATGACTGGTATCAATTTATGGTGCCACTAATATTGCATGCCATGAAAATGTGTGTAAGTGTGTGAAAAGCAATGTTGCCGTGGAGATGTGACCGTCTTATAATTTGCAAAGAAAGTCCTTGTCACGCATTTTCTTGCCCGCGCAACGCTTCCAATAGATAATAAAATAAAAATGTAATACCAAATAAATAAATAAATAAAATATAAGTAATTAAATGAATTAAAATAAAACATAAAGATTCAGATTCAAGATTTTTAACATTAAGCACAATATTGCAATTTGTATCTTATATACCGGGTGTAACTGAATTCTGGTAGACCCCAAATATCATTTGCATGTTTATATATATAAATATATATATATATGTATATATATATATATATATATACAGGGTGTGGCACTTAAGACGCCTCGGATCATAGCTCCTTTACGATAAAAGCTATCGAAAAAAATCTAAGAACAAAGTGGTGCATAGTTACCGTCGCTATGTTTCAAAAATATTTCTAATCATCAGTGGCGTGCCGTACTCCAGTGGCGTACCAAACTTATGTTTTTTTAAATGGAATGCCCTATTTTTTATTGCAGATTTGGAAAGTGCTCGACGAGTACTTATTTTTTTATCTAACATGTTATACCCTTCACTTTAGCGGTTTCGCTGTTATAACCCTTTCTTTCAAAATTGCGCCCCATTTTTGAGATTTTTTTGTAGAGAAACTAATTGACGCCGGCGCCTAAATTTTGAATTGAGGTACAGGTTAAGACCTCGTGTACCTTCACATAATTTTTTTTCGGGTAATTTATGGAAAAAAAATAATTTTTTATTGATCTTCGCATGTTGTCATTTTTTCCGAAAATTTCAAATGGCACCCCCCTAAAAAAATTACGGCGTTGTACAGCCAAAACTCTAAATTTTTCATTGGTGTAAAAAAAATTACACATTGCATAACAAAATTTCGGAGAAAAAAGGAATTTCATCGCAAATGTCGGGAAACGTTTTCCATATGAAGTATTTTAAAATCAAAGTCAACTTGATAATTTTTTTATTAAATAAAGATCTATACTATAGATATGCATTACCATTAAATATAGTGTAAACTCTACTTATTTCACTCATTTGTATTATTGTAACAATTAAAAATAAGATGTTTCTCTTAATTATCTACAACGAATGATTTTCTTTTATCACTTACAAAATTTCGATATATTGAAAAACTTCTGTTTACTTAAAAAAATATACTTCTATGAATTATAGTATTAACATAAATGGTTCATTTATTAAGGATTATAAGTTATTTAAAAGATTCATGAATGTATTTATAATTTATCAGGTTACTTTTAAAAGTTATATGTTTTGTGTATAAAATTTACTATGTAGCGGCAAGTATCGCTACAAACGACTATAAAAACCACAACTATAGAGATAATGAGAAATACTATTTAGAATTTGAATATACTCGAAGGATAAATAAAATATGAATTATGTTGTATAATATGTTTCGCTAACAACGCCTACCATTTTCAAACATGAAAATAAAACAAGCATTTCTCATCCGGTTCAATTTGAATATATTACCATGTTATACAAAACAAAGTGAAAAGTGTTTTATTATATTATTCAACATGTATAAAGAAGTGGAAGTCTCCAGAATAAACAATATGAATGATATTGGTTTGAACCGGATTTTGAAATGAGTCGTCTGTCCTCTTTTCTAGGAATTCCTTTTAAAAATTTAAAGGGACGCTTGGTACCTGCTTTCGACTGCTGAGACGAACAATGCCGACATCTGGATATTATAAATGTTTGAAAATACAACTTTCCTAGTACTATAAACACTAAAAATGCAGTTTCAATATAAAGATTTAACGTGAATAATATTTAAATCTAGAATTATTTTATCTTGAATATAATCCTCATTTATAAATCGTGAAGTATCTTCGTGAGGAAAAATTTCCGTTTTCAGTTGTTTTAAGCTCTTGTAGTTTTTTAAACCTTTTTTCCCTTTTAATTTAAAAGGTAGACAAATATTATTTTTCTTACAGTTTTTTACAATTAAACGTTTAAAAGTCACGTGAATTTTCAATTTAAAATAGTATCAAATTCAAGATAAATTAAATTTATAATTTTCATATTCAATGCCGAAAACGAAACACTGGTAATGTCATGAAATCAATTTGTCAGTGTCAATTTTATCATAAGGGCTAACGTATGTTTGTAATTTCCTTACCATGTTCAAAAATTGAATTTGAACATCCCATCATTTTTTCAAAATATTAATAACCCCCAAAATGTTTCCACATGTAAAGTTTATTGCCTTTGGCAAATCAATTTCATTACGCTAATGAGAGTTTTGTTTTTGAAAATAAATATGAAAATGTCTGTATTAACTTTCAAATTAAGGAAATAAAAATAATATCCACAAATTGAAGCAATGACTTTTTTTGTTAATACAATTTGAAAGATAAACCACTCAAAGCTACGCTATGAACTAGATTTAGACTCCTTATTTATATGTTTTTTTAAATTTATAACCATCACAAAGTTTCGGCTCAGAACGAAATCGAAGTCAAAAAATGGTAGTTGAAGAGGCCAAAAACGGAAATAATCACGTTAATATTACATAATTATGCATATTAGCAAACTCTTGTCTGTTATCCTTTTAAAATACTTTTGTATGTAACCACAGAAAACAATAATTTATAAATATTGGTTACTGGATAATAAAGGAACTTAGCACAGGAGAAAAACGAGAATGATTTCTTATGTACTTACCCTTCGGATTTAAATAATTATAAACAGCGGAGCATGACAATACAATTTTTCCGAAATTATCTCTCCAATAACCTAAATAGGCCCCCATAAATATTTTTGGGTCCCACACGACAAGGATTTGTACGATGAAACCATAAATTTATATAATATCTATAAAAAAACGAGTATTAAACCATACCCTTTGAACTAATAATTTAACCTAATTTTATTGTACAAACATTTTAAGTTTGGGTTTATGATCAAAATGTGCCTTATAAACTAATTGAAAAATGGTAAAATAAATATTTTAGAATAAGCATAGCTTTAGAATATGCATGGCTTAATTAAATAACCTTGACAAAAAGTGATTTTTTATGTTTGTGCTTGACATGCTCCAAGATTTCTGTTGGGACAATAAAAATAGTCTCTTGATGTTTTAAATGTATGAAAGCTCACAACTTTTACAGCAAACTTTTGTAATAGGATTAAAATTATTGGCCTTTTTGAAACTATTGTTACATCCAGTTATTTTAGGTAGGTTGATAATACTAATTATGTTACAACCGTCTTTAGTGAGGTTTATACATTTAAAACTTTTCTGGTATAAAAAATATAACAGAATATGCGAAAATGTTTTAAAGCTATATTTTGAGTAATTGTACTTGAATTGCCTCGTCAGCTATCGGGTGAAATATAAAGGGTGATTGAAATTCGAGGGCGAGTATGGGGATATAGCTTATTATAGGAAATAGAGGGTAGGTTTAAATTCGACACTTTTGCAGAATTTTATGTTGATTAATAATCTGCTTTAACATTTAAATTATTTTAACGGTTTCTCTGCAGTTTGGAAAGAAGTGTAAATCGTAATTTCGTAAAAACGTTCCTACGGCATCTTTTTACGTCTTATCAAATGGCGAACGATTTTTATCTACAGGGTTAGTTTTTGTTTTTTTACACTTAGCTTTCGTTTTCATTGTGGGCACAATTTATGATATATACATATTTAAATCAGATTTTTTTAGCTGATTTCAGTGATGTGACACACGGGCATATCCGTTGCAATTTTATTTCAGTATTATGATTATTACAAGTATCATCTAGTACAAATCGAGCTAAGAGTCAATTGCCCATTGAATTTATGTGATTTGAATTCAATAACTGGCACAAAACGGTAAATAATTTTAATTGTATCAAATATTTTAATTAAATACAATTTCAATTTGTTTTTCTAAATTTACATATTTTGCTAATAAATGTCTTTCGAACATTGTAATTTAGTCAAATTATAGGTTTAGATGATATATTATTAATAGATTATGCTTTTAGGGGGTATGTTATAATATGCCGTGTATTTTATTACCACGGCCGTTAAGATTTTGCAAATTAACTTTTGGACCATATTTTAACATATGAAAATATTTGCTTAAAATCCATATTAAAATTTTATCTTTTTACAGCGAACTGATTGTTCTTATAATTAGAACATTTTTATAACAGACAATAGATTGTAATTCATAGGTTTTTGCTTAATTTTTAGGAAAATGACATTGACATGAATTACATTTTCTCGTATTTCGGTTATCAAAGTTAACATATCAACAGTTAAATAATTAAATTTTAATATAGTACCACTTAAAACTTAATATGAAAACTTTAAAAGTTCACAGTAAAAAATACACTACATATCAATTCATCTTATAAGTTGTGCTTATGTTGGTATCAATATATTTAATTTTTTTTTTGCATTGTAATAAATGATGTTAGTTTGCAGCTTCTCAACCATCCCATTTGAAAATTAATTTTAGGAAAAAAGTTATTCTTTATAAAAAGTTCTGCATGGTCCAAAACCTAAAATGCAACCATCAGCTGTCAAATTTTTTTGGTCATATACGGAGTTTGTGTGAAAATATGAATTTTGTTCCAGAATAAAGTACCTTTATTTTTGACAATATCAAGAACTGTTATAAAGAAAAGTTATTTAGAATTGAAAACTGGGTTCAATCATACAGTCATGTATACCTGTTGCTAAAAATAAGATTTTGTAATTTTTCTTTTTCTCTACAGTGATACATGCACATTGATATTTCAAATGTTGAAATGACAGTGACAGGTCTGTCATTAAACATCAGATATTATTTAAACATTATAAATGAATAGTAATTCCGGTGACATTGAGTTTGGAGAAAAAATAGAAATTGTATTAATTGTGATTGAAAATTATAAAACGTATCGGGAAGCAGCTGAAATATATTATAACAAACATCCAGATAAAAATGTACACAATACTACAGTAATGAATATTTATTTCGTTAGTTAGTTAGGGTTGAAGGTCATTCCATCATCGACAATTTTGGGAACTCACTGTACCATTTGAATTAAATGAAGCTTCATCTTCAAACATGATTATTCTAACCCAAAATGGATGCTCTTCTAACTCTCCTTGGATAAGAGAACAAAAATTGAAACCACTAACATAATCTCTAGGTTTTAATGTGGTTTATATGGGTGGAATTTGTGTGCTTTCAAAATATTTGCCATCATATCTTTACCCTTTTGCGCAGCTAATATTTAATATATTCTATTGTAGATAACATTACATTTAAAGTCCTCACTTTAAAGTCCTCAGTTATCGACGTTTGTTATTTAATTTATTTTTAACATATCCATATGTTTTAATTATTTTCATTTCAAAATATTAATTATTGTATGTACATTTGTGTCTGGATGTTTCTTATTAAATATTTCAGCTGCTTCCCGATACGTTTTATAATTTTAACTCACAATTAACACAATTTATATTTTTTTTACTTCGCAAATTTAGCATATCTTACTATGTTTATAATATTAGGCAAATTATTCTAAAATTTATGAATTCAAATTAAATTTTAAAATGAAAAAAAAAAGATTTGTCATTATGTTGTTCTGTCTAACTTTTCTCTATTACACACACAATTTACGGCACAAAAGGATTATCAAATACAGGTTTAATACCGTAAATTATGCATTATTCATTATTCGAAGAAAAATCAGTTTACTTTTGAAAATCAAAACCAATACATTTTTTATTAAATATTATATTGGTATTCATTATTTATTTCCGGCGATTTAGCTGAAAAAATATCTCAGATTTATAGCTCAGGCAAATATAAGTTTATAAAATCATCGAACGTTACTTGAAATAGTATAATTTAGGCTATTATTTAACCACCAATTTTTAATTTAGTAAATGTTATATACAATTTAAAATTGTTCGAAAAACTCTAAACTAGTAAAGTCATGAGTAAACAAACGGTAGAAAAAACCACTTACGATTCCGCCATATTAGTAACGTCAAGCCCTGATTTACAAAATTTTTGCTTTGAAAAACTTATTTTAGGATACACTCGTCATTTGAAAGTTTCGGTTCTCATTTAAAAAATAATTATGTCCGAAACTGACACACTTATTTGTCGAAACTATGTAGTCAGAAAAAAGTCGATAGAGTTATTCGAAATAAGGATTTGAATGTAGATGTAAGTCATATTTTTTTTAGATTTACAATATCTCCTTACTTTAGTAAGTTTTGAATTTATAAACGTCACATAAATGGACATTTCGGGTATTTCACACGTTCAAATATTCGCAAATTATGTATCTAATGTTCATTTCATGGTTTATTTTATCCATTCGCTGTTTTGGGCAGCAAAAAATAATGAATTCCTTAATAGCATAAAAATTAAAAGATAATAGTTTGATTTTTACCAACATTATTTTTTGTAGTAAGTTATTATTATTGATTGGTATTTATTTCTATATTAAAATCTATAAGAAATGTATGAATAAAGTTTTATTGAGAAAATGGACGTAATAAAAAAATCGAAGATTTATTTCTCTAGCGTGCATTACAATAGCCATTGAAATTCAGTTTGAAAGAGCAAGAAATTTACAGAAAGTTATTAATTTAAATAGCAATAATAAAAGTCTATTTTTAAATATGTATAGAAGTAGGAGCCAGGCCTCAAATATTTATCTTTCGCAGATGTTAGCATTCGTCACCCCCAAGTGTTCTACCTGTTTTGGACCGTCCCTTTAAATTTTAAAAGGAATTCGTCGAATGAATGCGTCACATCCCAATATCCGGTCCAAACTAACACACAATAGCAATTAACATATAACAACATTTACACATTTACAGTAAAATGAGAATGGATCAAATAAACCAAGAAATTAATATTAGACACATAATTGGAGCTTATTTGACAGTGCAGCATATACAAAATATCCATTTATGTGAGTTTTATGAACGTAATTTAATTAAAAAATCACTGAACTAATTGTAAGGAAGGAATGTAAATCTGATATGAGAAAATGTTATTTTCATCAATTAAATGTGGTTGCAAATACAATAACATTTTCAAAAAAAAATCGACTAAATAAGCGGTCAGGGTTTTGCGTAATGACTTTACTTTTATTTTATTTACCGAATCCGAAAATGATTTGTATACAAGTTCTTTGGAATTTAATAATGCGTTTAGTGATGATGTTGGATATTCGTTGGAACTTATCGTTTTGTTGCTAGGACAACGCACTGTTGCTTTTATTTTCAAAACGAAATTACTCAAAAAATTTCTAATAATGCAACTTAAAAAAAATTACTAGAGAAAAATCTCCATAAAGAATAAAAAAGTGTATTGTTATAGCAACAAAATAATCAACTTTAGTTTGATGCAATACTGAATTTGGTAAATAATTTTAAAAAAATGTTATTATGCGACAAATTTTAGACACGCAGCGCTTATTTTAGTCAAATTAACTTGAAAAATGCCTTAGGCGAGGGTATAATAGTATACTCTGTAACAAGGTTAAAATGGAAATTCGATGCGAGTGGACTAGCATCAGAATTTCCATTCTTACCTAGTAGTAGACTATACTTTCTCCTCGACCAGATAAAATAGACTAATACATTAATTATTGTATTAGTATATTAATTATAATTAACACAAAGAACTTACGTTTTATTATCACGTTTGTGGTTATGTTTATAGTATTTTGACAATTGTGATATCCAAGGCTAATTGTTTTATTCGAAACGGTGTGAGAATATTCATTCCATTAGTTATTATGGAATGAATTACATGCAAAACGCATAAGTGCATTTTATTTTGATCCATAACAAGAGTGAGAATGTGTACGTTCTATGATCAAAATTGATTTCAGAATGCTTAAATTCTACAGTGGTCGTGGAGAAAAAATAGTATTGTATTGTAGTTAAAAATGCTCTATCTAAAAAGTATTGTTATTTGAAAATAACAATATTTTTGCCATTCAAATGAAAAAATGAAATGAAATATGTCTCTCCTATAAACTTTATAAATTTACTAAAAATTAATTATAATTATTAATCCATAGAAACCTGCAAACACCCCATCCGCAAGTTGTGGGATAAATCCATGAGAATAAAGTATAAGTTCTTGAAAATCTGTAATAATTTAAGTGAAAAAATGTAATAATAATTACCATCGATTTGAAAATTTACTCAAAATTCATTCCGGATTGTATTTTAAGAAAATTATTAACAATCTATTTATAGATTTTCAATTGATGACAAGCGCGGTAACTCGTGTGAAATCCCAAATATTTTAATTTTATTTTTTCACTCTTGAGTAACAAGTTACAATACACGTTTTTTGTTATGCTATTGCCTTTTTTTGCCATCTGTATGGGAAGCAGGAGTTTGCATAAACATATAAATACAATGTAAATCACCAATGTACATTGCTGAATTTTCTATTCGATACAGAAACCAAATTAGAATGAGTTACATTTTAATTGTTGTCAGAATAAAGACAGCACTCTCATACTATTCAAAGGAATTATGGTGAAAAATCTAATCGCTCATATTTTCTTTGGTTTTTATCAACTTTTCCTAATATTTTGCAAACAAACATGTAAGTATATGAACCAACCTAAATATTCCAGCGTTCATGAACATATATTTAGGGAGATGCATTTCAAACGAACTTCTTACTTATTGTTAGACAATTTTGAAACAATAAATATTATTTTTAAGAAGTAAACATATTTTTAAAACAGTTTGTTTGATTATTGTCTTTAGATTGTCACTAAAAATTCTTAGGGGTCAATCAAATCAACCAATTTAATTTGAAAAGGTCTCTGACAAAATTTATTTATTTTCGTTTTTTTACCTATGTTGTAGTATATTCAGAGAGTTGAAAACAGCTATGCATTAATTTTTCAGATGTTCAGTTTTTTTTGTGAACAGCCATTTTGTATTGGTGGGTCAGCCTATTTTGCATTTTGTAGAGATTTACGTTAAACTCTGTAGCTCCTCGGTTTTTGGAGATATTTGGTTCAAAAATATACTAAATTGTAAATTAGCAGAAAATAGGTAAATGTTAACGTTTCCAAAATAAAAAGCTTCTCTTTAAAAATTAAAAGTGTTAAAGATAAAACGAAGACTCAAATTCATTTTTTGTGGATATAGTGTCTATAGTATACTACTTCCCTAAAAAGTATCAGGCCAGAGAGTTACATCCTTTTTTAAAGGGTCTTCAAATATTGCAATTTTCCTAAAATCAGGTATTTTCGATCTGAAATATCTCGGAAGGGACACACTTTAAAAACCCAATATTTTTACAAAACGTTCTTTAATGGTGTTATACTAAGTGGTTAAAATTTCATCACTGAGACTTTATTAGCTTTTTGGTTAGAAATTTAAAAAATAGCTAAAACTTCTGGAAAATAAAAAAAAATTAGCGACTATCATTGGTTGATTTGACATGGATTGACCGTTAGATATACAGTATGTTTTTTATCGTGGGCCATAGGATTTTACATGCTAAAACTTTTACCTTGTGTTAATGTATATTTTATCATATAATTTTGAAGCAAATGTTTGTTAGTAATATAAATCAATTATTTTTCTATATGATGGGATTAATTAGAATTATTTAAACATGTTTTATTCCATTAAAAAAATATTTTTTTTAATATAAGTGTCGACTCAAGTACCTGTTCCCCGTACATGTTCAGGTAATGATATTTATTAATATTGTTTAGTGCTATTTCAAAATTAATCATAAACTATTTGTATCCTTAATATGATGTATAATGCTCTAGTGCAGAGAAAGGAGCAGTGTTGAAGTTTTTTGCAACGCACATAAAAAGAAATACTGTACCAGGAAAAGTAAACTGCATAAAATGTATGAATAGCAATTCTATATTATCTTCACGCGGTTGGACTGACATTAAATTTTGTGTTAAAAATCATATAGATAAAATTAAAAATTCAAAGAAAGTGGGAAAATTTTGTTAATTGAATACGAAATAAATTATATTACATGCACTTTTTATATACATATAAAGATTGTAATAATATTTGTATCATTTTATCATCCCGAACCCGTTTAAACTTTAAAACAGAATCCAATAAATTAATATAAATAAATGCTATTTAATTTGGTGAATTTGCATAATTTATGCATAATTTTAACTGTAATTCAAGTAAAGTGGGAACAAAAAAATCAATTTAAGTTGGGTATTAATTGTCAAGAACAATAATAATTTAGACAATTACAAGAAATTCCGTGCATTTTTAACATTTAATTGTACATTTTATTTCTCTGTTTGCAATTTTATGTTTCATAAATAATTCAATTTTTATTTATTTATTAATAATTACTGTTATTAATTTAATTAATTTCTCTACTCACAATTTCTTATTTCATTAATATTTTAATATTTCAATGTTTATTTATTAATAATTTATGTTATTTATTTAATTGAAATATTTATGAATGGACACTGCAAGTCCTAACGGCAACTGTAAATCTATTTCCAACCCGAGAATTGAGCAAACAATGCGATCCCCTCGGTAGGTATGTGGGATAGGTCGGCAACGCAGCATATTTTGTTCCAGGTGGCGCTACCAACAAGGGTTGTCACAATTTGGTGTGTAGCACACATGATCGGTACCCATGATGTGGCGTCATACACACAATTATTTTTAAGGTATCATAACTTTCGTGAGAATGATTTTAGAGAATTTTCGTATAGATAACTGAAATAATCTGATCTTCTTTAACATTGGTACTAAATGTCGTAAGTGTGACATATGAAGCAATGGAGAAATAGCCGAATGTACTTGTGGCACGGAGGGTAAGGTGCCACAAGAACGCGCCTCCGCCACAATTCAGGATGTAGCACACACAAAGTGCCACAAATATGTGGGGACATACACACATACACACACACACACAGACACAAAAAATTTTTTTTCCAGAAATTGTTGAAATGGCATCTAGGGACCCCAAAACGGATATTTCCGTAATAAAAATTTTTGAAAAAAAAATCACGATCACAATACTTTCTCGTACTTCGTAACGGAGAAAGTAAAAAACAATGGGTAAACGGTTCTACCGATACTGGACTGTTTCAAGCAGGTCTAATCGAGAAACTATGTACGCACAAAAAATGACAATTCCCTTTTTTTTATATATACAGGGTGTTTCAGAGCTCTGGGAACGGTCAATCACGTGCTTATTTTTCAAAATTTCGAAAAATGTTTCATACAAAAGTTGTGTATAATAGTAAGCTGCACGCCCTAAAAATATTTAAATTTATACAGGGTGTCTCATAACAAAGTTACAGACCAAACCTATGTTTTTTTTAATGGAACACCCTGTATTTTTTGTCATTTTTGAATTATATGGAGCAAATAAAGGTGAGTTACTTCAACACTCCCTATACCTATTGTTAGCCGGTTTCGAAATATTTGAAGATGTGTTGAAATGCATGGTCTGGGTGAAATTTTATTTTTGCCCCAGTGATTGACGTTGAACGATTAAAATCATTTTAATTATTTCCTTGAAGGTTCGAACTATAGAGCCAACCATGATTTCATACAAAAAATTAAACAGGGTGATAAAAAAAAGCGGTAGAAAAACCCAACTTATAAAATTGAATAACTTCGTTTTTTCAAATGGCACACCCTGTATTTAGTAACGTATTCTCAAGTAGAATCCAATTATCTTTCGATTACTTTGGCGATTTTTCATGTGAATTTATGAAAAATTTTAATCATTTTTTGTTGACGCGAAAAAAATATAAAAACAGCTGTAAAATACTTGGACCTTTCTAAATTTACTTAAAATTTGAATATTTTTTTTGTTGACGCAAAAAAAATATAAAAACCATTGCCATCCACTTGAAACTTCGCAAAATCACTCAATATTAATTTAAGAGTGATTTGGTAGAAAATTCCAATACATTCCGTCAATTGCTTTGGCAATTTTTCATGTAAATTTATGAAAAATTCTAATAATTTTTTTGTTGTCGCAAAAAAAATATAAACAAAATTGCCATCAGCTTGGAACTTCGCAAAATCACTCAATATTAATTCAAGAGTGATTTGGTAGAAAATTCCAATACATTCCGTCGATTGCTTTGGCGACTTTTCATGTAAAATTATGAAAAATTTTAAACATTTTTTTGTTGACGCAAAAAAAATAGAAAAACAATTGCCATCCACTTGAAACTTTGCAAAATCACTCAATATTAATTCAAGAGTGATCTGGTAGAAAATGCCAATACATTCCATCGATAGCTTTGGCGATTTTTCATGTGAATTTATGAAACATTATAAACATTTTTTGTTGACGCGAAAAAAGTATAAAAACAGCTGTAAAATACTTGAACCTTTCTAAATGTACTTAAAATACAATAATCTTAATAATCCTCCAAAAACTAAAAAAAAAACTCCCATCATTGGTTTTCAAGATAACCGACCGAGAACAGCCCTTAAGATTTTTTAAGTTTCACTTCTTCGGAGTGAAAAAAAAATATAAAAACAACTGCAACACACTTGAAATTTTCCAAATTTACTCAAAATATACTAATACTAACAATCCTCAAAAAAAACGTAAAAAACCCCAATCACTGGTTTTCAAGATTCAAAGTTTTCACAAAAAAAAATACAAAAACAACTGTAACACACTCGAAACTTTTCAAATTTACTCAAAATACATTAATCTTAATAAACCTCCAAAAAACTCAAAATACCCCATCACTGGTTTTCAAGATAACAACACAAAACACAATTCTCGGAGAATTTTTCAAAACTGCTAATTTGTTGAAGAGATAAATTCTCAAATAAATGCATTGCCATTTTTCTCGTCTCATGAAACTTTCGTAGGCATCGTTTTAACATTTAAAATGACAAATCAGTGTTTTTAGAATTAATAAAAAAAATCTTGTTTCGTTTGAAATTAGAGGTATTACATAACGAGCCGGCCCTGCTATATATCATACGTAGTTAATTGATGTTTTCTTCAACTTCTAACGTTGCTAATTATAAGAGTTCCATGTAAATGCTTTGTTGCGTTTATTTTTGAATAATATATTTATTTATTTATCTGTCAAAATGTCATTTGATGTAGGAATAATGGTTCACATATGTACCACTCCCCGTTTTATAAATTTAAATGTTTATACAATAAAAAATTCTATTTAAATCACATTAAATTAATTCTACAAGTAACATGCCCTTCTGAAAGCCGCCCTGAAAGGGATAGAGAACGTTACTTCGGAAAAAAGACCGGGATTTCAGTTCTTGAAATTATTTCGTGGCGTATCATAGCAGAAAATTTTTCTATTTGTTATGTAGGAAGCTTCTACTTCGTTATACATGCTTTTTATATAGAATAAAACATTTTTTTTTTACTTTGAAACTTTAGTTTTGATAATGGCAAGCTGAGTTGCCGAAACTGCAGTCAAACAAAATAAACAAATAAGTGTTATACAAACAAAGTAAAAAAAGTGTTTTATTCTATATAGAAAATTTTTCCTATTTCAATTCTTGTTCTTCAAGAAATTCAGATGGGGTTATTTTAATATTGTAAATTGTAAAGCTATTGACACAATAAAGATTGTTATTATACGTTGAAAACATTTTTCCTATAAGCTGGTTTAAATTTTGAACCTGTTCTGGAACCTGAATGGCACCGACGACCTTGACTGACGAGGCGCATTACAATTACAACCGAAAAATCCATTCAATGAACCTTTGCAACCGTGCCGAAAAGTTAAACCGGAATAAACGAAAAGTAGCCTGGATATATGAATATTCGACCTGTTATTAAATTAACAAAGACTTTGTAACACTTATTTTTGCAGAGATTTTTTTTTGCATACATTCAATCTTTATTTAATGCTTCTGCGACAAGTAAAGGTTTTCAATTGAAATGAAACCAGTAAACTTCCAACTGTTTTGTCTGATGAAGGCGCCCATTTAATAATAATGATTAATCATTCCAGCCCAATTTACATGAATAAATTTTAGAAACAAAAAACGCACTAGATTTCAAAGATGTCCTATTATTTTTTTACCGCAATTGTACATTGTAAAAGAAGGGTAATTAAATAAAATCTGCAGCTTTAATTATTTGTAAGAGGCAACAACCTACTGTTATATTTTAAACTCAGGCTCTCCTTATGTAGAGCTTACTTATTGTACAAAATGAGAACCACTAATACAGAATTTCTAAATTTAATGCAAAGTAATAAATAAGTGAATGAATAGAACGTTTCATTGAAGCGTTGTTTAGTTAATTCAAACAAAAGAATCCTTGAGTTTAGCAAAACCCGGCGGTGCCAATAGAGTAAATTGTAATTGAATATGTAAATCTAACGCGTCGGTCAGACATCCGCGCCGATTACCATTTGAAATTTATTTAAATCAAATTCCGAATTTCCATTAAACACGAAACACACACACACGCGCGCGCGGCGAATGCAGGTGATAAGAACGGGAATCTGGGCGCACGAAGGATAATTGGGAGGTGCAGGTACTGCGAAACGGTACTCAAGTAGGAACGACTCTCGGCCGAGAAAAAGAGAGAAAGCTCGGCCGCCGCCGTCGCCGCCGGAGCACGACTCGGACCTTCTAATTACAAAAGAACGACCCGGTGGACCCAAACATTTCCGAGTACTACCACCCGAGAGGTGCGTTCAACTTTTGTTGATCAAGGACCCCGCAAATTAATACGAGTTATTGTAAACAACCCAGAGAGTCCAGTTTTTCTTTTTTTTTGGGCGGTGACGTTTCATTTGAAAATCTTGCAGCAGATACACACAAACAATTTTAAATCCTAAAACAAGGGTATTTCTATTGAATTTTAGAATTCGAAAATGTTCAATTCTACCTCGCGCTGAAATGTAACTTTAAACTTTGATAATCGAAGAGCTGAAAAGCTTTTTGGTGTCCGCTGCGCTGCACCGTCGTCTGTGCGGAGGCCATTAAAATAAAATAAAGTAATTGGCGACTCACGACGGGTCCGCTGCGCTGCGCCGTCGCCCGTGTGTAGCCCATCAATATGAATCAAGGTAGCTGGTGATTTTGACTGTAAGTCGATTTTTTATTGCAATTTTAGTCCCGATCCAAGGATGGTACAGTACTTAAAATTACGTGGATTCTAACTGCAAGGCCTTCGGATATACTCTAGGCTCAGAAAAAGGCAGAGCCTACAATGTTGGGTTATGTTTATGAGGGTTATTATTGTAATAAAGTTTTGAATGCGCTTACCCTTTACTTAATTGCCCCAAAAGCACCACCTCTCTCATCCGTGCAGAAGAGGGTGAAAAAAATAAAAAAAACATTATTTTGAATCGTTTTGCTCAAACCACGAGCCGAGGAACTTCGGGAATGTAATCTGGTGGTAACCCCAGCTTCTGAATCTGACATCTGTCAAATATGACAATGCATTTCTTAATTTGCTGTTTGGAAAGCACTCGGACGTTAACAGGATGAAGCTTTTTTTTCATTCATTTTGGTCATCCAAAAATTATTTGGCGAGCGTGTGAGAAGCGTATACACATTACAAACCAACATACAAACAAAATTTAGGGCGGTACTGATAGGGGTTGTTTTGGTCTTTGGCACACCGTTGGGGCTGATGCGACCGACGGGGTGACCGAAATGTTACCAAACTTTGGTGGTCTGCTTCAAATGGAACGCTCAATGATTTCCCGAAGTTTCATTGTTCTAACCCTCCCGGAAAATTTTTTTTTCGAAATTGATTTTCAGTGGAAAAATTTTCAACGTTCAAAAACAACAATAATTCAAATATTCATATCTCTGTTAATAACCGGGCGATTTTAAAAATTCAAAGTTTTTTTTACGTACACGCAACACCGCAATGATAATCCGTCGTTAGATTCGTGATGATTTAAAAAGAATTTAAAAAAAAAAATAGTGAAAGACGATCGAAAATATTTACCGGCAAAATAAATAAAAGTTTAATTAATTTTTAAAATTAGAAGGATCAAGAAATTTTACTTGGATTTTCTGTTGGGCTCGCTTTCCGGTAGTGTAATGAGATTTCTGATCAGACCAAAAAAAAATTGTGCCCCGCTGCTAAATTTCGCTTCCCTCTTCCGTATACAACGTCATATATTTCGAAAACTAAAAATCTGATCGTAAAACTTTATGGGGATGTTTGATACGGATTAAATAGACGACTGATCTGCCGTCGTCGCATTTAAAAAAAAAAATGAAAAAATTGAAGAAAAAAACCGGAAAACAATCGAAAATTGGTCGTAGATGGTAAATGGTGCGCCCTACGAAAAATATAGCCCCTACCTTTTCGACGCAAAATGCAATTCTGAATAGCATGCCGTTTAAATTTCTCACGTGAGATTAAAAATAGCCGCTCTAGAATTTTTTTATTGAAATCGGGGGTGGTTTTCTTTGAATAACTCCTTGAGGGTTAGAGATATCAAAAATTCATAAGAGACATAAAATGTAGAGGGGAGCTAGCTCTAAAAAACTCTACGAAAATTAAAGTCGTAATCGTGAGGGCAAGCGCGCCCTTTTTTCCGGAAGCGTCCGAAATGTGATTTTTTAGAAAAATGGCTCAGGGATTGCAACCGCAGGTCGCACCCCAATTTCCCATAGTAACCTTTGTGTCCCAATGCATTGGGGATTTTTTGAGCCTAGTCCCACTTTTCCAGCTCAAAAATCCAGGGATGTGAAAGTTTTGGCGCGAATCTCTGCATCGTCAAAAATCGATTTTCAAAAAATCACCCTGTAGTAATTGGGTAACTTAGAAAATCGCTGATTTCACGGTCGCCAAGAGGAGCCCCGCGCCTATCGTGAAAAAAATAAAAATTGAAAAAAATGTTTTTTTGAGGGGTTGGCAACCCTTTTTTTGAAGGGGTGGTCGGAGGGGGTTGAAATTTCAACCCAAAGTGCGAGATCTCAAAAACTGTAATAGGTAGAGAGTTGAAATTTTCATGAAAAATCACAAATAATTCAAGAATCCGACTTTTGAAATTTCAACCCCCTCCGACCACCCCTTAAAAAAAGGGTTGCCAACCCCTCAAAAAAAAAATTCTCCAATTTTTATTTTTTTCACGATAGGCCCGGGGCTCATCTTGGCGACCGTGAAATCTGCGATTTTCTAAGTTACCCAATTACTACAAGGTGATTTTTCGAAAATCGATTTTTGACGATGCAGAGGCTCACGCCAAAACTTTCACAACCCTGGATTTTTGAGCTGGAAAAGTGGGACTAGGCTCAAAAAATCCCCAATGCGTTGGGACACAAAGGTTACTATAGGAAATTGGGGTGCGACCTGCGGTTGCAATCCCTCTGCCATTTTTCTAAAAAATCACATTTCGGACGCTTCCGGAAAAAAGGGCGCGCTTGCCCTTACGATTACGACTTTAATTTTCATAGAAATTCACGCGCCTCGAGTGCTAGGTAACACTGTAACTCGCCATGTTTTTATTGTTGCTATATTTATTGTTATAAAAAGGGGAAATACCGTAGTTTTCCAATGACCAAATATCGCGGGGATTCCGTATTTACGCTCGACCATTACGGTATTTTTCTCAAAGCGACCGAAAAAAAAAACTCATTTGTTAAAATACATAAATATGTGCACATTATTAACGGTAGTAAATGGAGCCGTGCTCCGTCGACACGTTTCGCGATGATGTGTTATTACAAAATGGCACTTGTTGAATGCGCCGCTAATAAATCATTTCGAAAACGCACACAAATTTCCCGCCTACATTTTATGACCATGGTTGGTCAATTGTAAACCTTACATGCTTTTTCTGCGAGTGTCACCTGCGATTTCAAAAGTTGTTTTAATGTGCAAATTCTAAACAAATTGCTTGTGTTAGTTGGATAGGAAGTTTAACGGTTGCTCTCGAGTTTTCAGAATCCCAGATGTGGGAGTTCTGTTTATTGATGGAGCCAGAAAGGTCGCTCGTGTTGAATTCAGGGTCGACTTCATACCCAATCAGCGAAGCATGGTCTGAAGGCTTCAATTCTTGTAAAAATTCAACCTTAATGCCAATATCTTTGGACAAAATACGATACAAAGTGCTACATGAAGTTCACGTCTTGTTATTGAAACATCTGGACTTTTGGTAACACTTTCATCAATAGCTATAAGCTTTTCTGTAGATCTGACTGGTCGAACACATCAACAAAACCGCCAGAACTTTCGATTTGTTTTTAATCCAGCAGAAACCAGTCCGACTGAGGCACGCCTGGCGTGCCCAATTGTATGCGCACAAATTCATGCTTTTTCATGGCACAACTGAAAACGTAAAATATGGACTTCAAAAAAATTCTGTTTCTCAAGAAAATGCATTCACTACTAACGCAAGCGCTGCGCCAGGAGTTTAGCTCGTACTCGATTTGATTGGCCCAAGCGGCTCGCCACGAGTTGAGCTCGTGCTCGATTTGATTGGCCCAAGCGGCTCGCCACGAGTTGAGCTCCTGCTCGATGTGATTGGCCCAAGCGGCGCGCCACGAGATATGCTCGTGGTCGTTGTGTTTGGCCCGAACATTTAAACACGAGGAGTACTTGTGGTTGTAGGTCAAAGGGTTAATAAATCAACAATAGCTGAACGAAAAAACGCTACGTGTGGACCAAAAGCACTTCGAACTCGTACGGTTCCGCGAAATGTTTGTAATGAATTAATTAATTTTTTATTCGAATCGCATCGACAACTAAAAGCCGTTTTACACTACACAATTTATTGAACAAGAAGTGAATAAACTTGACCAATTTAAACTGTCTAGTTTTAAACAGTAAATTGTGACAAAAATTGAGTCGAATTGTAAAATTGCGTAAAATTTAAAGCAGCTCTATTTCACAGACAATTTCCTACACAATCTGTAAAATGCGCCGCTGATTCGTGTATCGACTCATTTTCGAGAATGTTTGTCAAATATGTCATTGGTAACAACAGAGAGATAAAAAAAAACAAAACCACATTTAAAATACCGATACAGTTCGGAACAGTGGCGGCTCGTGGAACATGTTGACGGTAGAGCCACTTATACAATACACCCCCCTCATTTTTTGAAGAAACAAAGAACGATTTATCTTCCTAGACCAAAGTAACTGGCGAAAAAGTGTTTTAAAAATTAATTAAAAGTTCTTGCTGAGCTTGAAACTACAGATAGTGCCATGACTCCTTGGCTCTTTATAAGCCCCTGCTTTCGACAACATAATATACTACTTTTGACAGCTGAAAAATACAATTTTTAACAATTCAAAAATGTCGGAAAAAACTATTTTTATTAGCTGAAAAATACTGCTTTTGACAGCTGAAACACAAAAAATACTATTTCTGAGAAAAAATACTATTTTTGACAGCTGAAAAATACTAATTTTCAACAACTAAGTAATACCATTTTTGTCAGCTGAAACATACCATTCCTGACACACGAAAAATACTATTTTCGACAAAAAATACTATTTTGTACTACTTTTGACAGCACAATATACTACTTTTCACAACAGCGAAATATACTACTTTTGACAGCTGAAAAATACAATTTTTAACAATTCAAAAATGTTAAAAAAAACTATTTTTATTAGCTGAAAAATACTGTTTTTGACAGCTGAAACATTCCATTGTTGACACACGAAAAATACTATTTCTGACAAAAAATACAATTTTTTACTACTTTTGACAGCATAATATACTACTTTTGACAGCGAAATATACTACTTTTGACAGCTGAAAAATACAATTTTTGACAATTCAAAAATGTCGGAAAATACTATTTTTATTAGCTGAAAAATACTGTTTTTGACAGTTGAAACATTCCATTGTTGACACACTAAAACAACTATTTCTGACAAAAAATACTATTTTTTACTACTTTTGACAGCATAATATACTACTTTTGACAGCGAAATATACTACTCTTGACAGCTATAAAATACAATTTTTAACAATTCAAAAATGTCGGAAAATACTATTTTTATTAGCTGAAAAATACTGTTTTTGACAGTTGAAACATTCCATTGTTGAAAAATACTGTTTTTGACAGTTGAAACATAGCATATTAGGTAGCTGAAGAATACCATTTTCTACAACTGTAAAATACAACTTCAGACAGCTGAGAAATACTATTTTCAACAGCTGGGAATTACCATTCTTGACAGCCGAAAAATGCCATTCCCGACAGCTGAAACACACCGTTATTGGCAGCTAAAAGATACAATTTTTGACAACAAAAAAATGCCATTTTTGACAACAAAATATACAGGTTGAAAAATGCCATTTTTAACAGTTAAAAAATGACAGAAAATGCTGCTTTTGATAGCTGAAAAAATACCATTTATGACAGCTGAAAAATGTCATTTTTGACAGCTAAAAAATTACATTTTTGACAGCAGAATAATACAATTCTTAATAGCTGAAAAATACCATTCTTGATAACAGCAACACACTATTACTGACAATTGAATCATACCATTATTGTCAGCTAAAAATACAATTTTTGAAAACAAAAAATACAATTTTTGCCAACAAAAGGTACAATTTTTGACAACAAAAAGTACAATTTTTGAAAGCTGAAAAATGCCATTTTTGACAATTAAAAAAATGTCGAAAAATGCTGCCTTTGTTAGCTGAAAAATACCATTGTTGACAGCTGAAAAATATAATTTTTAACAGCTGAAAATATCATTTTTAACAGTTGAATAATATTCTTCTTAAGAGCTGAAAAATACCATTTTTAACAACTGAAAAATACCAGTCTTGACAACTGCAACAAACCATTATTGAAAACTGTAACAAACCATTACTGTCAGCTAAAAAAATCAATTTTTAACAACACAAAAATACAAGTTTTGACAGCTGAAAATGCCATTTTTGACAGTTAAAAAAATGTCGAAACTGCTGCTTTTGATAGCTGAAAAATAACATTTTCATAGGTTGGAAATCGCATTTTTGACAGCTGAAAAATACCTTTGTTGACAACTGCAATAAGCCATTATTGACAACTGTAGCATGCTAAAAAATACAATTTTTGACTACAAAAAGTCAATTTTTGACTACAAAAAGTCAATTTTTGACAGCTGAAAAATGCCATTTTTAACAATTTAAAAAATGTCGCAAAATGCTGTCTTCGATAGCTGAAAAATAACATTTTAATAGGTGAGAAATACCTTTATACCTTTTTTGACATAAAAACACATTTTTGACAGCTGAAAAATATCATTTTTGACATTTGAATAATGCACTTCTTAACAGTTACAATTTTTGACAACTGAAAAATATCATTTTTGACATTTGAATAATGCACTTTTCAACACAGTTACAATTTTAGACAACAAAAAGTACAATTGTTGACAGCTGAAAAAATGCCATTTTTGACAAATAAAAAATGCCGAAAAATATTTTTTTGATGGCTGAAAAATACCATTTTAATAGGTGAGAAATACCTTTTTTGACAGCTGAAAAATAACATTTTTGACAACTGAAAAGTATCATTTTCGACAGTTAAATAATAATAATAACGAAAAGGCGAACTTTGATGATCAAAATCAAGAATTCTACATTTATTTCAATAGATGCTTGATTATATTTAATTTTAGTAGAGTAATCCTAAATACGAGGTTTTCGTGAGCGTGCTATCTTAACTTCCTCTCTCACGCCGGTTACTTTTCTCTCATTAATTAGTTTCTATTTTTTGTGCTGAATGTGTTGCCTATATCAAAATCACGCTTTTTGATTTAGATGAAAATAAACACGCTACAATCCTAAATAATGTGTCTTTGTAACTGCTTTTAGAAAATCATCCGTACTTTGCATTAACAAAAATGGCTGTGAAAGAAAACAAACTTTGTTGCCCTAAAATGAAGATTTTCAAAAAAAATTCTCTGGGAATTCCTGGCGTATTTCGACTGATGTTTAAAATTTCAACAGATTCATCTCGAAAAACTTGTCTTACAAATACCCAAAGAAAATTATCCGAACATTGTAATAGTAAAAATGGCCGCGCTATCGAATTTTTATAACCAAAAATTTACATTTTTGGGAAATTTTACTTCGACAGATTATTCTCAAATAACGTGAACTTATAATTGCCCAAATGAAAATTAACAAAAATGGCTACACTAGAAGGAAAATTTTGATGATCAAAATCAAGAATTTCACATTTATTTCTAGATACTTTTAGCTGATTAATCTTCCATAATGTGTCTGCAAATTCTTTTAGAAAACTATCCGTAATTCAAATTCAACAGGCCTATGGAGACAGTATTTTGAAGGCATCCTCAGCAGAAAGAATCGAAGATGACCCTTGTAGTGGAAAGTCTTCAACTGCAAGAAGTGATGAAAATGCCCACAGAATGCGTTCCGATCGGAGAGTTGAACTTGACTCAGAGAATCGTTTATAAGATTTTGGCTAATGATTTGGGGATGAAGAAAATCTGGGCGAAAATAGTTCAAAAAAATCAAAAGAACAACAGGTGGGAAATATGTCTTGACTTTTTGGGGTGGCTTGAGAATGACCTTCATTACTGGTGACGAGCCTTGGAGTTTCGAATACTACTCAGAAACAAAGCGCCAGAGCTCCATCCTCGCCAAAGCCAAAAATACGCCAGTACGAACTAATCCTGGATGAAAAGCTGATTTGCTTTTGTGACAGCCATTTGAATTTGTGCCTCAAGGACAAACGATAAACACCTGACACCTGACCACACAGCGATTTCAATTAACGAGTTTTAGGCATCCAAGTAAAAACATCCCTGCGGTTCCGCAGCTCCTTTGTTCAACAGGCTACTTTCCTTGTGACTTTTTTCAAGGTTAAAAATTCACCTCAAAGGACATCATTTTGGAATATTAGAGAACATTGAAAAGGCAGTACCAGCTGAAGACAATTTCAGTATCAAAGTTCCAGCACTACTAGCTATATTGATGCTACTCACAAAATCTGCTTACTAGAAGAAAAGTACGAAAAATTAGTTCGCTTGTCTGCAAGTCATCTTACCTTGTCGTAGAAACAGTCGTGACTAAATGGCAAAAGAAGTTGAAAAATGTATACGAATGATCCCCACATGAATATCATGTAATCAGTGGCGTAATTCATGGTGGGGCCAACGGAATTAATGATTGTTCAGGACCAACAAAATTCGACTCGCTTGATGAATGAGTCAATCGACCCTCAACCATCTCTAATGTCAGGAGCAGTTCCAAAAATTTTGAAAAAATATCTTCTGCTATCCCTGAAAGTTTCATCTTTTCGACTTTAAAAGAATAAATACGTTCTCGGGAGAAGGATCGTAATGTCACCATGAACTTCATGGAAAAATGTCCCCTTTATTACCCTGGCCTCACCATGAGTCTCGTCACCAGCCGCCACTGTATGTAATACAAGAAATTAACCTTATTAAAATGTATCACAACATATTCAGGTTTGCATAAAAAAAAAATATACAAAATCAATCAAAATCGGTAAAAATATTTCAATTCTGACGACGTTTCTTTCTCCTCAAAAACTATCTGAAGAATAAAGTGCAGTATGCCAATTATACCAACGAATTAATAGGCCAGTTTTTTGGTTAATAAAGGACCATGTTTCTACTTGATTTTTTGGTCGAATTAGCTTAACACCCCAAAGCCTCAAACTAGTAATTTACGACAATGAAAAAAACTACAATTTTAGGACTCTTAGCTGTCGGTGCAGCTTAAACCCTGAATGAAATAAATAAACGAACTACCAGCGGCGGCTCGTGGATGTTCAGCGAGGAGGCTACAGAAGAAAATTTGACTAAAAAAGCAGCCGAATATTTGCTTCCTCTACAAGAGTACGTAGTGCAGCACGAGCGGCATCTCTGTCTTAGCCTCCTCTGCGTAGATCCACGAGCTGCCGCTGTAAACTACTTTCCTGGCTAATGCCACAACGAATATTTAATTACACAATAATCTGCATGTTAGTAATTTACGGTTGTAATGATGATAAGCCTGTTAAGACAAATCAGAGAATCCAATGGACAATCTGACAAATGAAAAATATCAAATTAACCAATTCATCGCGTTTTATTTGGATAGCAACGCGAAAACCAAACAAAATACCAAATTTACTGCCGTTAGTTACAACAAATAAAATCGAAATTCGTCGATTAAACGTTTTGAAGCCAACTACTCTCTAGCAACCATCAACGACACTACTGCACTGATGATGGCTAATAGTACAAAACAGTGTGTAATTTATCATCGATGGAGAATAATAAATAATACTTGAGAGGGAATGGTAATCAATGAAGCCTAATTTTAAAAACCCATACAGCCAAGAATTCACCATAATGATTCGTAACTTTTGCAAGGTGTGAGCCACAGAATTCTGTTTCTGAGTTGGCCATGTCTGAGAGAGATAAACACAGCAGTCATGTCTGAGATTAATTAATTTTTTTAAATATCGTGTGAGCCACAGAATTTTGTTTCGGAGTTGGCCATGCCTGAGAGAGAGAGAGAAATATAGCAGTCATGTCTGAGATTAATTTCGTTTTCTTGTATTTATCTAATGCTTTCTGCAACAAGTAAAGTTGTTTCTAATTTGTTTGAGATTAATTTTTTTTTTTTTAATAGGGTGTGAGCCACAGAATTTTGTTTCTGAGATGGCCATGCCTGAGAGAGAGAGAGAAACATAGCAGTCTAGTCTCAGATTAACTCATGTTTTTAAATCTAATTCAATTGAACTAATCTAATCTCATGACGTAATAATATGAGACATACCTCATTTATCTCACAGCCAACTCTGAAACAAAATTTTGTGGCTCACACGATATAATTTCGTGAACAAACAAGATACCCGAAAAGTTAACCATTAATCGTGCTTAAAGTGTATAGCTTATAAAAAATGTAATTTCTGGGAAGAAAGGAATCCACCACACGTATTACCAAGTAATAAACCCCTCTCGTGCTGAAATTCGCGATTTTAAAATGATCGCATGCACACTCTGCCAAGCCTGCCTACGTGACAACCGAAGAGTCAAACAAGACCACACTAAAGGGGCCGTTTACATCCCGTCTCTCTGTGCTATAACGTATTGCAATGGGTGTATCCTCGCAGGGACAGTTGCACCGATTTTACGTACACGAGTACGCGGTCATAAAATGAAATGAAAGGGCAGCAGGTAGGCCCCAAGGATCTTTTCCGAAACCCCGAAAACACGTGGATGCTCTCCCATTTCTCATCCATACGACTCAGATTACAAAAACACAAATCCGCCCCGCAAGGTGGTAGAGCAGACGACGTGCATAAATCGATCGGTTATCGCACCCGTTTTGTCACACACACATACACCGACACAACGGGATTTCAATTTGGGCCACACACCACCGATCGACGAATTTGAATTTCGGGAAAAAAATTACCTACTTTTAAATGTGTAATATTAAACCGTCGTTCCAAAATTAGATCCATTCAACCTAACCTTAAATCGGATATAAATAAACCTCGATAAATAATATCCTTTTTGTTTTTTAAAGTTTTCAACAATTGCGAAATACCGTTTGGTCTTTTTGTAAACGAACGTCTCGGGCGATGCTGGTGGGCCCCAAACCGAGCAAACGCCCCCCCGCACGCACTCGAAGGAAAAATACGATAAAATAACGAATTTTCCAACGGTTTTCAAGCATTGCACGTTTAGAAATTGCATTGTTTTTCCACGGCACACCAGCGAATGTCACTGGTGACCACGACCATGTAAGGTATGCACTTTGACTATCGAATTGTGGGTCCCCCGCGGGCGTCGCGCACCCGAATTCCACGCGGGCACCAATTTTGCCGTGTCCTGCATCGGCACGGGGGTCAAAAACTCGCGAAAATCAAAGCAAACGCGAAATAACAGCCACAATATGTTGACGTGGCGAGGGCTCGATTTCCACCGATTCCGCACATTTTCCACCACGCGATCTCCCCGTTCCGACCACCCGACCGGCAATTAACGTGTCCCCGATCCGGGATCGCATTTTAATAAACACACTGTGGCAATAATAGGTTAATAAGTCATCAGAAATATGGCGACTTATCTAACTAATGGACGGTCAACGTCTGGTTCAATTGCAACACGCGATTATGGGATGTTTCGGGGCGTTTTTCGCACTCACCTGATTCCGTAAATATTCTTCTATCGTACGCAGTGCAGAATCCGTCAATTTCACAAATATTAAGTCTTTATTTTCACCAAAATTTTCCTGCGATGACAAACCATACTGAACACCTGGACAGAGCGCCGCCATTTCTGTCTACTCTGTCGCACTTCGCTACCAGCTGACGTAAAATGCGGCGTTGCCACTGTCTACCGCTCACAAACGACATAATTCATATTACTCCAAATTTTAATTATTCGCTTTACAACTTTAATTTTTAAACGTAACCCTAGCACAAATACTACAATCTTTACGTTATTTCATTAATTCAATGATATAATTAACAATTACATCAAACATTGGAAATGCAGGAAACAATATTTTTAACTAGATAAGAAATTTTGGAAAAGTTGTCTTGGATTATGTCTTTCTGTCGTACCTGATGATCGAAAATTAATTTTTGTTCTCATAAAATACTATAGGGCGATAGCTCATGCGCAAACTGACCCTTAATCTTCTCGAATAAAATAGGAGGAATTTTTCATCTAAATAAAATGATGTTAGCATTGCTGCAATAAGCAATTATCTCTGATTTTCTAGTACTTGTTCCAATGGTATTCATATAGGTACATTTTTTATCCAGTGTATTGCAAACCTATTTCTAAACGAGCAGGGAGTTAGAAGCACTGTTAACAAAATCTACACATTTTAAAATATGTATTAGAATTTATAGTTGATGAATAGATTAATTTTTTGCCAGACAATATAATATTTACAAAACATAAAGTCTGTTTCTTTTTTTTGTATAAGTTACACAGTGAGATCAGAAACTCGAAAATAATATTGTTTATGCTGGAGGCTTGTATTACCGAAACTTAAGTCACAAAAATAAACTCGAAAATAGTTGGTAGGCATTTTCTGAAAATCCCTATAACAATTCAAGTCAAATTATGTTGGCTGTCTGGATTGTGTACACTTTATTAACCCATATTTGTCTGAGATTTAAATTAAAGCAAAATAAAGATATGTTTCTCTACTCTAAACCAAGTAATTAAGATTTTAAAAACACAGAGAGGTTATTGTCCGCTTCCTGTCAAATGTCAATGAATTATCACTGAACGTACTTATTGGTACAAAAAAATGATTGATGGCGCTGACGATGTTCTCGATATCATTTTAAGAGGAACTTTAAAATAGTCGTCCTACATATAGAACTGTTTTGTGATTTTTAAAGGCTACTTGTTTTTAACCGATTTTGCTTATTTTAAACATTAGCAGTTATTTTCAAAACTGAGGTTTACTATTAATATACATTTAAGATTCATTATCTAGCTGCTTTATTTAAATTTTAGGGGTTTCCATGCCGAAATTCCCATTCTTAGTGACGCCACTGAGCTTCTGTTAGTTACCTTATGTTTTAAGGGCTGCCAACTTTCGACTTTTTGGTCTCACGGTACCAAATATTCATAACATAACATTTACAAAACACAAAGTTTTTTTTTTAAATATGAGTATCTAACAGTGAGAGAATGGCCGCCACCATTCTACGTGGTAATCCACAAAAATGTATGTGCATTTTTCAATACAGTTTTATTAACAGTGACTAATTTTCTTCAGATTTCTTGTAGAGAGGAACCAAAAGTGAATTTTTCAAGCCAGTTTTACTAACAGTGGCTTTAATTTTCTTCAGATTTCTTGTAGACAGGATCCAAAAGTGAATTTTTCAAGCCAGTGACTTTAATTTTCTTCAAATTTCTTGTAGACAGGAACCAAAAGTGAATTTTTCAATCCAGTTTAACTAACAGTGACTTTAATTTTCTTCAGATTTCTTGTAGAGAGAACCTAAAAGTGACTTTTTCAATCCAGTTTTGCTAACAGTGGCTTTAATTTCCTTCAGATTTCTTGTAGAGAGGAACTAAAAGTGAATTTTTCAATCCAGTTTTACTAACAGTGATTTTAATTTTTTTCAGATTTCTTGTAGACAGGAACCAAAAGTGAATTTTTCAAGCCAGTTTTACTAACAGTGGCTTTAATTTTCTTCAGATTTCTTGTAGAGAGGAACTAAAAGTGATTTTTTCAATCCAGTTTTACTAACAGTGGCTTTAATTTTAATTTTCTTCTTCAGATTTCTTGTAGACAGGATCCAAAAGTTAATTTTTCAAGCCAGTGACTTTAATTTTCTTCAAATTTCTTGTAGATAGGAACCAAAAGTGCATTTTTCAATCCAGTTTAACTAACAGTGACTTTATTTTCTTCAGATTTCTTGTAGACAGGAATCAAATTTGAATTTTTCAATCCAGTTTAACTAACAGTGACTTTAATTTTCTTCAGATTTCTTGTAGAGAGAACCTAAAAGTGACTTTTTCAATCCAGTTTTGCTAACAGTGATTTTAATTTTTTTCAGATTTCTTGTAGAGCGGAACTAAAAGTGAATTTTTCAAGCCAGTGAATTTATCTTTCTTCAAATTTCTTGTAGATAGGAACCAAAAGTGAATTTTTCAATCCAATTTAACTAACAGTGACTTTAATTTTCTTCAGATTTCTTGTAGAGAGAACCTAAAAGTGACTTTTTCAATCCAGTTTTGCTAACAGTGGCTTTAATTTTCTTCAGATTTCTTGTAGAGAGGAACTAAAATTTTTCAATCCAGTTTTACTAACAGTGATTTTAATTTTTTTCAGATTTCTTGTAGAGAGGAACTAAAAGTGAATTTTTCAAGCCAGTGACTTTAACTTTCTTCAAATTTCTTGTAGATAGGAACCAAAAGTGAATTTTTCAATCCAGTTTAACTAACAGTGACTTTATTTTCTTCAGATTTCTTGTAGACAGGAACCAAAAGTGAATTTTTCAATCCAGTTTAACTAACAGTGACTTTAATTTTCTTCAGATTTCTTGTAGAGAGAACCTAAAAGTGACTTTTTCAATCCAGTTTTGCTAACAGTGGCTTTAATTTTCTTCAGATTTCTTGTAGAGAGGAACTAAAAGTGAATTTTTCAATCCAGTTTTACTAACAGTGATTTTAATTTTTTTCAGATTTCTTGTAGACAGGAACCAAAAGTGAATTTTTCAAGCCAGTTTTACTAACAGTGGCTTTAATTTTCTTCAGATTTCTTGTAGACAGGATCCAAAAGTGAATTTTTCAAGCCAGTGACTTTAATTTTCTTCAAATTTCTTGTAGACAGGAACCAAAAGTGAATTTTTAAATCCAGTTTAACTAACAGTGACTTTATTTTCTTCAGATTTCTTGTAGACAGGAACCAAAAGTGAATTTTTCAAGCCAGTTTTACTAACAGTGATTTTAATTTTTTTCAGATTTCTTGTAGAGAGGAACTAAAAGTGAATTTTTCAAGCCAGTGACTTTAATTTTCTTCAAATTTCTTGTAGATAGGAACTAAAAGTGAATTTTTCAAGCCAGTGACTTTAATTTTCTTCAAATTTCTTGTAGATAGGAACCAAAAGTGAATTTTTCAATCCAGTTTAACTAACAGTGACTTTATTTTCTTCAGATTTCTTGTAGACAGGAACCAAAAGTGATTTTTTCAAGCCAGTTTAACTAACAGTGACTTTAATTTTCTTCAGATTTCTTGTAGACAGGAACCAAAAGTGAATTTTTCAATCCAGTTTAACTAACAGTGATTTTAATTTTCTTCAGATTTCTTGTAGACAGGAACCAAAAGTGAATTTTTCAATCCAATTTAACTAACAGTGACTTTAATTTTCTTCAGATTTCTTGTAGACAGGAACCAAAAGTGAATTTTTCAATCCAGTTTAACTAACAGTGACTTTAATTTTCTTCAAATTTCTTGTAGATAGGCACCAAAAGTGAATTTTTCAAGCCAGTTTAACTGTGACTTTATTTGCTTAAAATTTCTTGTAGACAGGAACCAAAACTTATTTTTTTCTTTGCGTTGGCACAGTTTGTCATTTACTAAAGTGGTCCATCTGCGCAAGAGCGATGTCGGAACCAGGTTCTTTCAATTTTGCACACCAAATTTTCAAAATTGATCACTGCATGGTAAAATTACCAACAAAATAAATCAAAAACTGAACACCATACAAAAAGGTCATCAAAATCTGGTTACTCGTATTGAATAGTAGGTATATTACATGCCGAGGTGGGAAGTGTTTCATTACTGTCAAGAGATTAGGAAGTTTAAACTTTATTGTATAAGGTGTGAGCCACTGAATTTTGTTACTGAGATGGCCATGCCTGAGAGAGAGAGAGAGAGAGAAACATAGCAACCATGTCTGAGATTAATTATTTTTTTAATTGAAAACTAATCTAGTCTTCTATGACATAAATTGTCAAATTAAAATCAAACTGCCAAGTTACATCCATTTAAAACAGACTGCATACTTGCTTAGACAACATATAAACAATTAAAAGTAAAAACAAAAAACCCTAATCAAAGTAAAACAAGACATACAGTGTGCCCCAGAAAGAAGTGGTAGGTAACTTTTCTTAATGATCTCAACAGATGTCGCACACATCACATTTAAGACAAGGAATAGTTGTAGATGTTGCAACGTGTGCGAGATACCGTGGAAATTTTTTTAATGTCCTGTATTAATGAATATACAGGGTGTTTCAGAGCTCTGGGAACGGTCAATCACGTGCTTATTTTTCAAAATTTCGAAAAATGTTTTATACAAAAGTTATGTATAGTAGTGATCTGCACGCTCTAAAAATATTTAAATTTATACAGGGTGTCTCATAACAAAGTTACAGACCAAACTTATGTTTTTTTTTAATGGAACACCCTGTATTTTTTGTCATTTTTGAATTATATGGAGCAAATAAAGGTGAGTTACTTCAATACTCCCTATACCTATTGTTTGCCGTTTTCGAAATATTTGAAGATTTGTTGAAATGCATGGTCTGGGTGGAATTTTATTTTTGCCCCAGTGATTGACGTTGAACGATTAAAATCATTTCTATTATTTGGTTGAAGGTTCGAACTATAGAGCCAACCATGATTTCATACAAAAAATTATACAGGGTGATAGAAAAATGCGGTAGATTATCAATAATGAATGTCAATAATGAAACATGACACATGAAGACTCTTCATGTCTCGTGTTTCATTATTTATTTTTCAGTTTTCTGACTCGTGTTGATCTGTATGTACTCCCTTGAGAATGACAATTAATCATCTAAACACGTGTAAGGAAACTAAAAATAAAATTTGATACAAAATAAATGTTTAATTTCAAAACGCAATGAAGTAACAGGCGTTTAAACACAAGGTTTTGCACAAGTTACAGTACACAAATAATAATAATAACGGTGTATGCTCTGATGGGTATGGATTCCAATGAGGATTGTGCTATAGATAATGTTTTTAGAATTGATATAATCCCGAGGTGTGCATTTCACTTACTCAAATTCAAGTTCACTGTGCTGCCATTTTGATTGCAGTTTCCAAATCCGCTCAAAAATAGAGTATTTTTGATATACATGAAAATAATCGACGCACCCCGTCTGAAAACAAAATGGCAGCACTCTTTGATTCACCTATTAGTGATTAAAGATTTCTTTAAAAATGTAACACCCATGGAATCAGCTTCAAATCCACTTAGCCAAAGCATATTTTTAATACCCCTATAAAGCCAATCGACACAACCTCACCATGCACCACGTAATTAAACCGTTTTCAAAAAAATTATCGCCAGTGCAAATGGCTTAAAATTTTCCAAATAGCATATTTTTGACATATCGAATAACAATCGACGTACACTGGGTATTATACCTACCTATTTTCGCAAGCGATTCGAATCGATCATATATATCAACTAAATCAAGTGCCTATTTGCTTTCCAGTTCTTTTAGAACTTTTATTATAATTTATTTACGTTTATTTACGTTTAAAGCTAAAATAAAGCTTCTCCAATTAGGGATGGTCCAGTTTAATGTTTCGTATTATTTAGTAGTAAATATAAAATTAGTAAATCTTAAATCAATGTTTCTTCAGAATTTAGATTTAGAATCGAAATCTATTGGAAGATAAATCTGTTTAATTGTATTGCACTAATGCACTTAAACGAGGGTAATTAAATTTAGGCCAGCCAGAACACTGCACACACTGGGTCATTTTAAACCGTCATTAATTGTATCCCAATGGAGAATGGTACATAATTAAAGCTTTTTCGATTTTCAAGCCCTAAAACTTGCATTCTTGGATCAATCATGGTTATCTGATTGGCGTGGTTTTATTTGTCAATAGTTTTAAAATCACCCATCCATCCTCAGACCCGGACCAACGTTGCTTGACTCTCGCAATCGTTGGTCCGGTGTACATATGAATGTACCAACAACAGGCGTGTACCTAATATTCCGATTACAAAAAAAAAACTTGATTACAGAGCATTTTTAATAAGCCCGACAACGTTGCAAATGAAAGTATCAGCTTCACGCGCCCGCACACAGATGCCGCCATCTCCCTGTCCGCAGCCGGCCCGATCGCCTAGCGATAAAAGCGCTTCCTAACAAATCGAATATCGGTACATCTTTACCTGACATTTACGCAAACTTCCCGAACTTCAACACCAAAAAACCCTTTTTCACCGCACCCAGAGCACGAGCACGACACGCAAGTAACTCCAGGGAACCCGGAAACAAAAGTGAGCACCCCGATTCCTCGGTTGATCGAAAGAAAAACCTCCATCGCATCGATTCTAGGTTAGCATCATGTCGGGAGATCACGACGAGGGCTTCATCGTCAAACTCAGGGGGCTCCCGTGGTCGGCCACCGTCGACGAGATCGTCAAGTTCTTCCAGGACTGCAAGATCAAGGGCGGAAAGCTGGGGGTTCACATGACCACGTCGCGCGAGGGCAGGCCCAGCGGCGAGGCCTTCATCGAGTTCGAGGACGGCGAGGACGTGCAAAGGGCATGCCAGAAAGATAGGGATCACATGGGGAACCGTTACATTGAAGGTATTTGTTTGTTAAACAAAAATTAATCGGGTGCACTCGTTAAAACCACACCTATGTGATTTATAACTGTTAATTATGTTTCGCAGCGAGCGTTTGCAGAGAATTGCTAAAATTGATGTGTAGTTGTTCTTGACCTTTATAGGCATTTAAAAGTTTGCACACAAGGTCTTTAATATCGGTGTGGATAATAATTAAGTAGGCCGTTGCAGTGGTCGAAATGCTTTTTGTTTTATTTCCAAATTATTGAAATATGGAGCTAATAGGTATAATTTTCTTTGTTCGTATGAAATCAAATGAAAAGTAGACTTTTACAGTTTTATCTTTTTAAATACATCGTGAGATATAAACAAAGAAAATGTTTTATGTATGTACACATTTTTGTTTATTGCAATCTTTGTACTTATTAGTAGGTAATCTTCCAGTTACTGATACTAATGAATAGACTACAGTACACGCAACAATTTCAGACCAATATTTGCAACATTGCCGGATTTCTTGTCTCATTATAACTGACGTAAAATAAAATAAAAAATAATTAAACTATTGGGGGTTAAACTACCAGTCGGTCTAAAAGGGGAGGGAACTTAAACTAACCCTAACCTAAGCATAAGTACCTACCATTTGCAACCTTTAACTTGCATATAGTATAAGCACCAATAGTTGCAAATTATTGTAAATGAAAATACCCAGATTAAAATAAGGCGACCTGACAACATACCATATTGTCCGCATGATTTTCGCGCATGCGTATTATTTAGTATCAGTAACTGGAAAATTACCTATTAGTAAAATATTACTGACCAGTCCAGGTGGTAAAGTTTGGGCAGAGTGTGAAAGTATTCGGAGAACTCGATGGCAAATCAGTGCCAATTGAATTTAAGATGGTCACTGCACAACACGCCTTGAAAGTTCAGGACAACTTTAACCCGCCAATGGTGACCCTACTGGTCTGTGAGTCCGGGTGTGTCGAATAACTTTATTCTCCGTTATTGTTTTTTGTTGCAATTTCGAGTAGCTGCCGCATTGGAGAGCTTAAATTGATTACAAATTTTTGTTTTATTGTCAAAGAGATGCGTGAGACCGGCATCACCATTAAATTTGCGTCACCAATGGCGGGTTAATAAAGTAATAAATAGCAGAATGTATTTTATTTGGGCTAAACTTCAGAATACTGCGTGGTGCCTCTTGCAGATGGTTTCGAACTAAAAGCCCAGTAGTCAACTGTTCTTAGGCGAGAATCGGTTGCACTACAAACGTGAAACGTGTTTAGAATGAGGTTAGGTTGTTTTGTAGCCTTTAGGTTATTGTTAAATTAAATTAAATTTGTGTTTAGCTGCACATCGCTACGTTTGGTTCTTACTGCTCTTTTTTTACATTGTTGTTGATCTTTAAAAATTGCTCAAAACTAACCTAAATTAGGACTAAAAAAAAACAGATGCAAATAACGCCATTTTATACCTCATTTAATAACGGGGCGGACTAAACGCGAAAGTCACATTTACACCATAAAAAGTTACCAAAAAAGTAACCAGACATGTTTTGGCGGTAAAAATATAATTATTTTAAATTCGTTTATCCATGACATTCATTTAACAATTAATTCTAGGCGAACTTTCTTGATTATATAGTCAATGATTTAGTATATGATATTAAAATAAGTATGAGACCCTCTTAAGAATCTCTATCCTTTAATTCAATTAAAATATAATCCAATGAAGCGATTTCATTTAAAAAAAAACCCAAGTACAATTTTTTCCGTATGCAGAATTTTTGCTGCTTTCATTGTAGATATCTTCGGTCGTTGGAGGTCTTTCAAGACGTTAGGGACTTGTTACTGCCCCAATCTCCTTGCACTCCCTAATTGTGTGAAACTCCGTGCTTCTAGCTAATCCTAAATATAATACAGGGTGCTTAGAAAGTATCGCACCAAATGGGATTATATGGAAACGGCTTGACATTTAGATTTGACATTTAGTAGGTTTAAATTAGATATAAATACCCATATTTTAAGATGAGTTTCATTTGTTTCGCACGACTTGCTTTTTGTCAGGGGCCGCCATGTTGAATTTTTCTAAATAGCATCTTAGGTTTTTTTGATATTGTTTGAAAGGTTATTTAATTAGAAGTACAACGTGTTATAACATTAGCATGTTTATTCTGAAATAACGTCGAAAATAAATAATTGAAAACAAAAATGAAATCAACAAGAAACCTAATAAAATCACAATAGGTGCTCAAATTGTTGTTCATTCACTTCTCGGCAGTAAGAAAGTCTATCAAGAAAAGCGCCCAGTGTATTATGCAGATATGCCCTACGAATGTTTGTTATTGCAACTCTAATTCGAGCTTCTAATTCATCTAATATTGTTGGCCTATTTCGATACACAACACTTTTTAAATATTCCCAGAAAAAGAAAAAGTTCATAGGTGTTAGGTCTGAAGACCTAAGTGGCCATTCAATTGCACCCCTCCGTCCAATCCATTGCCTTGCGAAATTATGATAAGAATTCTCGAACTTGATGACCGAAATGCGGCAGAGCACCATCTTGTTGAAACCATACATCAGGGTGCAAGACTTGCGGATTTATTGAATTTGGTTTAATCTCCTTTATTTTTGGTACAATTTGGTTTTGCAATAGTTACAAGTGAACAACAGATCTTAATGTATCACGTAAAAAGAACGGGCCGATGACGTTTTCATCCAATATTCCACACCAAACGTTGCACTGTTCGCGTTACTGTAGATCTGCTGATTGGATTCCTGTTTGGATCATTGTCATTAAGCACATGGCAAGCTTCAGCGATCACCAAAGCCAACAATTATTAATATTTCAATGCGGACAATTTCGGACAAATTCATTTTTGCTTACCTATCTTAACTTAAGTATGACACACAAATGTCAAATCTAAATGTCAAAACGTTTCCACGTAAACTAATTTGGCGCAATATTTAAGTTTCTTGTTAAGTTAAGTTTTTGTTTAAATTATTTATTTTTGTCGTTATTTCATAATAAACATGCTAATATTATACCACGTTGTACTTCTAATTAAATAACCTTTCAAATAATACAAAAAAAACCTAGGGTGCTATTTAGAAAAATTCAACATGGCGGCCTCTGACAAAAAGCAACAATGATTTCCTTCCCGTGGCGTTGAAGCAGTACTTCACAAGTGACTTTGCGATTTTCCATTTGACGTTCATTCAAATTGTGTGAGACCCATTTACCGAGTTTATTGATCTTCCCCATTGCTCGTAAACGTCTGCTGATTGTTTCTTGTGACACATGTAATGCTTGTGTTAATTGCCGTTGAGTTTGAGTTGGGTCACCATCCAATAACTCCTGCAATTGCTTGTTTTCGCATTTTTGTGGTCTACCAGAGCGCTCACTGCCTTTTACATTAAAATCACCACTTTTAAATTGTCGAAACTATGTCTCACATGAGCGTGTTCACCATATGTTTCTACCAGCAAACTTTGACTTTCAGCAGCCTTTTCCTTTTGATTAAATAAGAAAAGCAATGCGTGCCACAAATGTTCTTTTTCAGGCACAAAACTCGACATGATCACTAAACGATAAAACAAAGACGCTAGTTTTTGGTGTTTGTAGTTTAATGTCAGATGAACAAAATGACGTATGTGTTTTTCTTTTAGTTGTTCAGTTCAAAAATGCGTCATCTCTTATTTAAACTGGAAAACACTTATGCATACACCTGGTAAAACGTAACATAAATAAGCTACAAGAAATTTAAAGATTTAATGATCACCTTGAGGAATTTGCCGGACTGCAACGCATCCAAAAATGCGTCTGTCTAACTTCTATACTGGTTGCATGAATGATCATCACCGCAGGCAGGTATTAAAAATGCGTTCGCCCCCCAAAAGCAGGTTATCAGATAATTGCCTAATGTAAATGTCAATCGCCCACCAGGGGGCGAGAAACACTGGTCTAAAGGCTGAATTATACTTTGTATTGTAATTACAAAATTACAGTGAAACCAGTGTATTTTTATTCCAGTATTTAAAGTGAACCGCGCCGAAATGGAGTGGGTAATCAAGAGATCGGGAGCGACATACGGTTCGAACGAAGACGGTTGCGTTCGCCTCCGCGGATTGCCCTTCGGATGCTCGAAAGAAGAGATCGCCCAGTTCTTTACTGGTAGGGTAACACCAAAACCAACATATTCTGCATCACATTACTAAAAAAAAAAAAAAACCCCAGTGGATAATTTCATTTTTATAAACGCATCACGGCGTTTATACGGTCGCACACATTTTTTTCCAACCGTATAAACGCCCACGGTGTGCATTCAGTTGTATATTATTATTATATCTTGAGTTTAAGGGCTGATTGGGTTGTTTGGGTAGGGTTGGAGATAGTGCCGAATGGAATTACCCTTCTGACTGACTACTCGGGGCGCAGTTCTGGGGAGGCTTACGTACAGTTTGTTAACAAAGAAGTGGCAGAGAAAGCTCTGCAGAAACACCGGGAAAAGATAGGACACAGGTGGGGTTTCAAGGGAGGGTGGGACAACACCTTCTTTATATTATTTTACGTTAATGGTAGACATATCTTTTATTTTTTTTTTATACTTAACTGTTCCAGTTGTGTACATTTGAGAGCACGGTGCAAATGTTGATATTTAGTTTGTTTCAGTAGGTAGGTTGTTGGTTTGTTTTGATGAAATGAACACCTCTAGTTAATTACAACACATTGGGTATTTCAGACGATACTTAAATACCGGATGAGCATTAAAGTTGCACTATACAAGCTTCCTAAGGAATTCAAACTGTTTTTGCACCGTGGCATCTGATTAAAACTCTTAAACTAAAATCTGGTAATTTTAGTACACTCATGATTTACTTTAGTACATCAAAATATTTTGGGAATTGGATAAATGGTAAATTTCAGTACAATCAAATTCTCATAATCACTTGCCAATAAGCTTGACTGATTTTTAACGGCAACACATTCAACAGGTACATTGAGATTTTCCGCAGTAGTTTATCTGAGGTCAATAGCGTTCTAGGATATCCGAACAGGAAAATGGGCACCTCCGGATCAATGGGCTATCGGCCCAGTCCGTACGATCGCGGAGAACGGTACGGAGGTGGTGGCGGAGGAGGCGGCGGCGGTGGCGGTGGCGGTGGTGGTATGAACCGCTTCCAGTCACGCGGTTCTCGCAGCTTCAAAGGGAACTTTTCTAGCAACGGTATTGAGTCATCATTTAAACAGTAATAACAATAATAATAATCCTCTGTTCGCAAGTGCTGTTTCAGCGGGTCCATTGTACAACGCGAGCAAAGAGCAGCGGAAAAATATTATTGTTGTTATGTTAAATGGCCTTGGGTTATAATTGTAACGATGAATTTCAGATAATAATAACTTTCAAGGGCGGATGACCAACCCCTGGAATGGAAATGATGATATGAATAGTATGTATGATGGTGGCAAGGACTGGAATGGGTGCAACAGATCTGGTTCCGGAGTACACTGCATTCATATGAGGGGACTGCCTTTTAAAGCCTCGCAAATGGATATTGCTGATGTAAGTAACAAACCAAATAAGCGCACAAATATTATGCATTGATTAGAGCATGGGGGATAGCATGGGGGAAATGGGGAAGATGGATAGAGAATAATATGAGAGTGATGTGTAAGGTATGGGATGCGTGTGTGGGATCGGTGATGATGTATGGCGTGGAGGTATGGGGGACGAGGGAGTATGAATGGGTGGAGAGGGAGCAGGGTTGGTTTATAAAATGTATGTTGGGAGTGGAGAGGTCGACACCGAGTTATATACTTAGGCAGGAGACGAACAGGGACAAAATGGTGTGTGAAACGATGAGGAGGGTGGTGAAATACGAAGAGAAATTGTGGGGTTTAGGGGAGGAGAGATTGGTAAAGGCAGTATGGTGGGGGTGTGTGAATGGGGAAGAGGGGAAATGGAGAAGGGAGAGAAGGAGGATGTATGAGAGCGTGGGGTTATCGGAGGCAAAGGTGATAGAGTGGATGGGGAGGGGGGTGAAGGTGGCGGGGTGGGTGAAGGAAAAAATGAGAGAGGTGGATATGCAGGAGAGACAGGGGCGGATAGAAAGGAGTGAATATAATGATATGTATGGGAGGTGGCAGGTGTACGGGAGAATACCAGAGTATTGGGGGGAAGAAGGATGGAGTAGGGAGGAGAGGGTGAGGTTGGCGAGGGCGAGATGTGGGTCAGGAGAGAAAGGGAGGAAGAGGTGGATGGGGGAGGATTATATGAGATGTGGGCTGTGCGAGTGGGGGAAGGATACATGGAAGCACTTGGCGGAAGAATATGAGGGGGTGAAAGAAGAATGGGTAGGAGTGAGAGGGAATAGAAGGGTGACGGAATGGATGAGAGAGGATGGGGCAGGAGTGAAGATGCTGGAGAAGGTGGGATGGGAGAAAGAGGGGAGAGGGAGGGAGGGGAGGGGTGGAAGGGGGGGGTGAAGGATGTAAAGAGTTTGTTTTGTATATATGGTTATGCCAATAAAGGTTCTTTTTTTTTTTTTTTTTTATTATGCATTGAAAGGATCTCTTGATTATTACTATTTTTATTTTGGTCAGCTTCTGCCTCGACACTTGTCCATATTAATCAACAACAAATTGAAACGTTGATTTCATAAGCAGCATATGTCCAAAATTGTAGAAATCGACATTTTTGCGGCATCTGGTAGAGTATTTTGTAAGCTATCCGACAGCGGACGTAGTTAATTTAAAAACCACTCATGAACAAAGTTACAATGCTTTTAATTTTATTTATTTTATTGTTTATTGCAATATTGTTTTTGTCAAAAACAACTGCTTTTCTTTGTTTTTTCTTAATACAAATGGGTTGACTAAATGATTAATCACTATCAGTGGTAATAAGAATAATTGTGAAAATAGAAGTTGTATCGGTTACCAACAGTGTTGCCACGAGTAATTTTTAAATTATTCCCAAATATTTCATAAAAAACCCCCAGAATTATCCCTCACATAAAATACCCCATCGATTGAAGTTTCCCAAAATACACCCCAAAGCAATAATTTACCACCATTTTGGGGGAAAAAAACCCCAATCTGGCAATACTGGGATTAGAGAAGGTACACTGATAAGATTTCGGAATTTGCACAAAAAAAAGTTGCCTTCGTCGAATCACGAATCTCACGCATTAGTTTTATAACTCAGTTTTTCAGAAAATATGTACATGGCACTTAAAAAATTAGAAAAATATTGAATCGTGCTGTGGTATCCTCCAAATAATTACAATAATTCTTTGATTCAGAGAGCCTTACTAATTAGCTACTTAAAATTGTTCGCATTTTTTTTCATAATTTCCAAACAGTTCCAGTTATACCGGGTGATCAGTTTAATTCATTTTTAATATACTTAATTTTAATTCTAAATTTTATTGTAATTTTAATTCTGATTTTAATTTCAAATTTAAATTTTGAATATTAATCTGAAATGTTTGTAATTAAACTTAATTTTTCTTGTATATTTTTGACGACTACATCCGCTTAAATGTTATATGTAATTCAATATGTAAATATAATATTGTAATTGGTCGCATACGTAAAAAGTTTATTACTATTACTATTCCGGGCAAAAGTATTATATTTAACAATTACTAATTCATAAAAAATCATAAAAATCAACAATTCATTTAAATCTAAAGTAAAGACCAATAAAAAATTCGCTCAGTAAAATTAATAATTAAGGCACCAGAACTAAAAATATTGGTAAAATATAGGCCAAAAAAATCAAAAAAACCATGGTCCAAAAAATAAAAATTCACACTAAAAATTGAAAATTCAAGTAAAAGAAAAATAATTTGCCATTTTCAGCCCTAAAAATATCTCTTTACCTCAAAGTAAATTGCCGAAAACGGCAATAAGACAACTTCCATAAATGATGTCACAGGTTTTTCCTCGTTACTGACTTCTTTATGGTTGTGCATTATTGGTAATGATGATTTCTAGCAAACGCAATAACATGTTCATTAATTTCCCCAAAAATACCCCTCGTATAAAATACACAACCCAAAAAATACTCCATTGATTGAAGGTCCCCAAAATACACCCTAAAACAATAATTTACCACCATTTTGGGGGAAAAAAACCCCAATCTGGCAACACTGGTTACCAAAATAAACAGTTTTTCGATTTTCTCAAAACATAATTTTTGGACAAATGCCGTTTATGAAATCAAAGCCTCAATTGTATTCACATATTAATTAACAATCACTAGATCACTAAAGCATAGATTTGAAGAGAGGACACGTCCGATTATAATCGGAGTGCTAGACCAATGCACCAAAAACATTTTCATTATTGGCCGAAACATACAAAATGAAAGTTACTCCAAGAAATTTGAGGTTATTTTACCCCTCGAAAAATGTGTACCTAAGCTAGTTGTAACATAAAATTGCAGTTCTTCAAGCCGATATCGCCTTTAAACATCCGCTTGCTGCAAGACAATTCGGGAAGAGCGTCCGGCGAGGCGGACGTCGAGTTCACGTGCCACGAGGACGCGATCCGCGCCATGAGCAAAGACAAGGGCCACATGCAGCACCGGTACATCGAGCTCTTCTTGAACTCGTCGCCGGGCGGAAGCAACGGCAACGGCGGGCCCCTGGCGTACGGAGGCATCGGCAGAAGAAGACTGTAATTTCCCCTCGGGCTTTATACTTCCTCAACTCCATTGCAAAACAAATTTTTATTTTTGTTACAGTTTGTTAATGTCACCTTGAATTACTTAATTTCGTACGTTTTTTTTTTAATGGTATAATTTTATACAATAAAGGTTATGTCACAATTTTTTTTATAGAAAACATTTTATCGTAATTTTCTTTATCGTGTTTTCTTTAGAGTGGGATTACTAGAAGTAACGGTTAGTATTCATTGTATAATCTTCCGTTTTCGATACGTAAATTAACATATATTTTTCATTATTATCAATGTGGGCTTGTTTTCATTTTACTTGCGGTGATAGTGCCTGTTCACATGTAAAATGTATCTAAAGTGGTTTCTAAAGTTAATGTGATAAAATAAAGTGAAAAAAATATATAAAGTCTGTTCTGTTTTATATAGATAACCAACAGCGGTGGCTGGTGGCTTGAGTCATGGTGCGGCCAGCGGTAGTAGAGCTAGATCAGGACAATGCTTCTCCACTGTTCCAATAGAATTCAACTCACTGTGTGAATGAGTCAACCAAGCCACACCCAATTTTATTGCCACCTCTACCACCGTGGCCACGCCATGAGTCACTCCGCCGGTCGTCACTAGTACAGGACGGCAAACGTAACTTGCCATTGCGCAGTGGCAAAATTGTGGGCGGAACCTTCGAAGGGAGCTCTCGATAGATTTCATGAAGAGTTCGCGCCTGGTACGTTCAATTATGTGGAGGAGAGCGCCCGATAGACTTGTAAATGAATAGCGCACGTGAAGAATATGTGCTCATATGACTCATTGTAGAGTCTGGCCAACTTACATTTGCTGTCCTGTAACCAATAAGGAGTATTTCTTGCTTGTGTGAATGATTGGGATGGTGCGACCAAACGAAGGGAGTTGATTCTTGAAGGGGACGCTGATATCACAATATTGGAAAGTTTCATGGTATAGTAGAGGTATGGTGACCGTGTGGCAGATGAAATTTTTTAAGCCTTTTGGAGTAAATCCAGCAGCACATATCATCATGAATTGTAGTACTGCATTGATCACCACTAACTAATCTAAAGTGACAAATACTGGTTCACCACTACTCTACTCATGCCAATTGGAGAGGGTGCATTATATTTCTGGATCATTATTAATTTCATCCAATACACTTACAAAATTGTGCTAATTTGAAAAATCACAAATATTTCGGTTACATATGGAAATGTCCACAAAAGTGTTCTTCCACTCCTTACCTTGGTGATTCTACTGCTTATGAAACTTGATGATTTTTTGATAATATTTTATTTTTTAATTGGCCAAATTTAGCATATTTTAGTCATGTATATTTGGCCAATTAAAAGATAAAATATTATCAAGTGATCAAAGTTTCATAAGCAGCAGACATAGTTATTCGACTGCCACATCAATTCAGTGTACAAGTTCAAATCAAAAACTGCAAACTAATCCGTCAACTAAAATTGGTAAATTCTTTGAAAACATCAAATATTTCAGCCTAGATTTTGAGATTTCATGTTGGAAACAGTGAGAATTGTAATCATTTTGTTGGAAGGCGGCTTCCATAAATGTCGCAGGTTTTTTGTTAAATCTGTGATTTCGGAACAGGTCCGGGTCGTGTGTTCTACAGACCTGCTCCGAATCTGAGCAGGCATAGGGCACAGTAGGGTTATGACTTTTTTTAGGTTTAACAGCCTGTGGTGGGAAATGATGAGGAATAACAAAAAACACTGAAAAACCACTATTATAGTGTTGAATTCTTGAAAAACCTTCCGCACCGAAAGATATATGAGGGAGAGGTAAAACGAGTAGCACTTGATAATTGGGCAAAATTTTTATTTAGAAATGAATGTAAGATGCAATAAATAACCTAAATCAATTTAAATTTGTAAATATCTGTTTATGAATTTGCTGTTAAGATATTTGTCAGTTTTGCAATTGTTATAAAGCTCGCTCAGCAACCATGTATAATATCAACACATTAAAAAATAACATTGTTTCGCAATCTTTCTGCCAGATTTTACGTTCATACGGGGCAAGACTGCTTATAAAGGAACCAAAAAGAAAGGATAGTTGCCTTGACAATATAATAACTAATTTTAACCAACTTAATACTGCCGAGGTGATTAACTCAGGACTGTCGGATCATTGCGCTCAAATAGTTAGTATTGTGAACAATAATAATAAGAAAAGTGAACATAAAAGTTATTTAATAAATGAGGACAATATTAGTAGGTTTCAAAACTCCATTACTGACGAGAGTTGGGAGGGTTGTTTGGGTGCATTAGATACAAAAGATGTAAATAAAAAATTTAATAACTTTTTAACAATATTCTTGCGTTATTTCTGGGCGGCTTTTCCTCTCGTTAAACGTAAAAAGAAAAAAACCAAGAAAGTACTCCTTCTGCACAAAAAGAATAAAAACCTATAAAAATAAATTGTCTTCCCCCCGCCCAGAGTTCAAACTGTTATACAAAAAATATAAACATAAATATGATAGGGAGCTAAAAGAAGAAAAAAGAAAACAGTACGAGAAGATATTTACTACGGCTGACAACAAAAAAAAAACCGCGTGGAACATCGTGAATGAACTAACAGGTAAAGATACGAAAACAGCGATAAATATTGAAGCGCATGACGCTTTCAAGTTGGCAAATGATTTTAATTCTTATTTTACGGATAAAGCAGATCAAAGATTCAAAATGTTGAATACATTAACAGTATTCCTACGCAAAGCAAGTCGTTATTTTTTGAGCCTATTACGGCGCAGGAGCTAATCTCTAAGCTTGCTAACATGAAAAACAAAAAAGCAGTGGTATACATAACGTATCAAATGTTCTGCTAAAACGTATCATTCACTCAATAGCCGAACCACTTGCAGAGTTATTTAACTTATCATTACAAGAGGCGGTATTTCCAGAAGTGTTAAAATGGGGTTTAATCAAGCCGTTGCCTAAAAAAGAGGATAAATTAATCATTGAAAATTATAGACCCATCACATTATTAACAGTCTTTTCTAAGTTATTTGAATCAGTTATAGCAGACAGGCTGTTAAATTTTCTTACAAGAAACAACATTTTAGATGAAAGGCAGTTTGGGTACTTACGTAATAAAAATATTGATCTTGCTCTCTTCCAGTACGTAAGGCATATAACGAAGTGTCTGGAAAACAGATTGCAGACTTGTGGTGTCTTCTTGGACTTTTCGTGCGCCTTTGATTCTATTAACCACGAAATTTTATTGGACAAATTAAATCAGTATGGTATCAGGGGAGTGTGCCATAAATGCTTTGATTCATATTTGGTCGGCAGGCAGCAAGTAGTTGAATTAAAAACGAATAGTGCAACTGTAAGATCAAACAATTTGACCCTCATACGGGGGGTAGCGCAGGGAATATCATACCGGATTCAAGTACGAAATTCTTGAGGGTGCACATAGATAAAAATCTTACGTGGAAGACACACATTGAAAATTTGTGCAGTAAATTAAGTGCTCAATGCTATTGTATACGAAAGCTAACAGAAGCGCTATCCTTACAGCTTGTAGTAAATGCGTATCATGCCATTTTTGTTTCATATATTAGATATGGACTGGGGTGGATCGAATGACATTACCCAAGTCTTTTTGATTTAAAAAAGGGTAATTAGAATTATATTTGAAATCAAGTATCTTGACTCGTGTCGAGGCTACTTCAGGGATCATAACCTGTTAACAGTTCCTGGATTGTATGTCTTTGAATGTCTGAAATTTTGTCACAAAAACAAACAGCTATTTGATGAGATACGAAGAGATGCTTCCAGAAATTAAAAAAAAATTATCCGTTACACAAACTCACACTCGCTGAAAAAACGGCGTACTACGCGTGTATAAATTTTTTAAACTGTTTACCGTCACCTTTGAAAAACATGACAAATTTTAAGACATTCAAATCTGAAACCTTTGATTTAATTGTGGGCATTGAGCCATATACTACAAGAGAATGTATAGAGGCATTAGAATCTGCTAAGGCCAAGTAAGGATATTTTACTATAATGGTTTTGTGCATTTGGAAACAATTGAGGTACTGTTTTTAATATGGTATTCTTAATATTTTTAATATGTTGTTTTGAGTTATATGTATATGTATCGCGTTGACTTTTTTAAATTTGGTCACATGTTTATTCTCTGTATGTACATGTAAATGTTGTGCCATTTTTTGAATAAAACTTATATTATTATTATTAATCGAGGAACATCAAGCTGCGACGGTTCCTTTATCCACCGTCTATTAAGACATTTTAAAGTCTTAGGATACTTCAATTTTGAAATACCAACATGCAGCTCATTGTTAGTGTGCTCTTAATAGTGCTGCTTTGAAAACCATACATTTGCCCATGTAGTAGCATAGCGGCGGTGAGGCAACGGAAGAAAATTTGACGGAAAAAGCAATGGATTATTTGCTTCCTCTATTAAAGTAAGTAGTACAGCACGAGCAGCATCTTTGTCTTCGCCTCACCTACGGAAATCCACAAGCCGCCGCTGTAGTAGTAATGAAGCCGTAAGTACGCTTCAGATGATCTTCATGTTAGAAAAAGGAAGAAAGCAATCAATGCAAAGATTGCTCGTGAATTCCACCTGGCATTATGAAGAGGAGGCACTTTACGCAATTTTATCTGAGACCACATATTCTCCTTATGGTAGAAATTATACGCTTCACATAGATAGTCATCTCTCTACCTTTGATTTTCTCGTGTGGGAATCGGTTCTGTGCCTGAATAGCCTTTTTGTAAGTAAGTCCTTATACCCTCCTAAAACACCTTAACCGCTTTGTCAGTCACCGGTGACTGACTCTGAAGCATTCCGATGGAGCCACGTCAGTCACCGGTGACTGACAGTGAGTACCTACTTTAAACTTACTATTTAGCTGTCAGTCACGAAAATGAATTAAATAAGCATATCTTACTCATTTTATAAAATGAAACTTAAAAACAAAGAAAACTCTTTTTGACATTTTACAAAAAAACTTGTTGGCAGCCAATGTGTTAATGAATGAATTGGCAATTCATGGTAGGTGCCCTTGATTCTATTGGGAACAACAAACCCAACAAGTGATGTAGAAGCAGGTCGAGAATATGGTGTTGAAACCGAATAAACCCGAGGCTCCCCTGGACCTTTTTGTATGAACTGTCTCTGGAGTCTGACAACACCATTTTCGTGACCTGTATGGACTGCTTTGGTATCGGAATAGTATATTCTGTAACAAGGTAAGAGTGGAAATTCAATGCGAGTGGAATACTCCGAGCGCGAGGAACCACGGCCATCAGAATTTCCATTCTTACCGAGTAGCAGACTATACTTTCTCTCCAACCAGATAAAATATACTAATAAAATAATGAACACACAGAACTTATGTTTTATTATCACGTTTGTAGTTATGTTTATAGTATTTTGACAATTGTGATATCCACGGCTAATTGTTTTATTCGAAACGGTGTGAGTATATTCATTCCATTACTTTTTATGTAATGAATTACAAGCAAAAAGCATAAGCGCATAGTGTTTTGTTCCATAACAAGAGTAAGAATGTGTACGTTCCATCATCAAAATTTATTTCAGAATGCTTAAATTCTACAGTGGTCGTGGAGAAATTATAATTTTTATACTTCTCCAAGCAGGGACTGCATTGGGATAAATATGTGTTTGGCTGATCCGCTTTGACAAGACAAAATGCCAAGGTTTAGAGTTCTTGTACAATCCTTTAGACAGACTCTTTGGTTGATTCTCTTACCATCAAAATGCAAGCAGAATTCTTCACCAATAACTTCTTTTAATCTATTCTTCACTTTTATGCATCCTTGACCACTCGACACTAGATTCCCGATTATGATGGTGTCGGTACATCTGTTCCTTCTTCAGGGAGTGTTGCAAAACAGTTAATGCTCTCCTTGCTGACAAAAAAAACTTTGGACACCAGCTTCACTGCACATTTAGTTCCTTGATGCTTTTGTTTCGTAGCGGAAGCATCAGACTGTTTAGCAAATTCAGAATCAGTGTTGCTATTAACATCTGCACTTATACGATGACTACTACTACTACTACTACTAGAGAACCTTGAGAAATTTGGTCAAGCAATAGCCAGTAAGGAATCGCTGGCTTGCGACAAGTCGGTATCGATTCGTTACAGAATCCCGCTGCAGAAACTACTATTAAAAGTGAATGGTGATCATTGCAAGACCCGGAGCTGTGTGTTTTAAATTGTTCAGCACATTGTCACAAAGCACAAGTTACCCATATGTGTTTGTTATTTTAAAGAATTGCCATAATCACGCCGGACTAGTATGTTATTACCTGCAGCAGATCTCTGCGAAGGTAATAAATATGAATTCGCTTCTCGATATTTCAGTTCGCCCCACTTGGACCATGGACCCATTGTGCAGCAACATCGTTGACACAGCCTTGATTCACAGGACTTCCAAATTTTTATATTTTTTTATAAAAACTTTAATATCAAGTAATAAATCCTATTACATCCTTCTACACCAAAATACACAAATAAATAGATGCCTCACAGGAAAAACAAATGATATACATATTTTTCAACTAATGTTCATAAATAATAGAGATCACAATATATAATATATACGAAAACGAAAAACCAAATGTACCGTTTAGTGCTAACATTATAAAATGTATAAAATATTTCAAGAACACTAACGCCTTCGAGACCTGAACCTTCTGGGACAAAGCCTTTAAAAAAATATTAGTCTTGCGTCCGTCGGACTCTGTTCGACAGGGCAGTATGGACATTTCATCCTAAAATAATAATAAAAAAACATTAACAATAACAAAATAATTAAAGGGCTTCGGATATTACAGTGGTGTCACCGTAATCCGTACCCGCGATAATCCGGATGACACAGTGGTCCGGATTGCATTTAAAGTCTCATTATGTAGTTCGGGTTATTACACATTCAGTAATCTGGATATTAACTCTTATATTATATTTTATTCGATTTAGCAGGTTTTGACAAGTCTCTGCTTATTAACGGTCAACTTCGTAAGTATTGCATAATTTTTTGCTAGTTTACGCGGCTATCGGACTGTCCGGTTTACGATGGCGCCATTGAAGCGTAATCATAAAACTTTAACCATAAGGAATAAGTCAACCATTATTGATGAGCTTAATCGGGGAATTAGCGGAAAAAGTCTAGCACTCAGATATGGTGTGGGGACTTCAACAATAAGTGACTGTGCTGGTCAGGATTATCTTTCCTTTGATGATGAAAACTCCAGGTTATGGTTTGAAATGATATTTTGCGACAGTTATTTCACTTAAAGGCATAAAAATATACTTTTAGGTGCACCACACCGCACTTAGTTCATTTTTAAAAAAATGCACTTAAACCTTTTTACTTCCAGGCTCCTCAATTATAAGTTACTTCAGGTAATCATGATGTTAGTTGCGACCGTTACTTTGTGGTAATTATAACAGACACTGAATGAAACACTATATGTTCAACAATGAATAATTGTGATTAAAAACATATAATTTCTATACTTGAAATAAATGGTGCTTGTGTATTACATCTAATTACTACCATAAAACCAGCTTGTCTTCAATTAGGGTGAGGTTAAGGTTCCGCCCCCATTTGACCCAGTCGTAGTTTCGTTTAATATAATTTAATTGAATTTTGATGGTAGTCCGGCGTAATACATACCAAATAAATTTCAACATTTTATACCATAATTTATTGTGTCTCATTTCAAATGAAAATGGACTACCACATATTAACGTTTGCAACTATCATCTCTACGTAAGTTACTTACTTATTTCCGTTACATAGTTTATTTAGTGCATCCCTGGAAATTACGTGGCCGCAGGTTAACCTCATCGGTGGGTTGTTTTCAGTCGATTGTTGTCGCAATATGGGACAGGCAAACATGGAGTGATAGCGACTTTCAGTCCCCAGATCAATTTCAATCTGCAAAAACAGAAATATTATTTCTTTTAAATATACAGTGAGAATTTTCTTTTAATGCAAGACAAATGTAAATGGTAAAATTACTTTTATCATTCAGGAAATCTGAATTAAATTATGGTGTATCTGTCGGCGAGTCAGCTAGAAATGGCGGAAACTTGAGAGCAAAATATGGCATTATACTGAAGGGTGGGCTATCACAAGGAATCTTTTTAAAATCTTAATAAATTATTCAAAGGTTGGCAACACTAACAACATAGATTCAAGCTATAAAAAAAATAAAAGAGCACGATGGCTTGATCTGTTCTTAAATATAAGTTTTCTATGATCAACGAAAGTTACGGTCATTTTTACCAATACAAAATTTAGTATTACAAAATAAACAAACAAATAATAATTCTTAATCTGTTCCTCTCATACTCATATTGAAAGTAAACAAACCCATATTATTTAAAATAATAAAAATCTCTTCCGGGTAATAGATACACAAATTAAAGAGATCGATGGCTTTATAGTCGGGCCGCTGAGAGCTGCCTGTGACTCATCGCTTAAAATTGCATGAATCAAGATTTAAGTAAACGTATGTCCGTATGAAAATTTGGTGCCGCGCTGATTTTCATTGGCGGGATATTTAAAAATTCTCGCACACCACCTTATATATTTTCAGACCGGTTTATCATTTGGCGATTTGCGTTCAAAATAATTAAACACGCTAATCAACATATGTTGAGACTGACTTTTTTGCGATTTATTTCTGAGCATCATTGAATTAATTAAGTATTAACTCGATCGCAATGAAATCTAAAGCACAACACAAACAAACTTTTTACGGTTATGTTATTTGAAGTAGCGCTCGCGTGTTTTGTGTGTTTAAATGAAGCGTGTCAATGCGATGCAAGAGTCATGCGTGAGCTCAGACCTACGTTTACGTTGCCCTATTCTTTAACACGCAGACACACGTTTCGTCTTTTATTTCATACAGTTTCGTACATGATACAAAAAGATAGATATAAAATGCAAAGCAATTCTTAGTACAAAAATGCATGAGTCACCGTCGGCCCTCAACGGATGAACTATATTTGTCCTTAAACATACGTTCTCTATGAACACCAAAAGCCGAGGTCATTTTTTTACCAATACAAAACAAATAATTTTTTTTTTACTTACTGGCAATTCATCTCTTCCGCTCCAAATGCCGGCCACTTGTCGTTGCATCATCACTTGTTTTATATTCAACAGGGCGGGTATGGCAGTGCATCCGGCATTGACGCAAGTCGACAGGGGACTGTTCACGCTGACACCCAACATCAGGCAGGCGTCCCTTGTGAAGACTTCGTATATGTCTATCCACATTTCTGCGTCCAACAGAGAACTGTAGGGTGAGCTTCCGATGCCGTTGGGAACAAACAGCAGCATTCCCATCAGTGTTTGTATGTCTGCATCATCAAAAATAATATTGTTGGGCATGTATGAGTGTTAGATTGACCAGAGGATGGTTGGACACTGCAATTTTGCTCTAAATGATTGATGCATGATTTTTAAAATTAATTCGATCTCCAATAGTAGTTTTGAGTGAGAATGAATAAATTGGCTGTACATATATTTGACCTAATTTGTATGCTGCGTCAATGAAATCGGCACTGTTTGTTTACCTAATGCTGAGAGTACAAGCTCGAGAGACGAAGACCCCAGACCAGGCGAGCGCGAACATGTACGTGGTGTTCTCGCCTGTTTCTACACGCGAACGAAAGTATTCATTGATAGGGAGCAGTGGCATCTCTTTAATATCTCTGCGAAGGGGTTTAATCCACGATATTTTGTGGAAAATGAAGATTTGTTTTGAAGAGTTTTTTTTTCTTTTTATCTACGAGGAGTATGCAGAAAATTTTTGGTGCATGAATTTTGAAACACCCTGTATTACTTCCATTCCCGAAAAAATAACTGGTTAATAAATGGTTATAAAAGTCACAAATTTTGTTTGATCTTGCAAACATTTTTGTGGCTATACTTTGCTTATTTGAAAAGTAATCGAACGACCCGTTGGAAAAGATACATTTTATGGCAGGAGGAATTTTAGAAAAAAACCCGTCTGGTCGCTGGTTGATAGGCATACCAAATGTTTGTGTAATTTAGTACTGCCCCAGTCCAGTTAATAAAGATGAAATCCAAAAAAAAATCCATGTCAGATTAGAGAAGACACCCAGCTCAGGATACTCCACGCTTGTAAGGACAAGTTAAAGTTGAAGGGAAACATTGGAATAGACAAGATGAAGTGATGAGATGGATTAATATGGATCGGCCATGAACGGTTGTGACTGGCGACGATTTTTATGTTTCACAAAGCAACCGGCCTACTTGGGAGTTAAATGCATTCTATAATATTTTTTTTCTACTCCCACCTCTAAAATTCCATGTATCGCATACGTTTCCATGACGCTAACCGATTCTTTAAATACACCTTGACAAACTGTGACTTTGTGCATTTTAGTCATGGACTGAAGTTAGCTCCAGATTATTAAATTGGTAAAATCAATTGAAACTCAAAATCAAGTTAGTTGTCACTTATCAACAATCTGTCAACACAAAAAATAAATAAATGAAACAAGGAATACTTTCAACTTAAATCAAATGAATAAAACAATACATCAAAGACATTTAGGGGAATCAATGATTTCCTTGAGCAATTGCCATAATGTCTCCAACGTAACTGTTAATGTATATTTACCCAAGTAGACTAATTTAATAATAATAATGTACTATTATGTTCATGATTCAAGATAATAAAATAATTTCTAAATTTTACCAATTTAGTCGTAGAAAAAGTATAGTATGCAATTCGAGTTATAAACTTCTCTAAACACTCGTTATTAAACACTCGCTCCGCTCGTGCCTAATTAACTCGTGACTAAAGTGCCGTTTATAACACTTGTTGCATAATATACTATAAGAAGTTAATCCAGCATCTGATTAAGTCAAAATTCGGGAATATATAATGGCCATTTGCACCGCACCCGGTTAACTCTTTAATCATTGATTATAAGTTAATCCGTTTGCACCGCCATTTAATCATTGTTAAATATAACGGAACATGAAGGTTTATTACATTGAGGACGACATTAGGTGATATAAAATCATTACGGAGATCAAATATAATGGATTTTATTTATTCACTCGCTAGATTTAAATGTCGGTATGCCACTCCAAGTGAATATGCGAATAAATGTTTTTGATTTATTAGATAAAGCGTGTTTTAGGAGAAGGTATGGATTAAGCAAACAATTCACATTTAATTTGTTGCAAGTAATTTGAAAATTTGAACATAAGATAGATTTTCTAAATAATAGGAAACTGTAAACAGCTGTTCATTTGACATCTGAACCATGCGCAAAAGCGTCAATTTCAGTGGCACCCACCCTAGAAAATAAAATAACCCCACAAATTGCCAACCGTATTTTTGCTCACAACCATGTAGTCATCGGATACTAACCGATGGGCGGTGTCAATCATCGGATACTAACCGATGGGCAGTGCAAACGAAGCGGCATGATTAACTTAATCATTGATTTAGTAATCATAGATTTTAACCGAGTGCGGTGCAAATGGGCATAAGTGTTATAAATTTGTAAGATATCCTAAATATATCTCATTGATCAATATTTTGTTGTGCAAACAATTTGTGAATAAAACTGTTGTGTTTTAAAGAAGTAATAACCACTGATTAAAGTTAATCGGCTGTGGTGCAAGTGGGCATCAGGCTACCAATTACAGCACCGTTCAGATCTGTACTTTTGTCTATATGTATATCTTGACCTTGGTATTAATTTGTGTAATACTATGTAATTAAACAGTACCTTTTTCATGTCTGTTAACAAAGGGCCGGAAATGTGTGCGGGCATAAGTGATGGCCTCCGTTTGGAAGGCGGCGCCCTTCTTGATGAGCTCGATAAACCTGAGGCGGTGCAGCTTAAATTCTAAGGCGGAGTTCTGCGCTTCTAAGGCATCGTGATGGACGCTGGCCCAAACCAGCGCGGGCTCCAGGTCGTGATTCTTGAGGCTGTCCAAAATGTGATTCAGTTCCGTGAACGGTTCCTTGTCTTGAAATTCTGGCTTTATGTTCGATTCCTGCAGCATAAATAATTGCACAATTGTATTAGTTCTACATGATGTATCATCAAACTAAGGATATTAAATCAAATCTATTAACCCTTTTAATACCATAATCATATGTAAATGATACAAATCTGTTGCAATGTAAGTATAGTTCCTTCACGAATGCTGGCGTTCATGTAATCAATTTCAAAGTCCCGAATCAATCCGTTCAAGGTCATAATAGTACGCATTGGCATAACCTTAAATGGGATGGTTTTTTTTTTACTGAATCCTACATTAAAGCATTCTACTCTTTTCTGGAAATTTATTTGCAATTATTTCCTAAATAATATTAATATGTCTATAAGCGAAAGCCGCATTTCAATTCGTTGTATAATTATTGAAATATATGACAGATATTTCGATTCTAGACCTGAACTCTTATAATAAGAGCAACACATTTTTTTCTTTAATTCTATGCTTTCAGAAAAGAATATCGTAAGATATATATTTTTGTCATAATATTCAAGTAATTAATAACAATGTTATATGCACACAAAGATGAGAGTTTCAAAAATTGTCATTCAAAACCATACTTTTTCAAATGGGAAAAAGGAGCATTTATCAAAATATTTTCATAAAAATTAATATACATGTAGGAAAACGATGTGTCTTTGTATAGTATAAATTTTAGAATATTCGTGCTCTCTAAATCATACAATATGTGGTTTTGAAGTGAAGAAGTTTTATATTAAGCGTTTGTCTTTGAGTCCATGTGATATTGAAATTCAAATGATTCAACAAACAGGTACACACGTCCAGGTGAAATAATTCGGGAAAGAACGGGTTAACGATAGTAATATGAAATTGATACTGATTTTACAAAAAACTCAGTTATAAATTCTCGACAGCTAAATCCAAATGCAGACATGAATCTCACGATTCCAGCGGCACTTAATCAGTTTCATTTTACGATTGGTGCTTATGCTTAGGTTTGAGCGACGTTTTTAGACCGGCTAGTAGTTGTGTGTCACTGGAATTTCGCACATAATGTGGCATAGTCTCTGGGATTTTGTCTATTGTCTCTCAGCTAGTAAATTAATGAAACCATGAGGTTTTTTTATATTACTGGATTAATATTTATATTCAGAGATAAAAGATTAAACATCAGAGCCTAATATTTTGTCATATTAGGCATTATTAGTAATCGTCCATATACATACAAAACACAAGATCATTTCGACTTACCCTACATGAGACTAAATATGCCAATGTAAGTATGTATAATTATAATAAATATTCTCTCGATAGCAGCATTCATAAATTGTATTACTAACGTTTGCTAATTCCTCGGCGACGTCTTTCATTCCCTGCCTAAAGAAATGCTGGCAGATCACTTTATTAATGAGCTCGATTTCATCCGGGGAATTGAACACGTCCTCCCTGCTGGTCGCAATGAAATCCGAGACGAAGTTCCTGTCGATGGCCTTTCCAACCTTCGAGACCGTCCCGTGGAGCTCGCGGTGGTCCGTCGCCAGCCGGGACACGATTTCCTTAACTTTGCTCATCGCCTGCTTGAGCAAATCCACCTGGATGGTGGTCAGCTCGTGATCGTCCGGAGCTGTTTAAAAATAATGTGTAATTTTAGAACGGAAACCTTTGTTGTTGACCACGTTTTCCGGCTCACCGTTTTCGAGCTCTTTCTTCAGGTTCTCTATGTAGGAGATGAGGTCCTGCAGGGTCCGGGACGCGTGTCCATTTATCGTCTCGAATTTCGACAGAACTCTGTCAACTTCCCTCTCGACTGCACAGCAAGCGTCCATTGTTTGTTTTTCCGCGATCACACTGTCACCGAAATGTCAGGTGTCAGTTTGCCATTTTGTAGCGGTCATTTGCGGCGTTGCCGGCTTTATTTACATTCGCATTACACCCAATTTTTATCGTCGCTTTTAAATGAAATAATTAATATAATCCAGGTAATATTAAAAATAGTGATATGATATTACAACTTTACTGTAAAATAAAAAGACTGTTTTAAATATATTCAATACTCAACATTTATGCCCACTTGCACCGCAGCTACTTAATCATGATTAAAAATTTAATCAATGGTTAGCGGAGAATTGGCTTGCACCGCAACTTAATCATGATTAAAGTCCCCAAGAAACGTCAAATATTTAATCAGCCGATTTTTGCCGATTAACTCAAAAACGAATAACTTCACGACGAATATAGTCGTGAAGTTATTTACATTTGGCAGACGATTTTGAAATTAAAAACCTTTGTTTTGTATTTGTTATTAAAAACGATGGATTTGGGAATAGTTGAGCAGATTGATGAAATCGATGGCTTGGACGTTAATGATTTTATTAATTTTGGTTTGTTTACCTCGTCCAATAATAAGAAATAATAATAATAGTATAAGTTAGTTAGCATTTAGTATTCATATTTACCGCGCATTTGTTTCCTGTGTTCTCAATGGAACAACGTAAAACAACCAAAAAAGAACTTAAAATCCCTAGAAAAACGTGTGCTCTCTATAATAATACTCCGTGGTCGGTAGATGCTTAATCAGCCGACGGTGCAACAGAAATACTCTGATTAAAGTTAATCATGATTAAAATTTAATCATGATTAAGTTCTGCGGTGCAAGTGGGCATTAATCTTATTTATCTTCGTTATTATCCATAGACTAATAATTTATGTCGTGACTTATTTATCCTCTTCATGCTCTTCAAGTTTACATGATTTTATTTAATGACTTTAATAACCTTTACATTGTTTATGTTTAATATGAAATTTGACTTGTCTCATGCCCACTTGCACCGCAGAACTTAATCATGATTAAATTTTAATCATGATTAACTTTAATCAGAGTATTTCTGTTGCACCGTCGGCTGATTAAGCATCTATCGACCACGGAGTATTATTATAGAGAGCACACGTTTTTCTAGGGATTTTAAGTTCTTTTTTGGTTGTTTTACGTTGTTCTATTGAGAACACAGGAAACAAATGCGCGGTAAATATGAATACTAAATGCTAACTAACTTATACTATTATTATTATTTCTTATTATAGGACGAGGTAAACAAACCAAAATTAATAAAATCATTAACCTCCAAGCCATCGATTTCATCAATCTGCTCAACTATTCCCAAATCCATCGTTTTTAATAACAAATACAAAACAAAGGTTTTTAATTTCAAAATCGTCTGCCAAATGTAAATAACTTCACGACTATATTCGTCGTGAAGTTATTAGTTTTTGAGTTAATCGGTCAAAATCGGCTGATTAAATATTTGACGTTTCTTGGGGACTTTAATCATGATTAAGTTGCGGTGCAAGCCAATTCTCCACTAACCATTGATTAACTTTTTAATCATGATTAAGTAGCTGCGGTGCAAGTGGGCATCAATAAATTAAATGTGTCGTTTCAACTAATAAATGGGGTGCTCAGAAGAATAGTGGATCAAGTCCATTTTTCTAAATTTCGTCGATAACACACTCACAGTAAACATTAGTACGATTTACGTTTAGTAGAGAAATGATTCAAGTCACAAATTTATTTCGTTTATAATTAGCGAATTTGTTTGTAATTTTTGTCTACATGTTCTTGCAAATTAATAAAGCAAAAACCTCTTTAAAGCTTGATGACTTAACAAAGAATTTTATGGGCTTGGTCCATTTCTCCTCTGAGCACCCCAAATCTGTCTTAAATTCTCAACTATGTTCAAGGGATTTTTAAAAGTACTAACACCTACGTAAATAACAAAACTATTAACAATTAATTGAATACTTAATTGTTTAAACTAATTCCAACATATTAGTATTGTATTTATAATTACAACATAAAGATCTGAGGACTTGTGTTCAAGCGAAGCCGTGAATGGTCAGTGGTTTAATTTTAATATAAATATGTACTATAATTAATCATCCCCTTGCAGCCATCCCGAGTATCTAATAATTTAGACTTAATTTAGCGTGAAGTTATATAACCAATTATAAGATAATATAAATAAAATCTTATTTAATTAATCGTTTCAATATTTACGTATTGGCAATTCATATTATTGAGCAGTGACGGTTCGCGGGGTATTTTCTGGTACGGCCGAGGAACAAGAGGTGGTAATACAGATAGGTAGGGTCAGTTGAAGAGACGGGTGGCTGCGTGATCGCACCTATCTGTATTACCACCTCTTGTTCCACGGCCGTACCAGAAAAAAACCCGCGAACCGTCACTGTTATTGAGGACAGTAATATGAAATATATATTAAATTTATCAAATAAAAATGCAGTTTAGATTTTGAATAAATCCGTAAAATCAAATATATAAATATGAAGTGATTTTTGTCTATGTACATACGGCTTTAATAAACTCAAATCACAGATTTACAAATATATTCCATTTTAAACTATATTATTAATTAACTAACTGTTCGTTACCACCATTATAATTAGGATAACCGACTAATATGTAAATATTAAAACTATTATTAGTTTACCATTTCAATTATAAACATTTACTTCGATATTTAAATTTCCCGCTAGAAAATAGTTTGAGTTTACGACGCGAAATAAAATACGATTTCAAATGTTTCGTGACGCCACTTTGACGCTTCATTTGTGTATCCGTGTTTTAGTGATAACGCTGCGTTATAAAGGCCTCTTTTACTGCCAAAGTAAGTCCCTAATGATTATATTAATGTGCAATGGTCGCGTTTACTTGTAAAACAGTGCGAGTAAATGTAATTGCGTAAGTGCCGGGCTTTTATAAACGAGGATGTCAAACTTTGCTGCAGGAGTATCTTCAACAGGTTTTTCATTGTTTTCAGCCGAATTAGCGGATTATGGTCGATATGTCGATCGTCACGGCACAGCTTGAGGAAATCTTAACCCAGTTGGTGAGTCTTTCATCTTTAGTATTTACGTGCATCCCAGGCCAAAAAAAAAATAGTTTTTTGCTTTCTGCTGTATGAATTTGCGAGCGCATGCGTTTCGTTTCTTCGCCAGAAAAGCGGTCAAAATCACGTATCGGATGCCGGTTTTGTAATTGAGGGGCCCAATGCAATATACAGGCAAGTCCACTTTGGCAAATTATTGAGGAGAGCCAAAAAACCAGTGACGGTTCCCGGGGGTTTTTCTGGTACGGCCGAGGAACAAGAGGTGGTAATACAGATAGGTGCGGTCACGCAGCCTGCCGTCTCTGCAACTGATTCTACCTATCTGTATTGCCACCCTTGTTACCTCGGCGATACCAGAAAAAAAACCAGCGAACCGTCACTGCAAAGAACTGTTTGCTATTGTGTTAACCCCTTTCTGCATTTGCGTTATATGTACTGACAGTCGTTTGCATAACTTTGCCCATTTAAATAAATTACTATCAAAGTAAAAGTTTTTTTTATTTTGAAAATGATCAGTACTTAATCGAAACTATAGTCGCTATTAATAAATCGTGTGAAAACAAAGACAGTGTTTCAATTTATATTACAAGATGATACGGCTTCAGCAGTGACGGCTTGCGGGGCGACTCATGATACGGCCGAGGTAGCAGAGGTGGCAATACAGATAGGTAAGGTCGGTTTAAGAGACCGCACCTATCTGGTATCTCGGCCGTACCATGAATCACCCCGCGAGCCGTCACTTGGCTTCAGTACCAATCAATTCCATAATTACTGTCTCAACACCAGTGACGGTTCGCGGTTTTTTTTTGGTTCGGCCGAGGAACCCTACCTATCTGTATTACCACCTCTTGCTCCTCGGCCGTACCAGAAAAAAACCCCGCGAACCGTCACTGCTCAACACTCTAACTTCTTTTTCCGCTAAACTGTCGAATGCTTTCTTTATAGGATACGAAAGGACGGATTGACCAACTGAAGAAGATATCACGGCTGCTGCAATACCAATATTCATTGTGCAGTTCCGGAGAAGTGGAATATCAGAAAATCGAATTCAATGTATTGACAAAACAGTGTAACGAATTCCTTAGAGCATTCGTATCGTACTTCGAGAACGACACGTACCCTGTTGATGAGAATTTTAAATTGTTTTTGAGCAATATCGAGGTAATTACAAACAACATGTAATATTAATATAAACTCGTGAACACAATTAATGCACCACATATGTCTTGTGTTATTCCAAAATTAAGATGATTTCTAGTTTTCGAGGTATTTTACAAGTACGTTGCAGTGAGGGTTCGCGGGTTTTTTTCTGGTACGGCCGAGGAACAAGTGGTAATACAGATAGGTGCGGCCACGCAGCCAGCCGTCTATGCAACTGACCCTACCTATCTGTATTACCACCTCTTGTCCCTCGACCGTACCAGAAAAAAACCCGCGAACCGTCACTGGTATGTTGTGAACAAGGGTTTTGTTTTAAAAGTACAATTAACGGGTGCGCCATCTGTTGCGATAGCATTTGAAACTTGAATAACTTTTGATGTGGACAACTTTTTTTATTTCTTTTTTTACACAAACTTTATTTGTTCCTTTCTATTTTATTTCCATCATGTTTTGAATATAATATCCAACAAATGACCGCCTTTATTTTTGATGCAAAAAGATGCCCTTTTTCGTGCATTTTGCATTACATTTTCCAGCGTCTTGGTGGCAATAAGCGATATTTCCCGGCGAATATTGGCTTTGAGCTGAGCTATGGTCTGCGGCTTGTCGATGTAAACTTTGCTCTTCAAATACCCCCACAAAAAGAAGTCCGGCGGCGACAAATCGGGTGAGCGCGGCGGCCAGTCGAAATCGCCGTTTTTCGATATGACGCGTCGGTCGAACATCGTGCGGAGTAGCGTCATTGAATCGCGGCTAGTGTGTGCTGTGGCTCCGTCCTGTTGGAACCAGAAGTGGGCCATGTCATTTTCAGTCATTTCCGGAAACACAAAGTCACGCAGCATCGCTCTGTAGCGCGCGCCATTGATCGTAACGGCGTTGCCAGCCTCGTTCTCGAAAAAAATACGGCCCGATGATCTTTTTGGCCGATACGCCGCACCTAACGGTCACGTTTTGATCATGGAGAGGCTCCTCGAATATCTCACAAGGATTTTCGTCGGCCCAAAAGCGGCAGTTTTGCCTATTAACCGCGCCATTCAATGTGAAATGAGCTTCATCGCTCATGATGATTTTGAACCAAAACTCACCATCACCATGGAGCATGTTTTCGACGAAATGAGCGTGCGCAAGACGTCGCGGCTTGTCTTGCGGCAACAAACGTTGTGTAATTTGCACTTTGTAAGGGAAAAGATGCAAGTCGTCCTTCAAAATGCGCCGCAATGTCGTTGCAGACAAGCCAAACTGCAATGCACGATACGATGTGTTTGGGTTTTCACGAACATCGGCTTCTACGGCAGCGATATTTTCATTTGAGCGCCTTGGTCTCGGTCTTCTGGGTTGCCAATTGGTCGCATAACTGCCGGTGGCCATAAATTTTTGCACCAAATTGCGAATTGTTGTGTGCGAAAGTCGTGTTTGACGCGGATATAAACGTTTGTAGGCACGTTGCGTTTTGACAATGGAGGACCCATCTCCAAAATGCAATTTGACGATTTCTGCTCGTTGTATCGGTGTTAGTTGATTCATGGCACAAAATAGACTGAAATGACGCGTCGAACAAGCCACTATATATGTCAATACGTCAAAAAATGGCGGAACTATTCAAGTTTCAAATGCTATCGCAACAGATGGCGCACCCGTTACAAATCCGATTGGTACAATATGCCATTCTTAACTGTCATAATATGTTACTTTTGATTTTGCGTTATTATTTACACACAGTATGCTTTTTTGTATAATCACAAAACTATATTTATTTTCCAGAACTTTTTCACCCTCAAACCATTCGTTAGAAAGTTCGTGGTAGTACTGGACAACTACATGGCAATAATATTGGATCCCAGTGTTGATTTTTGGACTTGTTATGAACTGGTTTCATCACTAGAATCCATTTTAGCAACAATGGACCGAGAAATGAGGCTGGAATTCTTCAATAGAAACCCCATAAATGTGTGAGTAATATTCATTTTCGAAGAATTCGAACAGTGCTGGACATCATAATTTCGAGATAGATCTTGATAATGATTTCTCTAATATTTTGCATGTTTATCTAAAATTAGAGAGATTTCGAAGAAATATTTTTTTTTGTTTATGAATGGTCAGCACTTGATCTGTAGTCGCTATAAGTAAATCATGTGGTATTAACAAAAAAGCGGCTATAAATAAATCGTGTCCTATTATCAAAAAAAGTGTTTCAATTCAAATTAACTAGTGATTGACATTCGCAAATGACTGAAGCAGTGACGGTTCGCGGGTTTTTTTGTGGTACGGCCGAGGAACAAGGGGTGGTAATACAGAAAGGTGCGGTCACGCAGCCAGCCGTCTCTGCAACTGATCCTACCTATCTGTATTACCTCCTCTTGTTCCTCGGCCGTACCAGAAAAAATCCCGCGAACCGTCACTGGACTGAAGCCTAATGACATTGTAAACTTGATTACAGGTACAAACTAATGGATATACTGGGCACGTGTGGAGATTACAGTTTCCAGGAGAAGATTTTAAAACTGATATTGAAACTGATACCTGAAGGGAAGTGTGATACGAAACTGGCTTATTACTTTTTTCCCGATGACGAGTCTCTACAAGAGCAGATATTGACGATCAGTGAAAGTTGTCCTCAAGTGGAACTTCGTACATTTTTGAATGCGGTGAATTCGAAGAACACATCCGTGTTTTCGATAAAAGCAAAATCTGTTTATGGCGACACAACTACAATAATACCTCCAGAAGTAAGTAATAACATAAAATTCCGGCGAAATATTTGTTTTTTATTGTTTACTTGCTTAATGTTTACGGTATTTTTATAGTATATTATTTAACCTATTATTTCCGCACAAAATTCATAATATCAATTTTTGGATTTTTGAAGTTTCGAAGTTTTCGAATTTCTCGATCCCAAAACCATAAACAGTTAGAAATTTAAACTTGTAATTTCAAAATGTTTACCTCGAAAACCCAAGACGAAACTTAAGATGTGCACGCTGAGTTGTTGTAATAATAAATTACCGTCAAACTAATGTATTGGCAAGATAAACAACAATAACATGTCTTTCAAAATTAATCGTTTTTATTAGTTTTGAAATAATTTGACATAAATTAACTTTTTCATTTGTCAATATTCGCGCAATATGAGACTTCAAAACTTAAAAAATTCTAAGATTCGAATCTTCGAAACTTCTAAATTGGAAATCTTCGAAGAAAAATTCCAGCCCTAGTACCAACAGCTGCCAATTCCTGAACACAAAATATTTCCAAAAGTTAAAACTTCTGTTCATTTTGTCGAAACTTTGAATCTTGGAAGCTTCGAACCTCCGAAATTGAAAATCTTCGAAAAAAAATTTCAGCTCTAGTACTAGAACACAAAATATTTCCAAAACTTAAAAATACTGTTCATTTGGTTTGGGGCTGTAATTGCTCACTCTGTATTATTGTAAATAGCTCAGTATCCTTTCATGATTTATTACTTCAACATCTCCACACCTATAATTAGAATCTCGACTTAAAATTATTACGTTTTAGTTTTATGGAAATGAGCAGGAAATCTGGGTTGACTTCAATATAAAATCGGAAAGTGTTTCGATCCAGTGTGCTTTGAAAGGGATATCCTCAGATGTGTCTGCCAACGTAATGTACGACACGATGTTTATATATAAATCAATTATTAACAACATCAATATTAAAAGGTACGGTATTAAATTAAGCAAACATATTTGTTAGTTAATAGTATATTGTACAACGAGCATATAATGATGGCGAACGATGTTTGCGGAACGAGCCGTAGGCGAGTGAAGCAAATCGTTCGAGTGATTAATAGCCATTATATGCGACTTGTACACTATACTTTGTTCACGAAAATTAAAATCAAAATCAAAATCAAAATCAAAAAAATAAACAAAAACAAAATCAAAATCAAAATTAAAATCGAAATTAAAGTTGTAATTACAATTACAATTGAAAAAAAATTAAAATCATTAAACAGGGTAAACAAAATATTATCATAAATCGCGTTCTGTGAATTAATGCGCGAATTAGCGTGTTTAATAACCATATTAAACACGCAAATGCGTGTGCGTGTTTAATAAGCGTATTAAACACGCAAATGCGTGATTAAGAAATTGAGTGTTAAATGTACCCCATTAATGCTGCCCATACAATTAAATAATGCGCACATTATAACATTTTCGTGAACAAAGTACTTAATATCACACGATTTATGTATTAATAGAGCGTACAACAAAAATCGATGACGAAGTTGGCGCTGGAAATCTAAAGTCATGTCTGAGCTAAGACCAAACGCGCGCGCGCAAAGTACTGGTTGTGTGGAGGTTGCAGGTTCGATCCCTGTCGGAGGCATGTTCACACTTTTGATTCAGCTATATACGGAGAATCTTCGTCCATTATTTATTTAATTATATTAATACTCCGTAATTCGGGAAATCATCGAAAATACTGGTTGTCATGTTGACATAACCCCTGATTATAATATCTGCAATGTCACCGTTTAACCGCAACCAGCATTTCACGCGTGTGATCTTATTGCAGACAATTTCGTCGTCGATTTTTGTTGTACTCGATAGTTTTAATAAAGAAAAAGGACAGTTACATTAATGATTACAAAGACAGTGTTTTAATGTGATTTTTTTTAAAGGTACCGCGAAGTAAACGCCTCCCATGTCAATAATTTATATTTACATTGTCATTGAAAAGTTATCGATGTCATGGTATTCAAGGGCGTTTCCAACCAACTAGTCTAGTAGTTAAAAAAAAGATAAATAAACTAAAATACTAAATACCCGATTACCCCTCCCCCCTCTATTACCATGACCATACCATGAGTCACGCCACCAGCCGCCACTGATGTACAGTGTATTTCACCTTTTATTTACATGATTTAATTTAAAACAATTGGTCGTGGCGTAGTGCCCAAGTTGGTATAATAATTCTTGCCTTTAATTTTAATAGTAATTTTTATTAACACTAGGACTTCTCCTTACACCTCGAAATATGCAATAAAACACTTTCACAACGTTTGTTGAAAGTGCTGATTACATTAGTAAAAAAACGTGTCTTTTTTCTAAAATGTATTCATGTAAATTGGGCTTCAATGCCCATTATTAAATTTCAATGTCAAGTAAAGAATGATTCACATTAGACAAAAAGGGTGTCCTGTTACTTTGAGGCCGCAATTGTACATATTGCCTCTTTTGTTGTTTTATAATTATTTTTATATCCTCTTTGCATTTTTCAGCACTAAGATGCGGCAAGTTATTTTAGTACACTTATCAGGCAAGATGTCGATGAGTACGCAGTATTCAAAAGAGTTTACGAAGAAGTGTCGCATTGTTAAAATCGTCCTCGACAAGAGTTTGTATCAGCAGGAGCTGGTCAATACTTACCTGCCGAAAATTTTTGGAGGACTGTATTTGGGGGTAAGATACATTACAAAACCCATTCAAATATTTTAGTTTTAGAAACACGTGCCTGTAAACTGAAAATATTAACATGAAACGAAACAAGAGGTTTTTATTTCAAACATACCCACAATTGCTAATTCAGTCATGATAGTGCCCGATATGCCCTTAATATTAATCTAACTACACTTTATTATTTTTCGAGAAGCTAATAGTTTAACCCTTTGGCCTACTTTCCTTACGTCCGAATGCAGCAGCAGAAACCAGTCCGACTGAGGCACACCAATTGTATGCGCACAAATTCATGCTTTTTCATGGCACAACTGAAAACGTGAAATATGAACTTCAAAAAATTCTGTTTCGCAAGAAAATGCATTGTGCAGCACTACTAACACAAGCGCTGCGCCAGGAATTGAGCTCGTACTCGATTTGATTGGCCCAAGCGGCTTGCCAGGAGTTGACTCGTGCTCGATGTGATTGGCCCAAGCGGCGCGCCACGAGATATGCTCGTGGTCGTTGTGTTTGGCGCGAACATTTAAACACGAGGAGTACTCGTGGTTGTAGGTCAAAGGGTTAATGATGTCTGATGGTCTTTATTTATTTTTGGTGTTGGCCTTTAGACGTTCAGCCACTGACGATATTTAAAAGAAAACTTTACCGCACAAACAACCTACGCGACCATTTAGTAGACGATAGGGTTAACTCTTTACGCCAAGGGGTAGTTCAAGACTTGTATACTATGGTGGTCTTAATTGATGTTGTTTTTTTTTATGTTAGGATACCAATACTCCGACAGAGATGGATAGACTGAGGAAACTGAAGATTGCCCCAGTGTATCAGCCGCTTTCAATTAATGTAAAATCCACTTCCGTTTCGAATAAGACCTCAGTGTCAGCAAAAGTGAGTAAATACTATTAAAATTCAGTTAATTAAAATTTAATTAATCGTATGGTTACGTTTATATTTTTAGTATTTTAAATAATGCTAAGAGTTTATATTTAAAACTGTAAGTTTGACTGATGTAACAAGCTCATATACTCACACCTACAGTGTATGGTGTAACCGGTTGAAGGTCGAAAATATTCAAGTTATATAGGAAGCAAAAATAAGTTTTGCTCTAGTTCCACTAAAAAAATCACAGGACTCCTCTGTTACTAATAGGCGGATTTTACCGTGACTGTAACTGCTACTTAAACTATGTTATTGCTACTTAAAACGGGATTGATACTTAAACTGTTATTACTACTTAAACTGTTATTGCTACTTAAATTGTTATTGCTACTTAAAAAAAAAGTAAAGATGGTTCACATTTTATTCCATCCATTCAAAAATTGTTTATAAATAGAAACAATTAATTGTTAAAATGTTCAGGTACAGAAAAAAATACAAATCTATATTTTTTTGTGAACTAATTTAGAATTCATTATAAGAATAATCATTTTTAACATTTTCCATGTTTCTGTTTTTTTTTTATTATTCAACCACAAAAAACACCCTCATAATTTTTTTACGGTAAAAATAATTGATTATTAGCATTATGCAAAAAAAAATTGAAAGTGGTGAAATTTGACACAAAGCAAATTAAGAATTTGTAATTATTTTTTTGACTTGAAAAACATATATACAAACAATTGCCATCGACTTGAAATTTAATTAAAGCTACTCAAAATTCATCCAGGATTAAAATTCCATAAAAATCTGCAAACACCCCATCGATAATTCTAGCCAAACACAACGTAAATTGAAAATTTGTAATTATTTTGTTGACCTAAAAAATATACAAAAACAATTGCCATCGACTTGAAATTTAATTAAAGATACTCAAAATTAATTCAGGATTAAAATTCCATAAAAATCTGCAAACACCCCATCCCTAGATTTTCAGATAATTCCAGCCAAACACAACGTAAATTGAAAATTTGTAATTATTTTGTTGACCTGAAAAAAATATACAAAAACAATTGCCATCGACTTAAAATTTAATTAAAGGTACTCAAAACTCATTCAGTGTTAAAATTCCATAAAAATCTGCAAACACCCCATCCCTAGATTTTGAGATAATTCCAGGCAAACACAATGTAAATTGAAAATTTGTAATTATTTTGTTGACCTGAAAAAAATATACAAAAACAATTGCCATCGACTTGAAATTTAATTAAAGCTACTCTAAATTAATTCAGGATTATAATTCCATAAAAATTTGCAAACACCCCATTCCTAGATTTGAGATAATTTCAGCCAAACACAACGTAAATTGAACATTTGTAAATATTTTGTTGACCTAAAAAAATATACAAAAACAGTTGCCATCGACTTGAAATTTAATTAAAGGTACTTAAAATTCATTCAGGGTTAAAATTCCCTAAAAATCTACAAACACCCCATCCCTAGATTTGAGATAATTTCAGCCAAACACAACGTAATTTGAAAATTTGTAATTATTTTGTTGAGCTGAAGAAATATATACAAAAACAGTTGCCATCGACTTGAAATTTAATTAAAGGTACTTAAAATTCATTCAGGATTAAAATTCCATAAAAATCTGCAAACACCCCATCCCTAGATTTTGAGATAATTCCAGACAAACACAACGTAAATTGAAAGTTTGTAATTATTTTGTTGACCTGAAGAAATATATACAAAAACAATTGCCATCGACTTGAAATTTAATTAAAGGTAATCAAAATTTATTCAGGATTAAAATTCCATAAAAATCTGCAAACACCCCATCCCTAGATTTTGAGATAATTCCAGCGAAACACAACGTAAATTGAAAATTTGTAATTATTTTGTTGACCTGAAAAAAATATAAAAAAACAATTGCCATCGACTTGAAATTTAATTAAATGTACTCAAAATTCATTCAGGATTAAAATTCCATAAAAATCTGCAAACATCCCATCCCTAGATTTTGAGATAATTCCAGCCAAACACAACGTAAATTGAAAGTTTGTAATTATTTTGTTGACTTGAAAAGAAATATACAAAAACAATTGACATCGACTTGAAATTTAATGAAAGGTACTCAAAATGCATTCAGGGTTAAAATACCATAAAAATCTGCAAACACCCCATCCCTAGATTTTCAGATAATTCCAGCCAAACACAACGTAAATTGAAAATTTGCAATTATTTTGTTGACCTGAAAAAAATATACAAAAACAATTGCCATCGACTTGAAATTGAATTAAAGGTACTCAAAATTCATTCAGGATTAAAATACCATAAAAATCTGCAAACACCCCATCCCTAGATTTTCAGATAATTCCAGCCAAACACAACGTAAATTGAAAATTTGTAATTATTTTGTTGACCTGAAAAAAATATACAAAAACAATTGCCATCGACTTAAAATTTAATTAAAGGTACTCAAAACTCATTCAGTGTTAAAATTCCATAAAAATCTACAAACACCCCATCCCTAGATTTTGAGATAATTCCAGCCAAACACAACGTAAATTGAAAATTTGTAATTATTTTGTTGACCTGAAAAAAATATACAAAAACAATTGCCATCGACTTGAAATTGAATTAAAGGTACTCAAAATTCATTCAGGATTAAAATACCATAAAAATCTGCAAACACCCCATCCCTAGATTTTCAGATAATTCCAGCCAAACACAACGTAAATTGAAAATTTGCAATTATTTTGTTGACCTGAAAAAAATATACAAAAACAATTGCCATCGACTTGAAATTGAATTAAAGGTACTCAAAATTCATTCAGGATTAAAATACCATAAAAATCTGCAAACACCCCATCCCTAGATTTTCAGATAATTCCAGCCAAACACAACGTAAATTGAAAATTTGTAATTATTTTGTTGACCTGAAAAAAATATACAAAAACAATTGCCATCGACTTAAAATTTAATTAAAGGTACTCAAAACTCATTCAGTGTTAAAATTCCATAAAAATCTACAAACACCCCATCCCTAGATTTTGAGATAATTCCAGCCAAACACAACGTAAATTGAAAATTTGTTATTATTTTGTTGACTTGAAAAAAATATACAAAAACAATTGCCATCGACTTGAAATTTAATTAAAGATACTCAAAATTCATTCAGGATTAAAATTCCATAAAAATCTGCAAACACCCCATCCCTAGATTTTGAGATAATTTCAGCCAAACACAACGTAAATTGAAAGTTTGTAATTATTTTGTTGACTTAAAAAAATATAAAAAAACAATTTTTAAAAAATTAGAGATCATGACTCGTCTCACCCCCTACCCACCCTAAAAGTTTCAACTCTTAGATTTCCATAGAAAAAAATACGTCCTCATAAGAAAAAAAGAACGAACTCGGGGGGTGAAAACGAAGCCTAAGGGTAGTTTCAAAATTTTTGAAAAAATTCCCAATGAAAGCCGGTTATATCCTCTGGCATCCCTGAAAGTTTCAGCTTTTCAATTTGAAAAGAAAAAAAAATAAATCACTAAAAGAAGAAAAACGAAAAACCGGGTGACGGGCTCTGGAAGGGTAGGGGGTGATTTAAAATTTTTGAAAAAAAATACAGATGAAGGCTCGTCTTACCCCGAACTCCCACTAAAAGTTTTAGCTCTCCTATATAAATAGAAAAAAAATGGTGATCATCATATTACTTTCTCCGACTTGATGGTATCATAGTCATTTATATTTACGTTTTCATGGTTTATTTTCAATTGAAATCATATTTTAAATGGATGCAACTGACGTTTGAAACGTCAAAATTATGAAAGATGGAAAAATTATACTTCAAATTCAAAAACTCAGTTTACTCAAAAACTAAAGGGATTTCGAAAAAAACTTATTCTTTATAAATTGTTTATTTTAGCATTCTCTACAATTATTATTAACATAAATTTGCTGTAACTATTATTGTTTTATAATTATAAACCAAAAATTAAAAAAATTATAATAAATTTTTTTCTCGAATAAAAATGATTTTATGAAAAATGTTTTCAAGCAAAAGATGTTCATTTCTTTGTTGTCTTCAATGTTTGTTTAAATGTTTTTGTGGTATTATTAATATTTAAGAAAATATTGGCAAAAAAACAAAAAACAGTTAAGGTAAACACCCACTTCCGGTGTACGAAATTTTACCAAAAGCTTTTCAGTTCTTCAGATTATCAAATAAGACGGATGTTCAAAGTTTCATATCAATTGCTCTATTAGTTTTTGAGATACAGCGCGCACAGACACACACACACAAATTTTTTTTTTCCAGAAATTGTTGAAATGCCATCTAGGGACCCTAAAACGGATATTTCCGTAAAAAAAAAATTTGAAAAAAAAATCACGATCACAATAATTTCTCGTACTTCGTAACGAAGAAAGTAAAAATACGTCATTGAAAGAAATAAAAAAGAAGGAAAAAAATGTCCGGGGTGGGACAAATAACGCGCTCTGGAAGGGCGGGGAGTGTTTGGAAGGTTTTGAAAAAATTACGGATCACGGCTCGTCTCACCCCCTGCCTACCCTGAAAGTTTAACCTCTTCGATTTGAATGAAAAAAAATACGTCCTCGATGGAAGCAAAACGAACCCGGGGGCCGGGCCAAATGACGGCTCTGGAAGGGTAGGGGGTGCTTTAAATTTTTTGAAAAAATAACAAATCAAAGCACGTTACACCCTATTCTTATTCTAGAAGTTTGAGCTCTTGGATTTAAAAGAAACCTCAGAGAGAGTGGAAACTTTAGAAAAAAAAATTATGGTCACTTTTGAAAAATCATATCTCGTTGAGGGGGCAACAAATCAAAAAGCGCGCCGATATAAATAATGTGGGCGGATGCTTTGTGAAGTGATCCCGCCACCGACGGATCCTTCAAGAGCGAAAATAAAGTCAGTGGCGGCGTTTCGGCGAACCCCTGAAATTCTGAAATTTCATATATGAGGCCGTTGCTCCAAAACGTCTGTAATGATTTTTATTAAAATTGACAGGGATGTTCCGCTCGGTGAGGGGAGTATCTGAGAAAAAAATTGGTTGAAATCGGACTGTACTTTTTTGAGTTATAACACTTTATTTTTTTTTTCTTTGCTGGTTTTTTATTTTCGGGGGGCGGTGGGGTGGAGTCAGAGGGGCGGCACCGGGAGGGATCGATAGAGCTTTCGATTGTGCATCGGACCGTGCTGGAAAAATTTCCAAAAAATTTGCCTCCGCCCCCCGGGGGTTATTTTTGCGTTCCGCCGCGGTGCTCTCAATAACTCCGAAACCGGTTAACGTACGGGGGTCAAATTTGGTGGGGATGCGCGGGAGGGGGAAGAGAGTGTTTGTTGTAAAAATCAAAGCGATTTGTCGAAATTAACCATTTTTGACAGAAAGAGGTGGTAAAAATTAAGGGGTTAAAGTCAAAAATTAAAAAAAAGAAGACCGAGAGTTTTTTTGAAATATTTTTTAAGGTCTAAAAAAAAATTGTGCCACCCTCCACCTCCTCCGCCAACCGACTTTTTTCGATTTTCAAAAATTTCCCCTGGTTTCCCCGACCGACTCGATCGACAATTTTACACAAACAGAAAAAAAAATTTCGAGCGTACTTTAAAACGCACTTCCAGGGGGTGTGGTCAGCCCCTCGGGGGTGGGGGTTGATGTCTAAAATCTAATAATTTTCTTCATTTGGCGCCCTCTATACGTCTGCAAAATTTCAACTCGATACGACTTACAGTTTCGGAGCCTCACGAAATGGCCTTACGCGTTTAGTAATTGCCATCGACTTGAAATTTAATTAAAGCTACTCAAAATTCACTCAGGATTAAAATTCCATAAAAATCTGCAAACATCCCATCCCTAGATTTTGAGATAATTCCAGGCAAACACAACGTAAATTGAAAATTGGTTTGTACTCGTAGGATATGATGACAGTTTTTAGTTAAAAGTACTTTTCTAATATTTTTCGTATTCAAAAAATATCAGAGAAAACAAAAACTGGTTAAGTTAGAAAAACAAGTATAAAGTATTTATCTAAGGTAAGAAAGGTAAAAATCCACATTCGGTGTATAAAACTTTACAATTCAGTTCTTCAAAAATATTAAGCAGTTTTAAACGGATTCAAATTTGGTATTCTAAAAAAAGTCACGAAAACTTTCAAAAAGTACAAATACCATAAACCGGGTTACAACAAAAAAAAATTCTACCATCTACTAGACAAAATAATAAGCCACTTATTCATTCCACCAGATTTAGTAGACATTCTACTAACTTGGTACCTTCCCTTTAATTTTAATAAAAGCTGCTTTATAAATAATTTTTTTTAATATAAGACTATTAATTTCAGTCATTTGCCTTCCAATTGCTGAAAAATTTAACGGAAGAGGACGAATTAATCAACAACAATAATGATGAAACTTTAAACCGACCACCGGACGTATTAATCGCCACCAATCCAGTTGAAAAACCATCAAACATCTTGGTGCCCAAAATGTTTACAAACATAACCAAGGGAATAGAAGATATATCAATAAAAGAGTGTAACATAGAAAATCAAAGCAGATCTCTAATAGTTCAATGGACGGAGGATCGATCAAATCTACAAACACAAGAAGATACCTTGCGGATGTTGTCTTCACAAAAATGTCAAGAAATTGCAACGTTGGAGGCAAAATCTCAAGCGGTATTGAATTGCAGTAGGGATATAGTGAATAAAAAGATCACGGCGTCGGATCAAATGCGGTCGGTGAGTAACGAGGTGGTGGATAATATGAAGAGGCTGAAGAAGAGTTTGGAGCATTTGGATATAAAGGAGAAGGGTGGTAAAGAGAAGAGTTCGATTAGGGTTAATTTTCCCACGAAGCAGTATACAAAGATGAGTGCTCCCCCGAGCACGTTGGGATCAATTTCTGAGGATGATGAGTATTTGGACGCAGCGGACGAAACGCCTTTATATAGTAAGTTTAATTCTTGATTTTGTAACTTTAAGTAATTTAAATTTTAAATTATCTTATTATTATTTTCAATACTCAGATGAAACCGTCTGCACATTACAATATTGTACTAGCGGAAATAACACATTCCAGAGAAATGATCGAACGCTAATCTTATATACAGATTTTAACTATAAAGAAAAAACGTAAATAAAATTATAAATTCTAGATAACACCCTCATCGCAGGATTTAAAAACGAAGAATTATCAGAGGCCGGCTCTTCAGACGAGGAAATCATTCCCAAAAGTGTACTAGTTCCGAAGCAAACTTGCCCAAAACCAAATCAAAAACCATTAAAAACTTTCAAACCCAAAAACATTCGAACCTCTACCAAAATGCTCGATTTAACCATAAAGACAGACAAGAATAAACTGAAGGAGAAAAAACTTCGAACAAACCAACAAAAATGGATCGAAAAGAATTTCGTAAAAACCGATCAATTCGATCCGATCGTGCCCAAGAAAAATGACAAAACGTTTATCGATTCGTTAAAACTCGAGGAGGACACAGACGTCTTTGAATCTTTAAAGTTAGACGATGGTAATCTATCAACTGCGGGGTCCGCGAGAACAAAATCCAGTGAGCGGTTTGAATCCGAGAAATTCAACGGGAAATGTGAATCTCCACCACCAACTAAAACTGGAATCTTTAAAGATGACGAATCTAAAGAAATTAGTGATGGTGATCAAATCGTAAGAATTGGCGAAGAATGTGAAGAGAAAGACAGTTTTGAAACTTCAAAATTAACAATTGCAAAGAAGACTGCAATGGAAATAAAAGAAACAAAATCTAGAAAGACCAAAAGTATTTCAAAACGTGGGCGCAAATTTAAAAGAATAGAATTTATTCATAACACCAGCGAAGAATCTTCTATAAAACTTCAAACATCTGAAGTTTCAAACCTACTGGACGAAGGAGAAGCATCTAAAAATACCTCTCATATCCAAAATCAAGAAGTTAAAGACTCATCAATAGATGCAATCGAAAAGGCAGCACTAGAAGAATCCGAATATCTGGAAGTCAACAGCCGTTCATCGGATGATTCCTACAATGACATTAATTTAACAGAGTTATCGGAATTGACGCAAGAAATCAAGGAAAGGGAACGAATCGGCAAGGATTTAGAGAAAAGCGACCCCCGGAGTAATCCGTCAAAATCGCAAGTTGAAAGTCCACCGATTCGACCAGTAAAACTGTTTCGCGAGAAGAAGACAATTGCTCAATTGAATGAAGAAGAAGATGGGAGCGGAAAAGATACGCCAATTTCGCCAATAGAAGATAGTGAAAAAGATAAAGAAATAGTTGCCAAAAGTAAAGTAAAACATTACAAAGTTCGGATTTTGGAAGATAAATTACTAAGAAGGCAGAAGAAAATTCCGAGTGGATCAATTGTGGCTGGTGATGGGGAAAGAGATGGAGAAATAAATGTTGCAAATAAGCTACGAGTTTCCGAGGAAAGGATGTTGAAAGATCAACACAATGTCGTGGATGAAATATTTAAAGAAAATCAGATCGATGAAATAAATGAAGAAATTGCCGCCGTGAGGAAGGCTGGAGATCCTAAAATGAAAAGTCATGAGATGAAAAAGTTGTATCAAAGGAAGTCTAATTACAGAGAAGAAGAAGATGATAGTGAATCATTTATTAAAGAAGGAGGAGAAGAAAGCCAAGAAATCGATGCTCGAAGCAAAGAAAATAAATCAAAAGATGCGAAAATAATTTACCAAAGAAAGAAAGAAAATCATTTGAGAAAGGCAGTGGTTTCTAAAACCAAAACGGTAGAAGACGATCAATCCGGCGTCGATAAACAATTCGAAGAAAATCAGAGAGATGAAGACAGCGAATCAGGCGAGGGAAGCTCTGTCGCAAAGAAGGAAGAACGTAAAATCAAGATCCCGAAATACACGGAAGAAGATCAAAGCGATAAAGGAAATATACAAAGCGATCAAACTGAAGAAGATAAGAAAGATAAACGGACCGACGCAAGAAACACAAAGACCAAACGAAACGACCAGATAGATTCATCAAACGAATCATCAGTTTCGATCTTCAGCATCAAAAAATCGAGGAAGAGTGCAAAGAAGTTCGAAATTTTCCACGACGAACAAGAAGCGAAAGTGAAAGGAAAATTAGTGGTGAAACTTGCAGACATATCGGAACAAATATTGGACATGGAAAAGAAGAAAAGTAAATTACCATTTTCGAAGAAATCTACTAATGTTCCTTTATCTGAGAATATTTTGGAGGTTGAAGGTAAAAAAACCATCGACTCTTCACCCAAAAAACCTAAGAAGAAAGCTTTCCAAGACAGTACAAACATCATCAAGGAGAAGAGTGACGATGAAGATGTCGTGGACGTATCAGAAGAATTCACAAAGAAGGAAAACATTGACGTGTCATCGTTTTTGCAGAGAGGAAAGAAGAAGTCCGGACGACTTCAAAATGTCACAAATCTGTCAGAGGAGAAGAAGGTGAACGTTGGAAAAGGCATGGGTGATGAAGATACAAATGTATCCGAGCCACAGGAGAACAAGAAGGACGGGCGGCTTCAAGCTGCCGCAAATAAGTCCGAAGACAACGAGGAGGGCATGGATGGCCAAGATATAGATGCATCTTGTTCACAAAAGAAGAATACTTCACCAAAAATAGATGGTGATAATGCAATCAATCAAACTATTGAAGTAACGGAACCGCTGCTGAAATCGGAAAAGGTAGAAACTCCTATAATTAAAAAGAAGCGCGGTAGGCCTACAAAAACTAGTAAGAAGGTCATCAAAGAAGCGGATGATGGCGCTTCGAACGCGGATAAAGAAAGAAAACTAGACGTAGGTGAAAATGACGTAATACAGAGTGAGCATGTCTTAAAAACTACAGAACGGAAGAAGAATGATGCGACGATTAAAGAAATGCTCGCGAAGAGCAAAGGCGTAATTGAAGAGAGAATATTAAAGGTGAGTTTGATGCGAAAAGGAGATAGAAGATCAGAAATCGATGAAGATAATGTAAATAAAAATGAAGACACCGGCAAAGAGTTGATTGTAAAGAGCAAAGAAGTCGCAAACAAAGAAAAAGAATCAACGAACATTGATGAAGATTTAAACAGCAACTCTAGCTTGTCGAAACTTTTAAATACCCCTTTGTTCAAAAATAAAGGCAAGCAAAGAGAGAAAAAAGCGACGGAAGATGCCCAGAAAACCAAAAAAGCGGTGAATGACGAGATGTTCAAGAAACTAGTCGAGACTATACAAAATACAACTTTTGAAAAACCCACAAAAAGTTCTACAAAAATGTCCGTTAAAGAGCAGAACTTGTTTGCTACTGGCAGTGGACTTCAACAAAATGGAACTGATTTGATAGATCATGACGAAAATGAAAGTCATAAACAATTTTTGACAAGAAGAATGTTAGATAAAGATTCGGAAGATAAGACCATGGGTGGTACAGATCTTCAACAAGATTTGAACACTGGTGTTGAACAAGAAGAAACCAACTGTACGGGTACGGTAGAATCAGTTGGGAAAGATTTGAGGACCAGCGAATCTGAAGCTGAGGAAGATGCTAAACGTCAAAAACAGATTTCAAAGAAAAAGAAGAGAGGTGCTGTTGTGGAAAATGACTTGAACACTACTGGAATCGAAGAAGTGACCAGCTTTCAGAAACGACGTCAAAAGAAGTCTACCAAACGAGTTACTGATCAAGATCAAATTGAATCCGCAAAGGATTTGAACAGCTCTGAGGCTGATGATGGAAACGATAGTTTGTTTAGCCAGAAACGGTTTCCAAAGAAGAAAGCTGGAAATGCTGATCATAAAGATGCGAACAGTGCTGAAAACGACATCTGCTTTGAAAAGCAGAACGCTGCTAAGGAAAGGAAAACTGTATCCGCAAAGGATTATATTTTGAAAACTGATGTTGAAAAAGACACTTGTGTGCAGGAGATTGAAACTGGAGACATTGCTAGTGAAGAAGAAATTGAAGCCACAAATGAAACCTCTACCCAAACTAAGAAAATTAAATCAGCTGATATACAAAGCGGAGTTAGTTTGGAAATATCAGTTTCTAATGGTACTGGGCGGGGAACGCGATTACGCAAGAAGAAGAAGGCTGAAGTTGAAGATGACTTTGAGAAAATCATCGACGAGGCGCTGAATAACGAATTTCGAATTGGGGGCGAGAAATCAGGAACGGGAGAAAAGGTTGCCGAAGAAAATTCCAGCGCCAAAAATGAAGAAAATAAGCGAAAACAGAGCATTTCAGAGAATGAAGCTGCTAGCAAGAAAGAAGATAATACCACTTTCTCCAGGACTAGCGATAACAACCAGGAAAGAGTTCCTTCTAAAACAAAGAAAGAAATTGAAACTTTACTCAAGAAACTAAGCCCTGAAATCAACGAAAATAATGAAGCTTCGGACGATCCAAGTGATGATGAAATTTTCGAGAGACCCACCCAAAGGCAAGTTAATTTGCAGAAACAATCTTCACAAACACAAAAGGGAAATAATTTGCATAGCGAACGTGATGAACAATACGACGGCGTTGTTAATGAAGCTGCAGCAGAACAAGAGGTTGTCATCGAAATTAATGAGCCAAATAGTAAAAAAATGGATCCGTTTGATAGACTCTTTAACAAAAAAACAACATTAGGAGGTAAAAACCCTCAATCGCAACCCAAAGTAATCCCAATAGATGACGATCTGTCGATAGTTGAAGACGGTGATACCTGCAGCGTCGTAACCAAAAACTCCAACGCCACAAACAGAACTCATCATCTGACCATGCAATACATCAACTACTTCAAAGGTAATCGTAAGAAGGGAGATGCACCGTTACGGTACAGCCAATCAGAATCCAACCTGCGCGGCGTAAAATCATCTAAACGGAAACTTTTCAACCCGACGGATCTGAGTTACCTGGAACAACTGAAAACTTCCAAGACCAGACGATCCCCTGATATGGAGAAGAGGGCACGCAAAGATTCCGACGGGGATATGAATACAAGAAGCAATAAGGATAACCCTTGCGAATCCCTTAACCAACCAAAAAGGGCACGCAACGATTTCAACGATATCACCATAGAAAAACAGCAGAGGAGAAGTAACGATCCGTACGATTTCGAACCTCATGTCGCGCAAAAGACAACATCGGGTGGCTCCAGTTGTAAAAGAGCAGAGGAGTTATTCAAGGAGATTTTTGGAAAACTGCAAACATCGAAGAAGCGCTCCAGGAAGGCTCCGTACGCCGTGCCCAAAAAGAGGTCTATGAAAACTAAAAGGGCGTCCAAAAGTTATAAGATTTTGGATAAGACCAACGGCTCTAAGTTCAAAATTTTGCAAGACGTTCGGCTTGGAGAGGATGCTGATGATTGCAGCAATGACTTTAGGCTGATCAATGCAAGGACGGAGAAGCTGATAACTGATTGTAAGTATTACTTTTTTCATTGCATTAGTAGTTGTATTTGTTTGGCTTGCGAATTGTGTGTTCAATTGATAATTTGTTTTTGGTTTTAATTGCGACTGTACGCGTGTTTTGTTTGATTTTGAAAGTAATTTCAAATCTGATAAATTTTTGAATAGTTATGCTGATTTCAATTAGAGATTCATAATTTGATTTCGCTTAAAGAATCATAATAGGAATTCATTATATTGTGAATTGAAGTTACAAAATATTTAGGTTATTTAATAAAATCTCAACTTTTCCGACTTTATTATTACCGGATGCTAAGAATTAAGAAGAACATGTATAGCCAGAACTTTGCTTGATTGTGCCCTACTGGGTGTCCCATTATAAATTGCCACCCCAAATATGTCGAAACCTTCGTTTGACCTTGAAAATTAACGCCAAGGTCATTTTCAAGGTCACCAACATCCAAACCCTACAACGTTTATCTGAAAAATTTTTGGTCATGTTGCTCAGGTTTCGAGAGTTTGGGGTGGCAATTTAAAATGGGACACCCTGTATGTAAAAAGATGGTAAAAAATAGCGAGTATATCTAGATGTACGTTTTTTGCTTAATATAACTACTACTTTAATTAATTCATTGCTTTGTTATTAGAGCGAGAAAAAATGCATAATTAACCCTTATATAAAGAGCTAGTTAGTCACAACCATCGCTTTACAGACAAATAAAATGAGCTTATTTTATTTTTGATCAAAGCTAAGGGTTAATTGAAAAAAAATGGCTGGTCAGCAATTCCATTTTTTTATGTGAAAGTTCTTAACACTTCATGTAATCCGAATCACTGCGTAAGCATAGGAATTATAAAATAAATTTTTGTGTTTTAGTTGAAGAATTACTGGAGACGTTGAATGACGTGACTTCTAAACTGAAGAAAACAGCATCAAAAAGACACACAGGAGCTTTGTAAGTTAAGGCTTACGCATTAATAAAATATATATATTTTCTTAAGTTAAGACAATAAGTTCTTCAATACCAAAGCATTTATTCAATTTGTGTTTATCGATTACATTTTCATTTGGTTAGTTCTCGAATCTAAAACATACTGTCAACGTAATTTTTTATTAAGTTTAATGAATGTTTTAAATTAGTTTGTTTATGATTTAAAAAAAGTGTTAAGAAATTACGTTTTTGTACTTTTTAAAAATATATGTTTGATTAATCAGAATCACCAAAAGTGAGTTTTATTGTAACGTCCCAAAACTCTTATAATCCACTCCTGCCATAAATTTTGTATAAAATTATACATCGCGTCATACGGGCTTAAGAGAAGAAACGGTTTATCGTTGCTTCGTTGTTTATAGAAACTCTGGGATGTTGTTAACAAGTTGGAGGGTAGGATAGGGTCCACCCGCCACCCTCAGTTTCCACTTTAACTTAACCCAGCAACCCTTTTTATTGGTGGTCTTGCAACTTTTGAAACTCCAGTGATTTGACGAAGAAATTTCTTTACTTAAACACAATTTTCTTGGTTAGGTGTAAGTGGAAAGTAAGGGCGACGGGTGAGCCCTATCCTATCATCCAATTCTTGGAACACAAACGAGAGTTTTGCAATTGTTGATTAATTGTTTAAAGAAGTACCGAACAATTTTTTATATTTTATTTCCTCGACAAATAAATTTGTTAATGGAAAGTCCGGGGCGTGTTTAATTGGAGAGTGGGACCCACCGCCCTTCATTTCTACATTAACTCAACTCACCCTCTTTATTGCTGGCTTTGCAACCTTTAAATCACCAATGATTTGACGAAGAAATTTCTTTAACCAAAAAGTGTTTTCTTGGTTAGATTTAATTGGAGACGAAGGACGGTGGGTGGGATCTATCCCATTCACCAATTCTTGGAATAAAGACAAGGGTTTTACAATTGTTAATTAGTTGATAAGAGAAGTATCAAATTGTTTATTGTTGCTTCCGTAAAATAATTTCTTTGTAGAAACTCTGGGGCGTGTTTAACGGGTTGGAGAGTGGAATAGGGCCCACCCACCGCCCTTCGTTTCCACTTTAACTCAACCCAAAAACCCTCTGTATTGTTGGCTTTGCAAAGTTTAAAACTCTAATGTTTTGACGAAGAAATTTCTTTAACCAAACAGTGTTTTCTTGGTTAGGTTTATGTGGAAACTCAGGGCAGTGGGTGTATCCTATCCTACAAAGGGCGGTAGGTGGGCCCCATCCTAATAAATTTGTAAATTCACTTAATAATGGCGGTCACACATCGAAACTCCAGTCGTAAATATTTATTTAGATTTATATAACTGCCTTCTCACGATATATAATTCCTTTCGATTCAGTTTGATTATGGATTACCACGTAGTAACGGTCGCAACCATCCTCTTAATAAAATCATTAGAATTTACCCTTCTCTCGTATTTACAGATTATTACAGTTTTTTACAACTTGTGTTTGTAATCATTAGTCCCGGTTTCTGGTCACTGTCTTGTATTAGCTAAAACTAAGTTTGTTTTACCGCTACCGACAACGTAACTAAGCATTGCATCCATGGTTACAAGTATCGTAAGTGGCTGATAACATTCGTGGTGTTTGTTGTCCTTGACGACGGAACTTAATTTTTCACTTACGGACCTAGGAAAATAATAAACAGAAACGTAATGCTCCAACATATAGGCGAGCGACACATTTTCGTCTATACCCACAGCATCGGCATCCTTTTTATATAACCACTGCTTAAAAGAGTCGTAACAGGGCACATACCTTTTTCGATTTTGTTGGCAACAGGTTCTAACACACAATATTCGCAGCTTCGTTTGCATCCATGCCCGCAAAAACTGTCACTGGATTGACACAAACAAACAAAATTGTTTTCTCGCTGGGTTGCCATAGGACGCATAGGTGACTATAAAAATTTTGATCCCAAATGTTACAAGCCATATTTTGATCTTTTTTAAGTATTATATTTCCGGTAGCGGAAAAAAATTAATAAGCAATACAGAACGTAATGACAATTAAAATTTTTGGCAGGCAACGAGCCTTACGTTCCTTGTTGTTTAAATAACTATAACTCGAGGTATCCAATAAGCCCAAAAACATTATTATACAGAGTGCGGCAGTACAACTTCCTTTTTTAGAAACTTAATAAAACCCATTGTATGAATCAGAACATTGTTATTTGTTTTTTATAATGTAGGCGCATGCCTAAAGTTTTGTTTTACATAGTTTAGAAGATAGGTGAAGTCCCCCATTCTCCACACACTGAGTAAACCGATTTCTGGCGTTTGTCATGACTTGCCAGTATAGCAGGCGGTTTATTGGCAATTTCTTCCTGGATGTTGGTCTTCAAACCTTGTAGGGTCCTTGGACGGTTCACATAAACACGGGATTTCAAAGAACCCCATAGAAAAAAAATCACAAGGGGCCAAATCGGTAAAGCGTTGCACCGTCTTGTTGGAATCAAATGTCCCCCAAGTCCAACTCATTTAGCCGTGGAAAAAATTCCTGTAACATGTTTACACACCGGTCCGAATTCACTGTCACTGTGACTTCATTTTCCTCAACGGACCAGGGACCAATAATTCCAGCTGAGGAAATTGCACACCACACTGACTTTGGGTGAATGCAAAGGCCTTTTATGCAATTCTCGAGGATTGATGCCCAGTAGCGTTAATGCTTTGATTGTTGACTGATCCACATAAATGAAAATCGGCTTCGTCACTAAAAAAAAAAAAAATAGCGTCCTCAGGAACGACCTCGAGAAGAACGTCACAGGCGTTCATCCGCGTTCAGAAAGTTCCTGCACAATCGCCATCTTGTAAGGATGGACATAAAGATCATCATGAAGAACTCTCCTCACAGAACGATCGGAAAGACGCACGTTTGCGCTCAGAACGCCGTTGCCTCAATGTTTTCAGGTAATCTAATGTGCCGAGGGACTTCAGTTCTTCGTCTTGTCGCACTTGCAGTTTGTCTGAACGAGGTCTAAATTAAAGCGATTCCGAAAGGCGCGCTCGGTTGCGATCACAGAACATTCGCTCGAAAAGTGGGCCTCAACAGCAAAAGCACGCTCTTCACTGTTCCAACGCATGATGGCTACTCCCGCCTCTCGAACGAGACCACTAGCGCTCCGCCACATCAACCGTCTGAATAGCGTGCATTTAAAAAAATTAAGTTATGTTGCCGCACCCTGTCGAATGTGCTCTAAATGTTCGCCATTGTGTGACATGCACTGTCGCACTAATCTTTGCACCATGGTTGAGAGGGTGATTAGGAGTTATTTGGGTTTAAAATAACTCCGTAAGTAAATGTTAATTTCCCAACAACAACAAATCCTATTTTATTGTTTATTATTAAACCATTAATACCTCTGTAAATTACAATTTGAATCATTAAAATCAATTTAACCATTAAAAAATTGCTGCGGCAATATCTATTATTGCAGGATTTTTATAGCACTTTTATTTCAAAAGATTAAAGGATTATATGTTTGTCGGTGATTTAATGCTTAAATTATCAAAATCATCGCTTAGAATTGCTATTTAGAAGCTTTTAAACATTTTACATTCGGATTTCCGCCCGTCGTCGCCATCTATTAGACGGTGGCTGAACTGCTAAGTGATGTTTTTGAACAGCGCCAAAATGCTCGAACTTTATACTTATTGTCAAAGTGTTAATATTTAGCAATGGGCTGTGCATGAAACGGTAGACGATTTAATTCTGAATCGAACGGTGTATAAAATAGCTGAGGAAATTTAGCGGTTTTCCTGTAATTTGCGAATGAAAATTAAGCACGACACACTTACCGACATTTACAGTTCACTGTAACATAAAAATTCAATAAAGAAGAATTTGCTATATTCTTCAATCAAATACGGGTTCCAATACTTATTCCTGATTAATCATTCAACTATTTATATTGTTAATGCATTACAATAAGAGAAATATACGAGAAATCATAATCTAAGTAGAGGGCTCCACCTGTTATCGTGGAGATAAACTACTTAATAATTTGTGGATGTAATAATTGTTGTAATATTAAAAGAATATTTAAAAACTTAAAAAGAATGTTGTCTCATGATTAAATAAATTCACTTGTGGATATTTGCGTACTTAAATTGCAGAAACAATATTTTATAATATACACGCCTAATCTCAAGCAACCCGATATACGCATAACTCGAATTAATTTATTATGAAAAACTTCTAATTTTATACGTGACAGGGACAAAACCATAAGTGTAATCCTGAGTAAAGCTTCAGAAATAGTGCGAATATTTAAGTATTTAAATTGCGGAAATAATGGTATTATATAAACGCCTACTTGCAGGCAACCCGATATACATATAACTAATATTAATTTATTATTAAAAACTTCCAATTTTAAAGTTAATAATACAAGTATGCGTGTAATGCTTGGTAACGCTTTAAAAATATTAAACTTATGGTTTTGTCCCTGTTACGATTAAAATTTGAAGCTTTAAATAATAAATCATTATTTGTTATACATGTATTGGGTTGCCTGTAAGCAGGCGTTTATATAATATAATTATTTCTGCAATTTAAATACTTTAATATTCAAATTATTTTTTAAGCTGTACGGAGGATTACACTTATGGTTTTGTCCCTGTCACCTTTAAAATTGGAACTTTTTTATAGTAGTTATGCGTTTATTAGGTTGCTTGTGATTAGGCGGATATATTATAATGTGTTGTTTCTGCAATTTAAATACGAAAATATTTACAAGTAAATTTATTTTATTATAAAATAACAGTCTTCTTAAGTTTTTAAATATTCTTTCATTATTAAAACAATTAGTAATTCCACAAATGAAAACGTAGTTTATCCCCACGATAACAGAGGGTACCCTCTATGAAGATTTGGATTCCTCATATATTTCTCTTATTGTAATGCATTAATAATATAAAAAGTTAATTGAATAATCAGTAATAAGTATTGGGACCCATATTTCATTGAAGAATATAGCAAATTGTTGTGCATTTAGGTTTTAAGTTACAGTGAACTGTAAATGTCGGTAAGTGTGTCGTGCTTAATTTTCAATCGCAAATTACAAGAAAACCGCTAAATAGCTTCAGCTATTTTATACACCATTCGATTCGGAATTAAATCGTCTATCGTTTCGTGTACAGCGCATTGCTGTATATTAACACTTTGATTATAAGGATAAAGTTCGAGCATTTTGGCGCTGTTCAAAAACATTACTTAGTAGTTCGGCCATCGTCGAATAGATGGCGACAAGACGTGGGAATGCGAACGTAAAATGTTTAAAAGCTTTTAAATAGTAATTCTGAGGGATGATTTTGATAATTTGAACGTTAAATCACCGACAAACTTGCAATCCTTTAATCTTTTCAAATAAACGTATGCGTTTATATTGCCAGTCCTTTTACTCGCGCCCAAAAACTGACAAAACAGGGAGAGCATGGAGCAGTGGGCATGACGAGGAGCGTGATGTGCGGCATGGCGAGTAATGTTGCTACACTACGTCTCTGCCTCCTTTCCTCGCTACTTCCCATGCCACTCGACCAGTGTGTGGCAGGGTTATAAGGCCTGTGCCTTATAACCCTGCTGGATGGAAGCATGGGGGACGAGAGTGTATGAGTGTATGGAGAGGGAGCAGTTATGGTTCTTGAGACGGATGTTGGGGCTGGAGAAGTCGACACCTGGATACATTCTACTGCAGGAGATGACCAGGGAGAGATTGACATGTGAGGCGATAGAGAGAGTGGTGAAGTACGAAAGGAGGCTGTGTGAGTTAGGGGAGGAGAGATTGGCAAAGGCGGTGTGGGAGACGTGTGTGAATGTAGAAGGAGGGAAATGGAGAGAAGAGAGAAAGAGGGTAGGACTGGCTGAGGTGAAGGTGAAAGAGTGGTTTGGTAGGGGTTTGAAGGTGGCGGCATGGGTGAAAGAGAAGGTGAAGGAAGTGGAAGCTCGGGAGAGGCAGGGACGTATAGCAAAGAGCAAATATAATGATATGTTTAGGAGGTGGCAAGTGTATGGGAGGTTACCGAGATACCTGAGTGAAGGTGGGTGGAGCAGGGAGCAAAGGGTGATAATGGCGACGGCTAGGTGTGGGTCTGGAGGAGTATATGAGATGTGGATTATGTCAGTGGAGGAAGGATACAAGGAGGCATTTGGCGGAAGAGTGTGAGGGTGCGAATGAGGAATGCGTGGAAGTGAAAGGGAACAGAAGGGTTACAGAATGGATGAAAGAGGATGGGGCTGGGGTAAGGACGCTGGAGAAAGTGGGACGCGAGAAGAAGGACAGGAGGTGAGGCGAAAGGAGAGGCGAGGAGGAACGATTGTATTAGTTATGTATAGATTTCTAGAATGGAGATATTATGTTTATGCCAATAAAGGTTGTTTTCTCATTTGTTGCAAAGTAGTTTGAAAGAATTGTGTACAAGGAAATAAAACATAATAAGATTTTGAGCGACATCTCTGTCTTAGCCTCCTCTACAAAGATCTACGAGCCGCGTCTGATATATACTTATAAACATATTACATTTTACAGTGAATATACGTGTTAAATATGTTCAGTTTTATTTACAGCATTCATTTCGTCCGAATCAAAATCAGTTATGATCTCAATCAGTGGAGCCTTAACCGTCACATTTTATACTGGCTACATTTTTAACTTAAATTAATTTAGTACGAGTATTTTTCTAAAAGAACCCAGATTCTATGAATACTTGCAAAAATTAAATACAAGTTTCCACCCTGCACCAAGTAATGCATCAAAACTAATCGCTTCATGCTATCTCTTTTTATCCAACCTCTTCGACTATTAAGTTAATATTTAAAACTTCCGCTTTTAAGTCTAACAGCGATGAAACAATAACTACAATTGAGCTAACAAGGACATTAATCAATAAACGTTTAGGAGTTATTTGGGTTTAAAATAACTCCATAAGTAAATGTTAATTTCCCAACAACAACAAATCTTATTTTGTTCACGAAAATGTTATAATGTGCGCATTATTTAATTGTATGGGCAACATTAATGGGGTACATTTGACACTCAATTTCATTAAACATGCATTTGCGTGTTTAATATGGTCATTAAACACGCTAATTCGCGCTTTGATTCACAGAACGCGATTTATGATAATATTTTGTTTACCCTATTTAATATAGAATTTAACTTTGATTTTAATTTTTTTTCAATTGTAATTGTAATTACAGCTTTAATTTTGATTTTGATTTTAATTTTGATTCTAATTGTAATTTTAAATTAAATTTTGATCTTGATTTTAATTTTCGTGAACAGTATAGTGTACAACTCGTATATAATGGCTATTAATCACTCAAACGATTTGCTCCACTCGCCTACGGCTCGTTCCGCAAACCTCGTTCTCGTTCATCATTATATGCTTGTTGTACAATATACTATTATTGTTTATTATTAAACCATTAATACCTCTGTAAATTACAATTTGAATCATTAAAATCAATTTAACCATTAAAAAATTGCTGCGGCAATATTTATTATTGCAGGATTTTTATAGCACTTTTATTTCAAAAGATTAAAGGATTATATGTTTGTCGGTGATTTAATGCTTAAATTATCAAAATAATCGCTTAGAATTGCTATTTAGAAGCTTTTAAACATTTTACATTCGGATTTCCGCCCGTCGTCGCCATCTATTAGACGGTGGCTGAACTGCTAAGTGATGTTTTTGAACAGCGCGAAAATGCTCGAACTTTATACTTATTGTCAAAGTGTTAATATTTAGCAATGGGCTGTGCATGAAACGGTAGACGATTTAATTCTGAATCGAATGGTGTATAAAATAGCTGAGGAAATTTAGCGGTTTTCCTGTAATTTGCGAATGAAAATTAAGCACGACACACTTACCGACATTTACAGTTCACTGTAACATAAAAATTCAATAAAGAAGAATTTGCTATATTCTTCAATCAAATACGGGTTCCAATACTTATTCCTGATTAATCATTCAACTATTTATATTGTTAATGCATTACAATAAGAGAAATATACGAGAAATCATAATTTAAGTGGAGGGCTCTACCTGTTATCGTGGGGATAAACTACTTAATAATTTGTGGATGTAATAATTGTTATAATAATAAAAGAATATTTAAAAACTTAAAAAGAATGTTGTCTTATGATTAAATAAATTCACTTTTGGATATTTATGTACTTAAATTGCAGAAACAATATTTTATAATATACACGCCTAATCCCAAGCAACCCGATATACGCATAACTCGAATTAATTTATTATTAAAAACTTCTAATTTTATACGTGACAGGGACAAAACCATAAGTGTAATCCTGAGTAAAGCTTCAGAAATAGTGCGAATATTTAAGTATTTAAATTGCGGAAATAATGGTATTATATAAACGCCTACTTGCAGGCAACCCGATATACATATAACTAATATTAATTTATTATTAAAAACTTCCAATTTTAAAGATAATAATACAAGCATGCGTGTAATGCTTGGTAACGCTTTAAAAATATTACACCTATGGTTTTGTCCCTGTTACGATTAAAATTTGAAGTTTTAAATAATAAATCATTATTAGTTTACGTGTATTGGGTTGCCTGTAAGTAGGCGTTTATATAATATAACTATTTCTGCAATTTAAATACTTTAATATTCACATTATTTTTTAAGCTTTACGGAGGATTACACTTATGGTTTTGTCCCTGTCACCTTTAAAATTGGAAGTTTTTAGTAATAAATTAATATTATGTATGCGTGTATTGCATTGTCTGTAAGTAGGCGTTTATGTAATATAATTATTTCTGCAATTTAAATACTTAAATATTCGCACTATTTTTGAAGCTTTACTGAGGATTACACTTATGGTTTGGTCACTGTCACCTTTAAAATTGGAAGTTTTTTTATAGTAGTTATGCGTTTATCGGGTTGCCTGTGATTAGGCGGATATATTATAATGTATTGTTTCTGCAATTTAAATACGAAAATATCTACAAGTAAATTTATTTTATTATAAGATAACAGTCTTCTTAAGTTTTTAAATATTCTTTCATTATTAAAACAATTATTAAATCCACAAATGAAAACGTAGTTTATCCCCACGATAACAGAGGGTACCCTCTATGAAGATTAGGATTCCTCATATATTTCTCTTATTGTAATGCATTAATAGTATAAAAAGTTAATTGAATAATCAGTAATAAGTATTGGGACCCGTATTTCATTGAAGAATACAGCAAATTGTTGTGCATTTAGGTTTTAGGTTACAGTGAACTGTAAATGTCGGTAAGTGTGTCGTGCTTAATTTTCATTCGCAAATTACAAGAAAACCGCTAAATTGCCTCAGCTATTTTATACACCATTCGATTCGGAATTAAATCGTCTATCGTTTCGTGTACAGCGCATTGCTGAATATTAACACTTTGATTATAAGGATAAAGTTCGAGCATTTTGGCGCTGTTCAAAAACATCACTTAGTAGTTCGGCCATCGTCGAATAGATGGCGGCGAGGCGTGGAAATGCGAATGTAAAATGTTTAAAAGCTTTTAAATAGTAATTCTGAGGCATGATTTTGATAATTTGAACGTTAAATCATCTCAAAACTTGTAACCCTTTACTATTTTCAAATAAACGTGCGGTAAAAATTTTGGAATAATAAGTCATGTCGTCGAAATTCTACATTCATTTTAATGATTTAAACGGTAATTTATGGAGGGATTAAAGGTTTAATAATAAACAATTAAGTAAGGTTTGTTGAATTTAAGAAGAATTAGTCAATTTGGTTGAAAAGTCGCTGAGTTATGTGCGAAAAACCTCAAAATGCACACCCATAACTTGGTGCCAAATCGTCGTAGGAACTTCGTTCTTTGAGTCCTGCATAGGGAATTGATCAAATTTTAATGCCTTTATGGAGGATCGAGTCGACAAATTTTTTCCAACTCCGTACACATCGTCAAAGTTGGGCACAGTTTACTGAAAAAGCTTTTTTTCACAGGGTTGCTAGAGGGGGGCGGAAGGGTTTACGCTTAAGTTCGCATGCATGACTTTAAAGAAGACACTTCAAAGTTTTCCGCCCTCAAAGATTCATCACAATCGATTGAAAATACGCCGAGTTATGACGGTATGAAAATGGTCGAAATTTCACGAATTTCATGTTTTTTTTTCACCTGTGTATTCAAATGAAATATCCATGTTCAGTTGTATCTGTCAGTACATTAATACATCATTAGTGCCACGCGAAATGTTGGCAATAAAGTAATGTATTCAGTGAAAAATGTTAAATTTTACTGACGCTTGAAGAAAAACCAATATTTTAATGATTAAGGTATGTAAGAAATGCGTTGCGATCATTTGTAAAGCTATACATGTATCACTAATTAGTAAACTAGTTGAAAAGCTCGCACTATAAATCAATTAATTGACAATCTATTTATAATGCCATTACGGATGAGAGATGGCCAACATCTACCAGGGTTTTACAATTGTTAATTAACCGATAAGAGAAGAATCAAACAGTGTATCGTTGCCTTGACAAAAAAATGTTCATAAAATCTCTGGGGTGTGTTTGACAGATTGAAGACTGGGATAGGGCAATGAAGACTTGGCGGAGGGGGCGCTATGATATAGTTGCTTGTGGGCGAAAAAAGTCATAATCCGGCCCTGACCAGGCCCCTTCTGCATGCCCAAAGCGATAAATCGGGTGCGCGTTTGCAGCCTGCCGTCTATGTAAATATTCCCACAGAACTTTTCCTGCAACTGCACACCAGTCGCCATCTGTGGTGCAACAGTGAAAACGATAGCAGGATCTATTTTAAAATTCCTGCTGTCTCCCGGTTCACGCACAAACTAGTTTAAATCGCCACAACATATGCACAAATATTTCAGTATAACTTCGGCCGCGTCGGAACTACCGTCGCTCTTCCGTAAATCCGGTAGCAACACACGCTAGCGCATTTTAACCACTGAAAACAATTGTCAAAAAAAAAACGATTACGCATTTCCACCTAAAATGTAGTGAACAACAAACTGAACTCGGATACGACATCAGCAACATCCAAGACCGACAGTGTCTCCAGTTGGTTAGTGTGTGAGGTAATAATTACATTTTGTTTACTTCAATCATACCGCATGAATTATTCATGTTACTGTGTTTTTTCTTGTGGCATGATTTCACCAGCAGAAAAGGATAAAAAGGAGGCGATGTTAAAGTTTGTGTTTTGTTTTTAAGTTCCTGCGTTACTTTGTTTTGTTTATTAAGTAGCGCAATTGGTAAGTGAAAGTTGGTTTTATCGCAATAAATAATTAAATGTCGGCGTGTTACGGTTTTAAGTAAAGGTAAATGCGTTTTGGGTTTCGTAATAAATAATTACCATTCGAATTGTTGTATAAGGTAATCTCAAACGGCTATCCGTCTTGTGGTTTCTGGTTTAGTTTGAGTGGATTATGCTTGATGCATTGAAATTTAACCACTGTAGGAATATCAGTCGCTGGTTTAATTACAGCCGCGCCTGTTTTACTCTGGTAGTAAAAATTCGCATTTTGGTGTATTTTTGTTTGTGTTTATTTTTGTTAGATTTAATCCGATTATCTAAGTTATTATGAATCAAAGAATTTTTATTGTCGGAGACACTGACCCCGCTTACTTGAGTCAATCAAAGGCTTGGTCAAGTATTTGTTTTGGTAATTTTAATCTGAATGCTTTAAATTATTGAAAAAATTTGAATCTGCTATTACGTTTTTGTGATTTGGTCAGGTGCATAGACAGATAAGGGTTTAACCCTTTCGGCCTTGGTGGTTGCAATTGCCACCGCAACATTTGCATGTCTCTATTTACTTAAAATTATTATTATTTTATTTAATTAGTGGTAATTAATTAATTCCTATACTAATTTTGGTTTTTATGGTCTTAAGAAGCTCCCTACAATAATAATTAACAAAAAATGTTTTTTTTCAAATTTAAAAATCCAGGGTTAAAAGTGTTAAGGGGTTATAGTCCCTTGTGAGATTTTATGGAAAGATGCATAAATTTACCAATATGGATTCATTGAAGAGGATGATTACTACGTAATTACTAATCTAAAAAAAAAATGGTGTTGCGATAAAATAGCTTAATATATAGATGTAAAGTTGCTCTTTGCAAAAAACGCAAAGCATGGGAGCTATTAAAAAAATAGAAGGTTGCCATAGCAATAAAACAAAACATGATCAAAAATATCAGGATAAACCAAAAAAGGTGTTTTCAATATCCCTAGTGGTATTGGCTAAGGAAGAAGTTTACTGTAGTCGTTAATCAAGACTTTTATTATAAATTTACAAGATAAAAATGTTACAGCGTTATTTACTCTGTAAACAAATATTTTTTCGCCCTTTTCAACCCCCCAAAAAGCGTTGCATAGGGTTTAGCGGTCAGAACTTTTTAGCGGTTATTTACAACACCAAAACAAAGTCCGGTCTACTTCTCGCAGCTTTAAAGTTGGGCCCTTATTTCGTCTAATTTGACTAGACTGTAATATCACTGAAATGAAAAGAAAGATTTTATTTAAATTCAATTTAAATTTTTACTTATATAAAGTCATCATCTCATTTGCAAAATTTCAACCATAATTCATGATAAAAAAACAAGAAATTGAATCAATTGCAAATGAAAGTAAGTCACTGAATGCGTAGACTACCTAAAAACATATTAGCTATTTCGTATTATGGCATTAAAAGTATATTTTGTATTATTTAAGTTATTTTTTTTTAATATACATATACCGGATGTCCAATTTAAAAGGAGTCATCCTGAATAACCATTGTAAGGATGATTCAAAAGATATCAAAAAGCTGCGATTTTAATAATCGGGGGGACACCATTTTCGGGGTCGAAAAACCTTTGAAGCGATACTTTGAAATTTTGAAAAAGGTGGTTCTGCATGCCAGGAGATAGTAATATCTTGCATTTTTAGACATTTTTCGTTACAGTGGCGGCTCGTGGAACATGCTATATAAGCCCCTGCTTTCGACAGCGAAATATTTTTGACAGCTGAAAAATACAACTTTTGACAATTCAAAAATGTTGAAAAAACTATTTTTATTAGCTGAAAAATAGTGTTTTTGACAGCTGAAACATAACATTGTTGACACACGAAAAATACTATTTTTGACAGTAAAAAAATACTATTTTTGATAGCTGAAAAATACTAATTTTCAACAGCTGAGGAATACAATTTTTGTCAGCTGAAATATACCATTCCTGACATGAAAAATTCTATTTTTTACAAAAAAATACTATTTTTGACAGTAAAAAATACTACTTTTGGCAGCAAAATATACTACTTTTGATAGCTGAAAAATACAATTTTTGACAATTCAAAAATGTTGAAAAAAACTATTTTTATTAGCTGAAAAATAGTGTTTTTGACAGCTGAAACATACCGTTGTTGATACACGAAAAATACTATTTTTGACAGTAAGAAAAATACTATTTTTGACAGTAAGAAAAATACTATTTTTGACAGCTGAAAAATACTGATTTTCAACAGCTGAAGAATACAATTTTTGTCAGCTGAAATATACCATTCCTGACACGAAAAATACGATTTTTGACAAAAAAATACTATTTTTGACAGTAAAAGATACTAATTTTGGCAGAAAAATATACTACTTTTGATAGCTGAAAAATACAATTTTTGACAATTCAAAAATGTCGATAACAACTATTTTTATTAGGTGAAAAATACTGTTCGTGGCAGCTGAAACAAAGCATATTTAGTAGCGGAAGAATACCATTTTCTACAACTATAAAATACAACTTGAGACAGCTGAAAAATACTATTTTCAACAGCCGAGGATTACCATTCTTGACAGCCGAAAAATACCATTCCCGATAGCTGAAACATACCGTTAATGGCAACTATATACAATTTTTGACAAAAGAAAAACAACTTTTATCAACAAAATATACAGTTTTTTAAAAGCCATTTTTGTCAGTTAAAAAAATGTAAAAAATGTCAAAAAATGCTGCTTTTGATAGTTGAAAAATACGATTTATATAGGTGGGAAATACGATTTTGGCAGCTGAAAAAATAGCATTTTTGACAGCTGAAAAATTACATTTTTGACAGCTGAATAATACAATTCTTAACAGCTGAAAAATACCATTCTTGATAACTGCAACATACTATTATTGACAACTGTATCATACCATTATTGTCAGCTAAAAAATACAAATTTTGAAAAGAAAAAATACAATTTTTGACAACAAAAAGTACAATTTTTGAAAGCTGAAAAATGCCATTTTTGGCAATTAAAAAAAAATGTCGAAAAATGTTGCATTTGAAATATTATTGTTGACAGCTGAAAAATATAATTTTTGATAGCTGAAAAATATAATTTTTGACAGCTGAAAAATACCGTTTTCAACAGCTAAAACATACCATTCTTGAAAACTGCAACAAACCATTATTAACAACTGTAACATACCATTATTTTCAGCGGAAAAATGCTATTTTGACAATAAAAAATGACCAAAAATGCTGCCTTTGATAGCTGAAAAATACCATTTTTATAGGTGAGAAATATCTTTTTTGACAGCTGAAAAATATCATTTTCGACAGTTGAATAATACATTTCTCAACAGCTGAAAACACCATTCTTGACAACTGCAATAAACCATTATTGACAACTGTAACGTACCATTATTGTCAGCTAAAAAATACAATTTTTGACAACACAAAAAATACAAGTTTTGACAGCTGAAAAATGCCAATTTTACAGTTAAAAAATGTCGAAAAAAGCTGCTTTTGATAGCTGAAAAATAACTTTTCTATAGGTTGGAAATCGCATTTTTGACAGCTGAAAAATATGATTTTTGACAGTTAAATAATACACTTCTTAACAGCTGAAAATTACTATTTTCAACATCTGAAAAATACCATTGTTGACAACTGCAACAAATCACTATTGACAACTGTAACATACCATTATTGCCTGCTAAAAAATACAATTTTTGACTACAAAAAGTCATTTTTTGACAGCCGAAAAATGACATTTTTGACAATTAAAAAAATGTCAAAAAATGCTGTTTTTGATAGCTGAAAAAATACATTTTAATAGGTGAGAAATACCTTTTTTGACAGTAAAAAAAAACATTTTTGACAACTGAAAAATATCATTTCTGACATTTGAATCATACACTTTTTAACAGCTGAAAAATACCATTCTTGACAACTGCAACAAAACATTATTGACAACTGTAACAAACCATAATTGTTAGCTAAAAAATACAATTTTTCACAACAAAAAGTACAATTTTTGAAAGCTGAAAAATGCCATTTTTGACAAATAAAAAATGCCGAAAACACTTTTTTTGGTAGCTGAAAAATACCATTTTAATGCCTGAGAAATACCGTTTTTGACAGCTGAAAAATAACTTTTTGACAACTGAAAAATATAATTTTCGACAGTTGAATAATACATATAATACATAATACACCGCACCCTAACATTGTTATCGAATAGTTCTGAAGTAGTTTTAAGATGCATTTGGATTAGTACTACAGTTCCTGATACTTTTAGAAAACTGTTCTGTTGAATTTCCAGAGATAAAAATTTTCAAAGTTGGAAATTCGAAATATTCAAATTCATATTACTCACTTATTATTGGTCGAATCTAAATATCTTATGACAACTATGGATAGAACTCATAAAGAACTACAGGAAACATCACTCAGAACTGCCCGGAACTATCAAAAATATTTTTTTGAAAAAAGTCGCAAAGCAAAAAAAAATATTGAAAGTTCTATGAGTTCTGAGTTAATTTTCTATTTCTACTTATTGAGTACAATATTTCTTTCTCATAAACAAATTCGATACAATCACGATTTATGGCATTTTTAAATAAATTTAAAATTCGAAAATAGAAAATTTTATTTTGAAAATACCTTTCTGTCATTTAATCGCAATTTGCCATTAAAATTTTCGTTAGAACTCCTTAAGAATATCAACATTCCTTTTTTACACGGGATGCTTCTTTTAAATTGGTCACCCTGTATATATCCATATAATTAGTCGAGTGTCGTAAAAATAACAAAATTCCTGTTTTTTACAAGGGTTGCCTCTTTTAAATTGGCCACCCTGTATATATCCTATAGATCCAAATAATTAAGTCGAAAGAAATTCCTGCACGTATTTATAATTACATATTTAAACGCTTTCTTATGAATAATGATTGCATTACTCTTTTGATATTGTTGAAACTTTTGACATTAATAAAGTGGAATACTTTTCCACTTCTCGTTCCCAGTTTTCTCCTGTTCTTGTTTTGCTGGTTCTCTTTCAAATGCGCCGCTAAGAGAATGCACGAGTGTCCTTAGCATCAAGTAACGTAGCAAACGATCGTTGCTTAATGAGTTTACTCTGCGGAGTATTGTTTAATCAGTGCTAACTGCAAATAGAATAATTTTACGGGGATAATTCAGTTTGTTTTATTAATTTAATTCCACGTTTTGACACTTTGTGTTGTGGTACATGTTATAATCCTTAATTTCGTCAAAAAAATCACATAGAAAGTTAAAACAAAAAATCATATGAGATATAATTTGGCTTATTGTGTAATTGCAATTTTTCATAAAATCATTGTTATTCGAGAATTTTTTTTTAAAATTTTTGCTTTATAATTATGAAACAATAATAGTTACAGAAAATGTATGTTAATAATAATTGTAGAGAATACCAAAATGAACAACTTATAAAGAATAAGTTTTTTTCGAAATCCCTTTAGTTTTTGAGTAAACTGAGTTTTTGAATTTTAAGTATAATTTTTCAATCTTTTATAATTTTTACGTAACGTCAGTTTCATCCAAATTTACACATCGTTCGATGTACATTTAATTTAGTTTAATATAAATACTTACCTTCAATTTGTTTAATTTTTAACAATTTTTAGTTGAGTTCTATAGTTACCAATATTTCACCACTTCTGCATTATTTACATGTCGAGAGGATCAATAGTTCGATTTCATATTATATAAAGTACTCGCTATAAACAGTTTACAATCCGGAGGCAAATCTCCCGGAAATGTAAAAAACCTCAAACTTACATATTGCGAACGTTTCTATTGGCTGGTAGTAGAAATCAAACCAACGATGTTTAACCAATTTTCTGTAATAAATATAAAGCGTATCCTAAAGTGAATATTCGCTCCGTTGTTTTGATACAAATTCATGATGTATTACAACCATTATTATCTGGCGAACGCTTCTTTTTCTTTTCGGAACAAATCTGCGCCCGGAGGATGTCAGCGATGGCTCCACCGATTGCTCCCGACGTGGATTTATTGTTTAAAAAAGCCGAGCATTTGTAAGTGCCAATGATATCATCACTGAAAATAATAGTTTAATGTACTGGTTTGCGTTGGAGAAAGGAACACAAAACCTAAAACATTCAATCCGAATCTTTAAATATTTAAGCCATTAACTAAGCTAAAAGGGGATGAAATAAAAATCTCTTATCATCTGAAGCCACCCACAAATATTTTATTACCGAGGCTTTAGCTTCAACTATTCTTCTCTTTTCTATTATTCTTTTATCAAATAATATTTTTCTTGTTAACCAAATTAAAAGAAATATATTACATTTTTGATCTCCTGAAATTATAAAACAGGGCAAAAAATCGCCCCTATAATTATCATAATAATTGAATTCTCAGAATTTTTCATTTTCAGAATATTAATTTCAGGAATTATAGGATTTAACTAGAATTCGATTTTTTTTGCTTATTCCTCAATTAACTACATGGGATGAATAATTGGATCCATAGTTATTTTAGAAACTATATGATTTTATTATTTCTTAATTTATACTTAATTTATAATTTCATTAAATATAATTTTAATTTTCTACGTACTACAATAATTTCATTATAAAATTCTTCTTCGTATTCATTTGTCTATCACTTAGTGGATTACCACCTTTCATTGGATTCTTTCCTAAATGATTAACTGTAGAAAATTGAATCATAGGAAACTTTTATTTACTAACTTTCGCTATAGTTATTTTCTTCTGGCCCCCTGTTATTACGTTAGAATTATATTCAGAAGCTTACTTATGAAAATTATGGTAATCCGATCAATTTTGAACCTTAATGAGAAATTTTATAGCAATTTTTGGATTCTTAGCTATTAGTACTATATTATTTAACTTCTTCTAAGGATTTAAGTTAAATAAAAAACTCATAGCCTCTTCAAATTTGCAATTTGAAATCATTTTTTGACTACACAGCCTAATAAGAGATAATTTTAATTTTGCCAGTTCAATTTAAACCAAATTTCTGGACTGAATATTTTTGTACAGTTTTTCAAACTGCAGAATGCAGTTTTCGTTTCCACAGTTCAAGTTTGGAGCGTCGCTGTTTTGTTTTCACTTAGGATAGGGCAATTGTTTTTTTACGGGAAATCAGATATGTATTGTTTTTTTTTTATAGATCTTAAACTATTGAAGCAAATTCCTTGACTGATTATTTTAAAATCGTAGATTAAAATTTTCATTTTTTCAGCTCAAGTTTGCTGCGTTCCTGTTTTGTTTCTACTTAGGATATGGCAATTGTTTCTACATAAAATCATATCTGTGTTGTATTTTAATGAATCTTGAGCTTTTAAAGCAAAATTTTTGAGTGATAATTTTTCTACAAATTTTTAAACCGTAAGACGCAATTTTGTTTTCACTTCTTTGAAACCCCTCAATAATTATTTTTTAAGAATGTAACAAATATTTAATGACATATTCACTTTTTTACTAAGCTACGATCGTTCGTAGTCAAACGTACATATTCTAATTGCGTTTAAAATCATTTTCTAAAAAAAAAATAGTACAAATAACTTAAAACTTATGAAACAATTCTAAACAACTTTTAAATCAATATTTTTCAGGAATATAATCAATTTTTAATGATGTAATATTTTTTTAAAGTTATAACCGTTTGTAGTCAAACGAGAATATTCTAATTGCGTTCAAAATCGAAAACTTTAAAACAAATTTTAAGTCTAATAATTCTATTCAACTTTTAAATCATTATTCATTAAGAATATAATTAGTTTTTGAAGATCCTGTCATTTTTTTAATGGAATATAATTGATTGTATTCAAACGTGCATTTTTCAATTGCGTAAAAAAATTAAGCATTTTCTAAAATTTCTAAAAAATAGTAGTGATCATTTGAAAATATAGAAATAATTCTTTGCAGTTCCTCAATAATTATTTTTTAAGAATATAATCAGTATTTAATGATACATTCATTTTTTTAATAAGTTACGACCGCCCGTAGCCATACCTGCACATTCTAATTGCGTTTAAAATCGATTATTTTCTAAAAGAAAAAAAGAAAAATAGTACAAATAACTTAAAACTTATGAAACAATTCTAAACAACTCCTAAATCAATATTTTTCAGGAATATAATCAATTTTTAATGATGTAATATTTTTTTAAAGTTATAACCGTTTGTAGTCAAACGTGAATATTCTAATTGCGTTCAAAATCGAAAACTTCTAAAAAAAAATTTAAATCTAATAATTCTATTCAACTTTTAAATCATTATTCATTAAGAATATAATTAGTTTTTGAAGATCCTGTCATTTTTTTAATGGAATATAATTGATTGTATTCAAACGTGCATTTTTCAATTGCGTAAGAAAATAGAGCATTTTCTAAAATTTCTAAAAAATAGTAGTGATCGTTTAAAAATATAGAAATAATTCTTTGCAGCTCCTCAATAATTATTTTTTAAGAATATAATCAGTATTTAATGATATATTCATTTTTTTATTAAGTTACGACCGCCCGTAGTCATAAGTGCACATTCTAATTGAGTTTAAAATCGATTATTTTCTAAAAGAAAAAAAGAAAAATAGTACAAATAACTTAAAACTTATATAACAATTCTAAACAACTCCTAAATCAATATTTTTTAGGAATATAATCAATTTTTAATTATTTAATATTTTTTTATTAATTTATAACCGTTAGTAGTTAAATAGTCGAACGTGCATATTCAAAATAGAATTTTCCAAAAAAATTTATTAGTCTAAACATTTTGAAATAATTTTATTCAGCTTTTAAATCATTATACATCAAAAATAGAATTAGTTTTTGAAGATCCAGCCATTTTTTAATGGAATATAATTGATTGTAGTCAAACGGGCATTTTTCAATTGCGTTAAAAATGGTGCATTTTCTAAAAATTCTAAAAATAGTAGTGATAGTTTAAAAATTTTGAAATAATTCTTTGTAAATTCCAAACCATTATTTTTTAATACCATATACGCTTTTTAAGGATCCAATATTTTTTTAATAAATCATAATTGTTTTTGCCTTGCATTTTTCAATTGCGTGTCATTTTAAAAAAATAGTAAAGTCTATTCAAAAATTCTGAAAAATTCTATCTAAACCCCAGATAAATTCAATTTGAGAGTATAAACTGTTATTTAAGGTGAAATCATTTTTAAAGTATTTATAGCTATTTCAAGGCAACGATGTATTAATTCGTCTTAATATTTTCGAAAATCTAAAAAAAAAATGTTTAAGTTCATTCAAAAATTCTGAAAAATTTCTATCCAAACTTCAGATAAATAGAATTTAAAAGTATAGTGTAGTCTTTTAGGTAGAATACTTTTTTTAATTATTTATAGCTGTTGGAAGGCAACGGCGTATTTGTTAAACTGAATATTTAAAAAATCCACAAAAAATTGTAAAATTTTGAAAACATTCTATCTAAACTCCAGATAAATAGAATTTAAGAGTATAGTGTAGTCTTTTAGGTAGAATAATTTTTTAAATTATTTACGGCTGTTGGAAGGCAACGGCGTATTTGTTAAACTGAATATTTAAAAAATCCACAAAAAATTGTAAAATTTTGAAAACATTCTATCCAAACTCCAGATAAATAGAATTTGAGAGTATAGTCTAGTCTTTTAGGTAGAATAATTTTTAAAATTATTTATAGCTGTTGGAAGGCAACGGCGTATTTGTTAAACTGAATATTTAAAAAACCCACAAAAAATTGTAAAATTTTGAAAACATTCTATCCAAACTCCAGATAAATAGAATTTGAGAGTATAGTCTAGTCTTTTAGGTAGAATAATTTTTTAAATTATTTATAGCTGTTGGAAGGCAACGGCGTATTCGTTAAACTGAATATTTAAAAAATCCACAAAAAATTGTAACATTTTGAAAAAATTCTATCTAAACCCGAGATTAATATTACTTGAAAATGAGTGTGTCAAGTTGGCACCCCAATGAAGAGTTCTGATAGTTCTGAATAGAGTTCTCAATTCCTTTTAATGTATCTAGAAGTACTATCAACTTTTTAAAAAGAGTTCTGTAAAATTGGGCTGCCAGGAATTTTTTGAAAAATAGGGTGCCAACTTGACACCGCACCCCAACATTATAATCGAATAGTTCTGAACTAGTTTTAAGATGTATTTGGGTTAGTACTATAGTTCCTGATACTTTAAAAAAAGAGTTCTGTTGATTTTCCAGAGATAACAATTTTCAAAGTTGGAAATTCGAAATATTCAAATTCATACTACTCACTTAATATTGGTTGAATCTAAATATTTCATAACAACTGAGGATAGAATTCACTACAGGAAACACCAATCAAAACTATCCGGAACTATCAAAAATATTTTTTTGAAAAAAGTCGCAAAGCAAAAAAAAAATATTGAGAGTTCTATGAGTTCCGAGTTAATTTTATATTTCTACTTATTGAGTACAATAATTCTTTCTTATTAACAAATTCGATACAATCACGATTTATAGCATTTTTAAATAAATTTAAAATTCTATAATAGAAAATTTAATTTTGAAAATACCTATTTTCCGTCATTTAATCGCAATTTGCCATAAGAGTTTTCGTTAGAACTCCTTGAGTACAACCTATAAGTCAAATCAGAACTCCTAGAACTATTAAAAAAATCAATATTTAAAAAAAACTCAATGAGTAGAAATAGAAAATTAACTCAGAACTCCTAGAACTCTCAGATTTTTTCTTTTTTTTTAAATTTGTTTTTTTTTAGTTATTTATTACAAAGTATTTAATTGTGTTATTTAGTTATTTATCGAAAATTTAAAAACAATTCTCCCGTCGAGGAAGACAAATTTACTTTTCAGGAATTTGTTTAAAGAAATCGCTTTCAAAATTTTTTTTTTCGAAGAATTTGCTTTCAATAAATTTACTTTGTAAGAATTTGTCTTAAAAAAAATCGCTTTCGAAAAATTTGTTTTTACATTCGATGAATTTTCATATAATCATTTTTCCACCGAAGAAATACCGTGCGTGTCCATGGGTGCTCTAGTGTTGGCCCTTCTATATATTTATGTATACATGAAATACATTATGTAACTAAAGCCGTACACACAGTTATCAAACGGTCTCATCCACCTTTTCGCGTTGTGCAATACGCAAGATAAATTCTGTTAACAACGGTCGCGCATTTTACTGAATTGCGATACTATTTTTAACACAATAGCCAAAGCGAAGCGGCGCTCGGCAATGCTGATAGATGGAACAATATATCCCAATATTATTGTTAACCAACAATATTTTAAGCTTCCGATTCAGAGGCGGCATCATTCACGTCAACTCGCACCAATGTTAAATGGACGGGCTATAATTCATCTGCAGCGCGAAACCGAACCAATTTATTTCCCGTCAGCAGTAGGTTAATGTATATAAAATGCAAGTTAAATGAAATATCGCCTCTGGGGCGGGGTCGAACCTCTAATGTTCGATCGTCCGGTAAATTGGTACGTTGTGATGATAATTTAATAAGTTAATAAGTCTACTATAAGTCTAATTACCTCGTGATAGATTTTGAAATATAAATTAGAAATGCTTCTTTGTTAATGTCAAATGATCTATCAAGGCCGCAGTGAGGAAATCTTGCGCCCGGGGCTAAATATCTCAATTTGCCTCCATCCCCTTGACGATATTTTAATTTTACCAAATATTATAAAAGGAAAGCAAAACATAGATTTTTTGAAACGGTTAACTGGTACCTAGCTACCCGCTATTGATCTCTATACCATTGGGAAAAATTAAGAAAAACATTTCTGCTAAAACGCCTACCGTCTACATTAGCCGAATTCACCATCGCATCTTGTTTTGGTCCGTTTTCTACTGATATTCTTCGTTGAGAAATTGGTTTAGGCCAAGTCGCAGGGTGATAAAATTTAATTTCTTCTCCAAATTTTTGTATCTATCGGCTATATAATTTTAGCTTCAGTTATAATTATTGCGCCACGTGGTGGATTTTCTTATCATCCTTTAACATGTTGCCTTACGTTTCAACCCTTAAATAACGAGCTAGTTTATTGTAGTCGCAACCATCGACAAATAATAGCTCATTTAGGAATTGATCTTATGGTGGCTGCGCCGGGAACTTACAATCTACATCATGCACTCGCCTTATTCAAATCCGCTTGAACAAAACACAATTTCTTACTAATCTTCCTTTTATTTAATCCCTCGACGAGATCCACAAAAGTAGCTGAAAGTGCTGAAACGAGCGCAGAAAAATCTAAATCAACTTTTGTCTGTAAAGATGTTTCTGGAGTAGAAACTAAATTTTCTACAAAAATATTTTTTTATATAAGCAAATAACTGCAAGCGGGCTGTTAGAGCTCTATAATAGCCCTGTTTACGTTAGTATGGTCTATTCATTCTACAGATAAAGTTATAAAAACGCCCACAATCGCCAATGCGTCATTCTTACTGGTCGATTCGAAAAATTGCGAGAAATCCGCACGTCCAAATCACTCAGCACAAATGTAAATGCAAAAATCCTACAAAAAATCAGTTCGCTTTACAAGACGTCGATCTTTCAAAATAATTTTGGTTTTTGAATATACAGCAATTTTCAGCCGAGTTATGAATTTTTGAAAATATTTTTTTATGTCAAACACTCGAGCGCAAAAGGGTAAAAATTAATTTTAAACGCAGGGATAAAATCCTACAAAAATTCAGTTCACTTCACAAGACGTTGATCTTTCAAAATAAGTTTGGTTTTTGAATGTGCAGCAATTTTCAGTCGAGTTATGAATTTTTGAAAATGTTTTTTAATGTCCAACACTCGAGCGCAAAAAGTTAGAAATTAATTTGAAACGCGGGGATAAAATTCTACAAAAATTCTATTCACTTCACAAGACTTTGATTTTTAAAAGCAATTTTCAGTCGAGTTATGAATTTTTGAAAATATTGTTTTTTAATGTTCAACACTCGAGCGCAAAAAGTTAAAAATCTATTTGAATCGCAGGGATAAAATCCTACAAAAATTAAGTTCTCTTCACAAGATCTCGATCTTTCAAAACAGTTTTTGTTTTTGAATGTGCAGCAATTTTCAGTTGAGTTATGAATTTTTGAAAATATATTTTCTTCAATGACAAACACTCGAGCGCAAAAAGTTAAAAATTCATTTGAAACGCAGGGATAAAATCCTAAAATATTATTTTGTTTTTTTAATGTGCAGCAATTTTCAACCGAGTTATGAATTCTTGGAAATATTTTTTTAATGTTCAACAGTCGAGCGCAATCCTACAAAAATTCAATTCACTTCGCAAGACGTCTTTATTTAAAAATAATTTGGGTATTTGAATGTGCAGCAATTTTCAGTTGAGTTATTATTTTTTGATTTTTTTTTCAACACCCGAGCGCATAAATTTGAAAATTAATTTGGATCGCAGGGATAAAATCCTACAAAAATTCAGTTCACTTCAAAAGACGTCGATCTTTCAAAATAATTTTGGGTTTTGAATGTGTAGCAATTTTCAGTCGAGTTCTGAATTTTTGAATTTTTTTTTCAATGACGAACACTAAATTATCTTTGTTGTTATTATGAATTTGTTAAAATCTTTACGGTAAGCCGGAGATATTTATTTAACTTCACAAGACATCGATCTTTCAAAATAATTTTGGTTTTTTATGTGCAGCAATTTTTAGTCGGGTTATGAATTTTTGAAAATGTTTTTTTGTCAATGTCCAACAGTCGAACGCAAAAAGTTAGAAATTACTTTGAAACGCGGGGATAAAATCCTACAAAAATTCTATTCACTTCACAAGACGTTAATCTTTAAAAATAATTTTGTTTTTGAATGTGCGACAATTTTCAGTCGAGTTATGAATTTTTGAAAATATATCTTTTTCAATGACGAACACTCGACTCGAGTGAAAAAAATTAAAAATTATTATGAAACGCAAAAGGAAAATTCTACAAAAATTCAATTCACTTCACAAGACGTCGATCTTTCAAAATAATTTTGGTTTTCGAATGTGCAGCAGTTTTCAGTCGAGTTATAAATTTTTGAAAATGTATATTTTTTTCAATGTCCAACACTCGAGCGCAAAATTTAAAAAGTAATTTTAAACGCATTGATAAAATCCTGCAAAAATTTAATTCACTTCACAAGACGTCGATCTTAAAAAATAATTTTAGTTTTTGAATGTGTAGCAATTTTCAGTCGAGTTATGAATTTTTTTAAATATTTTTTTTTTAATTTCCAACTCTCGAGCGCAAAAAATAAAAATTAATTTAAAAAGCATAGATAAAATCCTATAAAAATTCAATTCACTTCACAAGACGTCGATATTTCAAAATAATTTTGCTTTTTTAATGTACAGCAATTTTCAGTCGAGTTATGAGTTTTTTTAAATATTTTTTTTTCAATATATAATATATTTAATATGTATTTTATTCAATGTCCAACACTCGAGCCCAAAAAAAAATAAAAATTAATTTGGAATGCAGGGATAAAATCCTACAAAAATTCAGTTTACTTCACAAGACGTCGATCTTTAAAAATAATTTTGTTTTTTGAATATGTAGCAATTTTCAGTCGAGTTAAGAATTTTTGAAAACTTTTTTTCAATGCCCAACAGTCGGGTGCAAAAAGTTAGAAATTAATTTGAAACGCATCTTACAAAATTTTAATTCACTTCACAAGACGTCGATCTTAAAAAATAATTTTGGTGTTTGAATGTGCAGCAATTTTCAGTCGAGTTATGAATTTTTTTAAATATTTTTTTTTCAATATCCAACACTCGAGCGCAAAAAATTAAAAATTAATATGAAACGCAAGAATTACATTCTACAAAAATTCAATTCACTTTCACAAGACGTCGATATTTAAAAATAATTTTGGTTTTTGAATGTGTAGCAATTTTCAGTCGAGTTATGAATTTTTTGAAATAAATTTGTTTCAAAATCCGACACTCGAGCGCAAACAAATTAAAATTAATATGAAACGCAAAAATAAAATCCTACAAAAATTCAGTTTAATTCACAAGACGTTGATCTTTCAAAATTATTTTGGTTTTTGAATGTGCAGCAAATTTCAGTCGAGTTATGAATTTTTGAAAATGTATTTTTTTCAATGCCCAACAGTCGAGCGCAAAAAGTTAGAAATTAATTCGAAACGCGGGGATAAAATCTTACAAAAATTCTATTCACTTCACAAGACGTTGATTTTTTAAAATAATTTTGGTTTTTTAATGTGCAGCAATTTTCAACTGAGTTATGAATTTTTGAAAATGTTTTTTTCTTTCAATGTCCAACAGTCGATCGCAAAAAGTTAGAAATTAATTTGAAACGCAATATATGATATATTTGCACAAACGGTGGTGGCATATGACATGGCAGTCGAATAATTTTGGTTTTTGAATATGTAGCAATTTTCAGTCGAGTTATGATTTTTTTTTAATATTTTTTTTTCAATATCCAACACTCGGGCGCAAAAAATTAAAAATCAATATGAAACGCAAGAATAAAATCCTACAAAAATTCAATTCACTTCACAAGATGTCGATCTTTAAGAATAATTTTTGTTTTTGAATGTGCAGCAATTTTCAGTCGAGTTATGAATTTTTGAAATTTTTTTTTTCATTTCCAACACTCGAGCACAAAAAGTTAAAAATTTATTTGAATCGCAGGGATAAAATCATACAAAAATTCAGTTATCTTTATAAGATGTCGATCTTTCAAAATTATTTTGGTTTTTGAATGTGCAGCAATTTTCAGTCGAGTTATAAATGTTTGAAAATATTTTTTTTAATGTTCAACACTAGAGCACAATCCTACAAAAATTCAATTCACTTCACAAGACGTCTTTATTTGAAAATAATTTGGGTATTTGAATGTGCAGCAATTTTCAGCCGAGTTATGAATTTTTGAATTTTTTTTTCAATGACGAACACTAAATTATCTTTTTTATTATTATGAATTTGTTAAAAATCTTTACGGTAAGCCCCAGATATTTATTTAACTTCACGAGACATCGGTCTTTCAAAATAATTTTGGTTTTTGAATGTGCAGCAATTTTCAGTTGAGTTATGAATTTTTGAAAATATATTTTTTTCAATGTCCAATACTCTAGAGCAAAAAGTTAAAAATTAATTTGAAACGCAGGGATAAAATCCTAGAAAAATCAGTTCAATTGATAAGACGTCGATCTTGAAAAATAATTTTGGTTTTTGAATGTGCATCAAATTTCAGTCGAGTTATGAATTTTTGAAATAATTTTTTTAAATGTCCAACACTCGAGCGCAAAAATTTAAAAATTTATTTGAATCGCAGGGATAAAATCCTACAAAAATTCAGTTAACTTTGCAAGACTTTGATGTTTCAAAATAATGTTGGTTTTTAAATGTGCAGCAAATTTCAGTCGAGTTATGAATTTTTGTAAATATATTTTTTTCAATGACGAACAGTGTCGTGCAAAAGATTGAAAAATAATATCAAACGCAATAATAAAATCCTACAAAAATTCAAATCACATCACAAGACATCGATCTTTAAAAATAATTTTGGTTTTTGAATGTGCAGCAATTTTCAGTCGAGTTATGAATTTTTGTAAATGTATTGTTCAATGTCCAACACTCGAATGAAAAAAATTAAAAATTAATATGAAACGCAAGAATAAAATTCTACAAAAATCCAATTCACTTCACAAGACGTCGATCTTTCAAAATAATTTTGGTTTTTGAATGTGCAGCAATTTTCAGTCGAGTTATGAATTTTTCAATTTTTTTTTCAATAACGAACACTAAATTATCTATGTTATTATTATGAATTTGTTAAAAATCTTTACGGTAAGCCCGAGATATTTATTTAACTTCACACAACATCGATCTTTCAAAATAATTTTGGTTTTTGGATGTGCAGCAATTTTCAGTTGAGTTATGAATTTTTTAAAATATATTTTTTTCAATGACGAACACTCGAGTGCAAAAAATTAAAAATTAATATGAAACGCAAGAATAAAATCCGACAAAAATTTAATTCACTTCAGAAGACGTCGATCTGTCAAAATAAGTTTGGTTTTTTAATGTGCAGCAATTTTTAGTCGAGTTATGAATTTTTGAAAGTATTTTTTTTAATATCCAACACTCGAGCGCAAAAAGTTAAAAATTAATTTCAAACGCAGGGATAAAATTCTACAAAAATTCAATTCACTGCACAAGACGTCGATTTTTCAAAATAATTTTGGTTTTTGAATGTGCAGCAATTTTCAGTCGAATTATGAATTTTTGAATTTTTTTTCTTTCAATAACGAACACTAAATTATCTTTGTTATTATTATGAATTTGTTAAAAATCTTTACGGTAAGCCCGAGATAATTTATTAATGTGGATATTAACGCTGACAATTATTTTAAAATATCAAATAGTTTTGGAGATATCGTAAAAAAGTAATTTAATGGGTGTAGCACCGCTTCCCCCGCCCCCCGAAAAGTTGTCAATTTGTGTTTATTTGCAAATATTTGCTTCTTTTTTGCAATTGGATGAAAATCAAGCTACCGGTCGATGTGGTGAAACAATATCCTCACCCCTCGCTTTTTCCAGGAGTGGTGGGTAATTAGAGGCTGGAATTGTTAATAAACGGTAGTGTAGTATCTAACGTTGATTAAATTTAGTTAATTAAATATAGAAATATAAAAACTCCTTCACACATCCATCAAATCCATTCCTGAATATCAATTTGGGTTCCTTCCTCAAAAATCAACCATGCTCCCTCTTGCCATCCTAACGTCCAATATGCAAACCAAACACCTCGAAGGACAAAAGTCTGCTGTATTATTCATAGATATACAAAAAGCTTTTGACACAGTTTGGCATGTTGGACTCCTGTATAAATGTTTTCTATTAAAAATCCCACGCCATCTTATAATCCTAATACACAATTTCCTTTCCAATAGATCCTGCCAAGTAAGAATTCGACAAATACTTTCCCATCCGTTCCCAATCTTACAAGGCGTTCCTCAAGGTTCTCCCTTATCACCTCTCCTATATAACATATTTTGCCATGACCTACACAACCCCGACCCTACATATTTTAACCCATCACAATATACCTTGCTTTTCGCCGATGACACCGCTCTTATTACTCATGCACCCACCCTTTCAATTGCTCACCAATCCCTCCAATCCTCCTTTGACTCCATCCAAGCTTGGTGCTCCAAATGGCGCATCAAAATTAATCCCTCCAAATCCAAATTATTTATCCCTTACCACAAAATCACACCACAATCCCCCACCATCATATCCAGTAACGTGACAATCCATCCCTCCCATACCTGTAAATACCTAGGCATCCTATTTGACTCCAAACTATCCTTTAAAACTCATGCCCAATCTATTAAAACTAAAATCAAGACCAGGGCCCGGCATTTCAGATCCTTAACATTTAAACAACAAGGCATATCAACAGAAACAGCTGTTAATATTTACAAATCGATATGCCGGCCCTTGTTAGACTACGGTGCAATCCTTTTTACCCAAATCCGACCATCCATCCTATACCACTTCCAAGTTGCTGAACGATCAGCCCTAAGAACCCTAACCAAATTAAGACACCCGACTAATCCACTCCATAATCCCTCAAATGACCTATTATATGAAACCACCCACGTCACACCTATCTCCCAGCGTATACTTAGCCTTAGCGTTAAATTTGCAAACAATCCTTTTAATCAACAACTTCTATCCAAATTCTGTATTTCCCGAAACCCGAATATCCCTTCTAAATATCAGCATCCTCCCATCACAATACATCAATTCATTTGCGCGAATCATCAGGACAATTCAGCTAGCTAGCAAAGTATTATATGTTTTCACCAGTAGAATCAAGACAGGGCAGAAAGACCGCAGGTCGATAGCCCAGACGGACTAACACCCTTTTTGTTTTTGTATATTTTGTATATTAATCCAACTTATATAGAAATTATTGGAGCTCGCAAGTATTCTCTGGGTGGTGGCACCGGAGAGGATCGTTACGGGAATACCGTCTGCAATTTGCAATTTGCGATGCCGAGGATGGCTTGAGTATGATTAATTTCCTGGATTCTTATCTATGAAATCAATTCTCTATTTTGTACTGAATAAAAAAAAATATGGATGTTGTGTTTTTTTCTCCGATTTAATGATTTTTTTATGGTTATTGATTAGTAAGATTTCGAAACAATCTTATTATTTATTAACTATATTTAATAAGAGAAATTGCGGCCCTCTTATTAAATATTTATAATAATATACTATTATTTAACATTAGAGGCGTTTACTTCGTGGTACAACTTAGATATTTAGTGGTGAAACAAAGTTATTGTGTCTCATTTATAAATTACATTTAGTTTGGTAATTATTGAAACTATAGTCGCTATTAATAAATCGTCTGATATTAAGAAAGAGAAGGTTTTATTTATAAAAAAAAATAGTTGGAAAATAGTTGGAAACTAATATTATTTACTCGAATATTTAGAATATTTATTAATAAGATATTATCAGGGGGCGCGGTGGCTTAGTAGGTAGAGCTCCTGCTCTCGGGCCTCGGGGTCGTGGGTTCGAATCCCATCCGTGCGGTCTCTTTTTCGGAACGAAGAAGTGGCCGTGCGGGTCCATGGATGTCTAGTATATGTTCCATTCATTATCAAAATGAAATCTCAACGTAATTATCGTTAGTGGCCGAATAGTACATGTTTATGCCAATTCCAAATCATCCGCACTTCCTCAACCCGAATTCCCGTCAACCATCCTTCCTTTAAAAAAAGATATTGTCACATGCTATAGAGAGAGAGAGAGAGACAATACATTTATTGAGACAGTTTTATAAAGCTACGCGCACACTTGTCGGAATCGGACGGACGGCACGCATCGGATAAAATTGCTTAACACAGTTGTAAACAAGAGCACATTTATCCGTTCCATGTCGTACCGATAAATGTGGTTGACTCGTTTACAACTGTGCTAAGCAATTTTAGCCGGTGCGTGCCGTCCGTCCGATTCCGACAAGTGTGCGCGTAGCTTTAATGACCTTAACAGGCAATTGACCATAAGTCTTGCAGCCTATTCACATACTATATTTTCATTAAATTACTATTATATCAAAATGGATTTTGTTTGTGCCAGAATTATAGACTTATACTAAAGAAAATAGAAAAAGAGCTGAGCAAATGTAAACAAGTGGGTATAACAGCTTCAGCCATATAACAGTCTGCAAATATTAGTTTTCCGATGGAGGAGACGCGGAGATGGTGCAAAAATGTAAAGCAAATTTGAATTTACATATTCGGGTTAACGCATAATTAAATTTCAAAAAGTTCCGCCTCGTGTTTGCAATATATTATGCTAGCTCTATAAAACAAACAAAAAAACATTAGTGAATTCAAATTTGAATAATAATAATATAATATTTTAATACGGTCGTTTCGGATAGGGAATTATTGTTTCTAGAGCAAAATTATTTATTATAATTTTATAACTTATGACTTTGAAATTTCTTACCAGCCAATAATTAAATATAAAATACAATGTTTTTGGAAACGCATTAAATATTATTCTTTAGGCCGAAAGACCGTAAGTCGCTAGCCAAATTGGCTTCCACTTAATATAATATAATGTATTAATGTAATATAGTATATTGTTCTATGAAGTACCGCTTATTCGAAATCAATTTGGTTTTCGTAAATTCAACAATTTTCAATACAGAAATCTTTCTGAAGATTTTCGTTTTACTTTTTTAACACTTGAACAAAAACATCGCAGAATAAAATATAAAACTGCAGGCAAAATTCCATATGAAATCATCCTCAATGGCCGAAGTATAGCTAATTCAAAATCAATTTGGTTTTTGTAAATTCAACAATTTTCCATAGAGATATGGATTTTTGAAGATTTTCGTTTTAATTTTTTGATCACTTGAATGAAAACATCGCAGAAAAAAATATAAAACGCGAAGAAAAAAATCCCTAAAACAATATCTTCAATGGTCGAAGTATCGCTTATTCAAAATCAATTTGGTTTTAGTAAATTCAACAATTTTTAATGGAGATATGGATTTTTGAAAATTTTAGTTTTGTTTTTTTAACCATTTAAATGAAAACAAAGAAAAAATATAAAACGCGCAGACAAAATTCCATAAAAAATATTCTCAATGGTCGAAGTATCGCTTATTCAAAATCAATTTGGTTTTTGTAAATCCAACAATTTTTAATGCAGATATTAATTTTTGAAACTTTTAGTTTTATTTTTTTAAGCATTTAAATGAAAACATCGAAGAAAAAATATAAAACGCGCAGACAAAATTCCATAAAAAATCATCCTCAATGGCCGAAGTATAGCTTATTCAAAATCAATTTGGTTTTTGTAAATTCAACAATTTTCAATAGAGATATGTATTTTTGAAAACTTTCGTTTTAATTTTTTGAGCACTTGAATGAAAACATCGCAGAAAAAATATAAAACGCTCAGACAAAATTACATAAAAAATCATACTCAATGGCCGAAGTATAGCTTATTCAAAATCAAATTGGTTTTTGTAAATTCAACAATTTTCAATAGAGATATGGATTTTTGAAAGTATTCGTTTTAATTTTTTGATCACATGAATGCAAACATCGCAGAAAAAAATATAAAACGCGCAGAAAAAACTCCTTAAAACAATATTCTCAATGGCAGAAGTATCGCTTATTCAAAATCAATTTGGTTTTAGTAAATTCAACAATTTTTAATAGACATGAATTTTTGAAAATTTTAGTTTTATTTCTTTGACCATTTAAAAGAAAACATCGAAGAAAAAATATAAAACGCGCAGATAAAATTCCATAAAAAATATCCTAAATGACCGAAGTATAGCTAATTCAAAATCAATTTGGTTTTTGTAAATTTAACAATTTTTAATAGAGACATGGATTTTTGAAGATTTTCGTTTTAATTTTTTGAGCACTTGAATGAAAACATCGCAGAGAAAAATATAAAACGCGTAGAAAAAACTCCTTAAAACAATATCCTCAATGGTAGAAGTATCGCTTATTCAAAATCAATTTGGTTTTAGTAAATTCAACAATTTTCAATTGAGATATGGATTTTTGAAAATTTTCGTTTTATTTTTTTGAGCACTTGAATGAAAACTTCGTAGAAAAAAAAATAAAACGAGCAGACAAAATTCCATAAAAAATATTCTCAATGGTCGAAGTATCGCTTATTAAAAATCAATTTGGTTTTAGTAAATACAACAATTTTTAATGGACATATGGATTTTTAAAAATTTTAGTTTTTTTTTAGCATTTAAATGAAAACATCGAAGAAAAAATATAAAACGCGCTGACAAAATTCCATAAAAAACATCCTGAGTGACCAAACTATAGCTAATTCAAAATCAATTCGGTTTTTATAAATTCAACAATTTTCAATAGAGATATGGATTTTTGAAGATTTTCCTTTTTAATTTTTTGATCACTTGCATGAAAACATCGCAGAAAAAAATATAAAACGCCCAGACAAAATTCCATAAAAAATCATCTTCAATGGCCGAAGTATAGCTAATTCAATATCAATTTGGTTTTTATAAATTCAACAATTTTCAATAGAAATATGGATTTTTGAATATTTTCGTTTTAATTTTTTGAGCACTTAAATGAAAACTTTGCAGAAAAAAATATAAAACGCGTAGAAAAAATTCCTTAAAACAAAATCTTCAATGGTCGAAATATCGCCTATTTAAAATTAATTTGTTTTTTGTAAATTCCACAGTTTTTAAGGGAGATAAGGATTTTTGAAAATGTTAGTTATATTTTTTGAGCACTTGAATGAAAACATCGCAGAAAAAATATAAAACGCGCAGACAAAATTCCATAAAAAATCATCTTCAATGGCCGAAGTATAGCTAATTCAATATCAATTTGGTTTTTATAAATTCAACAATTTTCAATAGAAATATGGATTTTTGAATATTTTCGTATTAATTTTTTGAGCACTTAAATGAAAACTTTGCAGAAAAAAATATAAAACGCGTAGAAAAAATTCCTTAAAACAAAATCCTCAATGGTCGAAGTATCGCCTATTCAAAATTCATTTGTTTTTTGCAAATTCCACAATTTTTAAGGGAAATATGGATTTTTGAAAATTTAAGTTTTATTTTTTTGATCACTTGAATGAAAACATCGTAGAAAAAAATATAAAACGTGTAGAAAAAACTCCTTACAACAATAACCTGAATGGTCGAAGTATCGCTTATTCAAATCAATTTGGTTTTAGTAAATTCAACAATTTTTAATGCAGATATGAATTTTTGAAAACTTTAGTTTTATTTTTTTGAGCATTTAAATGAAATCATCGAAGAAAAAATACAAAACGCTCAGACAAAATTCCATAAAAAGTTATCCTCAATGGCCAATGTATAGCTAATTCAAAATCAATTCGGTTTTTGTAAATTCAACAATTTTTAATGGAGATATGAATTTTTGAAAATTTTAGTTTTATTTTTTTGAGCATTTAAATGAAAACATCGAGGAAAAAATATAAAACGCGCAGACAAAATTCCATAAAAAATCATTCTCAATAGTTAAAGTATAGATTTTTCAAAATCAATTCGGTTTTTATAAATTCAACAATTTTCAATAGAGATATGGATTTTTGAAGATTTTCGTTTTTATTTTTTGAGCACTTGAATGAAAACATCGCAGAAAAAATATAAAACGCTCAGACAAAATTTCATAAAAAAATATCCTCAATGGTCGAAGTATCGCTTATTCAAAATCAATTTGGTTTTTGTAAATTCAACAATTTTTAATGGAGATATGCATTTTTGAAAATTTTAGTTTTATTTTTTTGAGCATTTAAATGAAAACATCGAAGAAAAAATATAAAACGCGCATACAAAATTCCATTAAAAATTATCATCAATGACAAAAGTATAGCTAATTCAAAATCAATTTGGTTTTTATACATTCAACAATTTTCAATAGAGATATGGATTTTTGAAGATTTTCGTTTTTATTTTATGAGCACTTACTTGAGTGAAAACATCGCAGAAAAAATATAAAACGCTGAGACAAAATTCCATAAAAAATCATTCCCAATGGCTGAAGTATCGCTAATTCAAAATCAATTTGGTTTTTGTAAATTTAACAATTTTTAATAGAGATATGAATTTTTGAATTTTTGTATGTATGTATGTATGTATGTATGTATGTATGTATGTATTACTCATTAAAATTTCGGGTGGATTACGTCCCTCCTTTGTATACCCCACTGATGAAAGTAAAAGTAATAAGTACCTTAGTCACAAACGTAAAAACAATATTGTCAACATACCACAAGATCGATAAATCATCAGTTATTCAAATGCATCGAAATATATATCCTATCACGATTGTCTACATTATAATACGATGAGACAGATTTCGTCGAGTGTAATTAGCGAGTGGGATGTAATTACAGCGAAAACCAGAGCTGAAGGAAACGCTGGATCCATTGTAATAGAATTCCTCCGCGGTTTTAGCTTTCTCGCGTCGCGGAGAAAGTAACCGTGAAAATTTATACCGCCATTTCCATATATATGTCGCGCGTTCTTTATGGCCGTCATTGTCTGAAAATCGCTGTTAAATAATGCTTGAATTGGACAGTTTTTTTTCTTTATTCGACGTTACGTCTTGATGTATGGTATAAGTGGAAAAATATTTGACTCTAGTCAAAGCAGCCCTGATGGATCAATTGTTATAAATATTCCATGTCATTGCAAGCAATTACTACAATATTTTCTACATCTACTTGCATTTTTTTTAATAATAATAAATTCATAGGTTTAGTGGGTACAGGCGAGCGCTTGTGCCGGTTGCACCGCGTGCCGTGTGCCGTGTGGGTTCGAATCCCAGCCCGGCCGAACGATTTTTCGGGGATCGAGAAGTATTCGCTCGGGTCCATGGTTGTTGTGAATACGTCTAACATTATTCATTAATGCATTTGTTCATTTATTCATCCAAAAATTAAAAATACATAATTAAAATAGTCGATGTGACTGAATGGCTCATGCCGAAGTAAAAAAAAAGTTATTTAATATCAATGTGATCTTCCATACCTCACTTCTCTAAAAAGGCACCTTAAATCAACCAAATTAAGACCGGGGTTAATTAACCCGACTAATTGGAGGGTTCGATTTCTGATATAATTACCCTGTGACAGTATTTACATCGATACACCATCAACACTGTATTGATGTTATTTTACATAAATGCAAACTCACGATAATGTTATTTATCACCCGAATGAATGATCGGATATTTAAAAATAAACCGCAATCAAGAAAGTTCTCCGTTTGATTGATGGCTATTTGTGGTCCAATCGAAAGAATACTGGAATTAATGTGAATAAATAAACCTGATCGGAGGGGATAAGTGGAGTGTAATTAATTGCAAATAAATGCGATAATTCACTGCGAACGATTTCAAATTCGAATGTAAATACACCTTTTGTTATTCAGGTGATTTATATTGCGAGAAGTTTTGTGAATATTCTAATGGGGGGGATTTAAAATACAGAGGGTAACTCATTTCAACGCCATCTATAACGTATTACAACAGTTTTCAATTTTATCAATCGAATCTAGTTACAGTCTGAGCAAACCTTTTCTTTTTTTTTCTTTTCACGCAAACCGCACACAGAATTGAAAACTTCATGAATACTTCCCAAACATCGAATGTACACTACGTGTGCGGTTTACGAAATGTTTTTCCAGAACTCGAGGTGTTGTGTTTTCCAAGCTTAACCTTGTTATTGCCTCTTGAGTAAGTCTTCATACCAACCAACACAATTCGTTGCGTCTTATCGATTTGTACAGAAGGTCTGGAAATAATAGAAGTTTGTTCACGTACGTGCATTGTCTGAACAATTCCGTTCGGTATTTTAAAATAATACTGCATTAATCTGAATAACAAAGAGGTTTTACAGTAACGTATGATATGGATGAATGGGTTTAAACCGTAATTATCGGGGAGCAGTTGACTCAGTTTTTAGGGGCGTTAAATTTTTAACGTGGGTAATGTTGACTTTCGCTGTATGAAATACGTGAGCACTGAACATTTTTGTTAATGATTATTTAAAAAAATGTTATGAATTATTCCCTAATCAGTCTGGAATTTGAAATTAGTTTTATTTGGTAGAATTAATAGTTATTTTATATTACAATCCTTAATAATATGAACTACCAACGTGTTATTATTAAAACAATTCATTATTTTCATTATTCACTAAGGATTGTTGTGAGGGAGGTCATTGAATTGATCCAAGGCGCCCGATATGAAGTTACGCCACTGGTACAATAGGTGGTATGCTCCCAAGAATATTAATAAAACGTAACCATAATCCTGGCGTATTGCATAGAACCATCGTTGTGACTACAGCAAAGTATTATTGTTTCCAAATTTAAAATAAATAATGTTATGTAATGGCAAAAAAAATAAAAAAGAAAACATATGATACAGATTAAATCATCTAAAATAAAAATAAAAAAATCCAAAATTTAGACCAGAAAACTCGAAAATACCGAAAAAATATAAATCAATAATACAGGTTGAAAAATAAAAAATTTGACCTAAAATAAAATATTCTGGCCTTCCAGGCAAACAAATTAAATTCAGAACTTTTTTGATCCGATGCGTATTTTTCGAGATATTTCAATGTCTTTACATAAATCGACCACTGTGTAAATCAGGGTTATCATAAAAGAGGACCAAAGATAACAAAACGCAATTATGCGTCGCAAACTAATTTAAACGTGCAAACTTAAAAAAAAATAAACGATTATCGATTGATAAAACATTGGCTGAATATTAAAAAAATTGAAAGAGCAAATTACTCGTCTTGTTTTTTGATCGAAGAAAGTAATTGGATGAATTATACTTTTTCTTTAATTAACACCACATTACGCTTCACAATGTCTATTATTTTCTTCGATTGAGAAATCGCGCTGTTTCCTGCACTTCTCGAGAAAATACTTTCGCGCCAGTTTGGACGTGAAAGTATTTCTGCGGAGATTTAATAGATTATACGTGAACCAATTGATTTGCTGCGATGTTCGTAATATTCATAACAAATATTGCGGATATATTTAAACTTTCATTTCTGTACATCTATCAATAACAAGGAGTGCATAATGGTCCAGGGGCGGCTCGTCATATAGAGCTAAGGAGCCATGGCACTACCTCTAGTTTTGAGAGAGAGACAATACATTTATTGAGACACTTTTACAAATGACCTCAACAGGCAATTGACCAGAGGTCTTTCAGCCTAGTACGTCTAGTTTTGATATTAGTAAGAATTTTTAATTAAATAGTGTTTTACACGCGTGCATTTAAAGCCAAATATATTTTGTCTTATCTCGTGCGAGCGACACTTTTTTTCCGCGCCATACACGATGGGTAAAATTAGTTAATTACATGTACTATCGAGTACATAAATGAAACAATTAGGTAGGCCTCTATCTGATTTGATTACCGTAAAAAAATACAGTGGGATATGTCGAATATTTTCCAGAATATCAAAAATACAATATTTCTGGATGGATTTGAGAAGTTTGAAGCTAATTTTGGCAATCACTATTTTTTTCGATTTTTTTTAATCACAAGATGCCAATTATATTTTTCTAAAAATCAAATTTCGAGTGCTAACATTTTGTTCCCAGTGGGGCTACGTGGATCATCTTCCAGAATGTTAAAAATACAATATTTCCAGATGGATTTGAGAAATTTGAAGCTAATTCCGGCAGTCACTATTTTTTTTTGAGTTTTTTTTAATCACAGGATGCAAATTCTGTTTTTCTAAAAATTAAGTTTCGAGTCCTGACATTTTGTTTCGCAGTGGGGCTACGTCGATCATTTTCCAGTATGTTAAAAATACGATATTTCTGGACGGATTTGAGAAGTTTAAATATATTTCTGGACGAATTTGGGAGATTTGAAGCTAATTCTGGAAGTCAATATTTTTTTAGGATTTTTTAAATCACAAGATGCAAATTATATTTTTCTAAAAATCAAGTTTCGAGTGCTGACATTTTGTTTCCAGTGGGTGTATATCAATCACTTTCCAGTATGTTAAATATGCACTATTTCTGGATGTATTTGAGAAATTTGAAGCTAATTCCGGCAGTCACTATTTTTTTTTTAGTTTTTTTAATCACAAGATGCAAATTCTGTTTTTTTAAAAATCAAGTTCGAGTCCTGACATTTTGTTTAAAGTAGAGGTGCGTCGATCATTTTTCAGTATATCGAAAATACAATATTTCTGGATGGATTTGACAAGTTTGAAGCTAATTCAGGCGGTCATTATTTATTTCGAATTTTTTTAATCACAAGATGCAAATGCTTTTTTTCTAAAAATCAAATTTCGAGTGCTAACATTTTGTTCTCAGTTCCAGTAGGGGTATATCGATTATTTTCCAGTATGTTAAAAATACAATATTCCTGGATGAATTTGGGAGATTTGAAGCTAATTCTGGTAGTAACTATTTTTTTTTTTGACATTTTCTTTCCAGTGGGGGTACGTCGATCATTTTCCAGTATGTCAAAAATACAATATTTCTGGATGAATATGGGGGATTTGAAGCTAATTCTGGTAGTCAATATTTTTTTAGAATTTTTTAAATCACAAGATGCAAATTTCGTTTTTCTACAAATCAAGTTTCAAGTGCTGACATTTTGTTTCCTGTGGGGGCATATCAATCATTTTCGAGTATGTTAAATATGCAATATTTCTGGATGTATTTGAGAAGTTTTGAAGCTAATTATGGCAGTTACTATTTTTTTAGAATTCTTTAAATCACAAGATGCAAAATTCGTTTTTCTAAAAATCAAGTTTCGAGTGCTGACATTTTGTTTCCAGTGAGGGTACGTCGATCATTTTCTAGTATGTTAAAAATACACTATATCTGGAAGCATTTGGGAAATTTGAAGCTTATACTGGTAGTCACTATTTTTTTAGAATTTTTTAAATCACAAGATGCAAAATTCGTTTTTCTAAAAATCAAGTTTCGAGTGCTGACATTTTGTTTCCAGTGAGGGTACGTCGATCATTTTCTAGTATGTTAAAAATACAATAAATAAAATAGAAACTACCTTACTTATTGCAGAGAGTATTAAATAAATTCAAAAAACGAAATATAGCCTGAATATATAAATATTCAACCTGTTCGTAACTCTGCAAGCAAAATTAAGTCTTACTAAGACTATAAACAAATAACTTATTGAAACAACTACTTCCCTGGCTGATGCCACGCCGGATATTGAATGATACAAAAGAAATTTGCATGTTATTACTAGTACTACTAGTGAAATAACATTGGTTTAAGATCCCTTATTTCTACCCACAGGACTAACTTGAAAAATGAAACTAAATTGAATTTGAAAACTTTAAATTATAAAACTGAACCCAAAAGTATGTAAAAATTAAGTAAATAGCCATCTGCAGACGCGTTTCGAGATTTATCTCTCATCAGTGCAGCTTCGCATTTAAATTGAATGTTAAAGAATAAAATACACTTACGTGAAGGTGACCGTGACCGTTCAATTTAAATGCGAAGCTGCACTGATGAGAGATAAATCTCGAAACGCGTCTGCAGATGGCTATTTACTTAATTTTTACATACTTTTGGGTTCAGTTTTATAATTTAAAGTTTTCAAATTCAATTTAGTTTCATTTTTCAAGTTAGTCCTGTGGGTAGAAATAAGGGATCTTAAACCAATGTTATTTCACTAGTAGTACTAGTAATAACATGCAAATTTCTTTTGTATCATTCAATATCCGGCGTGGCATCAGCCAGGGAAGTAGTTGTTTCAATAAGTTATTTGTTTATAGTCTTAGTAAGACTTAATTTTGCTTGCAGAGTTACGAACAGGTTGAATATTTATATATTCAGGCTATATTTCGTTTTTTGAATTTAAAAATACAATATTTCTGGATGCATTTGGGAAATTTGAAGCTAATACTGGTAGTCACTATTTTTTTAGAATTTTTTAAATCACAAGATACAAATTCCGTTTTTCTAAAAATCAAGTTTCGAGTGCTGACATGTTGTTTCCAGTGGGGGTATGTCGATCATGTTCCAGTATATCGAAAATACAATATTTCTAGATGTATTTGAGAAGTTTTAAGCTAATTCAGGCGTTGATGCAATTGCTAGTATTATTCAAATGTCAAAAATTATATTTTTCAGTTATCAAAAATGTTTTTTTTAATGTCAAAAATGGTATTTCTCACCTATTAAAATGTTATTTTTCAGCTATCAAAAACAGCATTTTTTACATTTTTCTTAATTGTCAAAAATCGCATTTTTCAGCTGTCAAAACTTGTATTTTTTGTATTGTCAAAGATTGTATTTTTAGCTAACAATAATGGTTTGTTACAGTTATCAATAATGGTTTGTTGCAGTTGTCAAGAATGGCATTTTTCAGCTGTTAAAAATAGAATTTTTCAGCTGTTGGGAAGAGTATTATTCAACTGTTAAAAACAATATTTTTTAATTGTCAAAAACGGTATTATTCAGCTGTCAAAAAGGTATTTCTCACCTATAAAAATGGCAGCATTTTTGGTCATTTTTTTTATTGTCAAAGTTTTGTTGTCAAAAATTGTATTGTTTTAGCTGATAATAATGGTATGTTACAGTTGTAAATAATGGTTTGTTGCAGTTGTTAAGAATGGTATATTTCAGCTGTTTAAAATGTCATTTTCAGCTGTTAAGAAGTGTATTATTCAACTGTCAAAAAGGATATTTTTCAGCTGTCAAAAATAATATCTTTCAGCTGTCAAAAATTATAGTATTTAGTATTCTTTATTGGTGCAAATAATGTCTTACATAAGTCATACAATAATTAAACATAAAAAAGAAACGAGAGTATTTGAGAGTGGCACACTAACCGACAAGCCATCACTGGTTGGAACACATATGTATGCACATGCATGTACGCATACAAACGTTCACATACATGCGCATACATGAAAACATACATATATAAACGATTATCACAGATGTTCATTTTTTTTCAGCTGTCAAAAATTATATTTTTCAGCTATCAAAAATTATATTTTTCAGCTGTCAAAAACGATATTTTTCAGCTGTGAAAAAACGATATTTTTCAGCTGTCAAAAATCACATTTTTCAGCTGTCAAATATTGTATTTTTCAGCTGTCAAAAATGATATTTTTCAGCTATCAAAAGCAGCATTTTTCCACATTTTTTTAATTGTCAATTTTTCAGCTTTCAAAAATTGTATTTTTTTGCTGACAATAATGGTATGATACAGTTGTTAATAATACTGTGTTTCAGTTGTCAAAAATAGTATTTTTCAGCTATTAAGAATTGTATTATTCAGCTGTCAAAAACGTAATTTTTCAGCTCTCAAAAATGATATTTTTCAGCTGCCAAAAATGGCATTTCCCTCCTATATAAATAGTATTTTTCAGCTGTCAAAACTTGTATATTTTGTTGTCAATAATTGATTTTTTTTTGTTGTCAAAAATTGTTTTTTTAGCTGCCAATAACGGTATGTTTCAGCTGTCGGGAATGGTATTTTTCGGCTATCAAGAATGGTAATCCCCAGCTGTTGAAAATAGTATTTTCAGCTGTTTCAAGTTGTATTTTACAGTTGTAGAAAATGGTATTCTTCAGCTACCGAATATGCTATGTTTTAGCTGCCAAAAACTAATAAAAATAGTTTTTTTCGACGCGACATTTTGGTTTTACTGTACCTGGTTTGTTTTAATACATTGACTTAATATGGCGTTGGTAGTAGATGTGTTTTGCAGACCAATAGGGACGTAATTTCTAGTTGATGGTACAGCAAATAATCAGTCAGCTAATAAAAATAGTTTTTTTCGACATTTTGAAATGTCAAAAATTGTATTTTTCAGCTGTCAACAGTAGTATATTTTGCTGTCGAAGCATGGGCGGCTCGTTATATAGAGCCAAGGAGATATGGCACTAGTAGTTTCAATCTCAGCAAGAATTTTTAATTAACACTTTTTCGCCAGTTACTTTGGTCTAGGAAGATAAATCGTTCTTTCTTCAAAGAAGGACGGGGGAAGGGGAGTATATTGCATAAGTGGCTTTACCATGAACATGTTCCACGAGCCGCCACTGAATGAGATCCTAATTCAAGAATAAAATGATGGTAAGTAACAATTTCAATCAGGCAACCAAGTGCCACTTATCATTATTTCATTAATCAAAACGTTGCAACGAGAAGTCCATAAAAGCAAAAAAGCTTTTATTTATGTTCAGTGTCCATTCGATTATTTGAGTTGTGCTGATAAAAAAAAATGTGAATTTGTAACAATAGATCCAAGGATCTTCTACAGGATTATCGCGATATTATGGTGTTTTGATTTGTAAATAAATTACATCCACAATCCCCGCAGCATAATTTACACTAACTGAGTTTATACGTGAATATCATCAGCAGCACCGGTTTTCAGAAGATAACCAAGTAATAAATGTACAATAATTAATCTATTATTCGCGAATGCGTGCATTTTCCCCGGCTCCCGTAATAATCTATCTGCGAGTATGTTCAGCTCATGTTGCACATATTACGAGTTATTATTGGTGGAATGCAGTCGGTATTGTTTGATGACTAATTACTCCCATCCGCATCGATCCTTCTTTGATATAATTTGCATCAATACAGGCTTAATACCCTTGGAACTCTACCGGATTAGCGTGAATTACGTTGCGAGCGTGGCCCATTCAAACTTCGTTATTGTGTTAGATGTTGTTACATGGTGGTAGTCGTTCAATTTTAGATGCTTGTCAATTAATAATATTATTGAATGAATTATTGTTACGTCGATTATACGATTATACAGTTTACAGTGGGTTCCACTTTTGTGTAAATATAATTTCATGGCATCAATATCACGTCTATACTCGGCGTCAAAAAAAAGCGCCACTCGAAAAATCCCGAAAAACTCGATTTTTTAAACCGTCATAACTTGGTTCAATTTGGTCGAAAATCGATGAATCTTTCAGTTTGGGAAAGATTTAAGTTTTATCTTTAAGAATGTGTAGTTAATTTTGACCCCGAGTCCAACCCACCCTCCCACAACGCGATGAAAAATGTTTTTTATGTAAAAAAATTTCCAACTTTGACAAGCTGTACCGTGCGCAAAAAAAATCGGCGGGAAATTTCACCACAATGGCAGAAAAATTTGATCAATTTCCTTCAAATGCCTTGAAAATTCGAGTCGTTTCGATGATTTGGAGCAAAGTTATGAATTTTTGAAAAAAATATGATATTTTTCACTTTTTTGGCCATAACTTGAGTAATTTTGCACCAAAATCGATGAACTTTTGCAGTCTGAACAGTTTCAAATTTTCTCTTCAACGTCATGTGAATTGTTTTGTTGCTGAAACGATTCCACCCCCTGCCATCCCTAAAGGAAAACAAATGTTTTTGAAGTTTAAATGTGCAAATTTAGATTCTTGTACCGTGTGCAAAAAAAATAGTGGACTCAATCGGTCAGCATGGCAATAAAGTTCAATCATTTTCCTCCAATTTCCTCCAAAATTTAAGTCGATGCGATGATTTGGCGCGAAGTTATGCAGTTTTGAAAAAAAAAATACATTTTGCGCCTTTTTGGCCATAACTAGGCGAATTTCGCACGAAACTCGATGGAATTTTGCGATCTAAGAAGTTTTAGACTTTCTTGATCCCTGACTGAAAACCCCTACAAAAAGTGTTTTGAATTGACAAAAAATGTTGTTTTCATTTTTTTTTCAAAAATTCATAACTTTGTTCCAAATCATCGAAACGACTCGAATTTTTAAGGCCTTTGAAGGAAATTGATTAAATTTTTCTGCCATTGTGGTGAAATTTCCCGCCGATTTTTTTTTGCGCACGGTACAGCTTGTCAAAGTTGGACAATTTTTTCATTCAAAACATTTTTTTTTCCATCGCGTTGTTACGGGGGGTGGGTTGGACTTGGGGTCAAAATCAACTACACATTCTTAAAGATAAAACTTGAATCTTTCCCAAACTGAAAGATTAATCGATTTTCGACCAAATTGAACCAAGTTACGACGGTTTGAATAATCGAGTTTTTTTCGCGATTTTACGAGTGGCGTTATTTTTATTTCACGGCATCAGCATCATATTGATGATCCAATTTTACACTTTTTGTTTCTCGAGTATTTCTTGGAGTTTGTTTTATTTTTATTTATATATAAATTCATTTTCTCTAGAAGACTTGTTAACCTCATTATTGATAAAATATCTAATCAAGAGGCCTCGGCTCGTATTCGCCTACCTCAAATGTTAATACGTCCTTACGTTCCTTGTTGCTTAAATAACTATACTATTATTTTGAATCAAAAAGGTTTGCCATGAAATCATAATGGCGGATATTTCATTTTGCTCTAAAAAGTGACAGTTGCTGCCACGTTACGATTTATAACCGGTCGTGTATTATACACAAGAAAAAGTATTTGTGGTTTTACTCAGATGCTATTTTAGCAGTGTACGTGATTTATTCAGTGTTGAAATTACCAGAAAAAGTACTATTCAATGAGTATTAAAAATAATGTAAGTAGACCGATATTATGAAACAACTAAGGGAGCCAATTGTAACACATTTTAAATGTAGAAAGTAAAGTAGTAATTATTCATTAAATTGCACATTTGCTGGATATTGCCTTCTCCGGAAATTCACGTAAGTTCTTAAATAGTGCCTGAGCAAAACCTTTTAATCATAAATACTTTTTCTTATGTAGAATACAATGCCGATTGTAAATGGTAATGCGACAGCAAATGGCACTTTTTAGAACAAAATGAAATATCTGCTATTATGATTTCATGGCAAACCTTTGTTTTTTTTAAATTCAAAATAATTGTAAAGTTTTTTGCAAATATCTCGGTAAATACTCTGCAGAAACCATTGAGTAAGGTAGCAAATCATTCAGCTTAATAAGCTTTAGACCAGTGGTTCCTAACCTTTTCAATATTATTACGCCTGTGACCTATTAGGAAAACTGATTTTACCCCGACCTGACATTGTTATCAATACAAACAATTACAAGCAAATGTGTAATACATTTTTATCAATAACACAATTTTGACAATTAAATAAAAATAAGTAAGTATGGTGGCCTACCTATTAACGCGTTGAGGTGATGTATGGAGTTTTTCACAGAATCAATCCCGAGTAAAATTAGAGTAATTTTGGAAAATTTCAAGTCGACGGCAATTGTTTTTGTATTTTTCCAAGTCGCGGAAATTATTGAAATTTTTATACAAATTCACGCTCTAATCACATGAAATTATTATGAAATCTAGTGATGTAA